>OY744535.1:65331679-65359179 GCA_963556195.1 Sepiola atlantica
CAAGTGGGCTATGGGCATCTGTTACATAAGCCTCGGGCAGTGTTGTCTGAAATAGGTCGAGAACTGAGGCTTACTAATCCTCACGATATGAAGAAGGTTACAGTTTGTGTAAGAGAATGGGCAATCGAAAAACTACACATGCTATTACCAGTTGAATTTGTGGAGCTTGACAAACCGAACCAATCACTGTGTCCTCAAATACATAGATTTGGGCACTCAGATCCAAGGAAAGTGCTGTGTCCATACTATTGGAGACATACTATTGGAGACATACTCAATTAGGATACAGTCCTGGGTCAAGGGGGGATGATATAGGTAACATAGGTAACTAGCACTGCGTTGTAAGGTTAATTGAAAACACATTTAAGCCTGATCTTCGGATTCTAGACTGAGCTTTCTAGTTAAGGGGAGGGTGTTATGGATATAAACTATGCCCATGCATATGTTTGTCTGAATCTTTACAGCAAGTAGTTGGTATCCTGGCATTTTTCCTACAAATATTGCAGACCTGTCTCAACTTGACATAGTTATACCCTTTGTGTGTCTATTATGTGTGTTTAGGTGCTTCTTCAAACCTCAATGAAACTTGCACACTTCTTAGCACAAATGACGCTGAGATTGGATACGATTCAGGTTGTTATCCAGAACTCTAAAGTCATGTGAACATAGATGTGAGCTGGGATCTGAGCATGAGAAGACATATTCTATCACACATGATACAGCTGAAGAGCAGTTCACATTCAAGGCTGACATGCAATTTTCATTGTTTCATGCCTTTCGTTTTAAGACAGCATGTTATACAAAATCCTTCATTCCATTCCATATTCGGTGGTCGTTCTGCACTCAAGTTGCCATAATACTTTGTTATGCTAAACTTCTAGTTTTACAATTTATTTTTTGAAAATTTTATGGCCTAAATTGGGAATGCCATTTGCCATCTAACTGTAAATAATTTTTCTTATATCTGTATTTTCCTTTTTCCTTTTCCTAAATATTTTTACATGTGTGTGTTTTGCTAGGGTGACCTATTTAGCTCTTTTAGCTAACATTTAAGGAAAGAATAAATAAATAAGTGGATATAGAGTCGTGGCGTACAGAGGTTTGATAATACTCTGGTGAAGTTCTTGTAGTGAGAAATATTATGAGAAAAGGAGATAATTTGAGTTTGATTGGATACCCACCTCCTCAATTTGAATGCCCGTGGCCACTGCTCCGCCGGCCCTGTAACCCCCCCCCCTCTGTTCGACACTGATATAGAGGCCAGGCGAAACGGTATACAAATATTATCACTATCAGAATAAAGTCAATGACATGATAAGATCAGGAATCGAAATACGATTACATTCGTGCAGCAAATCACTATATTTTTATTATTTAAATGAGTAGCATGAATTACTCTTTGTCAGAACGCAATTTCTGACTAGTTTATTGGTGAACCTGAATAGTAAATAGAAACATGAGATCACAAATGAGAAACATCAGGTAACATTCTAATACATAATACTCTGCTAAACTATTCCTATATTATTATTATGATACTAGAAGAATATGCGTCCCAGGACGGGTAAAATTAATTACCCGAAAAGAACAGTTTTGCACAACTTTTATGTCCCCTTATGAAGATTAAAATCACTATATAAGGATATTAAACTTTATGTCTAGAATACTTATTCCAATTTTGATCAATATCCATTACATGATTTTGATCTTTGAAAATGTCTAAAATTTAAGACTTAAGTTTACGGGGTCTTAAGAAAAAATTACAATTCAGGGAATCTTGCTTCATTGGTGTCTAATGATTATGGATCAGATTTCAAGTAAATCTGATATATTTGAATTTTCAAATGGGGGGGGGGGGCACATATTATGCCCCCTAAACAAACTTTAAAATACTCCAAAGAAACCGAAATTTTAGAAATATTTATAAATTAATGTCACATACTTATTGTTAAAATTTCACAAAAATCGAAGGTATCTGAATTTTAACGAAGGGCTTCCACCTCCTTTTAACCCCCTTTGCATGAAACTAAATTAAACTAAATATAGCCTACATTTGGACCCTTTTCTGCCTAGTAGCTGTGTTTCAAAATTCATAATGATTGGTTTATTAGTTTAGAAGTGAATCCTATCCACAAAAATGTTTAAACAAACATAACTTTGTAAAGATAGAGATAGACAGAAATTGAAAATAAATAAATTGAAAGTGCATTGTCATTGATGTGCTGGTTTCATCGCTTGTTTCAAGTTTTTAACATCATACAAGCTTGAGCTGTAAGCCAGTCTTGCTTTGATCAAAAACCCAACCTCACCTTGATCGAAATTGGGTGCTACACAACTAAACAACTAAACGAGAATCTAATGAGTAACATTTTGGACTTTTACGTCTAAGATTGAGGAAACCGAAGCTTGAAGGAGTGAATAGGCACTGTCGGACGATTCTTGGCCATGCATCTCCTCTATTTGACCACGGCTTAAACCTGGATGTTGCTCTCAATTTCCCTTTTCTAGACATGTTAAGCCGGTTCATTTGGATTTTTAAATCATACAGAATTTCTCGGAGGGTATAACGCATTAGTGCAATATCGTGCAGATGTCACTGAGAAAAATTCTGCCATTCCTCCACGTTGGAAACTGGGTGCCATTTTATCTGCTTTTGGATGTCCGTGTGTGTGTGATTAACATTGGTCCGTGTGTGTGTGATTAACATTGATATTTGTTTCCTTTGGCAGAGAGCAGCCATAGTGGGGTTGTTTGGTTACAAATTAGGACATAGTAATTTTTACTGGACCTTTCATCCGGAAATCTTTAGGGGTTCACAGAGCCGTCAGAAAGCTTCAGACATTCATGACGAAAGACGTCGATTAGGCACTCTGAGCATGATTATCCTCGCTTGAAGATAAACCAAGAAAGAACTTTGGCAGCCGACACTTACCAACTTTAATTCCTTTCAATTCACTGTTATAACTTCTAGCAACCTACACTCAACTGTGTATGCCATATAAAGGTCAATAAATTTGTACAAATTGTTGACCTTTATAGAACGGCTTTGTTTTCCTTTCTTTAGCGATCCTTTTCTACAGATTATCATAGGAGACTGTCTTTTAATTTATGTGCAGATTTACTCATATATATATATATATATATATATATATATATATATATATATGTGTGTGTGTGTGTGTGTGTGTGTGTGTGTTTCTCGCTTCCACGTGACTTTCCCATTATTATTTTATTTACTATTGATCGATTATTTACTGAAATCAAAAATACAGAAAGTACTTAAACGAACTTTTTTTAAATCCTATTTTAAAAAGATAATTTAATTACGAAATTAAATCAACCAGAATGCATTTCAAGTCAGCCATTTTAATCTTTGTTAATAGTTGAAAAAAGAATGAATTACTGTGTGATGCTTCCAAATTTGAAAGCATTTAAACTGGCTTTAAACTTCTTAGCAAATCCTCATTTGATTAAAAAATTGAAAGTTTTCGAAGCTATTTATATCCAATAATTTTATAAACAGACATTAATTAACAACAGTTATACCTCAACAAAATTAATTATAGTTTTGTAGCAGTTACATGATTTAAATCCATTTCCTGTTGTACTAACATGTAATCTCTCACGTATACGCTGTTATGCCCAGACTGGCGTAGCGATGTAGGCATTGGGAACACAGTGCGCATGTCCACCTTTCCCGTTCCACTAGGACACAAATGATCAGTTCCAGCCAAGATGCAGACCTCACAAGACGTCAAAACCTTTCTCGTTTCTCGCCATGACTTGGCGGGAAGCGAGATACAAATTCCAACAAACCTTACATTTCTATAATACCTACCGGCCGAGCCAACGTATCTTACTTTCTTGGGTTCCTATTCTGTTAAATAAAATTGATTTAATTGTAGAGAGTAGGTTGGTATGTTTTATATGGAACTCTAGCGACACTTTTCTTCTTCTTCATCAGTCAGATTAATACAGACACTACTACAAAATGGCTATCTCCAAGCATCTCATCACACCAACCACTCTACAAATTGACGCCTCTGACGTGATGAAAACACGCAAACTTCTGACACCAAAAACAAAAATGTTTTTTTCTCTCAACATGCACTGACTCACCTCTGAATTTCTGGAACAGTGAAACTTATTTCAGTTAGAAACTTCTGGCTGAATTTGAGACATAAAATCACTGTTTTATCCTGCCAGAAATCTACAGTGCACAAACACATACGAGTCCCACTCGGTACCTTCAGTACTCCTGATGCACGATTTAACAACATCCACATTGACTTAAATGGACCTCGGTCAGCAAAGGCTACACCTACCTTTTTCTTTTCAGCAAAAGAACATTTTTTTCGTTTCACTAAAAGAACATTTTCTTCTTTTCAGCAAAAGAAATGACATTTTTCTTTTTTAAACAAAGAATAATAATTTCAGATTAAAATGAACAATTATTTACCTTCTTGTTGCAATTTGCATGTACGTTTAATTTTATTCTCATGTGCTGCTACAACAAATAAAGAATCTCTTGTTTTTTATCGGACAAAAGCATAAGCAGGAGGTAATGTAGCAGTTACATGATTGAGATCTACTTTCTTCTGTATTTATACACAATCTCTTGCGTAGTGATTGGCTAAGACAGGCATGTCTCAACTTGCATAGAAATGCATCAGGTGATGCGCATATCCACTTTTCCTCATTTCCGCCAAAACACTTGGTGCACAAATATGATTTAGTTCCATCTGAGATAACGACCTGATAAGACGCTGTATTGCCTTATTCGCCTTTCGCCATGACTTGGCAGGAGGCGAGGTACAAACTCCAGTTCGAAACCAACGGAACTAGACTAAGTTACATTTATATGATAAATGCCGACCAAGCCAACGTATCTTACTTTCTTATGTTCCTATTCTGTTAAATGAAGTTGATCTAATTGTAGAGAAGATGTTGGCATTTCTAAATGAACGTCTACAGTTTTATAAAAATGGTGTTCAATTAATAATTTAATAACAAAACGATACCACAATAATTAAATTAACTAAAAAACTAAAAAGCAAACAAACGGAATAATTTTTTTTAAGCGAAACAAAAATGAAAGTAAAAAGACTGCCAAACAATGGCGGGGGGGGGGGGGGGGGTAGAGCTAGTCTCTAATAAAATAATATGGTTTATATCTCCGTTTCAATATCTATATGTATAAATAGCTATTCCTTTGCATGTCAGACTAAGGGGAGTATATAGTCAAGTGAACATTAGAATCAGAAGTAGCTGATTGAAGTATTAGTATTTTAATGTAATGTAAACAAGTCGGTAACTGTTTTTGCCAAATGAATTTAATTATAAAAGCTGAAAGTAAGTTAGGAAGCAACATTTGTAGTTTCACAGTGTTTACAAACAATATATTTTTGTGTAAGTATGTGAGTCAATTCTCTGTTTAAATATAGATGTGCAATTTGTCGCGAAAAATGTTTATTTATGTTGCTATGTGTATCTATCTGTTCGCCAAGCAATATCATACCAAGCATATAAATTTGTATGCCCTTTTAAATTCTAGTACTTTATTCTATGGCATTAATATCAAGTCTGACCGTCCATACATTATCTTTATCTATGTCATGGCATCTCACTTATTTCATTTCAAAACTGAGAAAGTAAACATTTGTGGGAGGGTGGACGAGAACAACAGAGAGAAAGGAAAAAGAACTCAAAAGGAGAAAATGTTACTTTTTCTGTCTGTCTGTCTGTCTGTCTGTCTGTCTGTCTGTCTCTCTCTTATATATATATATATATATATATATATATATATATATATATATATATATATATATATATATATAGAGAGAGAGAGAGAGAGAGAGAGAGAGAGAGGGGGGGGATAGAGAGAGACTTATGTGATATGTCTATATGTGGGGGGGGGGGGGGGGCGTAACCCACTTATTTGAATTTCTGGAGAAAAACTAATTTTTTAAATGAAATTTCCTGTCCGCTTAAAATAGAAAAATCCGATTTTTACTAAAAAAAAGATTGAAACTTTAATTAAAACAAAATTCAGAGAGAGAGAGAGAGAGAGAGAGAGAGAGAGAGAGAGAGAGAGAGAGGTGGAGACAAGAAAGGGAAAGAGCTGAGAGTGGCTTAATTGTTTCTTTCTTTTCTTTTCCTCTTCAACTTTTGACCCTTTCTCTAAAATGATTGTATTTGTCCTCTGTGTTTTTCTTTTTCTTCCTCCTCTCATCACCCTCGTCTCCTGCTCTACCTCCAACAACAAAAGACACTTATACAATGACCATCGTCCAAGCATTAACCTCCTTTAGCCTAAATAAAAGCAGAGAAAACATAAATTTAAAAAAATAAAAAATAAGACCAGTTAAATGAAAAAAACTGAAACTGCAAGAAATCTCATGAACTACCCCCTCCAAAACACGCATACACACACGCACACACACGCACGCACACACACTGTGATGGCACCAGCCTCGGCTGATACCACACAAATGATTGTGAAGGGAAAAGAAAGACCGAGGGGGGGGGGAGGGTAGAGCACTAATCAGACCTCCACTGGAAGGATGCAGATAGTACTGGGACCTTGAGGAGGCTTATTGCCACCCAAATCTCAGGTGACCAGTGGTCGCTGCCAGCAGGAAATCAATGGTAAACGTCTGTTGTGATAATGCAAAATCATTTGCAATGGTTATTGAAAGAGACGGAGAGTGCTAAAAATCTGGGGAGACTTGTCACGTAGACTACAGGGAATACCACTGGTTACTGTCAGTGAGCAATCACTGATGACGACCTGTGTGAGAACTCTTAGTGAGTAACAATAATAATAATCCAGAAGAAGAAGGAATATATATATTAGTCATCGACAGATGGACTGTTTTGATGTATCATAGCTCTTTGGTGTGTCTGGGCAGACAGGCACCTCTGGCCGGGGTCGGAACTCAGCTTTATTTTTACAGTAATCGATTCAAGCAGTGACAACAGGCCACGAGTGAGTGAAATCATAATATATATATATATATATATAAACAATATTATCACTGAAAGGTGCTCAATTCGTTTTTTTTTTGTTTGTTTTTTTGTGTGTGATAGTGCAGGATTACCTCTCACCTACATGAAATAAGCACTATCCCTGTGGCAGTATCACAGGCAAAAGAAGTCTGGAGCTGGTGTTGCTGCATACACCAAAAAATACATAGGCCTCAGAAGAAAGATCTGAGCATCATGTTCAACAAGTATTCTCTTGATAGCAAACATGGAGAACTCGGTCTGCATCCTGTGAATGTTGACCATTTTGATTTCAGATACCAGGAAAGTACAGATCAAATACAGGTAAGTAAAAATAATCACACCAACCAAAGAGAAACCAAAGAAAGAAATGAACTATGAAGGAAAATAAGCTAATAAGGGAATGCTACTACAAAAGCAACGCCACACACCGAGGTTACCTGAGTTGCATGAAGAACATATGAGACACATCGGAAGACTTTCATACAAAAACATAGAATACTCTGGACTCTTCATGAAGTAGACAAAAAAGAATTCAGGATATAAAAAACAGGAAACTAATGAACATGCACCACGCACTGTACCTGAAGAGTGATACTCACTGATTCTATGTAAAAAGGAAAGAAGGGGAAGAGGACTGTTAAGTATTGAATATTGCATGAATGATGCGATTAAAGAACTAGAAAAATACATTAGACAAAATAGAGAAAGGCTGATTATAAATACTAAAACTAGCGCCAAGATAAACAATGTGGAGAGCAACAAAATAGGAAACAAAAAAGCAAGAAAAGAAAAATGGAAAGAGAAGCAGCTATTTTATTTTATAAAATTGACCAAAGAGATAACGCATGAAAACACATGGACATGGCTTCAGAAAAGACACATGACAGTCGCACAAAACAACGCAATCAGAATAAACTACATAAAATTCAGGATAGATTAAACCCAGGAAAAGTGTGGACTCCGTAGACAAAGAGATGAAACGGTAAATCACATAATAAGTGAATGCAAAAAACTAGCCCAAAAGAAATACAAAACTGTGTTGAGAAGGCAGTCCACTGGGAACTATGCAAACGTCTGCACCTTGAACATGCAGACAAATGGTACAAACATAAACCAAGCCAGTAGTGCAAAATGAAAATCATAAAATCCTCTGGGACATGGAAATATAAACATCATTAATCAATCTAGCGATAGTCCACGAGCTCATTAATGCTAAACTTCTTTCTGACCATCAGTATGGATTTAGGCAAGCACGTTCTACTATGGATATACTAACGGTCATCTCTGAATACATATACTGGACAATGCTGGTGAAGCTAGGACTGTAGGGCTTGATATATCCAAAGGCTTTGACAAGGTCTGGCATGAAGGTCTTCTTATGAAAATTAATTTGTACGGTATTACTGGGCGAATATTTAATATAATCAGATCCTTCTTAGTCAAAAGAAAGATCCAGGTTGTCCTCTTGGACCGTTATTATTCCTGATTTTTATAAACGACCTCCCTGATGCAATAGTGTCCGAGATGGGTATATTTGCTGATGACACCACACTCTATTCTCGACATGAGTATAAACGAACACACACATATCCAAGGTAATGGCTAAATCCTTAAATGACCTCGAGTCTGTAGTTGAATGGGGACAAAAATGGATAGTAACATTTAACGCTACTAAGACAAAGCTCTTTTCTTTTCACAATTATAAGAAATTTTTTCAACCATTGATTGTCATGGCTAATAGCAACCTACCTGGGAGTCCATCATTCACACTCCTCGGCCTAACATCCATAGATAACATGGATTGGAACAAATACATAGAAGATATTGCCAAGACTGCTGCAAGGAAGGTGGGCTCCCTCTGTGCTAGAAAACTTCTCTTACCTGCCAGTATCCTATATTTCTACAAAGCCACCTTTCGCCCATGCATGGAGTATTGTTGTCACATCTGGGCTGGTGCACCAACCACTAGACTCTCCATCTTATATAGGATCCAAAAAAGAGTCTCTAATCTAATAGGTCCCACACTATCTACCAAGCTTCAGCTCCTGTCCCATCACCGCAATGTTGCATCCCTATTCTTGTTTTACAAGTAATTCCATGGAATTTGCTCCAACGAACTTGCTGCACATGTAACCCTTGACGTAAATACCCCCGACCGAGCCGACAATCAGCAAAATCCCACTCTTTCACTGAAGAGGTCCCCAGATGCCAGAAGGCTTTCTACTCTAATAGCTTCTTTCCTCGAACTGCTAGCTTTTGAATTCCCTCCCTGCTCCCTGTTTCCCTAACTGTACCAACACACAGAAATTTAAATGTAATGTGAACAAAAATCTCGCTGTTCAACTCCCCACCGTAGGTATGACCCCTAATTCACAGTAGCCCCTTACGTCTCAGTGGCAACGTGCCCCCTTGTTTTGGGTAAATGAAAGTTAAAAAAATAAAATAAATAAAAATGAAGGAAAATTCATCCAAACGAAGAGTCTGGACATGATAATACTTAACAAAAAAAAGAAGAAGCCTGACAAATCATAGATTTCACCCTCCGAGCAGTTCACAGGGTGAATGTCAAGGAGGCAGAAAAAGTAAACAAATACATGGAACTTGCAAAAGAACTGAAAGGAATTTGGAAGATAAAAAAATGACTGTAATACCGATAATTGTAAGAGCACTAGGAACCGTTCCGAAAAGCACTAGGAACAGTTCCGAAAAGCACTAGGAATAGTTCCGAAAAGCACTAGAAACAGTTAAAAAAACAACGAAAGAAGACGAGGAGAAATTTGAAATCAAAGAGAGGATTGAATCCATACGATGCACAACACTGTTGAAAACCGCTGAAATATTAAGGAAAATCCTTGAGTGAGGAAACCAACCAACATAATTACATAACGCCAACCAACTATGAGTAAGTTAAAATAGAAAAAGCACAAAAAATATCAAAAAGAACAACGGCAAGAGAACTAAGATTGCCAGAAATCACATAATCTGACATCCTCCCCTAAAAATAAACAAAATAAAATCACATAATCTGACATCCTCCCCTAAAAATAAACAAAATAAAATCACATAATCTGACATCCTCCCCTAAAAATAAACAAAATAAAATCACATAATCTGACATCCTCCCCTAAAAATAAACAAAATAAAATCACATAATCTGACATCCTCCCCTAAAAATGAACAAAATAAAAATTGTGCCTTTGTTGATACCACACAAAATGTTCGTCACGGTCAAGGAGGATTGAAAGATCAAAGAGGGAGAGCATCATCGAAACCTCCTTTGGAAGGGAACGGAGAGTACTGGAATCTTGGGGAGGCTTATTGCCACTCAAATTCCAGAGAAAGCTAACAGTCCTGTCAGTCATAAATCTATGGTAAACGGCTGTTGCAATAATGGAAAGTGATGCATATCGTTTAAGAGGAGGCAATGAGTGCTGGAAATATGGAGAGGCTTGTTGTCACTCAAACTCCAGGTAACTCTACTTGTTAGTGAACAATTGCGATAATGACTCATGTGAGAACTTCTAAATAGTGAAATTGTTTACAAACAAGCAAAAACAAAGTGTACCCTTTCAAAATCAGAGTAGATCAGAAATATTGATGCGGTTTGCTTATTTCTTTCTTAATT
The DNA here is from genome assembly GCA_963556195.1 of Sepiola atlantica. Lineage (NCBI taxonomy): Eukaryota > Metazoa > Mollusca > Cephalopoda > Sepiida > Sepiolidae > Sepiola > Sepiola atlantica. The sequence continues at coordinate 65,342,313 of OY744535.1, forward strand.
CCTTGTGGGTATGTGATTTTAAACTGTGAGGGCGGGGGGGGGGAGGTTACACCCAAATGGTGGTTCTTTTATATGACAGGTGCGCCTGTGAAAATTAATATTTTCCTTTAACTGAGGAGCACAGATGAACCATGATACTTTACTTTTGTTTTTTTTCTTCTTTCTTTTTTTAAAACATTTTTTAACTTTGACTTGAGCTAGAAATAACTTCCTGGTCGACAGTTTTAAAAGCTCAAAATCAATTTCAAATTTCGAACGGTCAGTAGACAATAAACCCTTTTTTAATGGCCAGCATGTGTTTACTACTTCGTGACTGTTCGAAATTCAAAAGTGATTTTCAAAGTTTCAAATCGGCAGAAGTAATTTAAGGCTTGAATTAAAGTTTAACTGTAAAAGTCAAGTATTGTGGCTAATGGGTGCTCCTAAAGCAGAGAAAGAAAGATATTAATTTTCACATGCACCTGTCATATCAAAGAACCCAAATGTGTAAGTATTACTGGTTAGAGTAAGACTTAGTAAATTTATCAGAAAAAATAGAGATAATTATTTGTGTCAATAGAAAGTTAAGTTAGAACAGACTGCACAATATATTATTGGTACTACACACATTATATAGACAGACTAGCTAAAATATACAACCGTAGGGAGGATATTTTAGCTAGGCTGCCGCGGGGTGGGGGGGGGGAGACAATGGAAGTGGTTCCAAATCTCAAAGTTCCCTCCTAACCTAAGGGAGTTGTCGGGGCCGAAGCTCAAATTTCAAATATATCCTATTTTTATAAAATTTTTATCATATGTATTAAATTCTCTGGGGAAGACAACGGAAGTGGTCCCTATGTTATCGTCTATGTGCCCCCCACCTCTAAGTGACCAGAAACCTCTTAAAACTTAAAATACCAATATCCGCTTTTCCTTATGAGTTTTATTTTAAAAGTCGACTTAACAAATGTCTGAATTGTTTACTTGGGAAAATATCAAACTGAAAACATCGAGTGTGCGGTTTCAATTCTAGTAATCACCCCTCCCCCCCGCCCCCGATGTAAAAAAAAAATTATATGAAATGAAAGAATATATTTTTCTTTATATTATATTGTAAGTAAGGAATTTTGGTGTATTTAGGACGTAACACCTCTCCGTCTGCCTGGTCTCTCTCTTTATTAACTTTGTATACCTATATCTATCTATACATATATAATAAAGGAGAACACCTCTCTGTCTGTGTGCATATCTGTCCCTAAAAACGAAGACATACTAGGGAGTGTACCTTAAATATAAGTGTATTCACAGGGACAATTTGCATGCGAACATAATGGAAGTAGTTCCGCATCTCTAGTTGGCTCTTAAAAGAGCTAATGACACTTTTCTAACGTGTTACATAATATCAACCCATTTATAAGTGTTAGGTTAAAAGTATAAACATATTTGAATAGCTCAGTGGGTAAGATATCTAGCTGACAACATCAAGGTTGCTGTTAATGTAAGATATCCCTAATGATGTTGCATATAATGACATCCCACACTCTAACCCAGGCAATGCCAAATAAACCTGCTAGTATATATATATATATATATATATATATATATATATATATATATATATATATATATATATATAATCCGAGTATGGTATAGATCCACAGGGTATAAATCCAGGGGAGATTAAACCGGGTTTACGAGAATGCTCAATAAAAATATAGAGCAGAAATATAAATGATAAATTATTTCATTTTGACTACAAAATTAATTTTGTATCACGAGAGCAGTTTGAGGGACTCCCGATCTTCAGGCCTAGGAATAAAATTATAATTTTATTTCGTGACCTGAAGATCGGGAGTCCCCTAAACTGCTCTCGTGAAACAAAATCAATTTTGTAGTCAAAATGAAATAAATTATCATTTATATATATATATATATATATATATATATATATATATATATATATATATATATAATGGCCACTATACATTATTGTCATGTATAATGTCCATAAAAAATATATATGCTCTTGCAAAAATAATTGAGCACTCTTGTTATTTCTCTTATAACAATATATATATATATATATATATATATATATATATATACCAAGTAAGTCCACAAGGTATAATCCAATTAAACCATTACAGTGTTTATATAAAAGTGCTCAATAAATAGAGCCGTATAATTATTTGGTATAAAATTTTATTAATGAAAACAATTTTGGCTACACATTTGCAGACATATTTCAACTCTAGCTGGAAACAAGCTGAATTTCCTCAAGCCACCATAATATAGATAAAATAAATTCATTTTTGTATCCATATTAGACATAAATTCAAATGTGTAGCCGAAAAATGTTTATATAATTAAAATGTTTTATACCCAAAATGTATATATATATATATATATATATATATATATATATATATATATATATATATATATTCTGAAACTGCATCCCTCCGCGTAACTAGATAAGTATACTTCATTCTGTCGTCATGCATGGCATCTATAAAAAGGAAATGCGAAGTTTTACATTATTTTATTTATAACCTGAAAATTATAAAAATTAAATGGATTAAATGAATAGAAGCGTTTGTAATGTGCTGGAAGCAGGAGTACATAGTGGTCGAGAACCGATTTGATTATTGCGAAACTCCAGGTGTGTCTGGAGGATGTAAAAGTTTACTGAAATGTATTTCAATTGGCTAAGATCAAAGTGTAGTATCTGTTCCGATGGATACTGCACGCCTGTCCTGTGCAGTTCTAGGAGGTCCACCCTCCCAGGCTTCGCCTCCCCTCTTTGGGGAGGAGTAAGTTTATTGCTTACTGCCTGAGGCGCCCCTACCGGGGAATGCCGACGGGGCTGCCCAGGCAATGTTTGATGGTCAGAGTGCTCACCTCTCGGGCGCTGGCTTTTCAACCCCCACTTTCCGACCCGACCTTGGGTCACATCTTACTTGTGGGAGTAGGATAAAACTGGCCTTGTGCCTAACTCCTGGAGAGGAGTAAATAATACTTTACTTACATCCTCTTCTCACTCGGGGAGCAAAAAGACATTGAGTTCCCCCATTCAATCCCGGACAACGCTGGGTCTTCATACTAGTGTAGACAACGAGAAGAGTACAGGCGACATCTAGAGATATTCTGAGGAAATAGAGAAGACGCAAATGAGGGACAGGTAACGCTTTTTTTTTTAGCTATGCCCCAACAGGTGGCGTGACACACCTGTGTTTAATCCACGTGTGTTGCGGACAAAATGACGAACAGTAGAACACGCATTCTTTCTACTCTCAACGCTTCAACTTGCTAAAAATATGTATATAAAATAAACGGTGGTATTAATCTCTGCTTTACAAATGTATTTAAGTTGTTGTGGTGAATTAGTATTTGAATTCACCATTCGACCAGCAGCGAGAATTGAATTTGCAATCCACTTGAACGGTTTCCAAATAATCAAAATTTTTCAATTTGTATCTGGGTTATTAAATATCTTGTATTTCAAATAAAAAATTCTACATTCATCTAATTCGATCCATTTCAGTTGCAACAGTTTTAAAACTAGTTTTGTCAGTTTTAGTTTGAAAGAATAAACCTGGTAAGACGAAAAATTTGAAACGCAATCAACATTTGATCTATATATATAACACATACAGTATAAAAAAAAAAATACTTATGACAAGTGAGCTAAACATAAATGTTTGTTTTATCCCCAAGCCAAGGAAATGTATTTAGCCTGACGAACTCATACGGGGATGGAACACAAACGTTTCTGTGTAGTTCACTTGTCATAAATATTTTTTATACTACTACTACAAGCTCTACTTCTGCATTTAGAACTGCTGGAGTAAATTCTATGGCAGAAATATTTGCGTTTAATTCCCACCACAAGGGAATTCGTCAGGACAATATATATATATATATATATATATATATATATATATATATATATATATATATATATATATATATATATATCGTATCCTTTCCTTGAATAACATAGCGAAAAGAAATTAGGATTGAACATTTTGAAAATAAAGAAAGAAGTAAAAGAAGGAATGCGCTCACGAGGATGAAAGGTTAAGAGTGATGAGATTTTCGTGAGAGAAAGAGAGAGGGGGTGATTGAAGGAAGGTAGTGGTTGGTCGCGAAAGTCCCGAGCGTTCACGGACTCTGCCGAACCTTGCCGAATCGAAAGCGAAACCCGGCGTTCATTTGAATATCACGTGTCCTCCACGTGATCGCCTCCGCCGATTCCATATAAAACTTAAATCATATATTCCTATTTTGTCATAAAACTACTCGGAGTTTACTGGAAGAGTTTACTAGATCGCCTCTGAAAAAGAATTTCACATTTCAGTGGAGATTTTTTTTAAATTATAAATATATTTGTAAGAAAAGAATAGAGGAAGAAAAATCCGAGAGAGGACGACAAAAAAATATAATAATAATTAAACAGATCTACCTTTTTATTGATATATCTTTTATAAATATACACATTTACAAAGGATTCATTTTTAATCTGTCTTTTTTTGTATTTATCTGTCTGTCTCCCGATTCGTATTTCTTACAACGGGTTTGAGTGTGGCTGCGTGCGTGTGATTACTGCTACTACCACCACCGACGATCTCTCACGATGGAATTAATAGTAAATATAACTAAATGATAAGCAAAATATAAGTTCGCATCTACAAGAAGGGCGGAAAACAAAAAAGAGAAAGAAAAACAAAAAACAAAGAGATAGATTTTTATTAAAAAAAAAATCTTTCTTCCTGCTTTTTTTTCTTACTCTCCCTTCTCCCCTCCTTTTACAACTGCACCACCTGCCATCGGTGAAGTTCGGTAAGGCTCGGCTGTTTCCGTGACTTTCCGTACTTCCCCCCTTACCACTGTGCGAGCGTTCATTTGCGCAGACGACGTCGGGCATCGCTCCGGCCGCACGGAAATTCCCGATCTTTTGATTGCATTTATAATTCGGCTACTCTTTACGTCACTCTTCCAATTGGACGGCCTTAGTCGTATTAGAGATGGCGTCTAGTAAGACGAAGTCCCAGCAGGTAAGTCTCTACTTTTTCACAAATAGTTCTATATTACAGCTTCTTTCTTGCTTGCACTTGGAATTTTAACACAATGGATTATTTCTACAAAACGTTTTTTTTTTATCTGCTTTTTCGTTGTCAGCCTATTCTGACATAATACCTTTTTGGCCTGATCAGGTCTTCTTCTCTTTGACTATAAAGTAAGGGATCAATTTTCAACATCTTTTCAATTATATACAGATCCTCCACTTTATGGCCACCTTGTATGTAGGCGTAGCTACCAAATTTATTCTGCATAATTTTTATTTTTTTAATAATACTGTTGTCTATCACTATTAATAAGTGTTTTTTTTTCTTATGATTTATTTGCCCTTGGGGATTTTTAAAGCTTTGACTTTTGAAAAAATTGTTTTCCGAAATCGAAGAGTCACACTTGTAAAATTTAGAGGTCGATTGCAAAGTAATCTTTTTTAAGAGAAATTGATCTGCCATGTTGCTCTCCCACATATGATGGCTTCCTTCTAGATTTGATTTGAAAAAAAAAAGCCTATTTTTTAAATAACTGATCTTATTAAATTTTACGTAAATTAAAAACAAAAAAAAAACGAATATTCTTTTTTTAAATCAAATATAATTTTTATTATGTATATTTCCCCAAACAAAATTTATGTATTTTTTAGGGTTTTTTTTAATAGATTTTCTATGTTCAAAACAGACCCCCAATTTACGTCCATCTTTATTTTTACATAATTAAAAAATATATATTTTCCTTAAAAATGTGTTGTTTTTTTCTACTGGTTTTAAAGAAAACCTTATTAAGATGTAATAATACTGGCAAAGAATGATTCATCCATTATTTTTTATTAAAACTTTTTTTTTCTAAAAATTTATTTACGATGAGTGAAAAGTAATTTACTATTATTTTAAATTGTTCGATGGTAAATAAATTGTTTAGCATTTTTCCTTTTTTTTGTATAAAAAATATATATTTGTATTATTCTGACTACCATTCTCATCTTTGTTGTTATATTCACAACGTTTCAGCCGATGTAACCTCCGACATTCACGTGCATCTTTTCGTTATAAAGATGCCAGAGTTGGAAAAACATACACCTGAAGATGGTCGGCGGTTACATCGGCTGAAACGTTGTGAATATAATAACAAAGATAAGAATAGTAGTCAGAATAATGCAAATTATCAATCCTCATCTAAAAAATTCCGAGAAAAAAATTAGTTCATGAGAAAAAAGCTTTTTAAGATATGTTAATTATTTCATGCGGAATTTCTTAATATAATTTTATTTTAAGAACTCATTTATTTTAAGATCTATTTTTGTCACTTATACAAACACAATTTGAGCGAAAATAATTAAAATTAAATCCTAATTAATTGACAAATATGATTAAGAATTTATTTTTTGGATATTCTCCAAAATATTAAAATTGAATAACTTGTTATTTTGCAAGGTTAAATAGGGTCAAACTGAAATTAAGAAAATAGTCTTAATTATTTGAATTTTTTTAATAATTAAATATTAATTCGATTTTATTTCTTAAGTCTCTGTTCTACAAATAAATTTTAAGTTTAAAGTTTTAAATCTTAAGTGAAATGAATTACATGCGCAAATAATTATCTTTTAACCTGAAAAATAAAATCTGAATTTCTCTTTAAATACAAATATTTGATATTTTTAAACTACTTATTCCGTCTGCTATTTGTGATAATTAATATTTTTTGTTGTTTGACCGAAGAAAAAAAGAATTGAACCAAAATCAAGAATAAATAATTTTCTAGTGAAACCAGCTGTTGGTCTATTTGTCTTTTTTTAAGAAAAATGTGAATTCTTCCTTTAAATACACTTTTGAAACCCTGTCATTTAGCAGTAATCATTCGTTATCATCAGATTGTGTTCGCATTGATTGGCATACGTCATACAATTAGTATTATTTGCACTACTATTTTCATCCTGGTTCTTATAGACACAACGTTTTGGCCGATGTAATCTCCGACCTTTTTCAGATGCATCTTTTTTAAATGAAGTTCGGGGGTTACATCGGCTGAAACGTTGCGAGAAAACAGTATTGAATCCAAATAATCCACATCTCGAAAATGACAGCACTAAAAACTGATATTTCGACCGTTTTTTTTTTATCCGTTTCCTTCATGTAAAAAAACAAAACAAAATGACGATCGTTCGATAAATACATTTTTAAAATCCTGAAATCTTGATACTCTTACAGGACGATTGTTGTTCAAAGACGTTTTATTGTCCGATCTATCAAAATACTACTCGACATTTTTTTTTATTAAACTAGACTGGAATATTTTTATTTTTTTCTCTAAGTTTATTTTTTTTATTTTTCTGTTTTCAATGTCACCTACCTATGGTATGAGCGATATTATATTTCTTTGGTATGAGCGACGTATATCATTAGTAGACACAGTGTATGATATATCTTAAGTATGAACCATATATATCATAGCTTTAGTATGAATCATATTTTTTTTTAATGGAAATCGCTCCAGACAAGGCATGAAGCTACTTGATTTAATGCGCTAAAAGAAAAATACTACTTCAAGGTCAACAACTAGCCAACGATAAGTGTTAGGTGGATATATTCCGACCCAGAAAACAGAAATTATTCCCCCTTTGTCAGAAACGTCGCTCAATGAATGTGAGGATTAAATATATCATAGCTTTAGAATAGACCATATATATATATATATATATATATATATAATAGCTTTAGAATAGACCATATATATATATATATATATTATAGCTTTAGAACAGACCATATATATATATTATAGCTTTAGAATAGACCATATATATATATTATAGCTTTAGAATAGACCATATATATATATTATAGCTTTAGAATAGACCATATATATATATTATAGCTTTAGAATAGACCATATATATATATTATAGCTTTAGAATAGACCATATATATATATTATAGCTTTAGAATAGACCATATATATATATATATATTATAGCTTTAGAATAGACCATATATATATCATAGCTTTAGAATAGACCATATATATATATCATAGCTTTAGAATAGACCATATATATATATCATAGCTTTAGAATAGACCATATATATATCATAGCTTTAGAATAGACCATATATATATTATTGCTTTAATATGTACGATATATTTATTTTAGCTTTAATATAAACAACATATATATTCTAGCTTTAGTATGAAAAAAAAAATATATATATATATATATATATATAATATATCAGAGCTTTAATATTAACATATATTAATATATCATAGCTTTCGTATGAACATGTACTTACATCATAGCTTTAGTATGAACATGTACTTACATCATAGCTTTAGTATGAACATGTACATATATCATAGCTTTAGTATGAACATGTACATATATCATAGCTTTAGTATGAACATGTACATATATCATAGCTTTAGTATGAACATGTACATATATCATAGCTTTAGTATGAACATCTACATGTATCATAGCTTTAGTATGAACATGTACATATATCATAGCTTTAGTATGAACATGTACATATATCATAGCTTTAGTATGAACATGTACATATATCATAGCTTTAGTATGAACATGTACATATATCATAGCTTTGGTATTAACATGTACATATATCATAGCTTTGGTATGAACATGTACATATATCATAGCTTTGGTATGAACATGTACATATATCATAGCTTTAGTGTGAACATTTACATATATCATAGCTTTAGTATGAACATGTACATATATCATAGCTTTAGTATGAACATGTACATATATCATAGCTTTAGTATGAACATGTACATATATCATAGCTTTAGTATGAACATGTACATATATCATAGCTTTAGTATGAACATGTACATATATCATAGCTTTAGTATGAACATGTACATATATCATAGCTTTAGTATAAACATGTACATATATCATAGCTTTAGTATAAACAGGTACATATATCATAGCTTTAGTATGAACATGTACATATATCATAGCTTTAGTATGAACATGTACATATATCATAGCTTTAGTATGAACATGTACATATATCATAGCTTTAGTATGAACATGTACATATATCATAGCTTTAGTATGAACATGTACATATATCATAGCTTTAGTATGAACATGTACATATATCATTCATAGCTTTTGTATGAACATGTACATATATCATTCATAGCTTTTGTATGAACATGTACATATATCATTCATAGCTTTTGTATGAACGTGTACATATATCATTCATAGCTTTTGTATGAACATGTACATATATCATTCATAGCTTTAGTAGTAACCGTATACCATTCACAGCTTTAGTAGTAACCGTATACCATTCATAGCTTTAGTAGTAACCGTATATCATTCATAGCTTTAGTATGAACCGTATATCTCTCATAGCTTTAGTATGAACCGTATATCATTCATAGCTTTAGTATGAACCGTATATCATTCATAGCTTTAGTATGAACCGTATATCATTCATAGCTTTAGTATGAACCGTATATCATTCATAGCTTTAGTATGAACCGTATATCATTCATAGCTTTAGTATGAACCGTATATCATTCATAGCTTTAGTATGAACCGTATATCATTCATAGCTTTAGTATGAACCGTATATCATTCATAGCTTTAGTATGAACCGTATATCATTCATAGCTTTAGTATGAACCGTATATCATTCATAGCTTTAGTATGAACCGTATATCATTCATAGCTTTAGTATGAACCGTATATCATTCATAGCTTTAGTATGAACCGTATATCATTCATAGCTTTAGTATGAACCGTATATCATTCATAGCTTTAGTATGAACCGTATATCATTCATAGCTTTAGTATGAACCGTATATCATTCATAGCTTTAGTATGAACCGTATATCATTCATAGCTTTAGTATGAACCGTATATCATTCATAGCTTTAGTATGAACCGTATATCATTCATAGCTTTAGTATGAACCGTATATATATATATCTAATATAGTATGCACGATATATATATATTTCATAATATAGTATGCACCATATATATATATATATATATATATCTCATAGCTTTAGTATGAACCATATATATATATCTCTCATAGCTTTAGTATGAACCATATATATATATCTCTCATAGCTTTAGTATGAACCATATATATATATCTCTCATAGCTTTAGTATGAACCATATATATATATATCTCATAGCTTTAGTATGAACCATATATATATATCTCTCATAGCTTTAGTATGAACCATATATATATATCTCTCATAGCTTTAGTATGAACCATATATATATCTCATAGCTTTAGTATGAACCATATATATATATCATAGCTTTAGTATGAACCATACATATATATCATAGCTTTAGTATGAACCATATATATATATATCTCATAGCTTTAGTATGAACCATATATATATCTCATAGCTTTAGTATGAACCATATATATATATATCTCATAGCTATAGTATGAACCATATATATATATCTCTCATAGCTATAGTATGAACCATATATATATATCTCTCATAGCTATAGTATGAACCATATATATATCTCTCATAGCTTTAGTATGAACCATATATACATCTCTCATAGCTTTAGTATGAACCATATATACATCTCTCATAGCTTTAGTATGAACCATATATACATCTCTCATAGCTTTAGTATGAACCATATATATATCTCATAGCTTTAGTATGAACCATATATATATCTCATAGCTTTAGTATGAACCATATATATATATCATAGCTTTAGTATGAACCATATATATATATATCTCATAGCTTTAGTATGAACCATATATATATCTCATAGCTTTAGTATGAACCATATATATATATCTCTCATAGCTATAGTATGAACCATATATATATATCTCTCATAGCTATAGTATGAACCATATATATATCTCTCATAGCTTTAGTATGAACCATATATACATCTCTCATAGCTTTAGTATGAACCATATATACATCTCTCATAGCTTTAGTATGAACCATATATATATCTCTCATAGCTTTAGTATGAACCATATATATATCTCTCATAGCTTTAGTATGAACCATATATATATCTCTCATAGCTTTAGTATGAACCATATATATATCTCTCATAGCTTTAGTATGAACCATATATATATCTCTCATAGCTTTAGTATGAACCATATATATATCTCTCATAGCTTTAGTATGAACCATATATATATCTCTAATAGCTTTAGTATGAACCATATATATATCTCTCATAGCTTTAGTATGAATCATATATATATATCTCATAGCTTTAGTATGAACCATATATATATCTCTCATAGCTTTAGTATGAACCATATATATATATCTCATAGCCTTAGTATGAACCATATATATATCTCATAGCCTTAGTATGAACCATATATATATCTCTCATAGCTTTAGTATGAACCATATATCTATCTCTCATAGCTTTAGTATGAACCATATATATCTCTCTCATAGCTTTAGTATGAACCATATATATATCTCATAGCTTTAGTATGAACCATATATATATCTCTCATAGCTTTAGTATGAACCATATATATATCTCTCATAGCTTTAGTATGAACCATATATATATCTCTCATAGCTTTAGTATGAACCATATATATATATCTCATAGCTTTTGTATGAACCATATATATATCAGCTTTAGTATGGAACCATATATATATCATAGCTTTTAGTAGAAACCATATATATATCATAGCTTTTAGTAGAAACCATATATATATCATAGCTTTTAGTAGAAACCATATATATATATCATAGCTTTTAGTAGAAACCATATATATATATCATAGCTTTTAGTAGAAACCATATATATATATCATAGCTTTTAGTAGAAACCATATATATATATCATAGCTTTTAGTAGAAACCATATATATATATCATAGCTTTTAGTAGAAACCATATATATATCATAGCTTTTAGTAGAAACCATATATATATATCATAGCTTTTAGTAGAAACCATATATATATATCATAGCTTTTAGTAGAAACCATATATATATATCATAGCTTTTAGTAGAAACCATATATATATATCATAGCTTTTAGTAGAAACCATATATATATATCATAGCTTTTAGTAGAAACCATATATATATATCATAGCTTTTAGTAGAAACCATATATATATATATATCATAGCTTTTAGTAGAAACCATATATATATATATCATAGCTTTTAGTAGAAACCATATATATATATATATATCATAGCTTTTAGTAGAAACCATATATATATATATATATCATAGCTTTTAGTAGAAACCATATATATATATATATCATAGCTTTTAGTAGAAACCATATATATATATATATATATCATAGCTTTTAGTAGAAACCATATATATATATATATATCATAGCTTTTAGTAGAAACCATATATATATATCATAGCTTTTAGTAGAAACCATATATATATATATATCATAGCTTTTAGTAGAAACCATATATATATATCATAGCTTTTAGTAGAAACCATATATATATATATCATAGCTTTAGTAGAAACCATATATATATATATCATAGCTTTAGTAGAAACTATATATATATATCATAGCTTTAGTAGAAACCATATATATATATATATATATATCATAGCTTTAGTAGAAACCATATATATATATATATATATATCATAGCTTTAGTAGAAACCATATATATACAACATAGCTTCAGTAGAAACAATGTATATAAATTATAGGTTTTAGTAGAAACCTAATATATATATATATCATAGCTTTTAGTAGAAACCTAATATATATATATCATAGCTTTTTGTAGAAACCTAATATATATATATCATAGCCTTAGTAAAAACTAAATATATATATATATATCATAGCCTTAGTAAAAACTAAATATATATATATATATCATAGCCTTAGTAAAAACTATATATATATATATTATAGCCTTAGTAAAAACTATATATATATATATATCATAGCCTTAGTAAAAACTATATATATATATATATCATAGCCTTAGTAAAAACTATATATATATATCATAGCCTTAGTAAAAACTATATATATATATATCATAGCCTTAGTAAAAACTATATATCATAGCCTTAGTAAAAACTATATATATATATATTTATCATAGCTTTAGTAGAAACCATACATATATATATATATCATAGCTTTAGTAGAAATCATATATATGTATATATATCATAGCTTTAGTAGAAATCATATATATGTATATATATCATAGCTGTAGTAGAAATAATATATATGTATATATATCATAGCTTTAGTAGAAACCTTATATATATAGCATAGCTTTAGTATGAACCATGTATATATAGCATAGCTTTAGTATGAAATATGTATATATAGCATAGCTTTAGTATAAACCATGTATAATAGCGTAGCTTTAGTATGAACCATGTATACATGGCATAGCTTTAGTATGAAGCATATATATTTATTTATTAGCTTTATTATTAACTATATATATATCATTGTTTTAGTAAAAACAATATATGCTATAGCTTTAGTAAAAACAATACATATGTCATAGATTTAGTAACAATACATGTCATAGATTTAGTAACAACAATACATGTCATAGATTTAGTAACAACAATACATGTCATAGATTTAGTAACAACAATACATATGTCACAGATTTAGTAACTACAATTCATATGTCATAGATTTAGTAACAACAATTCATATGACATAGATTTAGTAACAACAATACATATGTCATAGATTTAGTAACAACAATATATGTCATCGATTTAGTAACAACAATACATATGTCATAGATTTAGTAACAACAATACATATGTCATAGATTTAGTAACAACAATACATATGTCATAGATTTAGTTACAACAATACATATGTCATAGATTTAGTAACAACAATACATATGTCATAGATTTAGTAACAACAATACATATGTCATAGATTTAGTAACAACAATACATGTCATAGATTTAGTAACAATACATGTCACAGATTTAGTAACAACAATACATATGTCACAGATTTAGTAACAACAATACATATGTCACAGATTTAGTAACAACAGTACATATGTCACAGATTTAGTAACAACAATACATATGTCACAGATTTAGTAACAACAATACATATGTCACAGATTTAGTAACAACAATACATATGTCACAGATTTAGTAACAACAATACATATGTCACAGATTTAGTAACAACAATACATATGTCACAGATTTAGTAACAACAATACATATGTCACAGATTTAGTAACAACAATACATATGTCACAGATTTAGTAACAACAATACATATGTCACAGATTTAGTAACAACAATACATATGTCACAGATTTAGTAACAACAATACATATGTCAAAGATTTAGTAACAACAATACATATGTCACAGATTTAGTAACAACAATACATATGTCACAGATTTAGTAACAACAATACATATGTCACAGATTTAGTAACAACAATACATATGTCACAGATTTAGTAACAACAATACATATGTCACAGATTTAGTAACAACAATACATATGTCACAGATTTAGTAACAACAATACATATGTCACAGATTTAGTAACAATACATATGTCATAGATTTAGTAACAACAGTACATGCGTCAAAGATTTAGTATAATCAATACATGCGTCATAGCTTTAGTATAATCAATACACGCGTCATAGCTTTAGTATAATCAATACACGCGTCATAGCTTTAGTATAATCAATACCCGCGTCCTAGCTTTAGTATAAACCATACCCGCGTCCTAGCTTTAGTATAAACCATACATGCGTCCTAGCTTTAGTATAAACCATACACGCGTCCTAGATTTAGTATAAACCATACTCGCGTCCTAGATTTAGTATAAACCATACTCGCGTCTTAGCTTTAGTATAAACCATACTCGCGTCCTAGCTTTAGTATAAACCATACTCGCGTCCTAGCTTTAGTATAAACCATACTCGCGTCCTAGCTTTAGTATAAACCATACTCGCGTCCTAGCTTTAGTGTAAACCATACTCGCGTCCTAGCTTTAGTATAAACCATACTCGCGTCCTAGCTTTAGTATAAACCATACTCGCGTCCTAGCTTTAGTATAAACCATACTCGCGTCCTAGCTTTAGTATAAACCATACTCGCGTCCTAGCTTTAGTGTAAACCATACTCGCGTCCTAGCTTTAGTATAAACCATACTCGCGTCCTAGCTTTAGTATAAACCATACTCGCGTCCTAGCTTTAGTATAAACCATACTCGCGTCCTAGCTTTAGTATAAACCATACTCGCGTCCTAGCTTTAGTATAAACCATACTCGCGTCCTAGCTTTAGTGTAAACCATACTCGCGTCCTAGCTTTAGTATAAACCATACTCGCGTCCTAGCTTTAGTATAAACCATACTCGCGTCCTAGCTTTAGTATAAACCATACTCGCGTCCTAGCTTTAGTATAAACCATACTCGCGTCCTAGCTTTAGTGTAAACCATACTCGCGTCCTAGCTTTAGTGTAAACCATACTCGCGTCCTAGCTTTAGTATAAACCATACTCGCGTCCTAGCTTTAGTATAAACCATACTCGCGTCCTAGCTTTAGTATAAACCATACTCGCGTCCTAGCTTTAGTATAAACCATACTCGCGTCCTAGCTTTAGTGTAAACCATACTCGCGTCCTAGCTTTAGTGTAAACCATACTCGCGTCCTAGCTTTAGTATAAACCATACTCGCGTCCTAGCTTTAGTGTAAACCATACTCGCGTCCTAGCTTTAGTGTAAACCATACTCGCGTCCTAGCTTTAGTGTAAACCATACTCGCGTCCTAGCTTTAGTGTAAACCATACTCGCGTCCTAGCTTTAGTGTAAACCATACTCGCGTCCTAGCTTTAGTGTAAACCATACTCGCGTCCTAGCTTTAGTGTAAACCATACTCGCGTCCTAGCTTTAGTGTAAACCATACTCGCGTCCTAGCTTTAGTGTAAACCATACTCGCGTCCTAGCTTTAGTGTAAACCATACTCGCGTCCTAGCTTTAGTGTAAACCATACTCGCGTCCTAGCTTTAGTGTAAACCATACTAGTACGAACAATAAATTGATATCATAGCTTTAGTACGAACAATAAATTGATATCATAGCTTTAGTACGAACAATAAATTGATGTCATAGCTTTAGTACAAACAATAAATTGATGTCATAGCTTTAGTACGAACAATAAATTGATGTCATAGCTTTAGTACGAACAATAAATTGATGTCATAGCTTTAGTACGAACAATAAATTGATGTCATAGCTTTAGTACGAACAATAAATTGATATCATAGCTTTAGTACGAACAATAAATTGATATCATAGCTTTAGTACGAACAATAAATTGATATCATAGCTTTAGTACGAACAATAAATTGATATCATAGCTTTAGTACGAACAATAAATTGATATCATAGCTTTAGTACGAACAATAAATTGATATCATAGCTTTAGTACGAACAATAAATTGATATCATAGCTTTAGTACGAACAATAAATTGATATCATAGCTTTAGTACGAACAATAAATTGATATCATAGCTTTAGTACGAACAATAAATTGATATCATAGCTTTAGTACGAACAATAAATTGATATCATAGCTTTAGTACGAACAATAAATTGATATCATAGCTTTAGTACGAACAATAAATTGATATCATAGCTTTAGTACGAACAATAAATTGATATCATAGCTTTAGTACGAACAATAAATTGATATCATAGCTTTAGTACGAACAATAAATTGATATCATAGCTTTAGTACGAACAA
>OY744535.1:65364179-65724179 GCA_963556195.1 Sepiola atlantica
TAAAAGAATAATAACTGGATTGGAAATAAAAAATAAAAATAAAAAAGATGACTGTCAGTTGTAATCGATTTCCGAAACGAGAGCTGCCTTCGTTTGCCCTTCGTGTTGAACGACTTCAACGAACACTTCTTGCTCTCTTGGATGCAACTCCCCTCTTTTGATTGGAGGGGGGGGGGGGCATAATTGGTTATGTCTTTTTTTTTTAATATTCTTATTGCGATCAACAAAAGTCTCGTTTAACAAAACACCCCTAATTGTTTTCTCTATAACATCTTGCAAGATGCCTTCTGACCTTCCAATGACCTTTACAAAATCCTAGCGTTCTTTTCAATATTTAAATTTGTTTTCCATGTAAACTTTAAAACTTCTTATTTTCAGAACGTCTTTATTTTAATTACAATAACATTTTTGACCCCCTCAATCCTTTTATTGAATCCAGTCCAATAATTGCTCTAATAAATAGCCAAATATTACAGTTACAAGGCTAGAGTGAAAAATTACTAGAGAGAAGAATGAGAGGTTGTTTAATTTAAACTTTCAAATTAATTAATCTCATTTCTAACTACGGTGGACACACACATACACACACACACACACACATAAGAACTTGGCTTAAGGAAGGAAAATAAATTTATTTTATTTGAAACACCTTGTTTTGACCAACTGATGACGTAATAGATATTGTATTTTTACAGACTCGGAAGGTTATTTTTGTGAGGGCAAATTTCAAAAACTAGATATATTAACCAATTGATTTTTTTATATTAATAGTCATAGATTGTTGGAACCAGGTGCCAGATCAGATTAAGAAAAAACAATAACGTCGAATAATTTATGATGTAAATTCATAAATTATGAGCAGTTTGAGGAACTATCGGATGAAATATTTAATAGAATTTAATGAGTGTTGATGTATTAACAGTGTAACTACATGGTTTAAATTGAGACGATAGTTAAAAAGAGAGATCCCCGAAGAGGCACGACTAAAATTATAATAAATCCATTATCTAGCCTACTAAAATGCCATTACTATTACTTGAATTACATGAATCTATTCCGATCATACAACATTATATGGGGGTGGGGGCAGATTGGTGCTGGTCGGTAGTAATTCTCCACCATTTCAGTTGTGTAAATAATGATGATGATGATAGTTATCGAAGAGATTGCCTACAAATGTTGGATCCATTCAGGGTGTTTTTTTTTGTTTTTTTTTTAATCTACGTTCAAATAAAAACTAATGTCCTCTTCACTACCACCCCCATCTCTAGTTCTCTCACATTTTCTAAATCCTAAAACTAATGAATCTTGTAAAGATCTCAAAAACAAATTGCTACATTCTTTAACCTTGACCCAGCCCCACCCTGACGCTTAGAATAACCTTCAGTAAAGCTTCCTCTTTTTTAGTGTTCGATTTTCCTTCTTTCTTATCGGTTACATTATTGTAATTATAGTTAAATGTGTTCGACGCTTTTTTCTAGTTGCTTTTGTTGTGACATCTGGGATTATTAAGCAAGTTAATACAGATTTCAATAATCATTTCGACAGTTTCCACTGGCCTTTATCTGCAAATACACAACGAATACCCAGTCAACATGGAAACTGATTCGTCTAACAATGATTTCTAATTTAAACAATTCCGAATTAGTTCCCGTATTTTAACGATTTCTTATTAAGCATCACAGAATTTAACACAAAATAACATTTTTATTTTCTTACTCAGGCGCGCACACACACATATATACACACAGATTCGAAAACATTGATTTTTAAAAACGTAACCTTACTGATTCTCATTGTTAACCTTAATAATAATGACTCTCTCTCTCTCTCTCTCTCTCTCTCTCTCTCTATATATATATATATATATATATATATATATATATAATGTGTGTGTAAGAGAGATAGATCTTAGTTGTATGAAAATATATTTATGGCAAAGAAATGTTTCTATGTAGCTTACTTGCCATAGATATATTTCCATACTGCTACTACGAAGCTCTACTTACGTATTGAGCACTGTTCAACTAAATACAAAAAAATCTATATCTGCAATATATCATTTATTATGTGTACATACATGAAATATTAAAGGAGAGAGAGAGTTAATACAACTTCCACCCTCAGCATATAATAGAAATATGCAGATACACCAATTATCTTATGCTTCATTTTTAAATCAACCTTGTGGATTAATGTATGTTTAAAAAACTACCTGGCTAGATTGCTTTTTTGCGAGTTGCAATTTTAAAACGGGCCACTCGCTACAATACCCTCCTCTCTATCTATCTATCTATCTCTCTCTCTCTGTGTGTGTGTATATGTATATATATCCCTTAAAATAGTGTTAGAAACAAACTAATATAATAACTGTATAAAATAAATTGACTTACATGAGTGATTTTCCACTGAAAGACTTGGGACTATAAGTTTTTTTTTAAGTTTTTTTTTTTTTTAATATAGCTTTAATGGTTGAGAAACTTCCGAGACTATATATATATATATATATATATATATATATATATATATATAAAATAATGAGAGGGGGGGGGGTTCTAATTTAAAATTCAAGCTTGTCGCTTATTCAACAGGATGTTGTCTGAGCTGCTACGGGTATAAAAAAAATCCCTCCACTATACGGCAACTTCTGCTATGTCGCTTGCTAACCCTAAGCCTGCACCATTTCAAGGTGTCTAACTGTTAGCGACGCCGTTTTATGTAATGTAGGTCAGTAATGGAGTTGCGATGTTCTTTTCCTTTTGGCTGTATGCGTTTTGTGTTCTGTCGTCGTTGCCGCCATAAAGGAGATACGATTTTTAATTAATACTCAGTTGTCTCATGTTTTTTGGTTATTCATCTACCCTCTAAATACCCCCCCTTCCCCCCCCCCCCATTTTATGACATTCAGCGCCTCCGTCGACTACGACCTTGTGCAGGTCTCTCTCTCTCTTATTTATATATATATATATATTACATACTCTCTTTACCTTACATACCGACGAGGCTAATGAAGCTGTATTTTTCTCGATCGTTCTTTTGGTAAACTGCACGCCACCCTCCACTCTTCAAACAAAAGCCTTTAATTTCAATTGTCCTTCAAAGTTATGCAACCTGGAGAGCGAGGACTAATAATTATTTTGACCTGCTTTGTTGAATTAAAAATAAAATCTATTTTTATTTCCCCTCTAAATGCGTTTGCCTTTGGGAAAAGGAAACTGGTTAGCTCAGTCAAACACCTGACTACTATATCGTCTATTTTCTATCGTTCTAGTCACATCTTTTCTCCCCCAAACTGGTTCGTAAAAGCACTTGTAGGTTATTTCACGCGTCGGCTCTCGGGAGGGGGGGGGGGGGGGGGGGGGGGGGCACGCATGGTCAGGTTGAAATGGACACATTCTTATCAATGGACCCAGTCTATATTTTCTTTTTCTTTCTTTCTTTCTCTCTCTCTCTTTCTCGTTCTCTCTCTCTCTCTCTCAAATTGAAATTTAATCACAATGTATTTTATTTAAATTAATGAAATTTGAGAAATGATTTCATAATTGGAGTTTTAATTAACTCCAATTATGAAATCAATTATGAAAGAAAAAAAGAAAAACGAATACTACTATAAGAAGAATATTCCCGATGGTCAATTTCTTCGCGCGGAGGGGGGGGGGGGGTATACCCCCTTTCTTTTTACCTAATGCCGACCTTGAAGATGACTAAATGGCTTGCCTCCCTCCAATTATTTAAAAATTTCTCAATGTTTTTTATTTGGGTTGATCTCCCTTTTTAACTATCTTAATTTGAGTTTCAAGAAGAAATTAATTCTATCGCAAAATCTCCTTCCCTTTTGCTCCCCATCCCTTTCTGGATTTTCATTCTATTTGATATTTTCCATCATTTCAAAATCCCATCATTCTCTCAATCGTTTTTGTGTGTGTTATAACTTTATTTTGAAATTTCCACTAAAATGTGTTTAACTTTATTCTTTTTTCTGTTCTTTGGACAAAAGATGCGACAATATCCCTTCGCTTTTACTCAAATGTGATTCAACCTTTTGACTTAAATGAGATTTTTAGTTGATAAACTAGATTTTATTAGTCAATTAGACTTCTTCCTTTTTATTTTACAAACTGTCATTTCTCTCCGGTCGTTTGCAGTGTTTCGTTTTTAATGTTAATAGTTTAAGTCTTGAAACTCTTACTTTGGCTATCATAGTTTCGGCTCATTTTTTCAAACAAGTCAACCACGAATGAGTACTTAGTTTACATGTCCTTATTGACTTTGTTCTTCAAGACTCCAGATGACACATTGATGCTTTGCTCTCTCCCCCCCCCCCCCTTCCCGGACTGCTGCTGCTTCCACTCCTTAAAATGGCTGCTATAACAATCGCCTCTTCTCAAAGAGGCTAGCAGCAGCAGTTCCTTGCCCAAACACCTTTTTCTTCTGCTCTATTCGAATCTGTTTTAATCTCTCTTTTTTTAGATAAAAAAAATCTTTCATTACCCATTAAAAAAAAAATGTTTTTCACGTAAAACTCTAATTGTTTACTGATATTTCTGCCTTGTGATAGTTCTGCCTTTTTGTAAAACTGAAGACATAATAAAGTACTCCAACGACTGTCATGAAGTCAATTTCATGACAATTTGCATTCAATGACTGCAAATTGTCAAAGGCTAAAAACTAATTTATCAAAAAGGAGGCTAATATTTGAAATGAACTTTTGTGCACCCAACAACCTTGAACGATGCTGCACCATTACTTCTGTTGTCCTCATGACCTTTCCTTAAATAGTTTCACAAGGATTAACCTTTAGCTTTTTCTGCATGTTCTCATTGGGTCAAGCATGTGAATTGTGTGACCACCATTTCATTTGATTAGTTTCTTTTCAATGGACAAAACCGAAAATAATATATATGATAAACTATTACAATCTTGCATTGGATGAGTGCAAATTATTGCAATGTTTCGAAGGCTTCTTTTCTTACTGCCATATAAGTGAGTGAATCTGTTGCTCTGTTCTACTGAATCTGATGCAGCAATGCAGAGGAAAATGTTTGCTGCAGTAATGGCGGCCACAATGCCTGCTGCTGCTGTTTCTATGAAAACTCGTCTTTTCATCGATAATTCTTAAAATGATGACGCCGCTGCTGCTGCTGGGAAGCAATCAATAACTTTATCATGATCAGGCCGAGCAGCCATTGCAAATACGAGTCGCGTTTCTTTTCATGTCATTCATGCCGCCACCGACTTGCCAGTCGGAAATGATTTCCAAATTATCTATGACGAAATAAAATCCCTATTACTGTGTCTGAAATATGTCTTCTTTCGTGGAAAAAAACTGCATTGCAGCAAGGACATGCCTGCAAGGACATTAAATGATAATTTGGATAGGTTCGTGTGACCTTGGTGGTTGATTGCTGTACTCTGATGGTTTAGCCACTCTGCTAAAGACATTCTGCGTCATTACAACGTGGATTGATTTTATTTTTTTGAAGTGTTAAAACATCATCCCTTAATCATCTATAATAAAAAGATGAAAAATTCACTTGACCTTCAAATACATTTTCCTCTCTCCCCTCCCTCCCCTCTCTCTCTCTCTCTCTCTCTCTCTCTCTCTATCCGGGTGGATCATTAAAATATATTGTGCTTGAATTTAATTTCCTAAATAATCATCTAACATTTTAAGCATGAAATAAACTTACTTTTTATATGTAATGTTTTTAGGTATTTTCTTTCTATATTATGTGAAGTAATGAGAGGAGAAACTGGCAGTCACCATGCACTGATGAAAGACTCCAAATTTAAATCTGCATAAGCTCGATCACCGATATTGAGCATCCTCGCCTAAAAATATAGAAACAAAGATACATTGTATGAAAGAGCATACTGCTTAATCTAAATTAACTATTCATTTTAAAAATACATCTTGACTCCGACTAATATTTTCATGTTGTTGCCATTGATCCAAGCACCGTGGCGTAGAGTCCTTTGTCAGTGGGCATGTCTGGTCTCTGCGGCATGGAGTCCTTTGCCAACGGCCATGCGCGAGCTCTGCGACGTGGATTCTTTTGTCATAGGTTATGAGCTGGGTGTGCGACGTGGAATTCTTTTGTCAGATGGTCTACGCGGACTCTGCAGCATGGTATTGTTTTTAGAGATACCATGCGTGAGCTCTGTGGCGTGGAATTTATTGCCAGGGGTTATGCTTGGTTTAGAAACCCTTGTCTTCCTTGGCTATGCGCCTGTTGGATGGAGTTCTCTCCCTTGTCATGACTTCTTTGTGATGGAACCATTTCTACATGGACTTTCTCTTATAAAGAAAGGTTACTCTTTTTACGTTCCATAGCATGAAGTCTTCGTCACTGACTGCACCCCTTTGGTCTGAAAGCTTGGCTTCCTTGGAAGTGTTTTTCTCTAACCCATCGAAATAATTGCTAATAAATTGTACCTTTCATTGAAGTAGATATCATGTACACCACCGTCTCCCATGTATTAAAACACAAGTTACCTTAGCAGACATGTTATCCTGGAACTGCATCACAGACCTCTTTGCTTCATTCTATCAAACTTTACGAACTTGTTTTGGGTTTTTTTCCATCATTTTTCACAGGACTTTTTTTTTTATCGATATTCTGATTTTCTCTTTTGGAATAACTCTCCAATATTTCTATTAGTGTTCTATGTTTGCAGATTGTCTTGCTGAATTTTTGCAACTGATCATTTTCTCGAATTTTGAACAAACTGATTTTCAATTTTTCGTCAATTTATTTCATTTTTACTAACATTTCTTTAATTTTCTTTTTTCAGGCTCCGAGGGCTGACAGCTATCGATATGCTGTCACGCCAGGAGGCCAGAAGAAGAAGAAGAAGGGGGAGGATTTGGATGAGCTCAAACAGGAGCTGGATATGGTAAGTTGCCTTTTATTATTATTTTAATCTAATCAATATTCTGCTAATGTTCCCAGCATAAATTTTGCTTCTCAGCCTTTTTTATGACGGCTTTATTAGTAAATTTTGTGTTAGTCATCGTGGCAATCTGTATTTGAAGAAGGAAAGAATGAACACTGTTTTACATGCAAAAAATTATCAAAATCTTATTACCTCCGCCAAGTAAGTTATGTATTTGGTCGATTTGTTTGTTTGTCTACAGCCTAGCGTCAACATCGCTCGACCAATCATCACCAAAGTCTAACTTGGAACTGATTTCATTTTGGGATGTCTATGTCAAGATTATTGAAAAGATGAAAGTCACACTTTTGGCAATAATTTTGATTCGTTCATTGTAGAGACTAGCTACTTGGTTTATATTGTAGCCATTGAAGTACTACATCTTGTATGATTTTGAAAAACTTGGTCACTGTCAACATTTTTGCGTGATTTCAACTTCCAATTTTTCAAAATTTGATGTATGTATCTTATGTTCTTGATAACCAGCATGCAAAATTTCAGCCTGATCAGATGAATAACTTTTGCTTCATCAATGTCTTCAGTGACATAATTTTGGTAATACTTCATACAATATGGATAAGTAGGGTCCAGATAAGACTCTTGCCCATCCTTACGTTGTCAGGCAGATGTGTGCAGTCTCACAACTAATGTTCTTCTTGGTTATTACTTTATGTCTTTAATTAAATTATTATTCGAAAAAAAATAAAGATGACCAATTCATTAATACATAAATATAGTTTGGCGCAAAGAAATAAAATAACAAATAGAATATAAAGATGTAAAAGTGATTTTTAATAAAATAGGTGTAATTAAGAATTTTAAAATTTAAAAACAAAAATTGTAAATATTTAAAAAGGATTCTTAAAATAATATTTTATATATATCAAGATTTAAAAAAAAAAAAGAAAATAAATAAATTCACTCACAAGTCCGAAATAAAACGACACAAATAATTAAATTATTAAACATTAAAAACAATTTGTTTGTTTTTTTGTTGTTTTTTAAATGTTGAAATTGAATGAGAAAATTCAAAATTACACCGTTTTTAAAAATATATGGTAAATTAAAAAACTAAATGAAAAGAAAGGGATAAATAGATTGAAAATCTTCCATGGGTCCTTTGGAAGGGGTTTATTCATTTATCATCGACTGGGTCCTCGTTTCAAAGGCTGAAATTTTATCAAATCAAAACGGGGGCATGCAAAAATTGTCTCTTATTAAATTAAATTTTGTTTTTAATGAGTGACTGTGAGAGGACTACTGTGTGTGAGAGAAGTGTTCCTGCTCCCTCCTCTGAAATAACACTTAGCAAAATGAAAATATCGATAGGATAATCGATTGGAAACAAATAAACCCTTTTATTTTAAACATAGTCTGAACAAAATGAAATAACAGTGAGATTGAGAAACTCTCTACTTTATATATAAGATAAACTGAAAATGTTTTTTTTTATGTCTTTTACCGAAACAGAATTTTAAATATATACAAAAAAAAAATCGACTGGAATTTTACAGGAAAAAACACATTTATTTGGTAAATATTAAAAATCAAATAATTATTGGAATCTAATATTTTCAGAACTTTTTTTTACCCATAAAATTCTTCTCCATCTAAATTTTTTAAACAAACGTAAAATAATAGCTGCTTGTAATCTGAAAATGGTAAAGCAAAATAAAGCTATAAAACAATATTTTGATTTGAAAAGCTTTTGTTTTTATTATCTCTACTATTAATACGATTGTGTGACGGCCTCTCTTGTTTGTGTTTCTTGCCTCTAGATTAAGACCTACACATTATTTTTATTTAACCAAATATTTATTGAAATAAAAAAAATAAAAAATTTAATGTAATAGCATAAAATAAAACAAATTTCTTAAATTCCATTTAAAAACATTTTTTTACTTACCAAATTAATTCCGCCATAATGCATTTCAGTTTAAAAATCAAGTCAGCCATTTTGGAAAAAAGAAGTTAGTGACCCTTCAAAATCTGAATGAGATTTGGAAGCATTTAAACTATCAAATAGAAAGTCATTTAAACTGGCTTAAAATGCTTTGTGTATTAAAAGATTGAAAGTCTTTGAAGCTATTTGCCTCCAATAATTTTATAGAGATTACAATAACAAAGTTAATTGTTATGAAATGTGCACAAGCACAATTAACTTTCAGTTAATAATGTAATCACCAAACATAAGAAAAAGTTCTTTAAAAATCCTATTTAAAAAAAATATATATCAATTTGCTAAAAACAAATGACATAGTTTTAAAAATAGGAGGAGTGAGAGAAAAATGAAAGCAAAGATCGCCGGGTAGATATAGCCAGTATCTAAGGGTATTTGTTATCTTTTAGTAATTTTGTCTGCTACGATCTTCTTTCAACTACTATTATAAGGTGAGTTGAAAGGTGGTGGTAAACAAAATGGCTAAAAAGTAACTTGCTAATTTTCTTATCTAAGTGCATAACTAAGAGACAGCTTGCTTTTTGAAAAGAACACTTTTTAGCTTTATATAAACATTCATTGCCAATGTGTAGCACCGAAAATCTTTTACTTTTCACGACTGCACCAAAGTTTAGCCAGCTTCTTCCACTTGCTGTTAGACTTTACAAACATCTTCTGTCATATATATATATATATATATATGTATATACATTTTTTTTTTTCACCTGTTAGACAAAAAATCAAAAATATTTGTCTGAATTGCTGTTAAGAGGGTGCGTAATTAGCCTTAAGGGATACCAGCAAAGACTATGAAATCGACTATGCAGAGTTCAAATCCTATTGTTTAATTCAACCTTGAAAAAGGTATCAATCTAAAATTTCACCCCCAGCTATTGATAAAATACTAACTTGTGTTCAAGTAATAATACGAAATTGTTTGCAATAGGTCATGTTTCACCATTAAATAACCCAAAAGGGTTGATATGCTAGAAGACAAATCAAACCTCAAACATTTCAAAAGGTGTATTTTATTTTTGAAAGATCAAGATTTAAAATTAAAAAAATTAATTTTATGTGACCAAGTGCCTTTGCTCATAAGAAATTAAAATAAATATTTAAGAAAAATGCAAGGTCAATTATTTGAAAAGAATGTCTTTTCTGATTAAATTTCTCTTGTAATGTGTTTATAATGGACATCCAAAAACACCATAGACAATGTTTTACTTTTTTCGTCGTATATATATATATATATATATATCAAAATATGTGTGTGTGTGTATCAAAATATGTGTGTATGTATATCAAAATATGTGTGTGTATGTATATCAAAATATGTGCTTCAGGACAGGAGCAAGATTAGCATTCATTCTCAAGTAACGCTGCATTCAAGGTCTATAGTCTCCAAAGGAACAAGACAGTTTATGTTGAACAGGCTGAAAGGCGGATCTATAAAAAAAGGATTGCAGAACAGCCGTACTACAATCCGAAGCGCTTATTCGCCCATGTTTAAGTTAAGTCGTTTGAATAACCAAATTGTTAAGCTGAAGGACGAAAACGCCTCCTATGTGGACAAAGCCAGCCAACAATGCAGTATGTTTGCTGACATCTTTTCCAAAAATGACGATGGCAGAGATGCCCCACCGTTTTCTAGAGAAACTCAACCAATGCACAACTTTGTTATCTCACAAGAAAACATTCAGCGAGTTTTTTAATCAGTTAATGGCCTTTGTCCAAACAGTCTTCATCCAAAAATACTCACTCCATCCATTGATGGCCCCCTTCACTCGGCTCTTTAACCTATCTCTTCAAACTGGTGACATCCTTGAAGACTGGCAAACAGCGATTATTTGTTCTATCTTCAAGAAAAGTGACAAAGAGCATCTTGTCAACTACAGGTCAGTCTCACTTCTGTCGTCTGCAAAGTCTTCTCAAGTCGGCCATGATGTCCCATCTCCTGACTACAGCATCAATCTCTCAAGTCCAACACAACTTTGTACCGAAGAGATCCTGCTTAACAAATCTCCTGATTATGGGGGAGTGGGTCACTAAAACCATTGATAATGATGATTCAGCAGACATTGTCTTCCTTGACTTTGCCAAGGCCTTTCAATGAATCATAGACTTCTGCTCTGCAAGCTCCAGGCCTATGGCTTTCAAACATGTGGTGAGATGGATCGGCGCCTTCCTTGCTGGCAATACCTTTCGGGTGCAAGTCAATGGCTCTCTGTCTGGTGTTTCTAATACGGTTAGTAACATCCCCCCAAGGCTCAGTACTGGGGCCTTTGCTGTTTCTTGTGTTTTGTCAATAATTTGCCAGAAGGCATCTCCATGAAGGCTTTTTTTTTGCCGATTACGTCAAGATCATTGATCCCAGAAGTAACTTTGCCTTCATCAAGTCTGATAATGGTCAAAACTATGGGATTTGTCTCTCAATGTCAACAAATGCAATCATCTCGCAGTTGGTTCTTCACCCAACACACAACTTGATTTTGAACCTGGCCTATTGATTCTGGACAAGACGACACAGTCCAAGGACTTGGGTGTTGTGGTAGATTCAGGCGGAAAATAAGGGTCACAGTGTTTTCACATTTACCGCTCCTTTCGCATCGTAACTGTCAACATCTTCCTAATGCTATATGTATCTGTGGTGTGACCCATTCTAGAATATGGCACCCAAGCTTCATCTCCCTTTTTCGTTTGGGATATTCAGCATCTGGAGCAGGTTCAGAGACTTGCAACGCTGATGGTCAATGGAGTCCACAGAAAGTCCTACGAAAAATAAATGGAGCGTAATCGGCTGCATGGAGATCTTATCCTCGCCTTTAACATCATTCGAGGCAAGTACAATGTGTCTTGTGACCTCTTCTTCACACCAGTTTGCAGAGATGGCTTCAGAGAAGCTGTACTTAAGACAATTTTGGAAGGCTTTTTTTTCGGTTTGGGTCGCTGCACTATGGAACGGATTGCCAGAAACCATGGTCCGCCTGCAGATAGCCAAACAGTTCAAGGCAGCACTGGATGCATTGTATCCGCTGATAATTACCCCTTACTTGAGCAATGGAGAATGCGTGTAGATAGGAGTCTGGCATAAAACATTATCAACCAGAATTTAAATATACATTTCGAGTAGTTTTTTTTTTTTTTACTCCAGCACTAGGTCGTGGTTTTCACGGGGCCCAGCACAAGATATACCATAGTCGCTTTCCTCTAATTAGAAGAAAAACACCATTCTCTGTCTGTGTTTCTGTTCCATGAAACAGCCTACCAGAGGTAGTGACGATATCTATTATATCCAGGTTTAACATTCAGACAATATAGACGTATACATCTAACCGCCTTTTTTGCCAATAAATTTTATTTAATATGTATGTGTATGTATATATATATATATATATATATATATATATATATATATATACATACATGTGTGTGTGTAATTTGGTGTTATAGGAGCATATTTTTTTCAACTGACACTATATGTTAGTTTGATCTTCCATCAATACCTTTAGTTTCACAGAAACTCAGTCCACAGGCCTAAAGGCTTACATTTTATATCTTTAACTCCTGCAGACTGAGTTTCCAGTGTTTCCATGAAATCACACGTATCAATGGAATCTTCCATTGATACGTGTAAAGTAATGTATAGTGTCAGTTGAAATTTAAAAAAATAATTAAAAAAATTATATATAGAGATATATATATATATATATATATATATACCCAGGGTAGATGAGGAAATCCATTTAGAAGAAAGAAACTATTATGAAAAACCTGTGATTATCAGCCATCTTGCCATGTCCCCGGGTTATAATCATGGAAGATCAGAGTTTGGTACTAATGTTGTACAAGTGTTTGTCTTTATAACCCAATGATATATAAATATCTCCCTGCGATCACATCTGTCCGCCCAAACATACTAAAAGTCCTATGGTCATGGAGGAGTGTCGAAATGTACACAGGTCTCAAAAGATGACTCCATCAATGCAGTGGAAAGTATGTTTTACTTTCAGTGATGCTATAAACTCTGAAGTTCTGCAGCTTATCTAAAAAATCACGACCGAGGAATGGAATGACTGAAGAAATGGAATGAGATGCTAATCATCTGTGAAGATGCAGTAAATCATCAAATAAATTTTTCAAAATTGAGGATATACCAAGCACTAATACACACAATGCTGCAATACGACTGCTCCCTGTGCAAAGAAGATCTTCACACACTAAGTCTTTGACATGCACTGCATTCTATGCATACTATCTGTGCAATATGCAACATCACCGGCATTACAAAGACTTTTCTTAAAAGGAGACTTTGCTGGTTTGCTCACATTCTTCGACGCCCTGCGGAGAAATTCATCCGCAAGTCGGTAGCTCCAATCGCACCAGCTAGCTGGAGGAAAAACAAAGGCGGCCTGCTGAAGACATTGATTAAAATGGTGAAAACAGACTTGGAGCTGGTAGCTGGCCCCCACACTCTTTGTATCTGTCACTGGAACCAGGAATGGCTAAAGTATGCTAAGAGCTCAGCTATGGATCGGCGTAGGTGGACCGTTTTGATACAGAACACAGTGAATTCATTTTGAGTCGTTTCAGCCCATCTGGACGAACGCCATTACAGTTATATTGATTTGAATATTGAAAAGAATGATCAACAGATCAAATAGACACAAAATATTAATCCTATTTAACAAAAATAGACGACAGCATTATTTAGCACATAACAATCACAACAAGATCTTTTTAAAGTTAAAGAATTCTGTAAAAGAATTGGTGAAAAAGAATTGGTGAAAAAGAAATGATCAATAATTTGAAGAAATGTGCTAAGCTCATCTTTTTATATGTAGTGCATGATAAAGAGGATTGGCAAAGGTTTAATGCTATAAAATCATTTTATTTTTATTTATTGCTTTGTCAGAAATTGAAGCTTAGAAGCCAACCTGGGTACAGTTTACTCAGGTTTCATTTCTATTAAGTGGTTAATTTGGTATTTCACACAACTTTAGCTTATTAAGTGGTTAATTTGGTATTTCACACAACTTTAACTTATAACATTAAGAAATGCTTGCTTGGTCATTAATGCGTAAAATCGGTGGATTTTGAAAGAACTGATATCTTGAATAAAGAAAAGGCAGTTGAATTCTTAAAATTAGACTGCTATGGCATTGCATCTGACAGTGAATTACAGAAATTTACAGTCTGTTTTTTTAACATATAAAAGGAATTCCAATTGATTTCATAGATTACATATTCTATCTGACCTGATAATTATTTCAGTAATAGACTTAGTGATTCACTGGTATTTTCATGGGATTGTATGCTGATTGGCTAATGAAATGTATGTATTGGTTACAAATAGGAAAATTGTAAATGGTATTAATTTTTTCTCGCTTATTTAAATATTTAAAAAAGAAATGAATTATAACTCCTGAAGCAATTTTTTATTCAAATTACAAAGTTAGTTTTAGAAGTATACATGCACCTACGGTGCAGACTAATAATTTTTTTTTTTTTTTAATTTATTTTTTTAAATATAACGACTAGCTTTGTTGTTACCATTATTCAAATAAAAGCAAATAACCATTTTTTTTGTCCGCTCAAGATTATTGAATATGGGATTTCTTTAAACTTAAAACTAGAAAAAAAGATTAAATAGTCAGAAATGTGTTATGTCGTTTTATTATTCTAATAAAAGTAAATTAATTTATTTGTAAAATAGCTATTCCTGTTCCGGTGGCTACTTCAGTGATTTCTTCATATTTAATAAAACAACAAAGGAAAGAACTTTTTTGAAATTCAGCTATTTTGTGATTACAAATTGCTGTGAAACTTGGAAATAATTAAAGCACACAATAACAAAATATTAAACAAAAGTAGTAGAGAAAAAATAAAAACAAAATGCATAAAAAACTTACCAATGTAACAGTAACTATAACACTAAGAAGAACAATAATATAACCACTATAAATTGTAATAACTCAAACTCTAATAGCAACCACCAAAATAGAAATAAGAAAGTTAATGATGAAGAGAAAAACTAACTGAAGAACTCATGCACTTTTGTACAAAATAACTGCTTAGAAAACGGACGCTCGCCAATAATTGAGTGGAAAATGGTACGATGTGTCAGTACATGTAGATATTTAGACCACCCATGTAGACTATTTTTGAATGAGAAACTTGAAATTTTAAAGATCCCTAAAACTTACTAACTGTAGAAGTGAAATAGCAACCAACTGTAGACATAAAATAAACTTCACTTTAGGATAACTATATAAATAACAAGAAGCTAAACTAAATCAACATCTTAAGTAGCAACAAATAACAAAATAAATAGAAAAGAAATTATTCCAATCACGTATATGCTAAAATAAGGTCATCTGTTAATTTGACACATTCACATAAGGTATGCACCACACACAAAAAAAGGATGTCAAGTAAAGATCAGCTGAGCCTTTGTTTGAAAGAAGCTCAGCCATTGGCTAATGAAAACTTTAGCTTGTGGTAGGGAAATAACAACAAATCTGATTGATTGGTTAGTTAGACTAAACACCATGTGGATATATAAAAACAATCAATAACAAAAATGTGTGCATCTAGCCTGATGATTTTCTGCGAGGTTGAAATGTGTAGCTTAATTGCCAGAAATATATTTTCATACTTCACTACTAAGCTTTATATAGTTTGTTCAGGGTTAATTTGACACTTTGAAAAGAGAAGAAAAACGTCATATCTTGATGTATTCTTAAAGATTCTCTAAGAGATGTACCTTTTCTGAATACAGCTAACTCGAAGAAGCCGCCTTTAGCCTCCAGGCAGGACCTTGAATATGCAGTGTCCTTCAAGATACACCAGTTTGATCCTGGCAATCAGCTAGTCTTTGGTGTTGTGGTTGGTGTCTTTCTCAATTGTGCCTCACACATAATCGTCCATAGAGTTGCAATTAGGAGGGGGGGGCAGATGTTGGGACTGGTGAAGTTTTCAGACAGTCACTTGGTTTTCCCAGAGATGTGAAATGGAGCTGAGTCCTGCTATCACATATATGGCCTTACCGCAACCACCTTCTTCACTTGGTGCTTGATAACAGTGGACAGAAACTCAATACAGCCATATGAATTAAGTTTGAATACCTTTTTGGAGATGTGGGGCAGCATGACGTGGCGTCGCTGGAAAGACTCAGGAACATCATTGTTTTGAGGGAACTTCATGATGCATGGATCTTCATGCAGACTGTAGGCTAACCTTAACCGGATTCTGGCAGGAGTTCTTTTCATCTGAAAAGAACCAGAGCATCTCTGGCTCGTTTGGGTGTTTGACCTTGTTTCTTGGCTTTCATAAGGTGCTTCTCTTAGCCCTTGGCAGCAAGTAGTTGGCCTTTGCTACTCCTGTATAAGGAGTAGCGACAATCCTCGTACACCGCTTTTTTCATTATTGCTACTCCAATGCCCATCTCTTTTACCTAGGACCACATTGCCTGGTTCTTTCCACACCACTTTTTTGCAACTTCTTAATAAATTTTTGGTGTGTGGCCACAGTGAGAAACCCTGCCAGTCACACTTCTCCATCTCACGGCCTTCAAGGTATTCAAGGAGCACTGAGCTGTTGCTAAGTTTTCCAAATTTTTTAATCTGCCACAAACCATCATGATCAGTCTTCTAATATTTCGGTGGTTTCCGTTCATCCATGGTCTTCAACTCTTAAACTAAGTACACAGAAACAGCTATCCGGTGCACTGTACCACTATTAAATACTTCAAATGGTTCTAAAAATGAAAGAATATCAAGAACTTATTGAATTTATTTCAAACATATATATAATGTTTATTCATGGTTCACCACTTATCAAGGCCCAGGGGCCACTCTAAGAGTTAAAGAGATTGGAGATGAGTCGAGTACCTACCATGAACATAACAATACAGTAAAGAGAGTCTACCAACATCTCTTTTGTGTGAACGGGGCTGTAGGGAAGAGAAGAGATCATCGGTTTTGTACTCTGTCAAGGCAAAAAAGAATGCTCCAAGCGGCACCTCCCTAGCAGTATTGCATCTTATCTATCTGGCTCTTCTACAAGGGGAGGAGTGAGGTACTTTCTGGACTGGTAGAATGAACCAATCATTTTCCCAGCAACCTGAGCAACAGATTTGATCAAAGTCTTCTATCTCCATCTTGAATGCAAGTCAGTCCTAGGAGCTTATCAAAGAAGGCTCTTCCTCAAGGAGAGTGCCATTCATTTCAAGTGGGAAGAAATGAACAGTGGTGGTGAAAACAAGCTGAATTTAAGAAGCGTTAAAAGTAACAAGCCACTTTCCCCTCCCTCTCCTCTGCACCAAGTGAAGAGAGAGAGAGAGAGAGAGTTAGAAAGATCTTGATCAGCAATGCTCTTCCAAGTGCTATAATTCATTCGAATAGGAGTTACCTACCTTACATATAAGCATTTCTTTTTCCATCTCTTTATATTAATAACATTATGTGACCATTTCACATGTTTCTCTGTGTGTTTCATGCCTATATGCGACTTACATATTACTACTTTTTTATATTTACTATTAATCTAATATTCATTGCCATAAAAAACAACATAGAAACAATTTTTATTTCTTTTTGAGTAAAACTTTTTAAATTTGCAAAATAAAAAAATTTACAAACCAAAATGACATTATTGCATCCTGGGCAACACGGGTAGGTAACACTAATATGTATATGTATGCATATATATATATATATATATGTATATGTATGCATATATGTATATATATATATATCTATATATATATATATGTGTGTGTATGATAATAATTATGGAAATAATATTCTGTGGTGAAAAAGGAAAAACCGAAAATTATTTATTTATTCATCAACGTTTTCATCTTTATTTCAAGACTTTCTCAAGAATCAGTCATCTTAAGTCTTGAAATAAACAGGAAATGTTGATGAATTTTCGTTTTTTCCTATTTCATTTTCCATATATATATTCCCGCTTTCGTTCAGTGAAGTTGTGCAATCAATCCAGTGAACCTTACATTATTTCTATGATAATGCACAAAAACAAATAGAGCCTTATATTATTTATTTTTATATTTGTTCAATCATTTTGCATTTTATATGAAAAA
This sequence comes from Sepiola atlantica, assembly GCA_963556195.1. NCBI lineage: Eukaryota > Metazoa > Mollusca > Cephalopoda > Sepiida > Sepiolidae > Sepiola > Sepiola atlantica. The sequence goes on from OY744535.1 coordinate 65,382,158, forward strand.
AAGTATTTATACAAACATATTTACTTTATATAAAACTAACAGTTATCCAGTATTCCCAGAGTCTTAATTTCCATAAAACAAAACAATGTCTAAATATGAGTTTATTTTAAGATAAATTCAGAGTAAAAAATACTTATGCCTAAGTGAGGTTTTGCCTTTAAGTATGACGTGCTAACCAATTGATCACCAAATTAATTCTGTCTTGTCTCTTTCATCTCTCTCTCTCGTCTCTTTCATCTCTCTCTCGTCTCTTTCATCTCTCTCTCGTCTCTTTCATCTCTCTCTGTCTCTTTCATCTCTCTCCCTCCTCACGTTTGGAAGACAGAATGCAACTCTTGTGGTTTTAAGCAACATTCCACTGTGCTTCTGAATTGATTTAGTGACTCTAACAATTAGCATGCCAAACTTAAAGGCAGGGGTAATGAGTTCAAACCTCACCTAAGCATAAATATTTTTACGCTGGTTTTATCCTAAAATGAACTTAAACATCTCAAATGACAATATTAACGCTGGGTAGCCATGCTAGCTTAGAATAAATTTCAGCATATTATGCATTTTAAAATATTTTGACCAGATTTATTGCAATTACCTTTATTTTTATAGACTAGTTTAATTCAGAAAGAAATATAAGTTCAATATTTGACTTAATAATTATCTTTTGAAATTCAATTTTTATTTTCTAGTGGCTAAATGAAATTGAAAGTAACCTCCTCTATTTCTCTGACCATTTTGGGAGGAGGAGGGATATTTTATACAAATCAGAGTGGCCTTTATAGAGTGTGTGCGTATTTTGAGGAACGGTAGTCTGGAATATCCTCACATTAAACACCGACCTTGTTTAACGTCGCTTTCGTTGGAGCTATTGATTAACCACCAACTTTTCAGATCAATTTTTTTTTTTTCCATGATTTTTTACAATTGCTAATGTTAAACGAGTCAGGCTTCTGTATAGAACTCCTGAAGGTCAATCCTCAGGATGGTCTAGTCTGCATTGGTCGCAACTATTCGTAAGCTTGCAGGTTTTTACCCCCAACACTGTTGTTGCGCAAATCTGACTTCTGCCTAGAACCAACGAAGATCGTATCTCAGGATTGTCTGGTCTGTCTGAAGTTTTTCCTGTTAGCCATAGCTGTTCGTTAAACTTGCAAGATTGCATGTTTTTACCCCTGATATCTATAACAGCAATGTCCAGCGGGTGCATACAAAGTTTATTTTCTTCACTGACCGGTTCTTTGTAATACAAGGTTTTTTAAATTCCAGCGTTTTTTAAATTTTTTTAACATCTACACTATAAAAACAGTTTTTATATATATATATATATATATATATATTAGATTTCTTGAATGTGAGATGATATATATAATTATATATATATATATATATATATATATATATATATATATATATATATATATATATATATACTAGCAAAACCTACCTGCCCTCCGGACAGCAAAGTATAGTTATCTAATATATGTGTTACACTAACCCTAAGTCTGGCTGGCATGTAATCGCTTAAGAGTTGAACCCCCACCCCGGCAAAAAATAACGCACAATTTACGTTAAATATATATCAAACTGATCCATCACTCTAAATTGAGTTGTGTTAATCTGCAAATGTACTCATAAATATGATTCTACATTTTTAGGTGGTTCCTGGCGGCAATAAAAAACAACAAAAAAATTATTTTAGAATTTAGAGTTGGGCATCAGTATCGCATATAAATTTAACTTAAAATGATCCTCCATATCTGGGCCATTCTAGGGTTTTATGGCATTAACCATTTTTTTTTTTTTTTTTTTTTTTTTTTTTTTTTTGCTATTGAAGATAAATTCTGTGCGTTATTTGGGGGGGGGGGGGCGCTCTTTTAGGTGATTATGTGTGGTTTTACGACGTTGCCAGTTGGACTTGGGGTTAGTGTTAAAAATATATTAGTTAACTGTCCTAATAAGTTAGAATGATGCTAAAAAGTAGAATCACATTGTTTAAACTTAGGTTTAATCTACAAATTTATCAAAGTTTTTTATTAAAATTATGGAAGTCGCTGAGTAAAAACATTGCTTTAACTATACCCATCCCCAATTAATTGGTGCTTTGATATAAATATAGTTTGGGTAAACGGAAAAAAACTTTGAAATTTATTCATTTAGAAGACAGAAAAAAAAATAAGTTTTTAAAAAATATGAATCTATTTTTTTTATTACTTAAAATCTTTTAAAATTTCTTTTCTTTATTATAGCAAATATAATCATATTCAATAGTCAAAAACAACAACAAATTTAGTTTTAAATATAAAGTAGATATCTAAAGAAAAACTTTGTTAGTTATTGAGTTCAATGCAGAGTGTAATTTTTTTGAATAAATTATTTCAGGTAATCTAAGTTGTTGGTTCATGTAAACATATGCACGCGGGACCAGAAGTTATTCAAATTTCAAAATAATCATTTTGAACGTTAAGATCGTTGGAATTAATACTACTACTACTACTAATAATAATAATGATAACATTAATATGAACAAACCTTTTGAATATATATAAGGAAACTGTAGAACGAAAATGAATTGTGCAGAATATTAATTTATTAGGTGTTTATAAAATTATTATTCAAATGAAGCATCGGGATGAATGTGTTTACGCAGTGTTTTGTTGGGTATATATAATGTATTTGAAAATACTTAAATGTATAATTGAATTAAATAAGCGTAACGTGTTTTGATATAAACATAGTTAGGATAAATGGAAAAATATTTTGCATTTATTCATTTAGATATATACGTGTGTGTGTGTGTGTGTGTGTATATATATATATAGGAAAAAATGTCTACTTTTGGATCCCCCATTGAGCGCAGGTTAGATTGTTTGAATCAGGAAAAGTGAGTTTGTAAGGCCTGTTTTTGTGTTTTTACAATACCACATGCTATAGTATATTCTGCTATTTATTATTTTTATACATATCCCAATTTAAGAATAAGCATTTTTGAATAGTGTTTATATTTTGTATACTCAGGATGTTCATGATAAATTTAACAATTTCAAGTTTAAGTGAAACGATAGCTGTTTATGTGTATTATTAGTGGGTTTCAGAGCGGGAGACCATGGATGATTGGAAAACACAGGAATGTTGGAAGAGTGTCCTGCATCATGATTTGCGTTGGATTAAGAAAATGAAACTTTAGCTGCAAGAATACCTTGAAGGCAGTAAGATGTTAGCTGGAGAATTGTGACAGATGTAGATCAGTGGCTCACAGGAAAGATCATGGCAGGCATTCTGGGTGTGTTTTCACAATGGTAGTCAAGAATTTGCAGAAGCAAAAACAGTGGAGCAAAGCCATGCAATACAGCAGACGTTGGCCTGACAGATGAAGTGGCAACTATGAAAAACGAGGATCTCTGCTATTCCTTGTACAAGAGTAACAAAGCCACCATCTGCCCATGCATGGAGTATTGTTGTCACATCTGGGCTGGTGCACCATCCACTAGTCTCTTCCTCTTAGACAAGGCCTAAAAAAGAGTCTAATCTAATAAGTCCCTCACTATCCACCAAGCTCCAGCCCCTGTCCCATCGCCGTAATGTGCTTGTTTTACAATTACTTCAATGGAATGTGCCCCTCGACGTAAATACACTAGACCAACCCGACAATCAGGTAAATCCCATCCATTCACTGTGGATGTCGAAGAATCTTCTACTCCAGTAGCTTCTTTCCTTGTGCTGCCGGCCTTTGGAACTCGCTCCCTGTTTCCCCGACTGTACCGACATGCAGAAATGTAAAACTAATGTAACCAAGCATTTCGCTGCATAGCTCCCAATTTAGGATGACCACAAAAACTTTCACCCTAATTCTCAGTTGCCGCTTAAGTCTACAGTGGCAATTTCCCTTGTTTGGGGTAAACTATGTTTGGGGAGAGAACTGAAAAATAAGAAACTCCTTAACAAGGTGAAACATCAGTTGAGCTGGAGATGCTCTGAGAAGAATCTCAGACAAGAACTTCGGCCAGGATCGGTTGCACAAAGCGTAAAACAACAGGTGACTAAGTTCCCTCAAACTTAAATGGTCTTTGGGGATGTTTCAACAAAGGAATCATCATACTGCCCCCGCATCTTCAAAAAGGCTCTCAGACTAGCATTACAAGTTGTGGTTTTTTCTTCTTTTTAGCTAATTGTTATTTTGTCAAATTGGATGAATTATGCAAATATCATCAATGGTTCAAAAGTTATTTAAAATGCCGAAATTTGTGTTTTTCATTGGACATTTTTCTTTTAATAAACCATTTTAAAACAGTGGGCAAAATTTCAAGAAATGTAATTTCTCCAGCATTTATTTATTTTTTAAGCTATTCTCATGAAACTTGGTACTCTTATGTAAAATGATGTGCTCTTTCTGATTATGAATTAAGATGTGTAAATTTCAAAGTTTTTAAAACTAGCATATTGTATCCTACAGATTGTGAGTCTATTCATGAAAATATATTATTCACTTGGTTGAAAACACTGGGAAGATAATTTATGACATCATCCATTAAAATAGATCATAGACGACCTGTGACCTGAAAGATCGCAGGTTATCACATATGGAACCTCATTTAAAGATTTTTTTTTTTTTCAAAATTTTATTTAAGTACAAAATTTTTGTTTCAAAATTTTATTTAAGACAAAATTCTTTTAAGTATGGAAAGTTAGCACAATTTATTTTTCCGTTTTAGAGAATAAAAAATGTAGACCACTGCATCATTTGAATACTCTACACAAGGGCAAAGTTATTTGTTTTCAGAATGTTAATATTTATTCAAAAAGAGAAAAAAATGGAGGGATTAAATGTTCACTTTCGCTCTCTTACTGTTGTTATTACTATTATTACAAATAGTTGTCAGTCAGGGAAGGGGGGAGACATGTTATTTACAAAACATACGTTGTAAAGAAAAATCCGCACGATTAAAAATTATCAAATATTTACATAATAATTCTGAAACTATAATCTATATGGAACTTAATGATGTAAGTCGATATACCTTATCAATTTTGAAATATTCTTTGTAAACTTTGATCGTTCGTCATCATAGAAATACACATCAAATTCTAGTAGAATTAGTTATGAAATTTCAGCAATATCCATCTAAATTTAATCCTGCTCATTTTAATCAAAATGTAACATATGAAATTTAAAAAAAAAAAAAAATGGTTTCCGTTCTGTTGTCAGTTTTGACCATTTTGTTTTTCATTTTTAACTTTGAGTATAAAAGTAGTCAACACAAATAAAAATAACATCATTGGAATGTTTATTTTATTCTCTTACCATATAATCCTTTAAAAATTGGGTCACAAATAAGAGATATGAGTTGTTTAAGCACATTAGGTATGAAATTTTGCCGTTGCCCAATGAAAAGACATTATCGACTTGTAATGCTACTCACTCAATTCAGATAACTATATTGTGTTTCTGTCCACTGTTGTCAAGCGCTGGGTGGAGAGGATAGCTGCAGGAAGGTTGTATGTGTGATAGCAGGACTCTGCTTCGTGTCACAATCTCCAGGAAAACCCAGAAATGGCTGTCTGAGCACTTCTAAGACTTCACCAGTCCCAACATATGCCCCCCCTCCAACTCTCCTGATTGCAACCTCATGGACTATTATGTGTGGAGTGCAGTAGAGAAAGACACCAACCATACCGCTTGCAACACCAAGGACTAGCTGATTGCCAGGATAAAATTGATGTTTAGACGTCTTTCGAAGGACACTGAAGACTGCATTCTCCAAGTTCAAATCCCGTCTGGAGGCAGCAGTAGATGCTCAAAGTGGTTTCCTCGAGTGAATTGTATTTGGCAAAAGATTTTTTAAGAGATGCACTTTGAATTTTGAGACTACATTAATTATTGGCCAAGATATGATGTTTCTCCTTTCTATTCTACGAATGGACTTGAGAGATAAGGACCTGCTTAGATAGAGGTTAGTTTGAAAGTTAATTTCTAAAAGCTGTTTAACGCATGTCAAACTGAATATGTTTTTTTACTCCTCAATTTGGTTGAGTAGAATCAATTTTCAACTTTTACTAATTATGTTTACGTTGTTTGACTAGGATGAACATAAAGTCCCGATTGAAGATCTCTACCGAAGATATGGAACAGATCCGACACAGGTAAGTGATTTCTGAGAAGTCAACTTTTTTTCCCTCTCCTTAAAACTATTCCTATAAACCTTAATGTTTACCACAATATAATTAAAGACTTTAACCAGACTGTTTTATTTAAGTTAAATCTGCACTGAAAAGTTTTCATTCGCAGCTAAATCTTAATTAAAAATGGCTATTGATGAAAATTTTCCTGCTTCTGGAAGTAGAACTCCAGCCATAACAGGCCAACCATGGTCAACCATCAGGGGTTGAGAAAAAAGGTCCTGAGCCTTCTATTTCCATCATATGCAGCAACTAAAGAAAAGAAACATAAGAAGCTTAAAAGCCCAGCTATGGTCTGTTGCACAACAAAAAGGTGCTATCGTTTTGCTACCATTGCTCAAAGTTTGAAAAGTGAAGCAAGACATCAAATGAAATCTTGACCAAGAAAATCAAAGAATCTACCCTGATCGCTTGTTTCCCAGATGGGCATCTATATAACAAGATGAGAGCCCCTCATAAAAAGACTAGCTTCCCATCTGGGAAGAAGAAACTAAACAGAGACAAGAGTCTAGATGTGAACATTATTATGAGCTATGGAATATGTTCAGGCCAAACAAAAAAGAGGCTTAAATCGCTAGACCTTCTCATCATCCCATGGATGTGAATTATCTGATTCTTAGTTGGAATCCACTTTCTTTTTTTTATAGAAAAACTGATTTCTAAAGCCTTGTCTCCTTATTTTTCTCCCGCTTTCATTTTCTCTTTTTCTGTTTTCTCTCTCCCTCTCTCTTTTCACTCTGTCTTGTCTTCTTCCTTTTCCCTCTTATGACAGTTCTCTCTGAACTTAATTTTTGGCATGAAGGCTAAGACTTTAAACTTCAAGATGTGGTTAGAGGAGTTAGATGATTTTTGTTTCATCAAATGGGGGGGGGGGGGGATCATAAGCCCATAAGTTGGGAAATTCATCTCAATTTTCACCATTTCCCCATTGGCTACTCACATTTCTGGCATGTCTTTCTAGAGTGCACTAAAACTATACCTTAATGCAGGAAACCTAGCAGAACTGTTTGCAACAATTAGTAACGAGTAATATCAGTTTTCAAAAGAAAGCAAATTTTTATAATAAATTATAGCATTTACGAACTAATAAATTTCTCTCTTGCTTAAAATGAGCCAACATGCCATAAAACCTAACATGTTGGTAAATCATGAAATTTCACTGCAAAATCTTATTTCTTCCAGGGTCTCAGTGTAGAAAAAGCAAAAGAAATTCTTTTGCGTGATGGACCCAATTGCCTTACCCCACCTAAGACCACTCCTGAATGGGTCAAGTTTTGCAGGACCTTGTTTGGAGGCTTTTCTATGTTGCTCTGGATTGGAGCCATTTTGTGTTTCATTGCTTATGGGATTCAAGCAGGAACATATGATGACCCACCAGGAGATAATGTAAGTAGAACTGGATTTAAATCTTTTTCTTTCCTCTTTCTGTTAACAAATTGGGGGGTTAGGCTTTCTCTCCGTTTAAATTGTAAATAATTGTTTTGTTTTTCCTTTTTATTTTTCAGTTGTACTTAGGTATTGTGCTGACTATTGTTGTAATTGTCACAGGTATATTTTCTTATTACCAAGAAGCGAAAAGTTCAAGGATTATGGATTCTTTCAAAAACATGGTACCACAAGTAAGTATGCAATATTCTAAATTATCCATATTGTTTCTCTCAATATTTTAAATGTTTTCCTCATGAAATCCGGGAACACTTATTATCAAGAAAGAAATATATTTACTTGAAAATAATGACATCATAAAAGATGAATGGTAATTGCCGAATGATTATTATCAAGAAAACTGTTGGCAACTACCATTCATTTTAGGTATTTAAAATATTCTAATGAGTTCATTCTTTTACCATTTCTGAAATCATCCAGTTTATTCTTAAAATGTTTCACACAAGTGCAATTTTTAACTTGATTAGGCATTTTTTTCCTATAAGAAAAATCTAATTGCATGATAGATTTATTTAAAAAATCTTCTTTGCCAATAAATATCCAGTTAGAAGAAAAAATTTTAAATCCATATTTACAAATTTCATTATTTTGAAGTTTTCAATTAAATTTCCCCTCTTTATAAAATATTATGTGCCTCCCATCCACATTCGCTAAATTCTGTAATGTTGTCTCTTTTCAGTATGCTGTTGTTGTTAGAAATGGAGATAAGCTTAACGTACGAGCAGAAGAGCTCGTTGTTGGTGATATAGTTGAAGTGAAATTTGGTGACCGAATTCCAGCTGATATTCGTGTGGCTTCTGCTCACAGCTTTAAAGTTAGTTTCATTTAAACCTACTTTTCTATTCATTTTTGTACATTTCTTAATGTTTTCTTTTCAAATTAATGGTTTTAATTAAATTTTTCTCATCTTCAAAGCGTTCATTTATGTCCAATTTTTCTACCTTCAGGTTGATAACTCTTCACTAACTGGTGAATCCGAGCCGCAGTCCCGATCTTCAGAATTCACCAATGAAAATCCACTAGAAACTAAAAACTTGGCTTTTTTCTCCACAAACGCTGTTGAAGGTATTTTCTAACTTTGTTTATAAGAGATTATTATATCGAATCCATCAATAATAACTATCTTGTCTACTTTCGGTAACGGTTACCGTCTTGTCTACTTTTCGGTAACGGTTACCGTCTTGTCTACTTTTCGGTAACGGTTACCGTCTTGTCTACTTTTCGGTAACGGTTACTGTCTTGTAAACTTTTCGGTACACTAACTCCCCCCACACACACAAAGCTGGTAACCCGGGGGAAATGGTATCGTGAGGAACAAATGTATACTGTACGACTTTCCCCCCCGAAGAGGAGTAATGCCTGGGAGGAATGTATAATGATGAATGAAAATATACTACAGAGGATTAAATAAGCATAAACCGTTTGAATGTCAATATAGATAGAATAGGTGGAAAAAAGTTTTGCATTTATTTATTTAGATAACATTAAAAACCATGGCAAGTTTCAGTCTCCACGTGAAACGCGTAAATAAAAATTGGCTGGAAAAATATAGTCGCCATCTTTATAAACAAAAATGAATGTGCTGGCTATGGAAAAACAATGATTTTCTAGTTAAAAAAGACATGTTTATTATAAATTTGAGTTATCGTTCTTTAGCTAGTATTATCGTAAAAAAGTAAATTTGTATGAATCCGAATGGTACAACTTTGTTGACTGGTTTGATTCTATTGTCGACATTCTTGCAGGAGGGACCACGTAATGGTTGCCAACATCCTTAAGTGAAAGTCGTTGTATGGAATTGACTGGATTATAACTTGGCACACCCAGGTCGTCAGTCCGTGTCGTTATCCACTTAACCACCGTCACCTCCTTGTATTATGGTGAACGAACATATACTACACTGACTCCTCCCCCCCTCTTGACAGAGGATAATATCATGATGAACGAACACTACTTCCCTCCAGCCAAAAAGGAGGAAGTCAATCTTGCATGGACGGTCTTATGAGAACAGAACTGATACTACACTCTCCCCCCCCCCCCCCCCTTAAAAATATTCTGACTAAATCGAGTTTGGGGTTTGTTTTTTTTTTTATTCTGGGAGGATTCCCCCTACACCCTTAAAAACGGAGGAGGTAATTCCTGGGAGGACAGTCTTATGACAACAGAACCGACACTACACCACCCATTAAAAAATATTCCAATTTAATCAATTTTTTTTAAATTTAAAAATGCCTAGTCACAAAAAAAATTTGGGGGGGGGGGGGGGGTCCGTGACCTTTTGGCTAAGATCAAAGTGTAGTATCTGTTATCGACATCTCAGTGATATTTGACACTTTACTAAAGCCGGAAGTAAATTATCTCCTTTGAAAATGAAATTCTAAATAAGTTTTTAAACGCTATCATTTTTTTCATAAAATCTCTTTATCTTATTTTATTTATAATTATAATAATAGTACTATCGATAAAACGATTACGTATGTAGAAGAAAATTTTACAATACAAAGTAGAAAGGTATATTACAGAATATTAATTTATTAAAATCTTAAAAATATGCAAATAAGCAAAATCGAGATTTGTTTGAGTGAGTTGGAGATGCCTATTTATAGGGCATTTCAATATATTCTTATGTCATTAGAATTAAATAATCATAACATGTTTTGATGTTAATATAGTTAGAATAGATGGAAAAAACTTTCACATTTATACATTTAGTTTGGGGTCACCTACACACACACATACATTCAAAATGAACAAAAGAAAAAATCAAAACCTTGAAAGAAGAATTAACCTGTAATTTTTTTTAAACACACAAGACGTGAAATCACAAATTTACTATAACACGCTCGAGTGAATAAGTGTAATATAGTGGTGAGTTTAGTAGCCTATGATGCATGTGGTTATTTTCCTATTCTTCAAAAAGGTACAGGGAAAAATCATCTTTACTTTATATAGAAGATATATATGTATACACTCCCACCACAAGTTAATAGTTATTTAAATTGTGGTGGGAGTGTGTAACCCCACACCACACACACTTAGTACTAAGTCCTCATCCTTTAACCCATCACACCGTGAAAAAAATATGATAGAAATCTAATTAATTACTGTGTCGTATTACACTGTGTAATACTCACTTCACTACACATACCCAAGATTACACAGCTAAAAAAAAACTTTACAAAGTTATGTTTGCAGATTACAAATAATGCACAAACATCTAAAAAAATCTTTTTTCCCATAACGTTCTTAGAATATACATAACAACCCCCCCCCCCCCCCCCGGTCCACATTTCTTTGTTTGAAACTTAATAAACATTATGCACTATTTTTCACTTTTGTTGGTAACACAGGAGAGCTCTAGTTTTTGGTATAACTACTGCCGTGTTTTTTTAACAGTAATTGTTGCACGCGTGTTTATCCCTCACCAGACACTAGCCGGTCAGATGGTCACTATAGCAACTGGATCAAGCATGTTTCAGCAGACAATATTTTGGATTAACTGATTTTTTTTTTTTCAAACAGTAGCATTTGTTTATATGTGAATTTCATCAGTTCCCAGCTGTTGCCGGGAATACATTGCAATGTCCCTTTTTTGGATAATGTAGAGGCATATTTTTAAAGTCTGATTGTCTGATACATTTTTATATTTATTTATTTTTCAAATCTGGAGACGGTTTTTGCATAAAATATTTACTTACTTTTTTAATTAAAAACTAATCTTATAAGTAAATCTTAGAAAAATTACTTTATTTACAAAATAATGTTAACATATACAATAGTATCTTCCTTCCGGTGTTTGTGTATAGACACTACTATTTGAAATTTCCCTCCTCATACAAACACAAACAGTTTTTTGCCTCTACATAATTATGTTAATGCAAGGATAGTTATGAAATGATACAAACGTTCATTATCTTATATATAAAAGAAAAGGAGATTTTCCCCTAATTTGTTGACCGGTATAGCTTCCTAACCAAAAGCTACTTATAAAAATATACTTCTGCGATTTAGGCCAATTATTGGTCTACGTTTTTAGAAACAAAAAAACTTACTTTCATTTAGATTCATTATTTCTTATATTTTATCTGATCAGCACTTTTCTTTTTGATTCAAAGGATTGAGTAGGAGTGACTTAATTCATTATAAAATCTTATTTGCAAAACAAAATATGCCCTAAAAAGGTAGTACATTCTTAGAAACTTTTAATTAAAATAAGGCTCATGCATAAAAACAAAAGAAATACGTTGATGTTCATTATTGGCTATAAAAAAATATAAATATTAAAATGTTGATTCAAAGTCTACAAATTTACTTTAAAAAAAACTTATATGGGGTTCAGTTACATGGATTCCTCAATTTTCTTCAAGCAACGCCGTTATAGATCCCACTAGTAATAATTAAAATTTTGTATAGATTCACGGGCGAAGCCGAGTAGCGCAGCTAGTTATTTATAAATTTAATAATTAAAGAACACAATAATTAATACTAATTACTCAAAGATAGCTTTAAAAAAAACTACTTATATGGGATTCATGGGTGGGAACAAAAGTTTCTTAGTTTCTTGAATGTTCCTAGGCCAGCCTGGGCACGGGTCCTGCTAGTAAAGCATTCATGAAAAAAAAGGTAATCTCTAATAAAGTTTTATGTTAAAGAGTTGTTCGATCTGAAGGGTTCTACATGTTTTGAAGACATTTTACATTTGTTGGTAAGCAAACAGAATTGCTAACCATTATAAAATGTGGTTTCTTTATTCCTGCATCGTTTATTGTCCTAATTTAATGTCTTTTTTCCTCTTTCTCTCTTCAGGGACTTGTGTTGGACTTGTTGTGAAAACTGGTGACAAAACTGTCATGGGTCGAATTGCTAATTTGGCTTCTGGACTTGAAGTTGGAGAAACCCCAATTGCTAAAGAAATTGCCCATTTCATTCATTTAATTACTGGTGTTGCTGTCTTTCTTGGCGTGACCTTCTTTGTAATTGCTTTCATTCTTGGCTACTATTGGCTGGATGCTGTCATCTTCTTGATCGGTATCATTGTGGCTAATGTGCCAGAAGGATTGCTTGCTACTGTCACAGTAAGTAATTATGATCGCCTTTTTCTCCCCTCTTATCACTTTTCATACATTAGAATTTTCTCTTCTAACATTCAACCAGTTGTAAAGAGAAGAGAGAAGATGAAAATAGAGAAAAATCCAAATTATTAGAATTCATCTTTTTGCTAATTAACTTGTGGAAACAATTACACAAACCTGAAAAAAACGCAGATTCTTCTTTTGGGTACTTCAATACTTTTCTGGAGTTGGAAGATAAAATGTTGAAGTGCTACCTGACCAAATACGAAACAAATATTGAGCCGTACTCTCTTGAGGTACTGTTTTCCTGTTCTCTCACGTCATCCTCAGGAACTGAGACTCATATTGGGGACGTTTCGCACGTCTCCAGTGGAGAGTTTTAAATTGAATCAAATGAAGATCCGGTACTTTTACAGTTTAGCGGATACTTTAAATAAAACAAAAGACTGAGGAATATCTGTTTGATGTACGTACCTGTCACGAGCTGAATATATCTTATACCAAAAAGCACGTAAATTAATCAAGTAGTTTTTATTTTATAAAAGAAAAACTAATTTCATCGAATAACGAATAGCGTGTAAATACGTCCTCCATTACGAGTTATTCAAGTGATATTCAAGGGAGATAACCGAAATTCATAATAAGCCTTAATGAAGATGTATTTCCACGTTATTGGTTAAAATTTAATTTTCTTTTATAAAATAAAAACTACTTTATTAATTTACATGCTTTTTGGTATAGGATATATTCAGCCCGTGACAGGTACGTACATCAAACAGATATTCCTCAGTCTTCTGTTTTATTTAAAGTATCCGCAAAACTGTAAAAGTACCGAAGATCCTTTAAGGGAAAAATTGGCATATGTGAAAAAGTTGTCATCATGTCCACTAAATCCTGCCTATGTAAAATTCTGTTTGAGAGAAAAATCAACGCCATCCAGGAACTTACCAACAAACTGGAATTGGACTCTAGTCCCATACACGACTCAATAATTTCCAAAACTCCACCCTGGAATTTAAAACAACTATTTTGTATCTTTGATTTGACAACTTCAAAGAACAAAACCAACCCAATTCAGGATGAATTTGAAAACAAAAAATACATCATTCCAATTATAAGTACATCTACAGATGGATTTTAAAAATCAGATAGTCGGATGTGCTGCTGTCCTAAATAAGACAAAAATTCAGTATAGACTACCTGAAAAAAAAGCATCAATTTTCAATGCATATACTTGACTCTAAAAATAATAGAAGATAGCAGGACTGATAAATTCATCATCTTTTCTGACTCCCTATCGATATTCACAGCACTGAACAAAAATATGGATAATCACTAAAATCTTAAGCAAGATCACCTCCATCTATAACAAGAAGCAGAGTAACATGAAATCATGTTGGATACCGAGTCATGTTGATATTTGTGGAAATGAAAAAGTGAAGAGAGCAGCAAAAGAATCACTAAACATTCCAATACTAAGATTCCATACACTCATCTTCAACCTTCTGTTAGCAGGATGATCAAAAAAATGCCAAAGTAATAAATTACACAAGATTTGGTAAACTACAGAAAGACAAGAAGAATAGAGGTTGTAGTAGTCAGACTCTGTATAGGACATACATATATTACTCATAAACATTTATTGGAAGGGGAAGAGTCTCCAATGTGTATATCATGTCAAGAATCTTATACAGTCAAACATATATTAATAGACTGTCATGTTCTTCAACAAAGCCAAAAGAAAATACTACAACTTGAAAAATTGACAGAACCTGTTAAAGATACAAACCTTCAAAAAAAATTAATTTCAAATTTTTTTCAAAAGCTATATAAAATAATTATTCTACTTATAAAATTCCATTTGACAACTTTATTCGGCATTAAATAACTCATAGATGGTTGATATACCGTTAAAAAAAAACATATTCACAAAGTATTAAATGTCAAAATAGTCACCCTTGTTTTTTGTTGTCTATTATACACGCACAAACGTGGCCGAAAACCATAATATCATGCAGAAATGTTTTTTGTTTTTCGTTTTTGTTTTTTTGTCACTACTTGTTATCAAAATATATTGAGATTTTAAGTTTAAAATTATTGGAGTATTTACTCTGAAAATTGGCCTATTTAAAAATAAAAATGATACTTTTTTTTTTCATGGCTGTCTGTCTTATCAAATGTGCGGGCCATGAGTTTTCTTTGCTGTTAGTTAATTTTGAAAAAGGGCAACTATTTTCCTTTTAAAGGCTTTTCAAAAACTCCAATGTTTCGTCCCATGTGTTATTTGCCAATTAACAATTTCTAAATTTTTGTAATTTAAATTATAATCTATTTCACTGAACTCATTCCAAACTACAAACTAAAATTTTGATTTATTCTGTTTTGGGTTCTGTCAAGAAGTGTTTAATTGCTGCATTTATTAGGGAAACAGCTCTTTCAGTTAACAAGGTTTAATTTTTAAACTCTAATCCTATAAACAAACGTTGGTTCTTATTCCATGTTAAGCAAGTAACCCTTTTTTTTCTTTTTCTTTCTCCCAGGTGTGTCTGACTCTCACAGCTAAACGTATGGCAAGAAAAAATTGCCTTGTCAAAAACTTGGAAGCTGTTGAAACACTTGGTTCTACATCAACCATTTGCTCAGATAAAACTGGGACGCTCACCCAAAATAGAATGACAGTTGCTCACATGTGGTACGGAGGAAGCATCGTCGAAGCTGATACCAGTGAGGATCAATCAAGTAAGTCTTTTTCTTTACCCTCTTCTTAGCATTGTCTGGTTAGAATATTTTATCTTTTTTTTCATTGGTTTTTTCCTTGACAAATGTTATCATTACATTTTAAATCTGTAATCACCTTTTTTGGTGGTATGCGATTTGTAGTTGTGTTCAGTAAAAAATCCTTTTTTTCTTTTTTGCACAATTATTAATCATTATTAATACTGCATTCTTTTACCTAATGAATACCGTTTGTTTTTTATCAAATAAAAATAAAATTGTATCTGGTCTTATTGTACTTTTTTTATTTAGAAGTTTCTTTTTAATGAATAAATCTATTAATAATCTATTGTTCAAATAAATACAGTATTATTTTGAAGGTCTCAATTAAATCTTTTAGTAAAGTAATTAAACCTAAGTATTTTAACCTATTTTATAAAACTATTTCCTTAACATAATTTTTCCTTGTGGAGTTTAATCCAATAACCTAGTAAATTAATCTTGTCAGTTAAGCAATTAAATTTTACTTTTTGTTGGTTTTATATAAATCTGTACCTCCACTCAATAGTGTGTTGTCTTCCTCTTTTTTGTTCATTGTTTGAATTCCTTTGCAAATTCCTTTGTGAATCACTTTTCTTTTGTTCAAATTAATGAGGCCCATTTCTCTTTTGCAGATGCTACCTATAGCAAAGAAACCTCTGACTGGATTTCCCTCGCTCGTATTGCCATGTTGTGCAATCGTGCTGAGTTCAAGGTCGGCCAAGAGAATATTCCTGTACTGAAAAGGTCAGTGTATTGAAATAATATCCAATCAATAGATCTCAATAAAGGTGATAACCATAACAAGCCGGACACGCATGGAAACTGGCCCATAATTAGAGATTATAATTATCATAGTGAAGTACATATTTTCTTCATCTTCGAACATGTGACCAAAGTCACCAGATAATTATTTTCTTTAAATAATTTGACTGTGCAATTTTGTAAAATACTGAACTTGCTTTTGATTGTTTTATACAATTATATTTTCTCTGCTTTTAATCAAATGACTGATATTTTTGCAATATCTTCTAAAACGAATATGTTCTTAATTTGTGTTGAATTAACGGATTTTTATGAATTTAGTTATTGTATGATAGATGACGTTATTTTTGTTCTTTCTATATTTGAAATAAGTTCATAGATCTTTACTTCTAAGGTGCTTCCTAATAATAGAAGGTATTGTTACTAATTAACTAATGACTGCATATTACAAGTCACTTGTTAAAAATGTTATCAATAATTGCTATTTAGCGGTAATTTAAGTTTCCCCATGCCCTTCCACCCGTCATTGACCCTAGCATAACTGAAAAGCCTATTATAAATATAACCTTGATCTTAAACTGCTATCTGTAAATAACTGTAATTTCACTCCTTGCCAATTTGAATCCTGGAAGACATTTAACCCGACAGTTTGCCTGTTTCTGATAGGAATGATACAAATGCTCACTTTCAGGTGTGCTGTTCCAAAAGATTGTTTTTATTGATAACCCGAATAATTGCACCTGCCTCGGTTTACCTATGGCATATAACTATTAATTTATCAAAAGAAGCAGATTTTTCGTAAAAGTAGAAACTATTAAATTATTCATGAATGACTTTGATGAAAACCAGGAAAGCATCCATCCATACATAGATGCATCGATTACATGTGCATGTTTGACGATAAAAATGCACCACACAAACTTTAGCGTAATACCTGTGTAGACGATGTTCTAATTGAGATGTGATGATGCATTCTCGTTATTCTTTTACTTGACATGACACAAGAATCAACCGATTTACAAGAGAGACGCTGCCAACTTTGGTTTCATAGTTTGATTATTAAAGCTTTTATTAAGTTATAATAATCAAATGGCGTTTATCTCATTTAATGTCACTCTATTTTTACTCTGACATCATTCAGTATTTTCAATATTTATGTGAAAGGATTCTGCAACTAATCCATAGAATGATAGCGTGGTTTCTTTGTTATTACAACAGTTATCCCATCTTGAACTCTCCCAAATGCAAAAATATAGATTTAATATTATCTGGCTAACGTTTTTTGTAATTTTAATATTTCATGATTTGTTTTTTTAAGGAAAAAAAGTATTTTTTAATTGTTACATTACAACATAAAATACAAAGTATACATTGGAAAAAATTTAACATATGAAGAGAAAATGTCTTTAATCACCATTCCGTAAAATATAGCTACATATAAGGCAGAAAAATATATTAAGTATACGATCCCACCCACCCCCGAGAAAATAATACAGTGTAAACTGGTCATTGAAAAATCATGTTGAATGTTGTTTGAGATTTTTTTTCCTCCCTAAATTAATGAAATTGTTTCTTTTACAGAGAATGTAATGGTGACGCTTCTGAATCTGCTTTGCTAAAATGTGTTGAGCTTTCAATCGGAAACGTCCCAGAATTTAGAAGACGCAACAAGAAAATTGTTGAGATTCCATTCAATTCAACAAATAAATATCAGGTAAAAAAATACAAACACTTTCAATGTTGAACAATTAAATTAATTTTTTTTAATTAATTTTTTTAAAAATTAATAAAAAATAATTTTATTTTTATTATTGATCTTTAGGAAAGTTTCAACTTTTCTCAATCAAACTTTCATAATTTATAAAACTTGAATGATTTTGAGATTTAAAAAAAAAAAAAAAAATCCTGATTAAATGTGTTAAAAGCTGAATTCCTTTGCTGAAGGCCCCTTTTCTTGCTACCGCTAGGTATCTATCCATGAAAATGAAGATCCAAATGATCCACGTTACATCCTCGTGATGAAGGGTGCTCCTGAAAGAATTATGGATCGTTGTTCAACTGCCTTGATGAATGGAAAAGACATTGAAGTTGACGAAACATTTAGGACAGACTTTAATGCTGCTTACATGGAATTAGGAGGTTTGGGCGAGAGAGTATTGGGTAAGTTTTTTTGTTTTTTTTCAACACTTTCTTTAATATTGAAGAATATGATCTACACGTCCTTAATATTAGTTGCAATCCCATTTCTACTATGACTTGTCATCTGATTTTAATCACTCTCATTTGAACTTTTAATAAGAAAAATATTATCTACAATCTTGCTGAATATATAATAGTAATATACAGATCAAATTCTCTTAAAGATTTGATCAGATAGACCCCGAACAAATGTCATTATAATCTTTTATTATTTATGACTTCATCCAATTTATTTTTAAAATGTTCTACGCTTGTTATTATTAAATTGATTAGGTAATTCGTTTTAAAATATATCACTATTAGAAAAAAAATCTAAGTGTGCAATAAATTTATTTTTTTTAATCTTTCTTGCCAATAAATTTCCAGTAAAGAGATATTAAAAATAATAAATAAATAAATAGTTTTTTAATATCTCTCAATTATCATGTTAAGCTACTGGTTCTCATTGTTGAGTATAATATTCTGTGAGGTTTCAGTAAAGTCTTGTATTTTCGGCGAATAACATTTACTTCCCATGAAAACAAATGTCTAAGCCTGAAACCAATCATTTGTCTTTCAGACAAATGGATTAGGATTTAAATTGACACTCTAGTTTTTTTGTTTGTAAAATCCTGTTCTCTAAATTAAATGTTTTTTTTTTTTTCTGATCTCCAAATTCAATGACTCAAATTCTTGGAGAGGATATTTCCAATTTGGAGCAAGATCTTCAGAAATTATTGGAACTTTCTAAATGTTTATTTGCACTGAGCCAACAGCCAAAGGATGTGCTGTTTGCATGATTTCATCGGATCCAAAGTTCAAATTAAATTAATCTTCATTTGATTTTTTTTTTTTTTTAATTTATTTTTTAAGGTTTCTGTGATTGCGTTCTTCCGAGTGACGCATTCCCCCCTGGATTCCAGTTTGATGGAGATGAAGTAAACTTCCCTCTTACCGGTCTCAGATTTGTTGGTTTAATGTCCATGATTGATCCACCTCGAGCTGCTGTGCCAGATGCTGTCGGTAAATGTCGTAGTGCTGGTATCAAGGTTATCATGGTCACAGGTGATCATCCCATCACTGCCAAAGCTATTGCTAAGGGTGTCGGGATCATCTCTGAGGGAAGCAAGACTGTAGAAGATCTTTCTGCCGAACAAGGCATTCCAGTCGAACAAGTTAATTCAAGGTTTGTTATAACATCAACTTAAATTTTCTTCTTCGTATCTCATTTCTTCTTCTTCTTCTACAGATTTCTCCGCTAATTGGTGGGAACCTGCCTTTTTGTCCAATATAAGAAAAGGTTGATTTCCACCAACACAAAAGGTTGCATTCAATCTCACAACTCTTTTCCACCATATCATGCATCATCTTCCAGGACATTTTTAGGCCTCCAATCCAACAGCTACTGTTTATTCTTAACAAATAAGTCCTGCCCTCTTGAACTTGTTCAGTGTTTCTTCCTCTGCTCTTGTTCGTATCATCTCATTTACGAACTTACCATCTGTCTTATTAGACACTTCTGATCAAAGGAATCTCTCGTTTCTTTTCTGCTTAACTGTCAAATTTCCCAGCGTTATCTCATTTAGCAGTGTTAAATCACAAAATGTCATTTTTCTTTAACAGAAAATAATCTCTTTTTAATAAAAATGGCTTCTTTTTTTTTTTGCAACTTCCACATGTCATCATTTTCTTTACATTAATCAGCCAATCATTTTAGAAGTCTTTGGTTGTTGCTGCTTGAATGTTTAGCTATTTTCTATATGTTTGTCCTTATCTTTTGCAGGGAGGCTCAAGCAGCCGTCATCCATGGAACCGACTTGCGAGATATGACTCCTGCCCAGATTGATGAGATATTGCGTAACCATTCAGAGATTGTGTTTGCCCGTACCTCGCCCCAACAGAAACTTATTATTGTTGAAGGTTGCCAACGTCAGGGACATATTGTAGCCGTCACAGGAGATGGTGTCAATGACTCTCCGGCTCTAAAGAAGGCTGACATCGGTAAGACTTTAAAAAAAATTTCTTTATTTCAATTTTTTTTCTATTTGTGTTGCAAACGAAATCTGCTGATGTTAATGCTGCGACTTTATTTTTCCCAGGTGTTGCTATGGGAATTGCTGGAAGTGATGTCAGCAAACAAGCAGCCGATATGATTTTGTTAGATGACAATTTTGCATCTATTGTCACTGGTGTTGAAGAAGGTAAGTTTCTTTTTCTCTCCGCCCACTTCCACCCGCATTAAGTGCATTAACAATTCTTAATAGATTGTAGTGCAGGGCCTTAACTAATAATTTTTTAGAATCATCCTAAACAAAAACATTAAATTAAAAACAAAAATACTATTTACACAATCGCATTTCAATTAAACTACATTTTTTTAATTTTTTTTAATTATCATTATTCTTATTCTTATTGACTGTTCAACCGCAACAATCTAATCAGCAAAAAATGTTTATTTCGCCGTGAAAATGAAGACCTCAAATGATTCATGATAGGGGTAGAGGAATTACATGACTTTTGTTTCATCAAAGAATAACTCCCTGTCTCCTTCCACCCACATGTGTACTCAATGTTTTTCTTTTAATTTTGACTTTCTAGTTTACGAAGATTGAGATTTCACTAATTAAACATTTTTCAAATTATTTTAAGCATTTTTACTACCACTAGCACATCATCCAAATTGTTTTGCGCTTCTCTCTCTACACACACACACACACACACACACTTGGGGGCGGAGGGATTCATCTCAATTTCGTTTTTTTTTGTTTTGTTTTTTTTTCCCCTACCATTGGCTACTCACATCCCTGGTTTGATTACTCTTTCTTCGTCAGGCGCATGATACAAGGTAAATAACAGTTTAGTTAGTTTAACTTGATACTAAATATTAAATTAGCATTGGATAGCAACATAATTTGGGTAAACATTGGCTCCAGATATTCAATTAGCATTGGATAGCAACATAATTTGGGTAAACATTGGCTCCAGATATTCAATTAGCATTGGATAGCAACATAATTTGGGTAAACATTGGCTCCAGATATTCAATTAGCATTGGATAGCAACATAATTTGGGTAAACATTGGCTCCAGATATTCAATTAGCATTGGATAGCAACATAATTTGAGTAAACATTGGCTCCAAATATTCAATTAGCATTGGATAGCAACATAATTTGAGTAAACATTGGCTCCAAATATTCAATTAGCATTGGATAGCAACATAATTTGAGTAAACATTGGCTCCAAATATTCAATTAGCATTGGATAGCAATGTTACATTTTCGACGGTCAGATGTTCTATAATCCTTATCAGCTTTTGGCTCGTCCTGGCTGGCTTGCCGGTGTCCACCATTTACTGCCACAAGCCGCTCGTCCTTGTCATCATCATGAGCAGATCAAACCGAAGGCCGTATATGGTGTCGAATATTTATTAAACAAACAGACAGTTTTTTTGTTGTTTTTTTTTTTTTTTTTTTTTTTTTTTTTTTTTGCTTACGCAAGAGAAAAAGAGAGAACAAATTAATTAACGCTGAGGGAGTCACTTAGGCCATGTGCGCCCCACTGCGGAGCACCGCTCGTGCTTCTCTCTTGGTTGTCAGCAGAAGAGGAAGAACAGGCCCTGAACGGAAATGACATCACTTACGATTCCCTTGCTACTGCCATCCTCTCTAAAGGCATGCTCTCACCATCTTTTGAGGCATCCTCTCTATCTGCTCCTACTACCCTCACTATTATCTAACAGCAACATAATTTTGGTAAACATTGGTTTCAAATAACTAGGCCGGAGATTTATTGAGTTATCTATCTTATATTATATATATTTATTATATATATATATATATATATATATATATATGAGAGAGAGAGAGGGATTTATTTTCAGGATCTACAATGCAGTATCAACTTAGCTTTTTTTTTTTAATGGAACTCACATCCGACATGAACACTTTGAATCCTGAGCTTCAAAAAAAGCATAAGCTTTTGTATTTGCAGAATTTTGGTCAAATTACTGCTTTATGCAAAAAATATTCAGTACATTCTATTTATTTATATCAGTTAAAATTTGATTGGTCCATGGTGGACTCACGCCGAAACTCAAGTAAAACATTGACGATAACAAAATCAATGACATCGAATAAATTTGGAATAAATTGCATGTGCTTGTGAACAACTTTGTTCGAAAATGCAAAATAACTAAAAGTCATTTACGAACAAGATTGCGTAACAAACACTCAAAAGTTTTGCTCCTTTCTTCAACAAATATTTCACCTGATGTTGGAAATTTATTGCAAAATAAATCTCGTTAAATAATTTCCATTTTACCATTTCTAATTTAGTGCTTGTTTTTCTATTATTCCTGCTGCAAAATAAGAAACCTCTATTAAATTCCTTGTTCTATTTTAAACCTCCTGACAGGTATTTTGGGGGACAGAGTGGAATAGGGTCAAAGAAAATTTATTTATATTATATTTAATAACATGGCCAGCCTTCAAGACACGGTATAGCTGTTTGGTCCTTTCCACCCAAAAGTTTCTGACCGTTGTTTTAGACCGTTGACTCAACCTGATAGGGATTTTAAATGATGTAGATAGGAGAGCCACTGAAGGATAAGGACATCTATTCATAGATAAGTCTGATAAAGTAAGTTAAAAACTGAAGTTTTTTGTCTCCCATGCGTCCCTCCTCGAAAGATGAACAACATTCATTGCCTCTTCCCAAAATAAAGGACTATACAACAAATGCAGTTAATGTCTAAAAAATCACATTCCTTTTCTCTTTGCAGGCCGTCTCATTTTTGATAACTTGAAGAAATCAATTGCTTACACCTTGACATCAAACATTCCTGAAATCAGTCCGTTCCTGTTTTTTATTCTCCTTGACATTCCTCTACCTCTCGGAACTATCACTATTCTATGTATTGATTTGGGAACCGACATGGTACCAGCCATTTCCTTGGCTTATGAACAAGCTGAAAGCGACATCATGAAACGACAACCACGTGATCCGGTCAATGACAAACTTGTCAATGAGAGGCAAGTTCTTTTTTTTTTCTTCCTGTTTTTAGTTTTGACATCAAAGTGAAATCATCTCTTAATCCTACTACAAAGCCCTCTAAAATCTGCCGAGTTCAAATTCAGGTTGGGTATCTGTCGTGTTCACTTATATCCTTGCTTCTAAAGCTCTGAACTTGAATATGAATTCCTTCCAACTTTGGGTAACATCTCGATGTTCAACGATTCATCGTTTACAATGTTGGGTTTGGTTTTGCCTATTTCTTGAGTCATTTAAACGTGATGCGCATTTGAACAAAACATATTCCCCAGACTGTATTAATGTGTAATCGAACACAATAGATCCATCCGATTTGACTATTGCTATGCTATTATCATCCATTAAACCAATCAACCCTAATTATTGGTTTTACTAGCAGGCCTACTTGGCATTGCCCGAGAACATGGATAACAAAATAGCTGTCTCATTCACAAACAACTGGTTTAATATAAAAGGAAATTGAAACAACTGGTAAAAAAAGTTGTTGTTTTTTTACAGGTATTACCAACTATGTCACCTGACTGAACCTCTCATTGTTGGGGTTGTTTTTTTGGACAGATGTATGATTATATTTCTTCTCAACCAAGTAACAAAATTTGAGATATTTTTTTTTAAATGTCTTTTTAATTCAACTTCTGCCAAAACTCTGGTTATAAAGAGTCTAAAGCAGTTTTTGTATCTGTCCCTCTTCTTGATCCTCGATTAACTAGCATATTTTTTTTCTCTTTTGTCACTCAGCAAACCTGTATGTTTATCAAAACAGTAGATAGCCAATGTGTCCGAATGCCTTTTATGCTTCTATTATTCAATCATCACAACATCTGCACTCCATACACGTCCAAATCCCACGTCCAATAACTTTGTCATCTTCTCTCCTTCACCCCTTTTTTTTTTTAACAATGTTTCAAATTATTTAAAAACCTGTTGAAATATCTGGTTTTAATCTTTTCTCAAAGCAATTTGATTTTTTTTTAACAATGTTTCAAATTATTTAAAAACCTGTTGAAATATCTGGTTTTAATCTTTTCTCAAAGCAATTTGATTTTTTTTTTTTTTTAACAATGTTTCAAATTATTTAAAAACCTGTTGAAATATCTGGTTTTAATCTTTTCTCAAAGCAATTTGATTTTTTGTTTCCTTCTTAAAAACCCCT
Organism: Sepiola atlantica; assembly: GCA_963556195.1. Lineage (NCBI taxonomy): Eukaryota > Metazoa > Mollusca > Cephalopoda > Sepiida > Sepiolidae > Sepiola > Sepiola atlantica. Next base: position 65,406,745 of record OY744535.1, read on the forward strand.
GCTGGATGAAATGAACATATTGAATTTTGAAGATGTTCTTAGGATACTTTTTTTTTTCATTCTAGGTTGATCAGTATGGCCTATGGTCAAATTGGAATGATCCAAGCTAGTGCCGGATTTTTCACTTATTTTGTCATCATGGCTGAGAATGGCTTCTGGATATCACGACTGTTAGGTATCCGAAAAAATTGGGACTCTATGGGAGTCAATGATTTGGAGGATTCCTATGGACAAGAATGGGTAAGTGAAATAAATAAAAAGTTATTTTTTAATCCTCAAAAATCTTGAAGTAAATCTTGGTATCAATTCTTATTTTCTAAAAGGCTTGATTTTGATTTGTTTAATATTAATCATTAATTTCAAGTAAATTTGTCTTGATATTTGAGTAACTATTTGTAATTTTCTATTTTCCTTGTCTAATTGTTTTTTCTTTTATTTTTAGACGTATGCGCAGAGGAAGAAATTAGAGTATACTTGCCACACTGCTTTCTTTGTGTCTATTGTCGTTGTACAATGGGCAGATATCATCATTTGCAAAACTAGGAGACTTTCTTTGTTCCAACAAGGAATGAAGTAAGTAGATTTTACCTATTTTTCAACTCAAATGGCACTTTTTGTATTTATGAATACAACAAAAAATAACATATTCAATAAGTCCCGGGCCTAACTAATGAAGAAAATCTGACTTTATTAATCAACATAGTCTGCTTCTAGGATGATACACGGATTATAACAATTCAATGCCTTTTCATGTAGAACGATTTGTCTTTCCGATATCACTTCGTCATTGGAGTCAAATCTTTTTCCCTAGAGCATGCTTTTGAGGTCTGCAAACAGCCAGATCTGGAGAATAGGCTGGGTACGGAAGCAATTCAAAGTGCAATTGATGTTTGCCATTATTGCCACTGTAAAAGAGACTTTTTCTTCATCTGTGAACGTTTTTTAATGGTTTCTTCCTTTAAATGCACTAACAATGCTATAATATTCGCCATTGATGCTTCTTTATTTCTCAAGTTAATCGATGAACAAAATACCTTGTGCATCCCAAAACCTTACCTGCTGATGTTTTTGTCCTTAGTCGCTTTGAATCACTTTCATTTGCTGCTGTCCACTCAGCTGACTGCCGATTTGACTCCACAATGAAGTTGTCAATCCATGTTTCATCCATTGTCACATATTGATGTTAAAATTCTTCTTTTTTTTTTGATGCGTTGAAACAGTTGCAAATAATGCTCTGAATCGTCAATGTATTGTTTTTGATTGACTGTGAGCAAATGCAGGGCCCATTTTGAACCGAGCTTTCTCATCGACAAATATGCAAAGTGGTGAATATCTGATACGTTCAACTGTTATATCAGCAACTTCAATTTACAATCAGTCAAAACGAGTTTGTGTACGTTTTTATGTTTTCCGCGACAATTGCCGAATTTGAGCAACGTGAGCGTTCGGCATCATTTGTCCGTACGATCACTTTTAATGTCAGCACACCATTGTTTCTAACAGAGCCGGGTCCGAATAACACTTATCAATCTATTGCTTTGCTTGAACTGTATTTTCCCTTCATCAGAAAGCAATGTTTTATCAACAGGCAAAATTCAGATTTTTCCATTTTTATTAGTATATCGGGCTCAGGATTTATTGAGGATGTATTATACTTGTAAAATAGATTTTATGTGTGAATACAGAAAAGTTTTTTTGTTTTTTTTATAATTAACATAATTTGATTTAACCATAACTGGCTGAACTAAAAATGATGTTCAAAACTCAAATGAAACAAAAGAAAATTTGTTTTATTTTCTTGAACAAATTTAAAATAATTTTTTCTAATTTAATCTCTTCCCAACATTTTCCAATCGAATATTTCTTCAGTTTACAAAATATGGAATAATTTCAGCTCATCTTTATAATAATAATATGTGAAGCCATTTCATGTTTGTATGTACGTTATCAACTTTTCACACACATTTAAAATATAAAATGAGATCGTCCGATCATCGATTGTGATTAGTGATTAATCTGATGTCACTAAGGTAAATAATTCTGCCTTTACCCATTTTAAAATAAATTGTTTCAAAATCAGATTATGTCGTCCCATTGACTAAAACAATTTTAAATAAATACATTTTAAAAAGTGACATTCGTTTTTATTGATTTAAAGAATATTTATCTGACAATTATTTTTATGGTAAGACAAAATATTGTTTTAAAAATAACACATTTTAAATAAAGAAAAACGTTTTATTTATTTATTTAAAGAATATCTAGCTGATGATGATAATTATTTTACAGAATAGTAAAGTTTTTTGGGTTTTTTTTCTAAATAGTATTGACTCTGACAGACATTATTTCAAAAGGAATTTTATTATTATTATTATTAAGAATAAATTATACAGATTGATGTAGAAAGCGCTGTGGAATTTCCACGGGTCCTGCTTTAATAATGAAATGTTATGATAAAAAAGGTTTAGTCTGGATTTTCAAAATCTAAACTTTTTTTCTGGCTTTTTCAGTAAAAAAAATATATTGCTCTCTTTCTGCCATTCATCGCTTCATCTAATTAGTTTTACCTTAAGCTGGTGGGTCTCATGAGATGAAAAGATTAAGAGATAAAACTGACTGCGTTGTGCATTTTGTTCTGCTCGAAAGGGTTGATGCTTTTAGAGATTGTCTCTCATATATATTAGTTCATTTCAGTTTTAAATGAATTCTCTGCGCAGTTCCCATAATGCTAATTCATATTTCGATGTGGTCTCTTCCGTTCTGATGCGTCAAATTTGAACTTTTGTCAACTTACATCCTGTCTTCATTTTCCTCAAGGACGCCTCAATATATAATAAATCAACGAAACAAAATATATTTTTTGCTTCAATCCATAAATGCTTTTCGCTTCATCTTAAAGCTGATAAAGTTTGTGTATACCTATGTGAAAAATATTAACTTAGCAAAATCTTTTTTTTATTTTGCGATAATCTGTGGCCATATTTTTGAAAAACTTTCTTCATTAATAACTAGAAAAAACATAAGGACAGTGTTTTTATTTTTAATGTGAAAAAGACTCTTGAATTGTATTAGTTATTTTTGATGAAATTTGTTCCAAAAATGAAAAAAATAAAAAAAAAGATTTTATGGATAATTTGTACATAATCGTCGTCATACAAGTTCATTTAAATATATATATAAAATTGCCTTAAAACAAACGGTGACAACATAGTGTAGCTAAAAACCAATGCAAATTTTGTTATCCGCTTATTAAAAATCGCTCTTTTTTTTTTTTGTAATATAAAGTCACAATTCAAAGAAAAAAAGATTTAGAAAATTGAAAACAGACTTAACGTTCTTTTTTTTTCTTCTCTTTTCCTCTAGGAATCACCGTTTAACATTTGGTATTATTTTTGAAACTGTCTTAGCTGCCTTCTTGACCTATTGTCCAGGTCTAGATCAAGGTTTGCGTATGCAACCTCTCAGGTAAGCCATGATTACTACATATTGTTTTGTTTTTTTCTGTCCACAAAAGGATTCGAGGCAGGTTGAGAGCAACGGTGATGGGGGGGGGGGGGGGGCATAAATCATTTCCCTCCCAAAACCTTTAAAAGATATCACTGATGTCTCAGAAACCTCAAGCTCAGAGGACGAAAAAATATATCACCCACACCCCCCAAAGTACTTACCAGCAAGAGCAATCCAAAGTCATTTAAAAAAAATTAAAAGATAACAATAAATACCTATTAAAAATGGCTTGTTTTTACAACATATATATGAAAAGTTTTTCCACATGAAAAGCTAAACACCTCTAAAGGAATCATAAAGAAACAAAGAATTGTCTTTGGCAACTATAAAAGAAATAAGAACGGCATTAAAAAAAAAAACAAGGCGTAATTGATCACACACATAACCATGAAAAGAAATGGTCAGACCATACCAATTAATACTTACATACTGACCTTTGACACCTCTACAATTCCAAAAGTAAAAATTGGTTACCTAATTGAAAAGGTAGAACAATATATCCCTACACCCCTAAGATGCCAAAAATATGGGTACCATGGGGAAATATGTAAAGGAATTAAAATACGTGTGAAATGTGGTGAAAAAGACCCCAACCACACAGAAGATGAAACTTATTCTACCGGAAGATTGTTGAATCATATTTTAAAAAAACACTTATGCAGAAGCAACCCAAAGATCAAGCCCATTAACACAACAAAATGAAATTAACCTACCCGATCTAGTGAAAGAACCCAGATCTCTACTAGAGATATTAAAAGAAAACTTAGTCAGACAGACAACCAGATCCATCATGGAATCGGACCAAAAGAAAAATCCCCAATTCCAGATCGACGATACCAAAGATACTTGTAAGTAAGAAAAAAAAAAAAACTCAACTCAAACAGCTTCCAAAAGCGAAACCTATTTTGAAGAAACAATATAATAAACAGAAAACAAAAATGGTGTTGATTGAGAGTGAAACCAAATTTGAACCGGTGGAAATTGAAAATCAGGAAAGAAGTTCAAGACAAACTCAAAAAGCCTTAACAAAATCAAATCCAAAAAATCACAACAACAATCCCAATCTAGGCACAAACTAGAAATAAAAACCCCAAATGAAGAACCAGGAAAAACAACAACAAAAAATCTCAAAATATCAGAAAATGGAACTGGATGAACACCCCCTAAACTTCTACAACCAAATCATCCCCCCCCCCCCCCCCGATGACTCATAAGATCTTACAGTGGAACATACGTGGTATAAAACCAATTAAAAACTTATCTCCAGTAGTTGTCTGCCTTTAGTAAACTCACCAAGGAAAATGGCGAAATAAATATTAAACATCATACCTCATATAATTATATCCACAATAGTAATAACAGAAGCACCTCCATCATTGTAAATAACAAAATACCACAAAACAAATCCCTTTAAAATCAAACTTGCAGGCAGTTGCCATATCAGTATCTCTTCATAAAAGGATAACAATCTGTTCTTAATACTTACAGAAAGAGAAGATTAATGAAACGGAGCTGGATAATTTAATTATACAACTTCCCAAACCTTACATCTTAGCTGGTGACTTCAATAGTCATAATTTGGGGAAGTAAAGAAACCAATGGAAAAGGCAAAATTATAGAAAATATAATCAATAAAATGAATCTGCCTTTTCAATCAAAAAACATATAACTACCTCCACCCACCAACAGGCTCATATTCTGCATTAGACCTCATGCTATGTGACCCCACTACTTTCCTTAATTTCAATTGGAAAGTACTCAACGATACCTGTGGCAGTGACCATTTTCAAATAATTTTAGAAAATCACAATTCCAAAACAGAAGAAATCACATACTGGAACCATAACAGAGCAAACTGGGATAAATATAAATTCTATGCCAAAATAAACTCCCTCCTAAATCAAATAATAACAAAGACCACATACATATTTCTTCAAAACACTTCTAGAAATTGCTGAAGAAAGCATACATAAAACTTCCAACTCCAACAAACAAACAAAAATTTGGTTCAACCATGAATGCCAAACTGCCATACACACATGTCGTACTTCTCTGAAAATTTTTTAATTAAATCCAACCAAAGAAAACCTTAAGTTCTAAAAACTGTCAGGCCAAAGCACGAAAAACTATTAGGGAATCAAAAAGAACTTCGTGGCAGAATTGTGTATCCCAACTCAACAACGAGACTAAAATTAAAACAATCTGGAAAATGATTTGAAAAATCTCAGGCAAATATTCTAACACCCCATTAAATCAATTGCATCAAAACAATATAGAAGCCACTACCAAGGAAGAAATTGCAAATATGCTTGCAGATAACTTTGCTAAAAACTCTTCTCACCAAAAGGAAAATCCTAGCTTCTAAAAGATCAGACAAAATAAAGAAAAAATCAACTTCAATACTCATAATATTTTAGTTTTACAACAAAAATTTTACCATAATGGAACATCAGGAAGCTTTGAATGAAACTCATAACTCATCTGTAGGCAAAGATGAGATTAATTATGAATTCTTGAAAAATGTACCCTTAATATTTCTAAATTACCTCCTAAAAATATGGAAAAGCAATGAATACAGATCCAGACAAACAAAAAGGAAAAATTCATAAAGACAACACCACAAACCCAAAAATCTACAGGCCTATAGCCCTAACTATTTGCTTTATGCAAAACACTTGAAATGCTTGTGATACCTGGACAAAACAATCTACTATCCAAATTTGAATCTGGTTTTAGGAAAAACAAAAGCACCATAGATTACCTAGTGCGACTTGAAACCTACATAAGAAAAGCTTTAATCAAAAAACAAGTTAACTTCAATATTTATTTGATATTGAAAAAGACTGAGATACCACATGGCAGTATGGTATTATGCATGACCTAAAAGAATTAGGCCGAAATGGCAAACTTATTCTTTATAAAATTTCCTATGAATATTCACATATTCATAGGAAATTTCATAAACAATAGAACATTAAGATCGAAGGAGAACAGATCCCAGTTATCAACGAGTACAAATTTCTAGGTATGATATTTGATAAAAAACTTAATTTTATTCCCCATATAAAATATCTGAAAAACAAATGTACTAAAGCTACACAACTCTTACGCGTACTTACCCACACAGACTGAAGAACTGATAGACAAACACTCTTACATCTCTATCATACTAAAATCCGCCCGTCTTATCAGCCAGAAAGTCCAATCTGAAAGAACTTAACACCATCCACCATGAAAGCTTGAGACTGGTATTAGGTGTATACAGAACCTCCCCAGTTGAGAGCCTATATGCACCTCTTCAGATTAGAAGTGAAAAATTGGTCCTGCAGTACATAATAAAATTAAAATCATGTCCAAACAACCCAGCATACGACTGTATATTTAACCCAAAACTTAGAACCTTTTTTGAACAAAAAAGAAACATGGTAAAAAGAATCTAAAATCCAACTTTCCTACATTGACATTTCCACTTTATCTGAAACTGAACCAGAAATGATCCTAACAGGTCAATTTATTCTATATTATTTTTTTAATTTTGAGCAGTCCAACTTTAATGAAGTCTAAGATTTTGGTCTTTAAATAGATCCTTTGGGTTTTCTGAGTTGTAGTATTTTTTTTCGGCTTTGTTGCAGATCTTAGCAGTCTATTAATATATGTTTGACTGTAAAAGGTTCTTGACATGATATACACATTGTTTGTGGGTAATATGTGTATGTCCTATACAAAGTCTGGCTACTATAACCTCTTCTCTTCTTGCCTTTCTGTAGCCTAAGGGCCACTCAGCGGCCAAATCTTGTGTAATTTATTGCTTTGGCATTCATCTCAAGATTCTTGCCATTTTTCTTTGATTAACCTCTTTATAGAAACATCAGTGTATGGAATCCTAGGATTGGTAGATATATTCAGCAATTCTTTTGCTGTTTTATCCGCTTTTTCATTTCCATGAATGCCGATATGACTCGGTATCCAGCATAATTTAATTTTACACTGCTTCTCATTATAGATAGAGGTGATCTTGTTTAAAATTTTTGTCATTAGAGGGTTATCCATTTTTTGTTCTGCAGTGCTGTGAGCACCGATAGAGAATCAGAAGATGATGAATTTATCAGTTCTGCTACTTTCTATTAATTTTAGAGCCAGGTAGCTTCTGCACTAAAAATTGACGCTTTGTCAGGTAGTCCACACTGCATTTAAGTATTATCAAACTCTGCATCTTTAGAATCATCAGTGTAAATGTGATATTTTGGAAGAATGATGATGAGAATCTCGTGGCGAGAACAAGAAAAAGCGTAAAAGTCTAAAAGCTGCTGCTAAGAGCGCCACAAGATGATGATGATAAATACACGCATGGTGATTTAGAAAAAGTTGCTAAAAGCAGAGTAGATCCGGCCTTCAGTTTCATAGGGGCCAGGCTCCCATGTATTGCCTCCTCCTTTTGGAGGGTGAAGGGGTTGATGTCGCCTGAGGTGCCATCATTTGTGAGAATGGCGATAGAAGTATATGGACATTTTTGTCCCAATCTTTTTGAGGATATGAATAACCACATGAATAACCAAATTTGTGTCTAAGTTTTCCCTTTTGTGGAGGCAAGTAACTAGGGAGAGTGGTAGACGCAGAATGCCTCAACACACTTGGATGGAGACACCGAAAACACCTTGGTGACAATCATTTCATCATCCATCTGCTGATAGGATTTAGTAACCAATGAGAACTGATGATGAAGGAAATTTAAAACTCCTTTTCTCTTAACTTTTCTGTTTCTTCTTCCAAATAATGAATGGTCTGATTTTTCATTCTGACGAGATCGTTTCTTAATCGGGTGCTTCTCATGAGCAGCAGCTATCTCTTCATTCGACTCGCTTGCAACTGGTGGTGTCTTTCATCCCCCCTTCTGACTACCTTTTAAGAAGGGGGGGGGGGGGCTACCTACATCATAACCTGTTTAAACTGAGACATTCGTCCCTCCGTGACACATGTGGTGCTGACAACTGGACACCTTGAGAGCATCACTCGCTCATCACAGCATTGCTACACAAGACCAATAGTCAGATTGGATTACACTTGTTACTACATGATTTCGTTTGGACAGCACATCGCATCTTTTAGCGTGATTGTTTCTTTTTAACAGCATAATTTATTGTATTCTTTATAAAAGTTTATACTTTTCATTTTACTGACTAAACTTTTTCTTTCTCTCTTTTTTTCTTCTCTCCAGGGCTTCTTGGTGGTTCCCTGCATTTCCATATAGTTTATTAATCTTCATTTATGATGAATGCCGAAAACTTATTCTGAGACGACATCCTGGTGGCTGGGTTGAATCTGAAACCTACTATTGAGGATCGTGCCATCGTAGTCTAAAATTTCAATTTAAAAAAAAAAAAAAAAAAAAAAAAAAAAAAAACAGCAAAGAACCAGAATGCGGGGCTGTGCGGCACAATTTTTTTACAAATCTTTTTTTTTTTTTTTTTTTAATTTTTTTTTTTTTTTAATTTCTTTTTCTAATTTTTTCCCTCCGTTCACCAAAACATATTCAAGAGAACTCTGAATATATTGAGGATAACTGTAATTTATCTTCTGGTTCATCTAATCGCGTGAGAGTATGCTATATGAGAGCCTATGTACATTGTGTGGCTGGCTGAGAGCAAGTGAGCGTGCCTGGCTGTGTGGATATTTTCAAAAGACAGTAATCCAGCAAAGACTCATATTTGACCTAATTAGTTCAAAATAAATAGCTTTTGGGAGGTCAGTATCTATTCTGATGAGAAGCGCGTGCACGCACATATATATATTAAACTGTGTGTGTGTGTGTGTCTGTGTGTAGTGGCCTGATAGCCCGTATTTCATGATGCATGAGGCACCGTCAGTCAGTCTGGGCAGTTTATAATAAAGGAAGCTTTGTTACATTAGTTCAGATTCCCTATGTTGAACTAATTAAATCAATACCGTGGTACCTTTGCTAGCATGTATTTTCCATTTTTAATATTTTGTCACTCAGAAAATTTTTAATGCTTCACTGATTCACACTTTTCAAGTTGCTACAACCCTCGATTTAAAAGAAAGAAAAGAAAAAGGAAGAAAAATTGGAAAATGTTTTGACAAAAAAACAAATGAAATTGCTTAAGTCGGGAAGTTAATCTGATGCCACCATAAAAAGATTCTGTATGTGTAAAGGTTGACGATGAGCAACTCATTGACAAAAGGTATGGGGGACCATCCGATTAGTTTTCATGGGTTTTTTTTTTCTTTCTTTTTTTCTTTTTTTTATTTCTGTCTTTCTGGCAGGTTTGCAAGTTTATCTTGGTTTCCTTTATGTCCGTTAAACATTGGACTGGAACCATTTTATAAGCTCTGCATGGTTACCCGGACTCCTACTGTCTAGATACAGTGCTCAGGAATTACCTACTTGCATATATATACACACACATACATGTGTGTATGTATACACACACACATGTATACGTGTGTGTGTGTATATATATATACATAAATGTATGTGTTACGGTTGCACTGCAAAGAAATCTCTTACACAAGATTACCACTTAAAGTTGCATTTATTTCTCTTGATGTTAAAATTTCTTCAAACCATTCTTGAGTTTGAATTTTTTTTTTTGTTTTTTGTTTTTGTTTATGCCGAGTATTTCACAAACTTGCTAAACAGAGATATACCCTCGCCCCCACCCTGTTAAGTATGCAAAAATAAATAAAATTTGAAAAATACCAACAAAAAAAATATTTGTATTCTAGGATTTGTAAAATTGGGCTCAAATTTCAGTGGGTCCAAATTAGCATACAACTGCTATAACCCCAATCTGATGCCAATTCTGGTTGGCCTGACAAAGGACATGGTTTTAAAAAATTTAATGCATATATATTCAAAAAAAAAAAATATTTAAAATTTTAAAATATTTAAAAAAAAAATAAATAAAATAAAATAACCTTAATTGCCCTCTCCCACCATATAAACTTTTTCTTTCTTTTTTTTTTTTTTTTTTTTTTTTTTCTAATTTTTTAAGTATTGACTTTTTAGATGGAAGTAAGACTAACCCCCACTTAGTATGTGGCACAGTCTTTGGGTAGAACTTTTCACATTTGACAGACTCTTATGAATGCTAGTGTTAACATCTTCATTTGCAAAAATCAATAATAAAAAAAAATAAAAAATAAAAAAAAAAGAAGAAAAAAGACCTCCTCCTCCTCCTCCTCTCCCCCCCCCCCAAAAAAAATGAAGTTGTGCTGATGGCAATCCTTTAACTCTCGGCTTACTCAATAAATGCTCATTCTACATTCAGTTAATAATTTGTATTTTTAGACTCCTTTTCTACACTAGCGATTGAACCACCGCCACTACACAATCCCCCTCCCTCATCATCTGCCTCCCAGGTAGCTGCAAACATCTGATTTTTGTGTCTTGATATTTCTTTTTCATTTTCTTTTCTTTTCTAAATCACTTGCTAACTCTGTTCCCCCCCCCCCCTTCTTTTGTTTTTCTCTCCTCGTCTTCTTCTTCTTCCCCTGCTGCCTCAAAGAAGCACCAATAACAAATGACTGCCTCTGACTTTTTACTTTGTTCTTTCTTTTCGATTCCTACTTTTCCACGTAATGTTTCTTTTAACTTTGGCTCGATTGAGTTAGGCTTAGGCTGAACGACGACGGCATGACTCCCACAGTTTGTCTGTGTGCCTCTCATAGATGGGGAATAGAATCCCAGATGATTTCCATCTTTTCAAATAAAAAAGCGAAAACAATTTTTATTTATCCTTTTCCCCACCCCACCCCAATTGTTCAACATTCCAGTCACCTACTTCCCAGCTCAGAACCTACTCTACAGGAACCTACCAGCCTGGGACGAGTGACGATTCACATAGCATTGTTGAGAAGAATTTAAAGAACAAAAATTAAATTCCAAAATCCGTCGATTTGTCAAACAGGAAAAAAAAATGGAAGAAAAAAATTAAAAAAAAAAAAAAATCCTTCATTCATGAAGAAACTTGAATTGCTAAAAAGATGAGTGTTTCCTTCTCCTGTAGAACTGTGTACATAGACCCCCTCCAGCTGTGGAGGTTGCTTTAATAGACCAACGTCACGGGATAATGACTATACTAGCGGCCTTATTTCTGCAAGGACATATGATGCAGCACAGACATGCCATACGCTAGTTTTATCCAACAGATGAAGAAAAAAATCTAAACTGAAAATTTTGGTAGAATGGCTTTTAAAGGGTTGTTTTCTGGTGTTATGTAGGTATAGAAGAACAGCATTCGTTGACTAGTTGGAGAATTGCCTGTTTCTTGGTCAATTTTAAGTGAAATAAAACATTTTACGTCAACTACTGCCTTCTGATGTTTAGTGGGTGTTCCCGTCTCTTCTTCTCAGCCCCTGTTGCCTAAATGGGGTCTATCCCAATCCCCCCCCCCTTTTTTTAATTATTTCTTGGCAGCTGTGTGTCTCTTTATATTGTGGCTTCAGTGATTGCCTATACTAAATTCATGACCCAAGTATCTTTCCTAAGACACTTTCAATGGTCTTCTCTTCTTTTCTTCAACCACTTTCTATCCTCTCCCCCCCCCCCTCCGCCAACCTCCTTTTATGTTCTATCTCTTCTATGAATGTTTACCCTTTTTCTTCTTTTTCATTCTTTATTTAATAAGAAACAGCTTGGAACATCTTCCCTTCCTTACAAGAACACAAGTAATTCTCAGAAATATCAAAAATTAACAATATAATAAGGGAGTTCTTAAAATCGTGCTGTGATTTTTTTTTTAATTTAAAAATTTTTTTTTTTTCTCATTTAGAAGCATTCAACTGTTCTCTACAAAGCAGTTGGTTCTCTCTCTCTCTCTCTCTCTCTCTCTCTCTCTCTCTCTCTCTCTCTCTCTCTCTCTCTCTCTTGAAAGAAAATGGTTTTAATTTTTTGAGGCTTAAAAATTGATTCTGGAAAATAGCTTTTTGTCTCAAAGCAACGTTATTGTTAGGAAGGAAACGATTCTTTTCGTTCTTTTTTAAGAGAAGAAAAAACTTTCAATTGCAAAGCTTCTAATATTTTAAAACCTTTAAAAACATTTTGAAAAAGATATATATATATGTATGTATATATATTGTTACTTGCCTCTCCTAGACTAGCATCGTCTGCTTGTTGCCACAGTCTCCCATAATGGCTGTCGGCTGCTCACTATTCAAACATTATCAAACAAAAGCTACTATAATATGCATCGGACACAACTGGCCAGGCAATAATTTAAAAAAAGAAAACAAAAATGTTTAATTTGTAGAGCGGTGCCATGCGAAGGTAAGACTTTTTTTTTCTTCATTCAGTGAACCTGTACAGAAAATCAAGCACAAGTTGGAAAAAAAAATTGTTGTTTTTATTTTTTATTTTTTCCATTTCATGAATTTTGAAAAGAAAAAAATTAATAAAATGTGAAAAAATAAAGTCTTTGTTTTCAATAGTAAAAAAATTGAAAACGCCTTTGTTTTCTGTACAATCAACTTGCTGCGAATTTAGCTGCACCAGCATTTTAGTTTTCATTACATCCCACAAGAATATGTATCGAACAGTTATTAATAAAGAGTTTGAACTTTTTTGCTTGTGTCTGTGCAGCTTTACTGGGAGAAAAAAATCTCTCTCTTTCTATCTTTCTCTCTCTGCGGGAAGGGATGAGAGACCATTTTTGTTTGTTCGTTACATGGCACGGAGTGCTGTCTCTTACACACACCAATTTAACCTTTTTTTTTTAACCCCGTTAGCATTAAAATGCCATTCATTGTCTGATGGATGTTTTAACTCCAAATATGGCAGCTAATTGTCCTCTGATCTTCTCAGCTATTAACAGTTTATCCTGGTGCAAAGTTGACACAATATTTTAAGTCAGCATTTAATTTCTTGAAAGTTGTTTTCCTTCTTCCTCTCTCTAGAAAATTGAGGTATTTATTAAATAGCCAACCCCTCCCTCACTACTTGCTCTAGTTTTTAAAGAAAACTAAAAGCTTTTCACTCTTCTACCTTCCGTTGGAAATGTAGACTGCAATAAAAGACGTCGTGTTAATTCTAGGCGACGACGACAACATTTTGTTTCCTTTCTTCGAGATAAATTCATCTTCTGCTTGTCTCTTCTCTCTCTAGCGTAACGAAAGCTGACGTTTTCTTTATCTTTCCCTGCGTTTCGTCTGTTACACTCGTTTCTTTTTTCCTCTTTCTGTAACATTCAAACTCCTCCACCTCCGAATCTGCATTCTCAACATGGTGTCAATTATTTACAGCAGTGTTAAAAGTCACTATATACATCTTAATACAAATCTCAGACCGAAAGGGGGGAAGGGAATGTAATAAACCTTGCTTATTTTCAAACTTGTGTGAATGATGATTGATTGGTGGATGGGAGGTTACCATGGCTACTTATGTTTTGTTTTTGTTCCTCTTGATTAAGCTGCAAAATGCATAAATCTCCATCCTTGGATGAGGTTCTGATTGCTAAAAAGCCAACTATTGCCCAACGGCTAACCTCTTTTTTAGATTTAAAAAAAAATGAAAATTAAGACTCCCTCTTTATTTACAACTTACCGTCTCCCAATACCAATTTAAGACGACCACTTTTGTACAAAGCGCTTGTTGGTCTCCCCACTCCCCTTCTCAATTTTTGAAAAAGCCTCTTATTGCAATCTGAAATGCTGGATTCTGTCTTTGACAGATTCCCAATGTTATCTTTTATTTTCTATAGTTTTCATTCTATCATATATATTCAGATTAGTTCCAATATATTATCGTAGCAACTTTTGTGTGCATTTATTAACTATTTAACATTGATACTCATTTAGTTGTTGGTGGCTGGATGGAATAGGAGATGTAGTTCTTTTTCTCTTTTTTTTTAAACTTGTGTGACCCCCCTCCTTCCTCATTGGTTGGTATACAGCGTGAGCACACAAAAACACTCGTTGATTTCCAAGAGACAAACAGAATGTAACTTTATTTTAATAAGTTTACATATTGATCTCAAAGTTTTATTGGTTTGTATCAGTGGTTGGAGGGTGACTGGCCAAACACCTGGTCATTTTGTCCAGCATGTGCCAAGGAAAAATGGCGGTCACCTTCAAAGAAAAGGTTTCTTACGTTAATCTATAGTTGCCATCTTTATAAACCTTTTTCAATACGTTTAGATATCGACTCTAATTCAATTTGTGTTTTTGTGCTCACTTTTTTCTAGAGACTTACTGTTGGGCAAAGAGGTGGTTCCTTTTTTTTCTTTTTTTTTTCCCCCTTTTATTCTGAGTGTAGGGTGGATGAGTTACACATAAGTTTTTCTCGATATTTCATTTTAATAAAAAAAAAACTACTTAAACCATCACTGTTTGCTTGCTGACACTTGTTGTCAAAATACACTTTTTTAGTAACAAATGTTTTTTTCTTTTTTTCCAATTTTTATTAAAATAAAAAAATAAATCAGTCAATAAATAAACCTATTGTTTCTGATAAAATTTGGTCTCTCGTCTCAGAAGGAAAGAAATGAGAAATATGTTTACCGTTCTTTAGCGGAGCATGATTTCATTCTAATGCAAATGGTTTTGTTTTTTCTCCTCTGCTTAAAAACCCACTTTGCCTTAGCACTAAAAACAGATCCATAAAAATGTACAGATGCTTTCGCGATGATCAGTGTCACATGCCTGATAGCTTAATATAACACATTCAATCAATTGCTTCTCAAAATGTTAGCGAATTCAAACATTTAATTAGTGTGGCAAGATGGTGGTGGTGATGTTGTCTTTTATCTCTCGTTCGATGATAAAGCTATAACTGAAATATTGGTTAACTGGTAAGCAAATGTTTTACCTTCAACTGCAACCCACTATGATGGTCGAATCATTCAAAGGGAATTTCAATGGGGCTTCTTCAGGTATTCTCTCGATTTATTGAATAATTTTATTTATACCTTGGTGCATCCTGCCGTGGTAATCTATTTCAAGTGTCAGTCGGATGAGGAGCTTAGTAACTTAGTGAGAATTCTTATTAGCCGTGTTTATCGTGAGAAGGTAGTTAATCGATGTATTCAACACAAGGTTCAATAATGATAAATGTTAGGGCCCCTCTAAACTCTCAATTTATTTTAAAATACCATGTACGAACTACCCAAAAAGTGAGGATGTTGCTGACAAGGTTTTTTCTGTTGTCTCTCGTTGCTTTTTTGCAACAAAATTGCAAATTTCAAAAAAAAAACTTATACAATATTCTCGTCGACATTTAGACTTTATCAATTACAATTCAGATACTATACATTTTATGTATCCGCATCCGGTTCGAGAACAAAGCAATTTCTATTTAGTAGGAAGAAATTTAAAAAAAAATAATTCTGAGTATAGTCAAACCATGTGACGACCCATGATGCCATAGGAAGGGGTCCTGAAGGCTGAGTTATTCTATCACTTCGGCCCACTCTTCGATCAATCGGCTGGTCACGTCATATTCGTAATTTCAAATTTCTCAACACATCAGCTTCTCCCAGACCAATGACTCTTCCATAAGGGGAACATTTATTGGAGGAAGTCCTGTACCAAAGCTTACAGTGACGGATCATTTTCTCTACTGCACAGAGCACGGTCTAAACAAAAATTTCAGAAGCCATAGTTATTAATATGCGGCAACCACCTTTGTGTAGGCAGAAAGAATGTTCCCACAATTTGAGTTAATGGGAATTATATATATATATATATATATATATATATACCTTAGTGTGATTCACCTTTGTTGAGTGCTCCACTTACCCTTGATCTTCACGTTATAATGCTGAGTGTTTAGCAAGAAGGCATTAAGTACCATTTATTGAGTCTTTGATATGACTCGACTGATGATTGAACCATTTTTCCCAAGCCCATTATCGAACACTCTAACCACAATATGTCTGTCATTGTTTAATAATCTGAATTGGATTTGATTCAACCATTTTCACACTTGTTTGAATTCAACAACATTGCAGCTTACTCCATCTGTTGGCTATATGTCAATGCCCTTAATCGATTGTGAAATAGATCTGTTAAAAGTACTAATTTCTTGGTAGTTTGTTTTTTTTTTACTTTTATTCACCCAAAACAGACACATTGCCACCGAGACATAAGAGGTTACTGTGATTTAGGGGACATATAGTTGGAAAACAGCTATAGTAATACCGCTACATAAAAAAGGTTTGATACATTTAAAAAGTAATTACAGACCAGTTTCTCTAACATGTAGTTTGTGTAAGATATTTGAAAAAATAATTAGAAATCACATATTAAATTTTATAAAGGATGATATAAATTGTGACCAACATAGCTTTGTCCATGGTTAATCAACATTATCTAATATTTTGGAAAGTATTGACATTATAAATGAATATTTGATGGAGGATAGTGCGGATATCATATATTTTGATTTTAGCAAGGCATTTGATACGGTATCTCATTTGAAAAATTTTGGTATTACTGACAAAATGGTAAATATTGTGAGGGAGTTTTTTAAGGATAGAACTATGAAGGTAAACGTTGGTAACAATTATTCTGAATCACAGTACATACCCTTCGGTGTTCCGCAGGGTTCAGTATTGGGTCCTTTGTTGTTTTTGATATTCATAAATGACTTACCTAATAATATAAATTCAGAAATAGAACTGTTTGCTGATGATGTTAAACTACTTGTGAGACCTTTATAAAAGGAAATAACACAGATGGATCTAAATAAATTATCATATTGGGAGGACATTTGGAAATTGGGATTTAACCTCGACAAATGTAAAGTACTACATGTAGGATCCAGGAATGTTGGAGTTGAATATGTACTAAACAGAAATCAAAGAAGTAGATGGAAAGTGCGATTTGAGAGTGGCGTTTGATAATACATTTAAGGCAAATAATCACATTTTGACCATTGTATCGAGGGCAAATAGAATTATCGGGTGGATGGTTAGGAATATTATTTCGAGGGAGACAAATGTTGTGTTAAGGATATATAAAACTCTAATAGGACCTCATATAGAATACTGCACCCAGGCCTGAGCTCCAGCGACTAGACATGTAAATTGGAATATAATATTGAAACTGGCAGGCGTACAAAGAAGGTTGACAAAACTAATAAGTAAAGGAGTGCAGTTACAGGGAGAGATTGGACAAATTGGGATTGACTACTTTGCTGGAGAGAAGAATGAGAGGTGATATAATTGAGACTTTCAAAATAATTAATGGCATTTCTAACTATGGTGGGCATTTTTTAGTATTTCTTCTAGATCTGGAAGGTTATTGTCAAGGCAGTTTTCAAAAACTAGATCTGTTAACCAGTTAAGTTTTTTTATACTCACTGAGTAATATGTTTTTGGAATAAGTTGCCAGATCGGATTAAGAACAGCAATAGCGTGGATCAGTTTAAGATGAGGTTGGATGAATTCAGAGAAAGTGATAGGAGGGAAAAATTGAGGGGGCACTTTTGGGAGTTATCAAATGAAATATTTAACAGAATTTGATCTGGGTATCGATGCTGTACTAAGAGTTTTTTGGGTTTTTTTTAACAGTTGAATTGAGGAGATAGTTAAAGGGAAGATGCCCTTCATAAGAAACAAACAAATAGTAATAATATTTCTTGTTCGCATTACATTTAAATTTCTGCGTGTGGGTACAGTCAGTCAGGAAGCAGAAAGGGAATTCCAACGGCTATCAGTTCGAAGAAAGAAGTTATTAGAGTAGAAGCTTTCTGGCATCTGAAGCCCTTTACAATGAAGGGGTGAGATTTTGCTGATTATCGGGTTGGTTGGGGGTATTTACGTTGAGGGGCACAAGTGCAGCAAGTTCTTCAAAGCACATTCCATTGAAGGCCTTTAAAACAAGGGCTGGAGCTTGATAGACTGTGGGACATATTGCATAAGATTTCTTTTCGACTAGTGATTGATACATTAGACCAGATGTGACGACAATACACCATGCAAAGTTTATTGAACATCTATCAGATCTGAAATCGTAAAACTATTTACAAAAGTCACATTTCCTATTAATTTTGCTCAAATCCGCCTATGTAATACTACAATTTCTTTTGGTGTGTGAATGCGGAATCTGTACTTCCAAGACTTTTGTGTTTCATAAATCCCCCTCCCTTCGTCCGTGTCGAATCCATTCAGTGTGCAATCAACCAAGTAAGATGATCAGTTTTCGTATTATCAGCCCATTTCTATCTCAACGATTTCCATTGTCACATACAAAAGGAATATCCAGCCTTACAAAATCTTGATAACCAAATAATGATTACCTCAAATTAACAGTTGCTAATTAGACTAATATATCTGTCGTCATTGCTTCCTTAAAGTCACGTGAAAAAAAACGGCAGCTGCTGATATTAGCATTCACTGATATACTGAACTAGAAAGATACCCGTCCTGGTACGGGTAAAAATGACCCCTTACGAAAATTAAAATCAAGATGTAATGCTATCAAACCTTATATCTAGAATCCTTATTCCAATTTTGATCAAAATCTATTACATGATTTTGAAAACGTCTAAAATTTAAGCTCAAGGGGTCTTAAGAAGAAATTGAAATTCAGGGAATTTTTGCTTAATTAGTGTCTTATGACAAGGGAACAAATTTAATGCAAATCTGAATTGAATTTTCAAATGGGAGTTTTTACCCATGTTATGTCCCCTAAAAACCCTTTAAAATACTCCAAAGAAATTGAAATTTAAGGAATATTTATTAATTGAAGGTATCTGAATTTTCATAAAGGACTTCTCTTCCTCTTCTTTGCTCCCTTTGCATAAAACTAAATGAAACATTACCCACCCTTATGCCTAGAAGCTGAATCCTATATATACAAATACCTAACTTTATATAAATAGATTACTTCCCTTAAAACATGTCTATTTATAATGTGTAGATATTTAAACGACCGACACAACGCATATCCTTTTAAAGTTGTGCATCATTTTACTCTGGTAGCTGCACTAACAAGAGTACTCACAAAAAAATCCAATGGGGATCTTATTAGTAAAGCTGTCACAAACTAGAGTTTGTCTTCATTGTTCTGCTGATTCAATTAGATTGTTTCAACTTAAATAATTAACAGTAAAAATGGTTTCAACTTAAATAATTAACAGTAAAAATGGTTTCAACTTAAATAATTAACAGTAAAAATTGTTTCAACTTAAATAATTAACAGTAAAAATGGTTTCGACTTAAATAATTAACAGTAAAAATGGTTTCGACTTAAATAATTAACAGTAAAAATGGTTTCGACTTAAATAATTAACAGTAAAAATGGTTTCGACTTAAATAATTAACAGTAAAAATGGTTTCGACTTAAATAATTAACAGTAAAAATGGTTTCGACTTAAATAATTAACAGTAAAAATTGTTTCGACTTAAATAATTAACAGTAAAAATGGTTTCGACTTAAATAATTAACAGTAAAAATGGTTTCGACTTAAATAATTAACAGTAAAAATGGTTTCGACTTAAATAATTAACAGTAAAAATGGTTTCGACTTAAATAATTAACAGTAAAAATGGTTTCGACTTAAATAATTAACAGTAAAAATGGTTTCGACTTAAATAATTAACAGTAAAAATGGTTTCGACTTAAATAATTAACAGTAAAAATTGTTTCGACTTAAATAATTAACAGTAAAAATGGTTTCGACTTAAATAATTAACAGTAAAAATGGTTTCGACTTAAATAATTAACAGTAAAAATGGTTTCCCTTGAAATCCATTCTAAATCATTCACTTACTCGCCTTCATTTGTTTATTACTACAAAACCAGATATTTGATTTTTTTTTTTTAACGCTCAACTTGACAAAATAACGAAATACATTGCGAACTTAGTCAAATATAGAAAATTCAGTGCATCTTTTTCCGTTAGGGGTGTTAGCCTACTACGCTCATATTTCACTAATTTAATAAACTAAGTTAAAATTCACATTTTATTTATAAAACGGTTTTTATTTGTTTAACATTCTAAAGATTAAAAAATATAGCATGATTAATTCGTTTAAAAACACCCGTGTTTCAACCGATGTTCCTATGGCATGATTGGTTTAGACCATCGATTTCACATCCATAGTTTTGCTATTCGAACCAGAAACACATATTATATAATAATAGATTACCTTTCAAATTGTTTATTTTTAAATTGTCCTTGCCAAAGGCAACAGCAATCCACAATCCAAAATTTTGACATCCTCACTATTCTGCAAGATGTCCCAGAATAAAGTTAACCCACATTTTAGTAAAGGCTATTAAAAGTACTAGTAAAAATATGCAACCAGAGGTCGCATATTTTTACTACTCTCCCCCTACCACTACCCCACCCCAAATAAGAGACTAATCCCTGGGAAGATGATATCATGACCACAGAACAGATACTACAGTACCCCTATCCTGTACGAATTGAGCACTGAAAGATAGTTCAATAGTATTTTAATAGAAGGAATAGTATAGTTCAGTTTTTGACAAGTTTTTTCGATGAACTTGCAGAGGGTCTCCGAAAGCAAAGAAAAGAGGTGGCCGTCCGTACTAGTGGGAAACTGGTTTGTCAAGGACCGATTTGCTGTCGGCAATGGCCAATCTGGAGCTCGGAATTTATCAACGTTTCACCTGCATCTACTGGCGTCGGATAACTAAAGAAGTTCAGCTTTAGACAAAGAAATACCAAATCTCTATTAGTAATCAATATTTTCACAGAGGTTAAAATGATGCGATTCATGAACAATAAAAAGCCTAACCCAACTGACTTAGTATATTACGCCCTACATTCATTTCTTCTAGATAGCTATAACGATTAAAATAATGCCATTTAAAAAATGTGGTTTTCAACATTGCGTGTTCATTATTTCCTACCTCTGCACAAATATACTTTGTAGCCTCCACGAATGGGTGGTGGTTCACATATATTGTAGGATCTCACCATGTACAATAAAAATCCTCCTTCAAATGTGTAGAAAACTTCTTAAAACAAGATAGCATAGAAAATATTTTTTTATCTTCCAACTAGATGGTCTAAATCAGTCAATAACAGAATTCAGTTGTGGCTTGGTTTATTTTCTTTGTTCAGGAAAGGAGTTTGTAGTTGAAGGATAAAAGTGATATCCATTCTTTGGAGGAACCTGGTTCACTCCAGCTGATTTGCTGACTACGATAAATAATTGTTTCGTATCCAAGAAGGCTTTCAACTTTTTGCAGCGACATATACAGAGAAACTCATAGACATCGAAATATCAACATATGCTGTAGTTTCTCATAATCATTTCGACTTGAATAATAAGTTTAATTTTAAATATTTCTATATAAAAAGGGTGCAGTTTTTGCCAACTAATCGGTTGGTTTCTTTGTTTTTAAGATTGGGAACAGAATATATTGTCAGCTGATTGGCTTTCTCTGGAAAAAATTTCCTGCAAAGATAGTCAGCATAAAACTTTAAAAGCTTTATCTGATTTTTCCGTGAATATTTTGCGATGAGATCAACTGTTGATTTATCGACTCCATATCAGGTTTGTAATCTTGAAAAACGCGAGTTTGTGTCTGCAAAACAAATTTCCACCAGAAAAGTTTATCAGAAATCACACTTAGAAAAGTTTTCTTAATCCTTTTTGTTAGCAACAAATAGTTATCTGAGGATTTGACTCATAGGATTCACCTACCCAGCACCTTAAGTGGGGCTTGATTTGGTGTTCAGCCTGATATCTATGACTAAAATTGACCCTACAATTGACGACATCATCAAAGGTCTATTGTCATGTGCAGAGATCTAAAGTAAGTTTTAAACAAAAAAAAAAGGTTCTCTTCTCACTAAGAGTATGTGGACATCTAATGAGGAGGAAAAATAACTGCCGAGATTAGAATAAGTTATTTTGCCCAAGACAAAAATTGTCGATGTTTGTTTACAGTCACAGTGCCATGATAAAAGGGACACCTAATTACTTTGTAAACTCTTTGAATTTGGCTGCATTTCAATAACAAAGGATCCGTTTTTATTTGACTTCATACATTGAAGTTTTACAGATTTGTTACAACCAATTCAATCGATGACAACAGACGGTCACTATTTTGACAGTTGGGTGCTTTTCTGATTAGAATGAAAGATTAAAAGTTAAGTATCATAGTTCATGTGTGTTCGAAAACCAAACATAAACGATTTCTCAAAGGAGTCACTATTCTAGAAAAGAACAGAATTTACTTTAACTAAAAAAAATCCACAAATTGTTTTTAATACCAATAAAATGGATAAAAATCTGGTTCAAAATTTACGATTTACAAGATTGATGAGAAAAAAAACCTGTAACTTGCTTTTGTGAAATTGGTACCAAGAAATGTCTGGCGGGCGTTCCATAAACTAGGGGCAAATGAGTAGTTAGTGAAGATTTTTCAAGCAATGTACAGAAATGCTCAAAGCCGTGTTAGAATTAACTACACATTTAGTAACAGTTTTAACGTTAAAATGAGAGTACAACCGGTTTCTGTACTGAGTCTGTTGCTTTTCATTTGTGTCTGAGACAAGTCGTCCATGGAGTTTCATACTTGTGGTCTGGAAGAGATGCCTTATACTGATGATTCAGTACTTGCCTGTGAAACAATGGAAGGTCTACTTGTTAAGTTCCAACACTACAACGACTTTGGTCTTGGTAACATTCACTTTCCATAGCATTTGAGGAATGCTATGGAAAATAATGCTACCATGACCAAAGTGATTATCAGTCGTAGTGTTGGGAATTTCCCATAAAGAGGAAACTTCTGCTGCTCAGGTTGTGGAAAAGGGAGTTGGATGCAACTCATTTTTTGTGGTACTTGTAAGCATTGGATACACAAGAAGTGCAATGGAATTACTGGTAGGTTGAAAGATGATAACCAATTTGTGTGCAAGAAGTGTTTATCTCCTCTACAGGTTAGACAAGATCAGATGTGGTTTGCAAAAGCCAGCGCACTAGGATTTGCACGCTCTGGCCTACAATAAATGCCTGACTAGCCGTCAGGCCATTACAAATAAATTAACCCATTCAAAAGAGAAGGCAAAGTCTGGGAGGGCGGACCTCCTGAAGCTGAGAACAGAACCTCAGTCAGGGTGGACCTCCTGAAGCTGAACAGAACCTCAGTCAGGGTGGACCTCCTGAAGCTGAGAACAGAACCTCAGTCAGGGTGGACCTCCTGAAGCTGAACAGAACCTCAGTCAGATAGTAACAAAGTCACTGTCGGATTGATATCGAGGACGTATCCCAAACTGGTAAGAACACACCTACTCAGCCTTGTGCCAGAACTCAGATGTGGAGAAAGTATATTTGGATGGCGAAGCTATTGAGGTTGTTCAGAAGTTTTGTTACCTTGGTGATATAATTGAAGCAGAGGAAGTAGTAGGTGTTAATGTGATTACAACAATTAAGAGTGGATGGAGTAAGTGCAGGGAACTTCTGTCATTACTAACCAGCAGAGCATTACCACTGTCAAACAAGGGAAGAGTCTATAAGGCATGTGTACGCAGTGTGATGATGTATGGAAAGTGAAGCACTCTGGTGGAGGAAATGATGGTTTCTTCCACCATACTCTTTCGTAAAAAGAATTGAGACCTCTCGGTTACCAATCTCGTAAAATGTGCAATCATGAATAAGCTAGCAATTTTGTTAGCCCAGATGTTAAGACATTTGACACTGGTTGATCGTGGCCTGGCGTCTGGGTTTCACAGCTCGGATTAATGCATTCGCTATTTCTAGCCACACTGATGAGTCATGAAACTACGAAACATCTGTCTGTGGATGACTATATATATAGAGAGAGAGATACATATATATATATATATATAGAGATACATATATATAGATAGAGAGAGAGAGAGATTTTGGCTTCCTAGCTTTCGAATCCAACTGGAATCATCATCATCGTGCGAAAGTGCAGTTGTCATGATATTCCGGCACCTTGTCATTCACCGCGCTATTTATCAATTTGAATTATTTATGTGAGTGTCCCTCAATTGCAAGAACATTGATTGGCCCCCTATCTTGAAAGACAATCAGTCAGTAATAACTTTCAGTAAATCCAGATTCTTTAAAGTATCCCATCCAAAAGCACCCAATACTGTCCATTGGATGGACGATTATGAATACAAATTCTTGTCTTCTTACCAGTGTTTTTGGTTGTGAGCATTTTTTCTTTCTTTTTTTGTGGTATCAACACTCCAAAGAGAATGTAAATGTCTTATATGAATCCAGTTGGTGAGGCCAACGTATGTGTCATTGACTTTTTCTTGTTCAATTCTATCTGCACTGAGCTGGTACTACTGATCTTCGTATCTTAATGGGAGGGGGAACAAAATTACGATGTTGTTAAAACAATATATAGAGTAGCTTTTATGACATATGAAAAGAAAATGTTACTACACATGTGTGTTACTCTGGAGCAGTCTTAAATTTTTTATTTGGCCATGGGAATCTTAAAGTTTAAAAAAATTAAAAATTCATTATATTTCCACACGAAAAAAAATATATAGTAATTTAAAATAAAAAAGATTTTCTTTAACATATCAAGGAATATAACTTGTGGTAAGGTTTTGCTTTTTTAATTATCTCATCTA
The DNA here is from genome assembly GCA_963556195.1 of Sepiola atlantica. Classification (NCBI taxonomy): domain Eukaryota; kingdom Metazoa; phylum Mollusca; class Cephalopoda; order Sepiida; family Sepiolidae; genus Sepiola; species Sepiola atlantica. Next base: position 65,431,808 of record OY744535.1, read on the forward strand.
AAAGCTGTCAACACTGTCTGTGCATATTTGGTGTTGTGAACACATATTCTGATGGGAGGTAATCAGTCATATCAAAGTGTCCCCACTTCTGGTAGAGTGGGAGGTAATAAGCCATGTAAAAGTGTCACAACTTACAGTAGAGTGGGAGGTAATCAGTCATGTCAAAGTGTCACCACTTATGGTAGAGTGAGGAGTGATCAGCCATGTCAAAGTGTTACCACTTATGGTAGAGTGGGAGGTAATCAGTCATGTCAAAGTGTCACTACTTACTCTAGAGTGAGAATCAATCAGTCATGTCAAAGTGTCACCACTTACAGTAGAGTGGTAGTTAATCAGCCATGTCTAAGTGTCCCCACTTATGGTAGAGTGAGAGGTAATAAGCCATGTCAAAGTGTCACCACTTACAGTGGAGTAGGAGGTAATCAGTCATGTCAAAGTTTCCACACTTCTAGTAGAGTGGGAGGTAATCAGCCATGTCAAAGTGTCACCACTTACTATACAGTGGGAGGTAATCAGCCATTTCAAAGTGTCACATCTTACAGTAGAGTGGGAGGTAATCAGCCATGTCCAAGTATCACCACTTATGGTAGAGTGGGATGTAATCAGTCATTTCAAAGTGGCCCCACTTATGGTAGAGTGGCCCCACTTATGGTAGAGTGGGACATAATCAACCATGTCAAAGTGTGACCACTTAAGGTAAAGTGGGAGCTAATCAGCCATGTTAAAGTGTAACCACTTATGGTAAAGTGGGAGGTAATCAGCCATGTCTAAGTGTCCCCACTTATGGTAGAGTGGGAGGTAATCAGTCATGTCAAAGTGTCACTACTTACTCTAGAGTGAGAATCAATCATTCATGTCAAAGTGTCACCACTTATGGTAGAGTGAGATGTAATCAGCTATGTCAAAGTGTCACCACTTACAGTAGAGTGGGAGGTAATCAGCCATGTCAAAGTGTCCTCACTTATGGTAGAGTGAGAGGTAATCAGTCATGTCAAAGTGTCACCACTTATGGTAGAGTGGGAGGTAATCAGCCATGTTACAGTGTCACCACTTACTGTAGAGTGAGAGGTAATCAGTCATGTCAAAGTGTCGCCACTTATGGTAGAGTGGGAGGTAATCAGTCATTTCAAAGTGTCAACACTTATGGTAGAGTGGGAGGTAATCTGTAATGTCAATGTGTCACTACTTATAGTAGAGTGAGAGGTAATCATTCATGTCAAAATATCCCCACTTCTGGTAGAGTGAGAGGTAATCAGTCATGTCAAAGTGTAACCACTTACAGTAGAGTTAGAGGTAATTAGCCATGTCAAAGTGTAACCCATTACAGTAGAGTGGGAGGTAATCAACCATGTATAAGTGTCATCATTTATGGTAGATTGGGATGTAATCAGCCATGGTAAATTTTAACCACTTACTGTAGAGTGAGAGGTGATCAGTCATGTCAAAGTGTAACTACTTACTTTAGAGTTAGAAGTAATCATTCATGTCAAAGTGTCACCACTTACAGTAAAGTGGGAGGTAATTAGCCATGTCAAAGTGTCACCACTTACTGTTGAGTTAGAGGTAATAAGCCATGTCAAAGTGTCACTACTTACTGTAGAGTGGGAGGTTATCAATCATGTCAAAGTGTCACCACTTATGGTAGAGTGGGAGGTAATCAGCGGTGTCAAAGTATCACCACTTACTGTAGAGTGAGAGGTTATCAGTCATGTCAAAGTGTCACCACTTACTGTAGAGTGAGAGGTTATCAGTCATGTCAAAGTATCACCACTTACTGTAGAGTGAGAGGTTATCAGTCATGTCAAAGTGTAACCACTTACAGTAGAGTGGGAGGTTATCAGTCATGTCAAAGTGTCACCACTTACTGTAGAGTGGGAGGTTATCAGCTATGTAAAGTGTCACCACTTACTGTAAAGTGGGAGGTTATCATTCATGTCAAAGTGTCACCACTTCTGGTAGAATGAGAGGTAATCTGCTATGTCAAAGTGTCACCACGTACTGTAGAGTGGGGAGTAATCAGCCATGTAAAAGTGTCAACACTTATGATAGAGTGGAAGGTAATCAGTCATGTCAAAGTGTCACCACTTATGGTAGAGTTGGCGGTTATCAATCATGTTAAAATGTCATCACTTTGACATGAAGAGATTGAGGATTGAAGGATTGTTTCACTTAGTACTAATATATCCGGGGAGTTTGTCAGGAGAAAGGTTTATATGGCAGATAGTTGTGAATGTGACCCTCAAGGGCGGAGGAATCCAATGTTCAAACTCTTCGGCCTTATATTCATAGGCAACAGGAATTGGAATAAATACTTTGAATATTCAGCTAAGTCTGTGGCAAAGAAGGTAGGTTTACTTTACCAGGCTAGAAAACTTCTCACACCTTTCAGTATTATATATATCTAGAAAACAACCATTCGTCCATGCACAGAGTATTCATTCAATCAATCAATCTATTTTATTGGCCCAAAAAATAACAGCAAAGTGCAGCAAGCCATGTCAAAAGACAGAATATATGTACATCTATATACCATCTGAATGTTTGTCAAAGGCGACTTTAAACCTGGATATGGTAGGCAGTATCGCGACCTCCTCTGGCAGGCTGTTCCATCTGGGTTGTTGCACAAACCACTAGTCACTTCGTCTTGGACAGGGTAGAAAAAATAGTCTCTAACCTATTAGGCCCCGCACTTTCTACCAAGCTCCAGCCTCTGTCCCATCACCACAATGTTGCATCCCTGTGCTTGTTTTACAAGTACTTCCACAGAATATACTCTGATTAACTTACTGCACTTGTACTCTCTCAATGTAAATACTCCAGAAACAACCAATTAGCAGCAAAATCTAGTGATTGCTTTGCTGGACAAAACACAACCAGTTTTTGTTAATTGCAATTAACACAGAGGATTATAATACTGACATTTTGTTCTTCTTATTCTTTATTATATTGCCGAGCCAGAGAAATAAAGGAATAGAGACCACATATTATCTTATACTGCTGCATCTTTTTAAATTTCTTTCTTTGCCTCGCTTCCAACAGGATCTAATTCAAAATTCCCACCTAAGTTTGTTGATTGTGTCACATGATGCACGTGTTCCTTACTGGTGTTTCTCTGTTCTCACATCTATCAAATTTGACTTTCTGACACTTCCTATGGCGATATGAACTCTAATGGAGTCCAGGACCATTCAATATATAACAGTATAATATCGAAAAACCCAAACCATTGTCAATGATTCGAGGAACATCAATAAGAACATAGGTTAGAATCAGATGACCAAGCCTACATGTGCTTTAGATTCACCTTACATCACAGCGTTAGTTACTTATATTTCTTACACAGTTCTTCTTTGAACTATGGCTGTACCCTGCTTAACTCTGTCTCTGAAAGCATAGATAGAGCACTCTCACTGGACTCAAATGCCCAAATTCATGTATTTGGGGATGTTAATGCACACCACCGTGACTGGCTGCGATTCTCTAGCTTTACTGATGCAGCTGGTAACTCTACGTTTAATTTCTCCTTAGCTCACTCCCTCTTTCAGACTGTCGATTTCCCGACCTGCCTTCCTGATCATGTGGACCAGCAAGCCTCACTTCTCAACCTGTTCTTGACCTCACTACCCGAGGCTTATGTGGCCCACTCAGAAACTCTGATCACATTGTTGTAATGATTGTCATTACCTTAAAAACTCGTCCAAAAGCTGATGAGCCTTTGCTCAAAACGATTAAAATGGATTAAAACTTTCTCACTCTCTGCTGATCAGTGTGCAAATGAGTTAACCGAATGTGTCAAGCATTGAAGCCTATGTCCCCATGCGAAAATTCTTTCAGCAAACCCACTCTCCTCAATGGTTCACCTCGGAATGTGCAGCTGCTATTGTTGAGAGACAGAAGGCATTCCGAAAATTCGGCCGTCATAAGTCAACTGCGAACAGATAGAAATTCATAGAGTTAAGTAATGATTGTAAAGTAGTGATAGGTGAAGTTAATTATACAGAGATAACCAAAAAACGCATTCAGTCACAGAAACTAGGTACTTACAATTTCTGGAAAATCTACAATAGACAAGCAATAATTCCCCCGCTATAAAACCACAACGATGTCGTTTGCACGGAACTGATAAGGCTGAACTACTTGCCCAGTGTTTCGCCTCAAACTCCACGTTGGACTCAGCAAACCACCCCATCCTTAAATTCCCATTGCAGACTGAAGCCACACTTGAAAACCTGGTCATCACCCCAACTCATGTCAGGGATCATAAAAAAACCTTGGTGGCCTGATGTTATACCAGTAATAGTAATAAAGAAATGCTCTGCTGAACTAGCCCCTGTCCTCACCAAACTATACAACAAATGCCTTACTGAATCTTGCTTCCCTGATAGCTGGAAAATTGCCTCTGTGGTACCAGTCTTCAAGAATTCTGGAGATAGAACTGATCCTCAAAACTACAGCCCAATCAGTCTACTCCCGATCTTTGCTAAATTTTTTGAATCCTTAATCAATCTAGCGATAGTCCGGCACCTAGTTAATGCTAAACTTCTTTCTGATCAGCAGTACGGATTTAGACAAGCACGATCTACTGCAGATATCCTAACGGTCATCTCTGAATACAGGACAAGGCGGGTGAAGCTAGGGCGGTAGCGCTTGATATATCCAAAGCCTTTGACAAGGTCTGGCATAACGGTCTTCTCCTAAAAATTCACTCATATGGTATTACTGTACAAATATTTAATATAATTAGATCCTTCCTAACCAAAAGAAAGATCCAGGTTGTCTTCGATGGTCGTTCATCTAAACAACATGACATAAATACTGGTGCATCCCAGGGATCCATCCTCGGACCTCTACTGTTCTGAGTTTCATAAATGATGATGTCATTGAGACTGAGATAGGAATATTTGCTGACAACACCACGCTCTACTCTCGTCATGTAGGCAAAACGGACGCACACATATCCGAGGCAATGGCTGAATCTTTAGACCTCCAGCCTGTAGTGGATTGTAGTCATAAATGGTTGGTAACTTTTAATGCTGCAAAGACAAAGCTCCTTTTCTTCAATAACTACAAGAAACCTCTTCAACCATCGATTGCCATGGCAAATAACACCCTACTTGAGAGCTCAACATTCAAACTCCTCGGCCTAACATTCACAGGTAACATGAATTGGAATAAATACATTGAAGACATTGCCATGGCTGCTGCACAGAAGGTGTGCTCCCTCTACCATGCTAGTAAACTTCTCACACCTGACATTATCCTATATCTCTACAAAGCCACCATCCACCCATGCATGGAGTATTGTTGCCACATTTGGGCTGGTGCATCATCCATTAGTCTCTCCCTTTTAGAAAAGGTCCAAAAAATAGTCATCAACTTAATAATTGTTAAAGAAAAGGAGTTTTGTCTTGTTAACATTGAATGTAACCATCCATTTCTGGAGGTCATTTTCTAAGGATTTAGTCATTGCCTTGGGTATGTTTGTGTTCAAGTTGCCCACATGTCGAGAATAGAGCGCTGTGTCATCAGCAAATATACTCATCTCAAACATGATTGTATCAGGGAGGTCGTTTATGAATAGGTCCAAGTATCGACACAACATAGTCTTTTGAAATACTGTATATATAGTAGAGAGCAAAGACCCAAACAGCTATTTGTATGCCTACTTTGCATAACTACTTTAAAACAGATTAGAATAGTTTTGTCAATATTAACAGTAATTAATTAAAGTGATTTCATAAAAAAGGATACATTACTAAAACCTTTCTTAAAATATTATGCTCATAAATTTTCAAAGAAAGTAAATTAAATGAAAACTATTAGTTTTTAAAATTACAATAGATTCGTATCAATGGTATGTAATGTAAGTTTTACATGTAAAAATAATACTTAGAGCTAGATTAATAATTATTGGATGGCAGGTAGTTTTTTGCTTGTGTGTATATATATATATATATATATATATATATATATATATATATATATATATATATAATAAATATTTGTTTTGTTTATTATCCATGTACGTATACGTTTCGTCCTTTATAATCGGTACTCATCAGCATAGAGATATGACTATTCATTACTGGTCATGCGATTCGAAACCCCGTATTCCGGGCATTTTACAACTCAAATCCCGACATCTAGAACAACTGGGCCACTGCTGAATAGCGAATAAACAGTGATAATTTTAACACTTTATTCGGTGGCTTGACGTCATAAGAGCATTATATATATATATAATATATATATATAATATATATATATATATATATATATATATATACAGGGTGACCAAAAAAAAATGGGCCCCGTGTACACTTTATGTGATATCTCCTTTATTTATTCACCGATTGCCCTTATTTTACAAGACATGGCAGAATCAACAACCGTGAGTACACCAATACCTCAGTGGGGGCTGGGACAAAGAATACACTGTGTTAAATTTTACTACAAGACAGGCTCATTAAAGAAAACCCCCAGGACAGTTTCATGCATCACTTCGAATGTGAAAAGGCTCCATCCAAAAGCAGAATTCAGAACTGGGTGGGCCACTTCGAGAAGTATGGGACCGTGGAGAACCTCAACGCTGCCAGTGAGAACCGTCCAAGCCACTCGGGACGTTCCAAAAAACGGACAACCGAGCTGGTCGAAAGTGTGAGAGAGTCTCTCCAGGAGAGTCTGAAACGCTCTGTGAGTAAGCAAAGTCAGTCCCTCGGTATCTCCCGTGAGACTTGCAGGAGAGTGCTGGTGAACGATATCAGGGCTTACCCATACAGAATACAGACGCTGCAGACCCTTACAGCCTCAGACAAGAAGCAGAGGAGCGCTATGGCAGTCAAGATGCTCAATAAGATCGAGGAGACACCAGATTTCCTTAACCTCCTTTGGACCTCAGATGAAGCCCAATTCCATCTTGACGGAAAGGGGACCTCCAAGACAAATGTCTTCTGGGGGTCCACCAGACCCAATGAAGTAGCCACCAAGCCGCTGCACTCTCCTAAGTGCACGGTGTGGGCTGCAATCTCGGTCAGAGGCATCATCGGACCAATCTTCATCAAAGAATCTGGCGCAGCAGTGACAGTCACCAAGGAGCGGTATGTGGAGGTCCTGAAAACCTTCAAGAGTGAGCTCCAGACCCTCTATTCGTCGCTCATGAGCAAGTTCTAGTTCCAGTAAGACGGAGCAAGTTCTCACACCTCAAACCTGTCCCGAGATTGGCTGAAAGAGAACGTCGGAGGCCGAGTGGTCAGTCTCAAGACTAATTTTGAGTGGCCACCCCATAGCCCGGACCTAAGCCCCCCAAATTTTTTCCTTTGGGACTATCTTAAGGACAAAGTGTACGCAGGAAAACCCAGAACCATCACGGAACTCAAGGAAGCCATCAGGGAGGAGATGAGAGCCATTCCCAATTCAGTCTGTAAGAACGTCATGGACAACTTCGTTCTACGCCTCAAGAAATGCACGGAGCTAAATGGAGGCCATCTAGAACACATGCTGTAGAACGGAGAAAAAAAGGCCAAAGACCCTAGTGTTTTGATGTGATGTTTTGAATATAATAAACTAGTTATGACCAAAAATTCATTTCATTCGGACGAAACACTAAGAAACGGGGTCTAATTAGAGTTGGGGCCCGTTTTTGGGGGGGTCACCCTGTATATATATATATATATATATATATATATATATATATATATATATATATATGTGATTTTATGAAGGCTTACCAAAGCATTCCTTTCAAGACACCAATGATCACCATTAAAGATATTTTTTCTTACAAATACTATTTATTCAAATTAAATGTTTTTTCCTACACGTGTTTCACTACCAAGCAGTTACTTGCTTGGCAGATCATCAGGGAAATTAAATGTCTGGAATACTGGTTTCAACTGCCGACAAAACACAATGTGGCGTTGTAATAGTTGAGGTCACTTAAGAAGAGAAGAGGAAAAAAATAAAAATAAAAGTCAAACTTAAAAAGCAAGGAAGAACAACGATAAAAAAAGAAAGTCCTAGAAAAGTCTTAGAAAAGTAGCTTGTGCATTATTTCTTCCACCAAGCCAACAAACAAATAATCGGTCCCAAATACATTCAATAAAACCACAAAACCGGAACAATGTGCGATAATACACTTTCACGTCGGCCGGTACAATGATGAATAAACCCCCCCCCCACAAGAAAACAAAAGAACTAAATCATTCAACTCGTCGTGTGTTTATTTCGAAGGGTAATAAATCAACAATTGAAATAAGACTCTTTGAACTCGGACGAACATTTGTGTTGACTTTTCTTTGTGAGAAATTGGATTTAGAATTCCCATACTATCATTGGGTTGGAATGGTAACTTGTGAGCGGTATCTTGAATGATTTAGTTCTTTTGTTTTCTTGTGGGGGGGGGGGGTTTATTCATCATGGTAGACCCAACGCGAGGCAGATGGTGCGTCGACAGCCAGAACCTTAGTGTGTGGGTTGATGCAAGCTCTCTCGCCATTGGTGTATCGGTGGTCCATGATGGAATGGTGGTGGAAGGCGCTTGCTGGTTACGCCCAGAAAAGGACTCCCAGCACATAAACCTGGCAGAACTTGATGCAGTTATCAAGGGGATAAACTTGGCAATCCTTTGGAAGACGACCACCCTGCGACTATTCACGGATTCTGCTTGCGTCCATAAGTGGATTTCAGATACTCTCACCGGGAGGGCCAGAATACGAACCAAAGCCACGAGCGAGATGCTCATCCGACGGCGGCTCGACACGATCATGAAGCTGGTGAACGAATATGCGCTGTCAATAGAGGTGTCCCTGGTCAAATCCAGCCTGAACAAAGCAGATTGTTTGACGAGAGTACCTCAAAGATGGCTTGATGCCATAAGAAAGACTATTGAACCCATGCAGCCTGCCTGCGCCGCTTCCATGAGCCCCGTTCGATCTAATACCATCAAAGAAGTCCACCAACAAACCGGGCACCCTGGGGTCAAGCGGACCCTATATTTCGCTAAGTTGGTTGAACCAGGAGTACAAAAGGCAGACGTCAGGAAAGTGGTCAAAGATTGTGTAGCATGCCAATCCATTGATCCAGCACCCGTTCGCTGGGAGAAAGGAAAGCTGGTAGTGGAAAGCCATTGGAACCGGCTGGCGATGGATATTACTCACCACAACGGTGAGGATTTCCTGACTCTCATTGATTGCGGTCCATCCAGGTTTGCGATATGGCGCATGCTGCGCCGGCAGGATGCAGCCAGCATCATCCGTCAGTTAAACAATATTTTTCTTGAACGTGGCCCCCCAACGGAGATATTAACCGACAATGGCGCTGCATTCACTAGTGAGCAGTTCAGAAAGTTTGCTGATGGCTGGGGAGTACACCTGAGGTTTCGATGCGCCCACGTACCGAGTGGAAATGGGGTCATCGAGCGGAATCACAGAACCGTCAAAACCATTGCGGCCAGGACGGGCTGCACGGTATTTGAGGCAGTCTACCTGTATAACGTAACCCCAAAGGATAATGTTTCACCCTCTACAGCGCCGGCTGACACCTTGCACAGGTATCACGTCAGGGTGAAAGGCATAGAGACTAACCCGCTGCCCGAACTGGAAGTAACCAAAGAGAAACTGAAAAAAGGGGATGTCGTCTGGATTAAGAACCCGCGCGGCAAGTGTACGACGAAATACGGAGTTGGACGCGTCACCGAGGTAATCAGCCCACAGGCAGTGCGAGTCGACGGTATGCCCCGTCACATTAGGGACCTACGGTTAGCAACGCAACCATCACTGAACGACAAGAGCGAGTCGGAGTCAGAGAGCAGTGAGGCATCGCTCTGGCTTGCAGCAGCCCCATCGGACAGTGACTCGGATATCAGCAGTATCCCAGCGGACGCGATGTTTCTCGACCCTCAGACCACGGACGAGAGCACAAGCGAAGATGAGGCTTGCGTTGTCCCCCTCCGAAGAAGCAACCGGCGAAGGCGATCTAGGCCTCCCTGCCATCTCTGTGATCATGAGATCAGGGAGGAGTGTAGGGAACATGAACATGAAGAGGGCTTACTTGCGAAACGTCCTCAGGGTTTGCTTGTCCTGTGCGCTGCGAGTGAAAGAAAGAAAGAAGGAAAGAAATCCAACATGGCGTCCCTGAATGTTTATTACATACAGTTCACGCAAAATCTCGCAAAGTCTCGCTGCACGTATGGAAATTAGGTGTGACTGGATATTATAAAAAGCGAGTCTCGTACCGTGTCAGAGGGACGGAGTGTGCGAAGCGAGTGCATGTGTCGAGCAGTGAGAGCTGCTTTGGAGGTTAACAGTGAATTGCGACCTTCGTTATTATTTCAGAGTAGGCAACATACTGGAAGAGAAGTGATAGTTTTGGCTTCAAATAAAGCAATTTATCTGCTTCATCATCCATCGCAGCCATGCAGAACTTGAAGCGTTTCAGGAAGGTCCTAAATTCAAACTTGTCTGAGGAAGAGCTGCCGTCAAAAACTGAACACTGCAAATCCAGTCTCATGAGAGGAATTTTCCTGACATGCTTCTGCACCCCCACTATCCTGTCTGAGACACCTCAATACTAAACATTCTCTCCCAAATTGTAAACCGAAAATCAGTTGGATTCCTCACAGACCAAAAAACGCTTGTCCTTGGACTCGCACTTTGTTAAGAGCTGGTCAACAATGTCATCACAGTCCGCAATCCACCTTTTAATACTTTCTCTGTGGGAATTTTTTACATGCTGTGACATCGAACCACTCTCTACCCATTCGTGAGTTGAAGAAATTCGAAATTTTTTCGCCTTCAACCTACTCTCAAGTTCCTTTTTAAAGGGAGACATAATTGGGCAGAAAATATATTTTTTTAAAACCCTTTAAATTCAAAAAACCTTGAAGTTTAAATTACAATTTTTTTTTAATCTTTACTAACAATGAATGTTTTTAAAAAAAAAAAAGCCTTGTAATAAATATTTATTTATTATTTTTTTAAATCAAAAAACTTCACTTTCTTAAGAAATATACATACACGCACATACATATATATATATATATATATATATATATATATATATATATATACACTCTTTTCTTCTTTTTTTTTGAATTAAACAAGCCCGACCAGACAGAAGAACAATTAATAGTGTCTCTCAAGGTAGACAAATACTTTGTTCTTCAAAATCATCTATACGAGAATTTCTCCTCTAATAGACGATGGCTGAAGATCACAGATTGCAACGCTAGAAAATTCACACTTACCTTGATTTCATGAATGACGACAATGGAGGTGACTTCTTTTCCATTGCAAAATGTTGCGAGATCTGCGTGATCAGCCTGTAAGTTGCGATCATCACATAATAAATTTCAATAAAACACGAAGTTACATTATAGCTTGGTCTTTAAAGTTCACAGAATTTCTGTTATATCCAGAGTTGGCGCGTGGTTAATACTTCGCAAAACATAACACAACAGAAAATGCTGAATGATCCATGGAATTGGGCACGAGGTTCATCGTTGCTAAATCTCAACTGAGTCAAAAAAAAAGGAATTTAAAAAAAACATGTGCATAGCAAAAGCTGCCAAAAAGACCCTATGGTCAATGCCAAAGGTCACTAGGTGCTTAAAGGTGTGCCAATATGTTTATGGTAAAATGACAAAGGTCACTTTCTCCCTCCTGTAGGAAGGGGTCAGCAAGTGTGAATGGCCTAACACTGCGATTTCTAACATGCAACAACACGCTACAAGAGCAAGGAAGGTACTTCTCCTAATTGGTTTTGAAAGAATGCGTGGTTACCGAGCTTGGAACCATAATCCTAACATTCAAAGAAGAGATTGTGCGACACTTCAGCCAATTATTCAATAGTCACTGAAGACTCAGTAATCTATTCCGGCAAATGGAAAGCTTCTGCTAATTTAAACAAACTCAATTTTCGTAATTTTTCCTTAAATCATCAGCAAAATTTTGTCGATACCAACAGCAGAGAACATAGACAAGGGATCATGGTTTGACGTGAAGATTCGTGTATTGAAAAAAAAAAATGGTGTAGATATTTTTTCCTTGTATATTTCAAGCCAAAGCGGCACCCATTTATCTCCATACTCCATCTGTGAGTAGGTGGATTGGGGAGGGAGGGAGGATCTCCTCGGTGTGCCTTGCCTACACATGTCAGTGTCTGGCTAATAGAAGAGGGTATCTACTCAAATTCTGATTCTTTAAAAAATCTCATCCAATAGTTCCCAGTAGTGTCTATATAATCCATTCTTTATACAATAATCATGAAATCAGTTCATATTATTTTAAAACTATTTACATTCTTGACATGTTCCATTAACTTGTTGCTGTAATCAATTTCTTTCAATAAGGAAATCCCAATGTTTAATGCAACAGACTATGCGACCGAAAACATAAGGCGGAAGTTATGTTTTCAGTCGAGTTTGTCAGTTTGTTTGTGTACAACCTAGCGTCCACATCGCTTGACCAATTGTCACCAAACTTGGTCAAAATATCGGTTATGGTCTAACTTAGAATTAGTTTAAATATGGGATATCTAGGTTTAACCTAGGTCACGGAAAAGGTAAAAGTCACACTTTTGGCGATAACTGTGTTGTTCTGTTTATTGTAGAGACACACTACTAGACCCATATTGTAGCCAATGAAGTCCCACATCTTATATAACCTTAACCTTTGACCTTAAAAAGTTCGGTGATACTCGAAATTTCGATGGGATTTCAACTTCCGTTTGTTTCCAAATTTGATCTATGGATCTGATGCTCTTTGATAACAGTAACGACCATGCAAAATTTCAACTTGATCAGATAAATAGTTTTTGAGTTCTCAATGTTTCCATGGCATAACTTCGGGAATACTTCATACAATATGGAGAAGTAATGTCCAGAAAAGACATTGGCCCATCCTTACATTGTCAGTTGGAGGTATGCACTTATGTTCTTATTCAACAAGTGGTCACCATAATTGTTATTTCAATCCATCATGTGTCTAGTCACTTTAACTGGATTACCCACATGTGGACTTTATTGATGGCTGCCATTTTGGATTTCATTCTTCATCATGATTTGACTGCATGGATGAATTCATGATTATGAACAATGTAGAATATTTTAACATATTAATTTATTTACAAACAATCACTGGCCGGGTTGTGTGTTGCTTCATACCTTCCTATGATTGTCATTTCCTTATAAAAGTGTTAAGTATTCTAAGCTTAATTCAACCGAGGTGAACGATTATTTAATTCTACCTTTTAGTCACTGCCTGTTGGTCTCTTTGCATGATTTGGACTTCACCAACTTTTAAGTTTGGTTTGGTCTTACGGCAGCTCAAACCGTTCTGGGTTATTTAATACAGGAACAATAACTATTAATTGCACACAAGTTGATATTTTTTACTGATAGCTGGATGGAAATTGTAGGTCCATACTTCACCCTACCAACAATATTGACCTTGATAAGTTCGGTTAATTAATTGGTTGGAATTGTTAGCAAAGAAAGTTTTAAACTTCATTTGATCAAGAAAATTTGATTTGATTTTTAAAATGAAAATATTTCTCATATAAGTAAAAATAATACATTATGAAGTTATCATTTGTAGTCTCAAAGGAAATATAATGCTAACTGGAAAGTGACGATTTTATATATTTTATTCAAATCTAGACATAATAATCATATCAACATATTTTGGTTCTTGTTAGATCACCAAAGTTAAGCGATGTTCAGCTTGGTCAGTTCCAGATGGGTGACCATTTGGGAATAGCAGGCGTTTTATGTGGGAAGACAGCGATATCTCCCTGCAAAAAAAACTGCAAAAGCTAACGTTGTTAAAATAATCTGGCCTGAGCGCGATACACATATGACAAGCGTATCACTTGTGAATTTAATATTCCCTAAAAACTTCCTCCTTCAAAGGAATCAGTCTCAACCCGGCCAGTGTGGGGGTTGCACCAGAACTAGGAGGAGGTTAGCAGTTGAAATAGACGGATTTAGCATAACACTGTTTATGATACTATTCAAAATACTATGCAAAAAATTGCCAAAACCAAATATATTTTCAAATTCTCAGAATGCTATTGATTCCATTAAAAATCCCAAACCATTTTTTATTTGCAGTTTACAAAAGATTTGTATTTATTCTTATTTCTTTACTATTTGAGAAAGTTAATTTTATCAAAATGTGAATAACGATTTTTAAACAAAATTATTATAAACAGGAATGCAGAGAGAATTGTCTCACAATCACAAATAATCTTTTCTAAAAACAAAAAAAGTAATAATAAAAAAAACAATACAACCGTATTAGTATTTTATGACCACCAGAAATAAATTTATCGATTGAAAAAAACAAAAAGTATAGGTATACTTTTTGTTTACTAACCTGATTATTAATTTAATCAAGTAAGCAAAAAGTATACTTATATCTCAAACTTCTGGAATTAATTTGCAATATTTTTTCTTTCTTTGTGTGCATACTGTTAGAAATCACAACGTTAAATCTTCACACTCGCCCCCTCCTCCCACCGAAAGGAGGAGGTGACTTTTAGGAGTTGACATTTGGCAGTTGACCCTAGGGATATATTTTGGCACCGTTTTTGAACACGTGCAGGCCAGACAACCATCTTTTGTTCAGTTGATATTTCGCAAGGGAAGGGTCAACCTCGTATCAACTCAATGGATTTAATATTGAAATTTTCCTATAAACTTTAAAAGCATATTTTCATTTAGTTGACCTATTCTCGCAATGCAATAACCTTGTGGCAACAGAATGTAATTAACATCGAATTTCCCAAAACTTCCAACTACGTGATAACCAAACTAAAAGGCTTTGGGTTACGTGGAATGTATCGCTCTGCAAGACAATCACAGTACCTGAGTTTCAACTAATAAGGTAGGTGTGTCTTTTAACGGTTGCGTTCGGTCCCCCATAGCCCTCATCTGTGTGAAAAGGAATTCTCACAATACCGACCTTAAAGAAACGAAAGATTTTTGGATAAAAATAAGATAAATTAATTTGCATATCAGCCATATTAATATTTAGATAGGATAAAAAAACAAGTAATGTTTTTGGGGCTTTTCTTTCTCGAGTTTTTTGAAAAGTTATAGGTGTTAATTTTTTTGTAGAAAATAAATGTAAATCGTTTTGAATTTTTGAACAGAAAAAATATTATTCCGATTGGTTGGCCGTCGTTGGATTTTACAGCATGTATGCTGTATGTATATACAGCATACATGCTGTAAAATGGATGATATGTGAACATGCATTATGATGCATGTTCTGTGCAGCAATGGTGCATAGGTGCATGTCACAAACGGCAGGCCTGCAACAAGAAAAATATTTAGCTAAGATAACCCAAGAAAGGGGAAAAATAATGGCTTCTTTAAAACTAGGGTTTGTGGTGTGGTTCCCAGTAGGTGTATTTTTAGATGAAAGTTGCTTCTTAGGGATTTTACCAAGAACCACACTGACAATTAATATAAGTAATAAAATCTGGTTATAAATGGGGATAAACAGTGTGCATGCATATTAAAATGGAAATAAAAGAACGATCGTGGAATAGAAGGGTCACCAGTTAGCAAGTGCTAACTTAACACATGAACAGAGATTTGTAAATGAAAAATTGAAGAAAACATAATTAAATGACAAAACATTTAAATAACTATAATTTTACATGAATATAAAAGTCCTTTTTAGTCAAGAAATGTTCATTTAGGAAGGTTTATGCAAACTCGTGTTTGGTAGAAAATGTTCAGTGAATCAGCAGACACGAGGGGTTAGGATGTGTATGTCTATATATTTGTTAGTGTGAATATGCGTGTGTGAATAAAGTGTGGCCTACTTTTGATTTGTTAGTGCATGTGAGTTGGTAGCAATTTGCTTCTTTTCGCCTGACCTCTTGTTAGCATGTAGGAATATGTGCTCAGGATGATGGAAGCTTGTACGTTCACCTCCCCTTTGGACAAAAGCCTGAGGGGTAACATACGTTCTGGTCCTCTTCCGATGTCTGCCGGCCTGGATCTGCTTTCGTTAGTTCATTTGTTCTGTTTTTATTGAGATTTCCAACTTTGCGTCAAATTATTACATTTTTGGTTTAAATCGAGTGGGAACCATTTTCATTGTGTAGTCTAATTGATATCTAGATATATTCAGAGAAAGACAGGCCGGGGAAATTTTAGTTTCTGTCAGTCTCAGAAACAGATGGGCCTCTGAGCCCTAAGTTTAGGGAGTGTTTGTGTTCAGTTGGAGAGGTGGGTTTGTTTGTTTTTCGGTTGGGCTCTGGGTGCAGTCATAATTTTAAGCAGATGGGTCTGTTGTTTTGTATTCGGTTGGAAGTAGCTGTCGTCATTCTGATAGTAAGCCTGTCTTTTGGCAAAGCAATCAAGTGTCATTTTAAACCAATCTCAACATAAAACATTGTTTCTTGTTTTAAAACTCAGAGTTGTAATTTTATTTGGAAGAAAATCCTTTTTATACAGCAGTGATCGAGACTTCGGCCAGTGTAGAAATCAAGCACCAAATTCGAACAGAGACAACAAGCGGGTGGTGATCATGACCCGTGAAGTGAATACACACAAACACAAATTCATGTACAGATAAATTTGTTTTGTCAGCATATATTTTGTAAATAAATAACCTGTAAACGATAATTTCTATTGAACACACAGTTGGTCCTCAGACAGGTACTTCGGTTAGAGTGGATCAGGATTGGGTGACTCCACAAAGTTTCAAAAAAATTTGGGTCTCATCAACAGATCATTATTTTAAGATAAAGTCAATTTGAAAATATGTTTTGTTTACATTTAGAAAAGTTTGAGCTTTAAGTGACGTCAGAAACATTGTCATGTTAAAACTGTCCCCCCTTCAGCTGCTAGCTTAATTGCAAGTGCTGAAAATACACTTAGATCAAATCTATTAAATGCATTATTACCTCCCTTAGGAGAGGAGGGGATAGTTTCACCTGCCTGTACGTTTGTTTGGTTTGTAAGCAAGAAAAAACTACCAATTGAACGTTCATAACACTTTATATAAAGATTTACCGAGAATGGACTTCATTTGATTTTAGTATAAATTTATTTAATGGGAAAATTTTTATTCTGAGACAAAATCAAATATGAAAATACATGTTTTCTTTACATTTGAAAAGGGAGAGGGCATTTGAGTGACGTCAGCGTATTGTGCTAAATTCATTCTCTTAAGCTGCTGGCATAATTGTGATGCTGAAAATTTGAACATTCTCAGAAAAATTAAATGGGTTGAAATTGCTACAATACCTTTTAGTTAATGTCACAATTTGGTCTCTTTAATAAACCTTGAATAAGATTTGGTTTAATTAGTTTCTAAAAAAATGGACCACATATATAATATGAACATGGGTGAGTCAAACATTTCACAACAGTTTGTGAAGCATATCTATATTAATAAAATTCTGAAACAACTTCATGTGTTTTTCTCGCCTTAACATAACCTTGATAAACACACATTGAATTTGTTCATTTATTGAAATCAAAAATGCAATAGTAAATAAAAAATGTTAAACCCTATTTAAACAAATAATTTAATTTCGTAAAAATCCATCAGAATGCATTTCGACATCTCCATCGTTCTCACACCAGACTGACATCATGTAGATATCTCATCTCTGCATTCATCACTTAATCAGCACACTACCTATCTGCTGGCTGATTTTGTAAACATACCAAGCTAAGCTACCTATTTGCATTTTGTTTGTTTTTTTATTCAAATTTTTTTTCATAAATCGACTGCCATTTCTGAATTAGATGGCCTTTTGGGATAAGGTAACCTCATTCAGAAATACTTAAGGGATTGAAAGAAATACTTAAGGGATTGAAAGAAATACTTATGGGATTGAAAGACGTCCTTTTATCGGTTTCATTGCCAAACCGATTTTTTTAAATAACATCCATTCCTTCATTGAATTATCTTTCTGAAAGAGTAAATATTTTCTGACAAGAAACTAATGAAACTAATTAAAGGAAAAGACAAAGGAGGGGGGGGGGAGCAATGACCAAAAGAAAAATGAAACTAAAAAGACTCCCGGGCAATGCTGGGTAAGTATACCTGGTAGAATATAATAGAAGCGGTTCAAGCCTCGGATGATACCGTTGTGATTGTATCATCGTAGTTGATGTGTTGATCTGTTGTGCAGTGCAGTTCACTCGATGCGATTCAGAAGTCGCACAGATGTACCTGCAACAATTTAGGTATTTACACTTTACAAGTTTTAAATATCTTAAAACCTCTTGACCCAAGCCGACCCACCTCAAATTTATTAACAACATAAGCGTCACATACTGACTGCCAAAATAAAAGCCGCCTCCTCCAATTGATAATGTGATGGCGCATCTAAAAGTGAACAAAACGACAATGATTCATCATTTTAAAAGTTTTATGAAGAAAACATTTGAGAGGAGGAGGCAGTCACACGATCAAAGTAAAAGTTGGAAGGTTTCATGTCAGAAATGGTCGCGGGTGTTTACTGTTCTCCATCGATGATACCAGACATTTTAAGGCACGGCAATATTCTGGAAGAGGAAAAAAATGGAATGATTTGACAACTCTTCAGAATTTCTTCTTTTTTTTTAAAGTTACAAAATAAAGACAAAACATGTTATTCTTTAAGTGAATCTAGAGTTGAAATACAAACCAATTAATGGTTTCGTTGGTTTCATCCAGCTTTTATTTTTTTTTATTATTATTTCATTTTTTAAAATTATTTTTTCATCAATAACAAATTCCAAGCGGAATAGCCATCATCATCATCATCATCATTATTTCTTTAGAGTTTAGTGTCAATACATATCAACTAGACGAGGGGTTTTCAAACTTATTTTGTTTGTGGACCTCTGAGAGCTATTTTATCATCTGTGGACGCCATATATGTAGATATCATTTTATTTAATACATTATTTGTTTCTGGGTTAGTGAATAAATTTCGTTCTATTCATAAAATATAATCCAAATCTGGAAAATTTCAATGAACACGTGCATATCTAGTAAACAAAACGAAATAAACAGAAACTTTTATTTTTCGTGGGTCCCCTTAAAACTTCTGTGGACCCCCAGGATTCATGTAGATCGCGCTTGGGAACCTCTGAACTAGACAGATCACAACGAAGATATGCAACATGTTATCTTTTTTAGTTGTTATCAAATTCATCATCTAATATCAATAATATCCACACATTATTCACATTTATTTTTTTTAATGAAAACAAACATAAAAAATTTATCATCTAATATCAATAATATCCACACATTATTCATTTATTATTTTTTTTAATGAAAACAAACATAAACATTCATCATCTAATATCAATAATATCCACACATTATTCACATTTATTATTTTTTAATGAAAACAAACATAAAAAATGTATCATCTAATATCAATAATATCCACACATTATTCACATTTATTATTTTTTAAATGAAAACAAACATAAAAAATTTATCATCCAATATCAATAATATCCACACATTATTCACATTTATTATTTTTTAATGAAAACAAACATAAAAAATGTATCATCTAATATCAATAATATCCACACATTATTCACATTTATTATTTTTTAAATGAAAACAAACATAAAAAATTTATCATCTAATATCAATAATATCCACACATTATTCACATTTATTATTTTTTAAATGAAAACAAACATAAAAAATTTATCATCTAATATCAATAATATCCACACATTATTCATTTATTATTTTTTTTAATGAAAACAAACATAAACATTCATCATCTAATATCAATAATATCCACACATTATTCACATTTATTATTTTTTAATGAAAACAAACATAAAAAATGTATCATCTAATATCAATAATATCCACACATTATTCACATTTATTATTTTTTAAATGAAAACAAACATAAAAAATGTTCATCTAATATCAATAATATCCACACATTATTCACATTTATTATTTTTTAAATGAAAACAAACATAAAAAATGTTCATCTAATATCAATAATATCCACACATTATTCACATTTATTATTTTTTAAATGAAAACAAACATAAAAAATTTATCATCCAATATCAATAATATCCACACATTATTCACATTTATTATTTTTTAATGAAAACAAACATAAAAAATGTATCATCTAATATCAATAATATCCACACATTATTCACATTTATTATTTTTTAAATGAAAACAAACATAAAAAATTCATCATCCAATATCAATAATATCCACACATTATTCACATTTATTTTTTAATGAAAACAAACATAAAAAATTTATCATCTAATATCAATAATATCCACACATTATTCACATTTATTATTTTTTAAATGAAAACAAACATAAAAAATTTATCATCTAATATCAATAATATCCACACATTATTCACATTTATTATTTTTTAAATGAAAACAAACATAAAAAATTTATCATCTAATATCAATAATATCCACACATTATTCATTTATTATTTTTTTTAATGAAAACAAACATAAAAAATTTATCATCTAATATCAATAATATCCACACATTATTCATTTATTATTTTTTTTAATGAAAACAAACATAAAAAATTTATCATCTAATATCAATAATATCCACACATTATTCACATTTATTATTTTTTAAATGAAAACAAACATAAAAAATTTATCATCTAATATCAATAATATCCACACATTATTCATTTATTATTTTTTTTAATGAAAACAAACATAAAAAATTTATCATCTAATATCAATAATATCCACACATTATTCATTTATTATTTTTTTTAATGAAAACAAACATAAAAAATTTATCATCTAATATCAATAATATCCACACATTATTCATTTATTATTTTTTTTAATGAAAACAAACATAAAAAATTTATCATCTAATATCAATAATATCCACACATTATTCATTTATTATTTTTTTAATGAAAACAAACATAAAAAATTTATCATCTAATATCAATAATATCCACACATTATTCACATTTATTATTTTTTAAATGAAAACAAACATAAAAAATGTTCATCTAATATCAATAATATCCACACATTATTCACATTTATTATTTTTTAAATGAAAACAAACATAAAAAATGTATCATCTAATATCAATAATATCCACACATTATTCATTTATTATTTTTTTTAATGAAAACAAACATAAAAAATTTATCATCTAATATCAGTAATATCCACACATTATTCACATTTATTATTTTTTAAATGAAAACAAACATAAAAAATTTATCATCTAATATCAATAATATCCACACATTATTCACATTTATTATTTTTTAATGAAAACAAACATAAAAAATGTTCATCTAATATCAATAATATCCACACATTATTCACATTTATTATTTTTTAAATGAAAACAAACATAAAAAATGTTCATCTAATATCAATAATATCCACACATTATTCACATTTATTATTTTTTAAATGAAAACAAACATAAAAAATTTATCATCTAATATCAATAATATCCACACATTATTCACATTTATTATTTTTTAAATGAAAACAAACATAAAAAATGTTCATCTAATATCAATAATATCCACACATTATTCACATTTATTATTTTTTAAATGAAAACAAACATAAAAAATTTATCATCTAATATCAATAATATCCACACATTATTCACATTTATTATTTTTTTTAATGAAAACAAACATAAAAATTTATCATCTAATATCAATAATATCCACACATTATTCACATTTATTATTTTTTAAATGAAAACAAACATAAAAAATGTATCATCTAATATCAATAATATCCACACATTATTCATTTATTATTTTTTTTAATGAAAACAAACATAAAAAATTTATCATCTAATATCAGTAATATCCACACATTATTCACATTTATTATTTTTTAAATGAAAACAAACATAAAAAATTTATCATCTAATATCAATAATATCCACACATTATTCACATTTATTATTTTTTAATGAAAACAAACATAAAAAATGTTCATCTAATATCAATAATATCCACACATTATTCACATTTATTATTTTTTAATGAAAACAAACATAAAAAATTTATCATCTAATATCAATAATATCCACACATTATTCACATTTATTATTTTTTAATGAAAACAAACATAAAAAATGTTCATCTAATATCAATAATATCCACACATTATTCACATTTATTATTTTTTAATGAAAACAAACATAAAAAATGTTCATCTAATATCAATAATATCCACACATTATTCACATTTATTATTTTTTAATGAAAACAAACATAAAAAATTTATCATCTAATATCAATAATATCCACACATTATTCACATTTATTATTTTTTAATGAAAACAAACATAAAAAATGTTCATCTAATATCAATAATATCCACACATTATTCACATTTATTATTTTTTAAATGAAAACAAACATAAAAAATGTTCATCTAATATCAATAATATCCACACATTATTCACATTTATTATTTTTTAAATGAAAACAAACATAAAAAATTTATCATCTAATATCAATAATATCCACACATTATTCACATTTATTATTTTTTAAATGAAAACAAACATAAAAAATGTTCATCTAATATCAATAATATCCACACATTATTCACATTTATTATTTTTTAAATGAAAACAAACATAAAAAATTTATCATCTAATATCAATAATATCCACACATTATTCACATTTATTATTTTTT
The DNA here is from genome assembly GCA_963556195.1 of Sepiola atlantica. Lineage (NCBI taxonomy): Eukaryota > Metazoa > Mollusca > Cephalopoda > Sepiida > Sepiolidae > Sepiola > Sepiola atlantica. The sequence goes on from OY744535.1 coordinate 65,454,509, forward strand.
TTAATGAAAACAAACATAAAAATGTATCATCTAATATCAATAATATCCACACATTATTCACATTTATTATTTTTTAAATGAAAACAAACATAAAAAATGTATCATCTAATATCAATAATATCCACACATTATTCATTTATTATTTTTTTTAATGAAAACAAACATAAAAAATTTATCATCTAATATCAGTAATATCCACACATTATTCACATTTATTATTTTTTAAATGAAAACAAACATAAAAAATTTATCATCTAATATCAATAATATCCACACATTATTCACATTTATTATTTTTTAATGAAAACAAACATAAAAAATGTTCATCTAATATCAATAATATCCACACATTATTCACATTTATTATTTTTTAAATGAAAACAAACATAAAAAATGTTCATCTAATATCAATAATATCCACACATTATTCACATTTATTATTTTTTAAATGAAAACAAACATAAAAAATTTATCATCTAATATCAGTAATATCCACACATTATTCACATTTATTATTTTTTTTAATGAAAACAAACATAAAAATTTATCATCTAATATCAATAATATCCACACATTATTCACATTTATTATTTTTTAATGAAAACAAACATAAAAATTTATCATCTAATATCAATAATATCCACACATTATTCACATTTATTATTTTTTAATGAAAACAAACATAAAAATTTATCATCTAATATCAATAATATCCACACATTATTCACATTTATTTTTTAATGAAAACAAACATAAAAATTTATCATCTAATATCAATCATATCCACACATTATTCACATTTATTATTTTTTTAATGAAAACAAACACAAAAATGGTTAATTAGTATTTATGTCCTTTTCCTTTTGATAAATTCAAAAGCTTTAAAAGAAAAATTATATCTATATAATAAAGTAAAGTTGATCCCCCACCCCCCGCAATAGCTTAATAGCCAAAACCTTTAATACACAATAGCTTAATAGCCAAAACCATTAATACACAATAGCTTAATAGCCAAAACCATTAATACACAATAGCTTAATAGCCAAAACCATTAATACACAATAGGAAAATAACCAAAACCTTCATATGCTAATCTGTTCCGCAATCCAGTTAGCCTAACCACTCATGTGTGTTTCCAGAAATTATGCTTTCATTTCGTCTCTTTTAAAAAATTCTTACACTTAGTCCAGATTACCAGCTTCTCCGAGAAGATGGTGGTCATTTATACACATTTCTTATTATCTACTATGCCTTCCACCAGTTACACCGTGTTATAACTTTTAATCGAATCATTATAAAAAGAACACCGTTTGTGATTCATTTTTTATGCTACTGTTTCATTCTATTATCTATTGTACATTTTCGATCGAAATAATGACTGATCCCAGTTCTAATGGAATATAAGAATAGCGTTTTTCAATTCTTTTTGAACGGTTGACATTCGAATGCGTGCAAAAAATTCTTTAGTTAGTTTTTTCATTACTAATACTTCTGTTACCAGTAAGGTAAGCTAATTTTTTGTTCACATTTATTTTTTCTTAATTTTATTTTTCCTGTAGTTATTTTTATTATTTTCACTATAAGTAATTTGATAATTGAAATAGGATTTTATCGTCTTTTTTTTTAGAGAAATGTATTTCCTTTGATTTAACACAATAAATACTTAATTATTTTACCTGTTCTTCGAGCATTTAAATATAGAATTATTTTATATTTCTTATAAACTTTTATTTACGAATTGCCTCAGTCTAGAAGGATTTCTCATCCCCTGACCAGAACAGATGTGTAGTATCAGAACAGATAATGCATATGTTTTTTTCACGCAAATAGGTCACAGTTTCTAACTAGGAAATAACACTGTCGTCATATTTTACATTTGGGGTTAAAAGTCTTTGAATAAGTTATACAAATATTTTATTTTTTACATTTAAATATTTATAAACTTATTTATTTTGCAATAGTGGATACTCAGTGGTATGGTACTCTACCTATAACGGACTTTGGACTCTTCCATTCACCATAAATACTGGGAGCATCTGCTCATAAGTGTTGAATCAACCCCAGTTCAACAGGAACTGGGGCCATTTCGGTGGCCTTTTATCTGTCGGGCAGGTATTAGTCCTGAGTAGTCCTAGGAGGTCCACCTTTCCAGGCCTTGCCTCCCCTCTTTGGGGTGGAGTAAGTTAATTGCTTACTGCCTGATGTGCCCTGACCGGGGAATGCCGACGGGGCTGCCCAAGCAAGTTTTTAGAAACCAGAGAGCTCCTTCTTTAGGGGCGCTGTTTGGATCTCCTGACCTTTTGGCCTTGTGCCACATATTTCTGTGGTGGGAATGGATAAAATATCTGAACCAACCCCAGTCTATACTGGCAGTCTAGACTGACGTACCACCACTCTTGTTTTTCTGTTGTATTATATTTTCTCCAATATACTTGTTTTATCTAAACCCCAAGTTTGTGTTTTCATTACAGGACCACAATAACTGGCGGCGAGGTATTCGAACTTACATGAGACTCCACAACAACTTGCAAAAAACCTTAAATAGGACCTCACAACAACTGACTACGAAGTATTTGAACTTACACGGGAAACAATAACAACATTAAGTATTTTTTCTTGAGAATTTTAAAAAGAATCCCACAACAACTGGCGAAAAACCTTAAAAAGGACCCCACAACAACTGACGGTGTGGGATTTCAAACTTACACCACCACAACAATTGGCGACATGTTCGAACTAAAAAACACCAATAATTTATTTGGCACAGACCTATTGCAGCTATTCAATTTCTGGGGGTTACCAACCAAGATTTTTAGCCAGAAAATAAAAAATCTGTCGATCGAGTCAGAAAAACGAAAGAAGGAATTTGTTTCAACCATTAAAAATCGTATGAAATGGACACAAAATAAATTGTTGCCAGAATTAAAGCACATAAGAACACAAAATTCACACTGCAAATAGTTAATACTAAACTGAAAGAAATTAAGTCACATTCTTTGGATAACCAATTGAAGGTTAAAGAGAGTAAATTCAAGGTTCCAGAACTGGAATCGCTGAAGTTGCAACTCAAAGATGTTTTAGATCTAAAGACGATAAAAGATGTTTTAGATCTAAAGACGATAAAAGATGAATGTCGAAGCAAAAACAGACATTTTTTTTTCAAAATTTAAAGATGGCCTCCAAAATCAGAGGTCTAGAATTTAAAAAAAACTGGAGGATATCAGATCTGAATTTGATAGAGGCCTTCGGTTCTCTCATAAGAGACACCTAAACCAAATTAGAGAACAACTATCTGAAGACACCGACAGCACAACAGGAAGAAATTATGGTTACCAGATACGACACTTTTGACATACAGCTACCTCAAGCAGCCTCAGAATAATGTCAATCCATAAAGAAAACGATACAATTGACTCCTGAGAAGGTAAGGCTTGGGAGGGGAGTGTTATGGAAACTTACCTATAACGGACTTTGAACTCTTCCATTCACCATAAATACTGAGAGCATCTGCTCCTCAGTGTTGAATCGACCCCAGTCATTATAGACTGACGTACGACCACTCTTGTTTCTCTGTTGTATTTTCTCCAATATACTTATTTTATCTAAACCCCGAGTTCGTGTTTTTCATTCTGGCCTCTTTACAGGGCCACAACACTCAGATTTCTAGAATATTGAAATGTGAAAGAAATACGCAACTTTATTTAAGACTTTTGAATTTTTTTCTTGTTTTTTTAAAACTATAGTTTCAAAAACACAAGAATTGTGTTTTAAAACAAATACTTCTATAAATATTTTAATTTAGAATTTTTATATAAGTCACTAACAGACTTTACTTATTTTAATGAAACATGTCATCAACTAGGAAATAAGCCGATAACACTAGCATATTTACTCATTTATAAAGTGTTCTTCAGTATTTAAAATCAGTATTTTATATTTTTACGGGCAACGCTGAGACTTGGGTCCATGTTAAATCCTATTTTAATCACCTCAATTACTTACAGTGAAATGGTTTCTTTTCTGCTTTTGTTTTTATACACTAATATATATATTTTTTTAAATTAGTGTTTTATCTTTTCCCCAGACAACACCGAGACATGGGTCCTGCTAGTTAAAAATAAAGAACAAAAACGAACTGCAAACAAATATACATACTAGGATATGTTTTTTTTTTATTTTAAAAGAGAAGTGTGGCCTTTAGAAGGCAGTGTCACCAAAAGTTAAAAAAAAAAAAAAGAAAGAAAGAACAGCAAAAAACGAAGAAAAGAAAAAAGTAAAAAGCCCAAATTCGAGACGGGAGTGATTCTATAAAAATACTGTTAAGGAAATGCTAAAGGAGAAAAACGAAGGAAGAAAACAGATACGTGTACTTAGCATTTGCTAACGAAATGATAAATCTTTTTTCTTTGTGGGTGAAATTTATTTCCAAACAGAAGCTGTGAAATGGATTTTTTTAAATAAATAAAAGATAATGAAGAGCGAATTAAAACAAAATTACCGGCCATCTTGCATAGACGCATTTTATTTCATTATATGTTAATAAATTATATTCTTAGTATATTCTGATGCTTCATGAATGTCTCTAAATAGAGGAACAAAGATTAAAAAATGTAAAAAATATTTAATAAGATGCAGGAATATTATTGATTGTTGTGATATAAATTATATCATGTTAGAAAGGTTAAAAAATTCAATAAATACTTTTAGTATAAAAAATGTAAGATTGTTCTGTGTTTTTTTAGTAGATATTAGCATAAGAATGAAAAAACAAATGTAAAGTCATATTCGCCTTTCGGCATTGATACATCATGTGTGGCAGTCTGCCATCTGGAAACCTCAATGCCGAAAAGCGAATGTGAGTTCACAATTGTTTTTTTGCACGTTTATCCCTCATTGTGTATAATCTTTTTACACTGAGAACTTTTTTGTGCTTTCTGATGAGCTTAAGGAGGACAGATCCAATATTGACATTGGTTGGTCTACTTTTGAGTGAAACAAACTCGTAAATTAATTACACTAAATATTAATTGCACTATATATATATATATATATATATATATATATAAGCAAGCAAAGTTCAATTATATTCCAATATTCAAGATTTTATTTTATTTTACGTAAACATTTTCAAAACAGACACTCTTTAGTGCAATTAATTTACGAGTTTGTGTCGCTCGAAAGTAGACCAACATTAGTATGTCAATATTATCTATTATATAAACGTCACCTGTCTGTATGGATGTATGTATGTATGTATGTATGTATGTATGTATGTATGTATGTATGTATGTATGTTGGTCTTCTCCTCCGATACTACCCAACAGACACTTACGCAGATGACATTATTAAAACCAGCCAGCCCCCAGACGTGCTATCTCTGAAAATTGGGGGGAAACGTTCATATTTTCGTATAGAAATGGCTCGAAACGTTGAGGGGGGGGGGATGTTTTAAAAAATCAAGACATAGTACAAAAACGATTTGCGCATGCGTGAAATATATGTCACTTCCTCAATAAGACCATTTTGAACGCGCCAAATATGAAAAACGTAAGTTTACATACTTTTTTTATTTGTTTCTGTAATCAACAATTATAAACAACTTAATTTTTATTTAAACAAAAAAATTCGCTAATATTATTTGTTTATTAAACGTATCGTAAAAAATATATATATATATGAGTTTATTATGCATTCTGTCCTCGTGGGGAGGCAAGTAATAACTGACACAAAAACATTTTTGTTTAGTTTTCCAACGTGAAACGCAATATATTTTAATAAATAAACAAAAAATAACCGTACATTGGCCTCACCATCCATAATCAACAATTAAGATCGATAATTTTATTTACAAATATTTCTATAACTTAATTTTTTTGTTTATTAAACGTATCGTAAAAAAAAAACACGATATGACTTTATTATGCAATCTCCCTTCGTGGGGACGCAAGTAAATATTTACTTTTCACTTCGTAAGCCAACCCCAAATAAAACGGTAAAACATTTATATGTACACATCTGACTGACAATTGTTCATTCCCCCCCCCCCCAAAAAAAACACAACAAATTAAAATATATTTATTTTATTCATCTAATTCAGCTCTTATCATTGTTGCTACAATACTAACGTAATAAGTTCAGAAACAAAAAAACACTTACAGATTTAGCGATTGTTATTCTATTATTTATTCTTTCTTCGTAGCATTTTCACGTTAGCAAACAGTTTAATTTATTTTGCACAAAGAATACACATCAAACATATGATATTATAATACATACTAAACAATATTCCAAATAACTTTTATATTTCGTAGGGGGGGGGGAATTCAGTTTACACGTATTTTTCAATTTTTTTCATTACTTTACATAACAGACACGAGATTACATAATAAAAAAATTAAAATAATTATACTCTAACATATAAGATACAATTTTTTTAACGTTTTCCTTCTGTTAAGAAATATACACCTCAAGAATCAATATATACCAATAATTATACCTTTCACTTCTTTTATAAACAAACAAATATGTGACTTCTACACTATTTGGACCGGACTGATTAGTTTATACTAAGCAAATACTTTTTACAAATGGGATTTCAATTATCCTTTCATTTTTTTTTTTTTTTAAACAAATCTGTGACTTCTATACTATTTGGTAGAATTCGTTCGTAAACTAAGCAAATACTTTTTACAAATGGGATTTCCATTAACGACTATGAGAAAAAAATATTCAAAAAACGACATCCTTGAATTTTATTGTAATAAATACGCGTGGACATGTATTCAATTTACACGGATTTTCTATTTTCGTCATCATTACACGTAACAGACATCGACTACCTATTAACTAAGCCGACGTAATCAAATACGAATTTGTAAACGTCGCTAATTAAATATGATATGCTTCTACAAAAAACAAAATGAATAATTCCGATATTTCATATTTACAAATATTTCTATAACTTAATTTTTTGGTTTATTAAACGTATCGTAAAAAAAAAAAAACACGATATGACTTTATTATGCAATCTCCCTTAAATATTTACTTTTCACTTCGTAAGCCAACCCCAAATAAAACGGTAAAACATTTATATGTACACATCTGACTGACAATTGTTCATTCCCCCCCCCAAAAAAAAACACAACAAATTAAAATATATTTATTTTATTCATCTAATTCAGCTCTTATCATTGTTGCTACAATACTAACGTAATAAGTTCAGAAACAAAAAAACACTTACAGATTTAGCGATTGTTATTCTATTATTTATTCTTTCTTCGTAGCATTTTCACGTTAGCAAACAGTTTAATTTATTTTGCACAAAGAATACACATCAAACATATGATATTATAATACATACTAAACAATATTCCAAATAACTTTTATATTTCGTAGGGGGGGGGAATTCAGTTTACACGTATTTTTCAATTTTTTTCATTACTTTACATAACAGACACGAGATTACATAATAAAAAAATTAAAAAAAGTATACTCTAACATATAAGATACAATTTTTTTAACGTTTTCCTTCTGTTAAGAAATATACACCTCAAGAATCAATATATACCAATAATTATACCTTTCACTTCTTTTATAAACAAACAAATATGTGACTTCTACACTATTTGGACCGGACTGATTAGTTTATACTAAGCAAATACTTTTTACAATTGGGATTTCAATTATCCTTTCATTTTTTTTTTTTTTAAACAAATCTGTGACTTCTATACTATTTGGTAGAATTCGTTCGTAAACTAAGCAAATACTTTTTACAAATGGGATTTCCATTAACGACTATTAGAAAAAAATATTCAAAAAACGACATCCTTGAATTTTATTGTAATAAATACGCGTGGACATGTATTCAATTTACACGGATTTTCTATTTTCGTCATCATTACACGTAACGGACATCGACTACCTATTAACTAAGCCGACGTAATCAAATACGAATTTGTAAACGTCGCTAATTAAATATGATATACTTCTACAAAAAACAAAATGAATAATTCCGATATTTCATATTATAATAATTTTAAAAAAAAAAACACCTAACAATTAATATAAAGATTTACATTTTACTTATTTACATGAAGTTAAAACAACTGTTACTTATACAGAATTTGAACTTTCTTAGAATCGTTTTAAACGATCACTATTGACTAATCACTAACTACTCATTTCATTGATAAATTTTCACTTCAGAAATTTCTGTTGCCTACTTTCAGAAACTTTTCATTCATACAATAAGATAAATCGATGACTTTACATTCAGTTTGGCACTTCCGGTTGACTCGGTGGAATGAATGGAACTCTTCAATTATTAAGTCCAAGTGACGTTTGAAATGCAGAACTACCCTTACTTATTACAATAAAAAATGTTCCCCCACCCACCCCCACCTAAATATATAAGACAGCGACTACATAATAACGTGCCACCCATTATAAATAATATTACAATATTTTTATAAATAATATTACAATATTTTTAAGTATAAAAACTCATCCGACATAATCAAATATGAATTCGTAAACGTCGATAATAAAATATGATACACTTCTTTTTAAGGCATTAGAACTTTACACGATAAAAAAACAATTGACAAATTCAGATATTTTCCATTATAATAAATTTACAAAAAAAACATTAAACTCACAAAAAAAAATTAAAAAAACAATTGCTGAAATTTTTTAATAAACACTTACTCTGTCTGTGATAAGGGGGCCTTTTAAAATTAAAGAAGCCTACAGAGCCACATTAAAATCACCCCCCCCCCCAAACTGCTGCCCTTATATTAAATACATTTTCTTCTTTTTTCAACATACACTAATTGACATTAATTTAGACTTAGATTTACCCGTGAGGCGGTGGCAAGCGACATGTTGTCGATAGTGTTCACCACTCGACTACAACAATATTTCTGTTTCGCACTTACTACAATAACTTCCAGCAGTATTTACTGACCAACACCTCAGATTTGTTTGCCTTTCAAGCTCCAAACGGAAACAGAATTTACGTGCTTTAAATAGTAATTAATGCCCCCCTTCATTTGCCCAATTGATACACATCAGAAACATATTACATACAATAACATATCCTTTGGACTTTTAACACAATACATGGTTCAGATCAAAATTGGTTTAATTTCTTGCAAATCAGACGTGACTAACCTGCCACATTTTCAAGATTTTCATAGCAAGAGTTTTCCATCTAAAGCTAGGTATCCTTATCCAACTCCTAACGAAAGGAAACATTTTAGGAGTGGTCATAGCATACATGTACACTGTTGAGTGGCAGAAAAGAGGATTGCCACATGCTCATTGTCTGGTTTGGCTTCAACAAAAATTGAGATCCTCTGACATAGATTCAGTTATCAGTGCAGAAATTCCGGATCCAGTGGCAGATCCGCTTTTACATGATATCATTAGGCACCATATGATTCATGGACCATGTGGAAACATAAACAGATGTTCACTCTGTCTCAAAGATGGACACTACAGTAAGAGATATCCCAGACACTTCTTGAGTGAAACTCAATCGGATACAAATGGCTACCCACAATATCGACTATCTCCTTTAGCTGGAGGTTTTGAGACGACAGTTACCCTACCTGGCAACATAACGGTTCCTGTAGACAACCGATGGGTTGTACCACATAATAAACTGCTTTGTAAGATTTTTGATGCACATATCAATGTTGAATACTGCAACAGCGTGAAATCAATAAAATACATTTTTAAATATGTAAATAAAGGTAGTGATCAAGCTATCTTCACAATTGAAAGTAATGCTCATGATGAAGTTAAGAGATACGAAACAGGACGTTACATATCAACCAATGAAGCCATTTGGAGAATACTTAACTTTCACATACATGTACATCATCCCCCAGTTATTCACCTATCAGTTACTCTAGAAAATGGACAGCGGATATACTTTACTGAAAGTACTGCAGCAGATAGAGTTGCAAATCCACCTACAACCACTCTAACAGCTTTCTTCAAATTGTGTCAAACAGATTTTTTTGCACGTACACTTTTTTACTCGGAAGTTCCACTTTATTATACCTGGGACAGTAAAACTAAGCTCTTCAAGCGACCACTGAACTGTGTAGAACACAATAAAAATTCCAATATTCATTGTCACCATGTTCTATTTCAGTAAGTAACCAATTTCAAACTCATCAAGAGTTTTCAGAATTCTAATTTCATTTTAACTACATTTTGTTTATACAAATTACCAATTCTAAAATGACAACTCTCCCAGAGTTTAGAATAATTAAATAATGAATGATGCCCCCCCCCCTGAGTTGAGAATAATTAGAAAATGAATGACACATCCACCAGAGTTGAGAATGACTTAAAAATGAATGACACATCTCCAGAGTTGAGAATAACTAAAAATGAATGACAGTTGAGAATTGACTAAAAGAACATGGTTTTGGTTGCTTAACATCCAAACATGCCTCCCAAAATTCAACCTCTGGTCCCCGTTCTGGGAGGTGGTAACAGGGTAAAACAGTGTAAATGCTTAGGAGGTTATGGATGCAACTTTACACCAGTTCTTATAGCCCGTTTCACTCTGTATAACCCTGGCTAACGAGGCTCTGGTAATGTATTCTTCAACTATTTTGTTTCAAACAAGTATTTTTATTTGCTTGCTATTTATTCTATTAGTTTATCGATGTTACATTCAATAAACAGCATGTGTATCATTCTATTAACTATGCAACACCATATAAATACTGCTACATGATATAAACCAAACCATGCACACAGATGAAGCAAGGGAGACAGTCGAAGAGAGAGGGGAAAACGGTCATTATCAGAGAAAATATTTTTGTTTACTTTTTTGGTGCACATTCTTTTTTTTATAATTATTTTCACTTTCTAACTAAATGTTTGAAAACTATTAGCATTGAAACTTAGTGAAAACAATGGCACTTTGGTGAGAAGTGAAATGACTGTATAGTCCCATTGAGACTCCCTCGTGAATATAGTAAGGCACCTCACCCAACAGGCAATAGTAAATACATCTCCTATTAGAAAGTTACACAAAGGAAAACGTCAACACAAATTTACACTAGAGTATTGATTTACTCCTCTCCAGGAGTTAGGCACAAGGCCAGTTTTTATCTTACTCCCACAAGTCTGGTTGGGAAAGTGGGGTTTAATAATTGCCTGGGCAGCCCTGTCGGCATTCCCCGGTAGGGGCGCCTCAGGCAGTAAGCAATAAACTTACTCCTCCCCAAAGAGGGGAGGCAAAGCCTGGGAAGGTGGACCTCCTAGAACTGCACAGGACAGACCCATAGACCGGCGTAAATCAAGCCCCGAAGGCCAGACGATACCAGTTTATCGGGTGCAGTATCCATCGGAACAGATACTACACTTTGATCTTAGTCAAAAGGCGTTATTTAACCCCTACCCACAATAGGAATATGTGACACAAGGTCGGAAAGTGGGATTTGAAAAGCCAGCGCTCGAGAGGGTGAGCACTCTGGCCATTAAAAATTTCCTGGGCAGCCCCGTCGGCATTCCCCGGTAGGGGCGCCTCAGGCAGTAAGCAATTAACTTACTCCTCCCCAAAGAGGGGAGGTAAAACCTGGGAGGGTGGACCTCTTAGAACTGCACAGGACAGATCAGACCCAAAGATCACTGATCATCACAAACGAAGGACTCTGTTCTTGCAATAATAACTACGTCATAGCTCATGTTTTTAATTATCTATTCCTCAAAATCATAAAAGAAAGAACATTCTTTGGGGTGGATTCTTGATGATAGCAAGTCACTAATAAGAACTTAACACAAACATTTCAGTACTTTCATATTTTGAGTTTTAAAAAGTGATTATTAATGATGTACATTTTTAGCCACATCATTTTGATTACTGTACTAATTCAATTGAATAATATATTTTCTAATTTTATCTTCCATTTCAGACAATTTGGTTGTTTTTCCCAATTACATCTTTCATTTAAGTGAATTTGCCTACTTAGTTTCATTAACCACACAATCAACCTGGAGATTTCGATGATGACAATGTAGCTTGAAATTTATTTTTATATTCTTTTATATAAAATGAAGACTATAGCAAAAATCTTATTACAAATAATCAAAATGAGGACGGTTAAAAAAACGTTTTATTACTAAAACATCACGGTTGAACAATGTGTTTCTGTGATTGATATCATTAAGTGCTGCAGTTCCTTTTGTAAATTTGTGTTTTTATCTTTTGACACAATTACACATTCTCAAAAGACACATTAAAATAAAAATCACCCATTTAAATATAAAATTGTTTTTGTTTTTTTTTCATTATATTCTTGCTTGAAAGTGGTGAACAAACTTAAAATAAATGTGTTTCAATATATTGAGCAATAAACTAATCATTTTTCATAAATATGTTAAGCACATTTTTTGACTATTGTTTTGTTGTTCATGCCTAGGTTTATAATCTGAAACAAACTCAGGAGCAATAAATTATTACTGCACTAGGACACTTTCTAAATGTTATATTTTGTAGAAAACACTGATCAGTTCCCTAGATGCAACAGATGTGTGCAATAATGCAGTAGGACACTCAAAATATAGTAAATGCTGCATTCGGATGTACTTAATACTCTAGATAGAGCAAGTATGTGTTATAATATAGTGTGACTCTTAGTATGTCTTATGGTGAATCTAACAGTGCACAATATCATAGAGATAGCATGTGTGTAATTTACTAATGGATATATACTAAATCAGTAACTGTTCAATATGTTAGATAGAACAGTGTAACACTTGGTAAGGTGTACCTGCTTAATCTGTCGGTGTTCTTTACCCTAAATACAGCAGTTTTCTGTAAATTCGGTCTATTCTACTTTTAACTAGAATGATCAGTCACCACAATACCACATTTACTCATAACCTTATATTTGCTTTTTGCTTTATTGAACAAGTTGTAAACTTTCATTCTTTTTAGTTTTTACGGACGTTAACCAAACACTTAGACTGGTACCGACTTCAGTTACCAATTAAGGGTTGTAGCATCCATCTGAACAAATACTAAACTTTGAATTATTTACTTGCAGAAAATATGAAAAAATTACATTCAAAACAAGGCTTTCAAAAGTGTTCTAAAGTAATAAAAATGTATATCCTACTATAACTAGAATGTTAGTCACCACAATACCACATTTACTCATAACACAAATTAGACACAAGACCATCAGAAGTGTGGGAAAGAGTGTCGTCGGTCATCATTGTTCTAACATATGAAAAAAAATTAATATTTCTATGTTTCCCCAGCTAAGACATTTGTTGCTGAGCAAGGTTAGTGGAAGGTTAACATAAAATAGTAAATTCTTTACAGTAAGGTAACATTGGCATTTTCCCTTTAATGTTATCAATAATTAAACACTGCTTTTAATGTTATCCAGTAAAAGAGAATAGCAAATCAGTCAGCATTTTTTTACATTGAAATTTAACAAGTTCTAGGCGCTTGATTGTGATAGTGCTCTCTTGGCCTCCTTATTTTAAAAGTGCTCATTATCCTACATAGAACGAGTGTTTAATTAAATAGAGTTCAATATCCTAGATAGAGCAGGTGTGTTTATTATACACACCATAGCACAGGATTAAAAAAAAAAAAATGATGTTCGGGAAGCAGTCAAACAGTGAAACAGTCAAAGCTGGAGGTTCGGGAAAAGATTCAGAGCTTGCAGTATATGAAAGAGTCACCCTGATGATTAAGGAGTCGGAGCCAGCTCTTCAGGAAGTAGTCAGGTCCTAATTGTTCGGGTAGGAGTCAGAGCCTGATGTTCAGGAAAGAGTCAAGGCCTGGAGTTCAACCCGAATGGTATATTACGGAGTCTGAGTAGAATGGTATAGGAAGGGTCCCCATTGTTAGCACTATTATTTATATTCATATAAAATAATGTCTCGATCGGTGAATTTAAAAGAAAAAATTATTCTTCCCCATTGATACCATTTATTATATTCATATAAAATATTTAATCGGTGATCAACTTAGGTTATTTAATCTAACGTACACAAACATGAAAGAAGTAAATAGACACCATTATTATCATAAACAAAGACTGCTGTCAGAGGGGCCCGATCGACCTAGGTTATTTTATCTAACATACACGGACATGAAGAAGTAAATAAACAAACACCCTTATTAACATTAATAATGAAGACAAATATGGTACTTTTAATAGAAATGTTACATTTTTACTCCAGGGAATGGAGAGGTAGTGCAGAGTTTAGGGGAGGCCGGTGATAGTGTAGCCAGGGTGAATTGGCAACCATGTACGTGACATCTTTTACTCCTGGCAACTGTGGAAGGAGGGCGACTGGAGAAGTGATCCCCTGTGCAACGCCAATAGGTACGTATATAGTATGCGCACCGGGGCTGTAATAGGTACGTATATAGCATGTGAACAGGGATGGCGATAAGTACGTACATACCATGCGCACCTGGGCGACAATAGATACGGATTTAGCATTCACACCAGAGTGGCGATAGGTACTTATATATTATGTACCTATATAGAAGGCACAGACAGAGGTGGTACTTTTTATAGAAATATGTCATACTTTTGCCCTGGCCAACGTAAGAGGAATGGTGGAGAAGAAACAGCTTTCGCAAAAGGCAAAATGAGAAAGTAGCTGTGAAATTGGGCGACCAGAGAAGAGAAAAGTAGAAAGATAAAGAGACGGCTATAGAGAAAGGGAGAGAAATCGAAGTTTGAATATAAAGATGTTGTATATAAAGATGTTACACACGTGATTTTTCTTCTATTCAATAACCTGAGCAACGCCGGGTAGCCCTGTCATCATGTTCTTTTTCAGTAAGTCACCAATTTCAAACTCCTCAAGAGTTTTCAGAATTCTAAATTCATTTTTACTCCGAAAATGACCTAAAGTCTAAATCAGTAAGAATCTAAAATCAACGAATAAACAACAAAATTGACAACTGAAATGTGTAAAACACAATAAAAATTCCAATATTCATTGTCACCATGTTCTATTTCAGTAAGTCACCAATTTGAAACTCCTCAAGAGTTTTCAGAATTCTAAATTCATTTTAACTACATTTTTTTATACAAATTACCAATTCTAAAATGACAACTCTCCCAGAGTTTAGAATAATTAAATAATGAATGATGCCCCCCCCCTGAGTTGAGAATAATTAGAAAATGAATGACACATCTACCAGAGTTGAGAATGACTTAAAAATGAATGACACCTCTCCAGAGTTGAGAATAACTTAAAAATGAATGACAGTTGAGAGTTGACTAAAAGAACATGGTTTTGGTTGCTTAACATCCAAACATGCCTCCCAAAATTCAACCTCTGGTCCCTGTTCTGGGAGGTGGTAACAGGGTAAAACAGTGTAAATGCTTAGGAGGTTATGGATGCAACTTTACACCAGTTCTTATAGCCCGTTTCACTCTGTATAACCCTGGCTAACGAGGCTCTGGTAATGTATTCTTCAACTATTTTGTTTCAAACAAGTATTTTTATTTGCTTGCTATTTATTCTATTAGTTTGTCGATGTTACATTCAATAAACAGCATGTGTATTATTCTATTAACTATGCAACACCATATAAATACTGCCACATGATATAAACCAAACCATGCACACAAATGAAGCAAGGGAGACAGTCGAAGAGAGAGGGGAAAACGGTCATTATCAGAGAAAATATTTTTGTTTACTTTTTTGGTGCACATTCTTTTTTTTATAATTATTTTCACTTTCTAACTAAATGTTTGAAAACTATTAGCACTGAAACTTAGTGAAAACAATGGCACTTTGGTGAGAAGTGAAATGACTGTATAGTCCCATTGAGACTCCCTCGTGAATATAGTAAGGCACCTCACCCAACAGGCAATAGTAAATACATCTCCTATTAGAAAGTTACACAAAGGAAAACGTCAACACAAATTTACACTAGAGTATTGATTTACTCCTCTCCAGGAGTTAGGCACAAGGTCAGTTTTTATTTTACTCCCACAAGTCGGGTTGGGAAAGTGGGGTTTAAAAATTGCCTGGGCAGCCCAGTCGGCATTCCCCGGTAGGGGCGCTTCAGGCAGTAAGCAATAAACTTACTCCTCCCCAAAGAGGGGAGGCAAAGCCTGGGAAGGTGGACCTCCTAGAACTGCACAGGACAGACCCATAGACCGGCGTAAATCAAGCCCCGAAGGCCAAGACGATACCAGTTTATGGGGTGCAGTATCCATGGAACAGATACTACACTTTGATCTTAGCCAAAAGGCGTTATTTAACCCCTACCCACAATAGGAATATGTGACACAAGGTCGGAAAGTGGGATTTGAAAAGCCAGCGCTCGAGAAGGTGAGCACTCTGGCCATTAAAAATTTCCTGGGCAGCCCCGTCGGCATTCCCCGGTAGGGGCGCCTCAGGCAGTAAGCAATTAACTTACTCCTCCCCAAAGAGGGGAGGTAAAGCCTGAGAGGGTGGACCTCCTAGAACTGCACAGGACAGATCAGACCAACAGACCGGCGGAAACCAAGCCCCGAAGGCCAAGACAATACCGATCTATGAAGTGCAGTATCCATCGGAACAGATACTACACTTTGATCTTAGCCAAAAGGCGTTATTTAATCCCCACCCACAATAGGAATATGTGACACAAGGTCTGAAAGTGGGATTTGAAAAGCCAGCGCTCGAGAAGGTGAGCACTCTGGCCATTACAAATTTCCTGGGCAGCCCTGTCGACATTCCCTGACAGGGGCGCCTCAGGCAGCAAGCAATTAACTTACTCCTCCTCAAAGAGGGGAGGTAAAGCCTGGGAGGGTGGACCTCTTAGAACTGCACAGGACAGATCAGACTCACAGACCGGCGGAAACCAAGCCCCGAAGGCCAAGACAACACCGATCCATGAAGTGCAGCACCCATCGGAAAGATACCACACTTTGATCTTAGCCAAAAGGCCAAGCTATTTTACTACTAAACAATATCTTAGTTCTGTTTCAGTTTGGAATTGCTTAACAGCCTGAGACCCCCCAGTACCAGAAAATCTCAATTGAAGCAGCCTTTTTCAATAGAGTACAGCATTTGTTCTTTGTAATTTTATATCTTTTACTACAAAACTATCTATTTTTAAACAAACTGCATTTTATCCTTTTCTATTCACAATTCAGAACACCTTTGAAATAGATTCCTTTATGTTCTATATATTTGATGCTTTCTTTCCTTCAGATTTGATTATCAGAGTCCGGCTATACCACAATTTGAATTAAGAGAAATTCAGACTACCCATTACTTTATGCATGGATTAATAGACACTATTTATTCTTATAAACACAGGACTCACTGCTTCAGTTATATTTTTTGTGAGTGTGTAATCTCTATGAACAATTTCTTTTTACTACATGACTTTAGTTTGATGTATGATTAGTAAAAAAAAAAAAGAAGATCACTGATCATCACAAACGAAGGACTCTGTTCTTGCAATAATAACTATGTCATAGCTCTCATGTTTATAATTATCTATTCCTCAAAATCATAAAAGAAAGAACATTCTTTGGAGTGAATTCTTGATGATAGCAAGTCACTAATAAGAACTTAACACAAACATTTCAGTACTTTCATATTTTGAGTTTTAAAAAGTGATTATTAATGATGTACATTTTTAGCCACATCATTTTGATTACTGTACTCATTCATTTGAATAATATATTTTCTAATTTCATCTTCCATTTCAGACAATTTGGTTGTTTTTCTCAATTACATCTTTCATTTAAGTGAATTTGCCTACTTAGTTTCATTAACCACACAATCAACCTGGAGATTTCGATGATGACAATGTAGCTTGAAATTTATTTTTATATTCTTTTATATAAAATGAAGACTATAGCAAAAATCTTATTACAAATAATCAAAATGAGGACGGTTAAAAAAACGTTTTATTACTAAAACATCACGGTTGAACAATGTGTTTCTGTGATTGATATCATTAAGTGCTGCAGTTCCTTTTTTAAATTTGTGTTTTTATCTTTTGACACAATTACACATTCTCAAAAGACACATTAAAATAAAAATCACCCATTTAAATATAAAATTGTTTTTGTTTTTTTTTCATTATATTCTTGCTTGAAAGTGGTGAACAAACTTAAAATAAATGTGTTTCAATATATTGAGCAATAAACTAATCATTTTTCATAAATATGTTAAGCACATTTTTTTACTATTGTTTTGTTGTTCATGCCTAGGTTTATAATCCGAAACAAACTCAGGAGCAATATATTATTACTGCACTAGGACACTTTCTAAATGTTATATTTTGTAGAAAACACTGATCAGTTCCCTAGATGCAACAGATGTGTGCAATAATGCAGTAGGACACGCAAAACATAGTAAATGCTGCATTCGGATGTACTTAATACTCTAGATAGAGCAAGTATGTGTTATAATATAGTGTGACTCTTAGTATGTCTTATGGTGAATCTAACAGTGCACAATATCATAGAGATAGCATGTGTGTAATTTACTAATGGATATATACTAAATCAGTAACTGTTCAATATGTTAGATAGAACAGTGTAACACTTGGTAAGGTGTACCTGCTTAATCTGTCGGTGTTCTTTACCCTAAATACAGCAGCTGTCTGTAAATTCGGTCTATTCTACTTTTGACTAGAATGATCAGTCACCACAATACCACATTTACTCATAACCTTATATTTGCTTTTTGCTTTATTGAACAAGTTGTAAACTTTCATTCTTTTTAGTTTTTACGGACGTTAACCAAACACTTAGACTGGTACCGACTTCAGTTACCAATTAAGGGTTGTAGCATCCATCTGAACAAATACTAAACTTTGAATTATTTACTTGCAGAAAATATGAAAAAATTACATTCAAAACAAGGCTTTCAAAAGTGTTCTAAAGTAATAAAAATGTATATCCTACTATAACTAGAATGTTAGTCACCACAATACCACATTTACTCATAACACAAATTAGACACAAGACCATCAGAAGTGTGGGAAAGAGTGTCGTCGGTCATCATTGTTCTAACATATGAAAAAAAATTAATATTTCTATGTTTCCCCAGCTAAGACATTTGTTGCTGAGCAAGGTTAGTGGAAGGTTAACATAAAATAGTAAATTCTTTACAGTAAGGTAACATTGGCATTTTCCCTTTAATGTTATCAATAATTAAACACTGCTTTTAATGTTATCCAGTAAAAGAGAATAGCAAATCAGTCAGCATTTTTTTACATTGAAATTTAACAAGTTCTAGGCGCTTGATTGTGATAGTGCTCTCTTGGCCTCCTTATTTTAAAAGTGCTCATTATCCTACATAGAACGAGTGTTTAATTAAATATAGTGCAATATCCTAGATAGAGCAGATGTGTTTATTATACACACCATAGCACAGGATTAAAAAAAACAAACTGATGTTCGGGGAGCAGTCAAACAGTGAAACAGTCAAAGCTGGAGGTTCGGGAAAAGATTCAGAGCTTGCAGTATATGAAAGATTCACCCTGATGTTTAAGGAGTCGGAGCCAGCTCTTCAGGAAGTAGTCAGGTCCTAATTGTTCGGGTAGGAGTCAGAGCCTGATGTTCAGGAAAGAGTCAAGGCCTGGAGTTCAACCCGAATGGTATATTACGGAGTCTGAGTAGAATGGTATAGGAAGGGTCCCCATTGTTAGCACTATTATTTATATTCATATAAAATAATGTTTCGATCGGTGAATTTAAAAGAAAAAATTATTCTTCCCCATTGATACCATTTATTATATTCATATAAAATATTTAATCAGTGGTCAACCTAGGTTATTTAATCTAACGTACACAAACATGAAAGAAGTAAATAGACACCATTATTATCATAAACAAAGACTGCTGTCAGAGGGGCCTGATCGACCTAGGTTATTTTATCTAACATACACGGACATGAAGAAGTAAATAAACAAACACCCTTATTAACAATACTAATGAAGACAAATATGGTACTTTTAATAGAAATTTTACATTTTACTCCAGGGAATGGAGAGGTAGTGCAGAGTTTAGGGGAGGCCGGTGATAGTGTAGCCAGGGTGAATTGGCAACCATGTACGTGACATCTTTTACTCCTGGCAACTGTGGAAGGAGGGCGACTGGAGAAGTGATCCCCGTGCAACGCCAATAGGTACTTATATAGTATGCGCACCGGGGCTGTAATAGGTACGTATATAGCATGTGAACAGGGATGGCGATAAGTACGTACATACCATGCGCACCTGGGCGACAATAGATACGGATTTAGCATTCACACCAGAGTGGCGATAGGTACTTATATATTATGTACCTATATAGAAGGCACAGACAGAGGTGGTACTTTTTATAGAAATATGTCATACTTTTGCCCTGGCCAACGTAAGAGGAATGGTGGAGAAGAAACGGCTTTCGCAAAAGGCAAAATGAGAAAGTAGTTGTTAAATTGGGCGACCAGAGAAGAGAAAAGTAGAAAGATAAAGAGACGGCTATAAAGAAAGGGAGAGAAATAGAAGTTTGAATATAAAGATGTTACACACGCAATTTTTCTTCTATTCTATAACCTGAGCAACGCCGGGTAGCCCTGCTAGTCTATTATATAAACGTCACCTGTCTGTATGTATGGATGTATGTATGTATGTATGTATGTATGTAAAGCTTCTCCTCCGAAAGTACCCAACAAACGGTCACACGGGTGACATCATTCCGACTGGCCAGCCCAGGCGCGTCTAATATCTCGGAACCGGAAAAAAAAATTGACTCTTCCGGGGTCGACTGAGCACTTTTCTCCAATGGGGGGTGGCTTTTAACTCCATTTTTCAACGTTATTTATACTAATTTGAGAAGAAATCAAATGCAAAGTCCCGATAAACCAGAAATGACGTCAGAGAGTGACAGGAGGAAATTCACTCACACTACAACCAGTTTTTAGACGCTAATATTCCCCCCCTCCCTTCCTATACCTCCTCCTTTCAGGCCAAATTGGGGGGGGGGGGGTCGACATTCGCCGGTGTGAGCGCCTCAGACCAAATTTGTAGGGAGAGCGGAGTATCGGTATTCGCCGGTAGGGCGCCTCAGGCCAAATTTGGGGAGGGGGAGTGTCGACATTCGCCGGTGTGAGCGCCTCAGGCCAAATTTGGGGGAGGGGGAGTGTCGGCATTTGGCGGTATGAGCGCCTAAGGCGAAATTTGGGGGAGTGTCGGCATTCGGTGGTGGGGCGCCTCAGGCCAAATCTGGGGAGGGGGAATGTCGGCATTCGCCGCCTCAGGCGAAATCTGGGGAGGGGGAGTGTCGGCATTCGTTGGTATGAGCGCCTCAGGCCAAATATGGGGAGGAGGAGTGTCGGCATTCGCCGGTATGAGCGCCTCAGGCCAAATCCGGGGATGGGGGGAATGTCGGCATTCGGCGGTATGAGCGCCTCAGGCCAAATCTGGGGGAGTATCGGTATTCGCCGGTGGGGCCCCCTCAGGAAACATTTGGGGAGGGGGAGTATCGGTATTCGACGGTGGGGCCGCCTCAGGCGAAATTTAGGGGAGGTGGAGTGTAGGCCTCAGGTGAAATTAGGGGGAGGAGGGGGAGTATGCGTAATCGTCGGTGAGAGCCCGACCCTTGGGAGCGATTAGCCTGTACTTTAGGGGAGAAGCACTCCCAAAAGGAAAAGGGATTAAAAAATAAAATGATAATCTGATTTTTGATTGGAGAGTGTAAAACCGACACCTATCGGATTACACTTAATCTCAAGGCAAAAATGCCGAGAACAGATACTACACTTTGATCTTAGCCAAAAGGCTGAGAAAGACTCTGAAATTAAAATTTTTGGCAAGATTTCTATCAGTATTTATAACGAATCTACGACAGTAGCGCGGTCTATCCACTATACACAGTTTAAATTACATTAATAAATTAACAAGTAATAATAACTATGATTTTCTTTCAACAAACATTGTACAATACTATTTAACAAATTATTACATGAGTTTTAAATATCAATAAAATTTTTTAGACTCCTCTAGGCCGTTTTTCTCTAATTCAACATAGCTTTTATACGCCATTTTTTTAACATATTCGAAATAATCTAATGTATTTCACCTCTCGGGCGCTGGCTTTTCAACCCCCACTTTCCGACCCGAGCTTGGGTCACATCTTACTGGTGGGAGTAGGATAAAAACTGGCCTTGTGCCTAACTCCTGGGGAGGAGTAAATTACTCTAATGTATTTGTGTACTAATCCGATAAAAATGCAGAGTCACTGTAAACATCCCATAATCCCTTGCCGGATGTACCCGGTCTTGCCCTAAATTGTGTCCGGTTGTATCAGATCATCCAATAACTTCTGTCCGGATGCATCAATAACAACATAGGAATCCTATGTTAAGTGTGTGTAGTGAAACAAGGGTTGCTCAATCACATCTGCACCTGTCCCATAATCCCTTGCCGGATGTACCCGGTTTTGCTCTAAATTGTGTCCGGTTATATCAGGTCATCATGACGTCAGAGAGTGGCAGATAATTTGAAAAATAATGCAAAGTGTCAGGAAGAAATTCACTCACACTACAACCTTTTAATAGACGCTAATATTCCTCCCCCTCCCTTCCGTTATCATGATAGGCATTACCTCCTCCTTTCATGCCAAATTGGGAGGGGGGTGACGGCATTCGCCGGTGTGAGCGCCTCAGGCCAATTTTTTTCTTTGGGGGGGGGATATTAAGAAAATCTATAATCAAGACCAATGTGCATTTAATTGTATCTTTAATAAAGACCAATGTACATTTATTTGTATCTATAATAAAGACCAATGTGCATTTATTTGTATCTATAATAAAGACCAATGTGCATTTATATTTATCTATAATAAAGACCAATGTGCATTTATATTTCATCGGGGGGGGGGGGCTTTTCATTTATTTTTGATGATATTTTATAGTAATTTGAAATTGCTGAGTCATATTTAATTACGTAATACCTCAAGTTCATAAACCCAATTAATGTTTTTTAATGAAATTTATTTTTTAGAGGATAGCTAAGGAAGTGCGTTAACTCACGTTTAAAACACACAATTAAGGTGTTTTAAACAAGGTTAGAGAATATATACATAACATAAAAAAAGTGTATTCTTATGTAAAATTCACAGAGTAAGATGATGAGAGTATTCTCGAATCTATTAACCCAGCCCTTAGGGGTCCATGGGGAATATTTCATCGAGGGGGGGGGGAATTTTCATTTATTTTTAATTATATTTCATAGTAATTTGAAATTGCTGAGTCATATTGTAATTTAATTACGTAATACCTCAAGTTCATAAACCAATTAATGTTTTTTAATGAAATTTATTTTTTAGAGGGTAGCTAAGGAAGTGCGTTAACTCACGTTTAAAACACACAATTAAGGTGTTTAAAACAAGGTTAGAGAATATATACATAACATATAAAAGTGTATTCTTATGTAAAATTCACAGAGTAAGATGATGAGAGTATTCTCGAATCTATTAACCCAGCCCTTAGGGGTCCATGGGGAATATTTCATCGAGGGGGGGGGGGGGAATTTTCATTTATTTTTAATTATATTTCATAGTAATTTGAAATTGCTGAGTCATATTGTAATTTAATTACGTAATACCTCAAGTTCATAAACCAATTAATGTTTTTTAATGAAATTTATTTTTTAGAGGGTAGCTAAGGAAGTGCGTTAACTCACGTTTAAAACACACAATTAAGGTGTTTAAAACAAGGTTAGAGAATATATACATAACATATAAAAGTGTATTCTTATGTAAAATTCACAGAGTAAGATGATGAGAGTATCCTCGAATCTATTAACCCAGCCCTTAGGGGTCCATGGGGAATATTTCATCGGGGGGGGGGGGGGCTTTTCATTTATTTTTCATTATATTTTATAGTAATTTGAAATTGCTGAGTCATATTGTAATTTAATTACGTAATACCTCAAGTTCATAAACCAATTAATGTTTTTTAATGAAATTTATTTTTTAGAGGGTAGCTAAGGAAGTGCGTTAACTCACGTTTAAAAACACAATTAAGGTGTTTAAAACAAGGTTAGAGAATATATACATAACATATAAAAGTGTATTCTTATGTAAAATTCACAGAGTAAGATGATGAGAGTATTCTCGAATCTATTAACCCAGCCCTTAGGGGTCCATGGGGAATATTTCATCGGGGGGGGGGGGGGGCTTTTCATTTATTTTTCATTATATTTTATAGTAATTTGAAATTGCTGAGTCATATTGTAATTTAATTACGTAATACCTCAAGTTCATAAACCCAATTAATGTTTTTTAATGAAATTTATTTTTTAGAGGGTAGCTAAGGAAGTGCGTTAACTCACGTTTAAAACACACAATTAAGGTGTTTAAAACAAGGTTAGAGAATATATACATAACATATAAAAGTGTATTCTTATGTAAAATTCACAGAGTAAGATGATGAGAGTATTCTCGAATCTATTAACCCAGCCCTTAGGGGTCCATGGGGAATATTTCATCGGGGGGGGGGGCTTTTCATTTATTTTTCATTATATTTTATAGTAATTTGAAATTGCTGAGTCATATTGTAATTTAATTACGTAATACCTCAAGTTCATAAACCAATTAATGTTTTTTAATGAAATTTATTTTTTAGAGGGTAGCTAAGGAAGTGCGTTAACTCACGTTTAAAACACACAATTAAGGTGTTTAAAACAAGGTTAGAGAATATATACATAACATATAAAAGTGTATTCTTATGTAAAATTCACAGAGTAAGATGATGAGAGTATCCTCGAATCTATTAACCCAGCCCTTAGGGGTCCATGGGGAATATTTCATCGGGGGTGGGGGCTTTTCATTTATTTTTCATTATATTTTATAGTAATTTGAAATTGCTGAGTCATATTGTAATTTAATTACGTAATACCTCAAGTTCATAAACCAATTAATGTTTTTTAATGAAATTTATTTTTTAGAGGATAGCTAAGGAAGTGCGTTAACTCACGTTTAAAACACACAATTAAGGTGTTTTAAACAAGGTTAGAGAATATATACATAACATATAAAAGTGTATTCTTATGTAAAATTCACAGAGTAAGATGATGAGAGTATTCTCGAATCTATTAACCCAGCCCTTAGGGGTCCATGGGGAATATTTCATCGGGGGGGGGGGGGGCTTTTCATTTATTTTTCATTATATTTTATAGTAATTTGAAATTGCTGAGTCATATTGTAATTTAATTACGTAATACCTCAAGTTCATAAACCAATTAATGTTTTTTAATGAAATTTATTTGTTAGAGGATAGCTAAGGAAGTGCGTAAACTCACGTTTAAAAACACAATTAAATTTTAGGGGTCAGGACAAATTTTTTAGGGGTCAGGCTAAATTTTTTATTTAATTTTTTTTTAACTTAAAATATTTCTCAGGGTTGTGGGACACTGAAAAAGAAAGTTGGTGGGGGGGAGGCTGGAGAGATTAGGGGGTCGGGGAAATTTAAGGGTCAGGCCAAATTCTTTAGGGGTCCGGCCAAATTATTTTTTTTCTTTTTTTGAACTTAAAATATTTCTCAGGGGAAGAGTGAAAAAAAATTGGAGGGGGGGGGGCTGGAGAGATTAGGGGGTCGGGGAAAATTTTAGGGGTCAGGCCAAATTTTTTTTTTTTCTTTGAACTCAAAATATTTCTCATGTTTGGGAGAGTAAAAGAAATTGATGGGGGCTGGAGAGATTGGGGGGTCGGAGAAATTTTCAGGGGTCAGGACAAACTTTTAAGTGGTCGGGCCAAATTTTTTTATTTTTTGAACAAAAATATTACTCAGGGTGGGCGAGAGTAAAAAAACTGTGGGGGGGGGCTGGAGAGATTGGGGGGTCGGGGAAATTTTTAGGGGTCAGGACAAACTTTTTATAGGTCGAGCCAAATTTTTTTTGTTTTTTTATTTTTTAAACTAACAATATTTCTTAGGATTGGGAGAGAATAATAAAAAAGTTGGGGGCGTTCTGAAGAGATTGGGGGCTCGGGGAAATGTTTAGAGGTCAGGACAAACTTTTTAGGGGTCGGGCCAAATTTTTTTATTTTTTTATTTTTGGAACTAAAAATATTACTCAGGGTTGGGCGAGAGTAAAAAAAAGTTGGGGTCCTGGAGAGATTGGTGGTCGTGGAAATTTTTAGCGGCGATATAAACGTATTTACCATTCGCACCGGGGCGGCGATAGGTACCTATTTAGCATTCGCACCGAGGAGACTATAGGTACGTATTTAGCATTCAGCGGTGGCGATAGGAACGTATATAGCATGTGCACATGGGATGCCATAAGTACGAATATAGCATGCGCACCGGGAGTGTAAAAAAAATTGGGGTGGGGGGCAACATTTTTTTCATTTTCTTTTATCTTTTTCATTGACAATATTTATATGTATGGGGCAGGATGAAAAAAAAAATTTTCGGGGCGGGGGAGCTAAAAAATTTTTTTTTTTCTTTTTTTAAACTAAAAATATTTCTATGTATGGGGGGAACATAAAATTTTTGGGGCGGGTCAAAAAATTTTCTTTTCTTTTTTATTTCTTTTAAATTAAAAATATTTCTAAGTATGTGGGAGGATGGAAAAAAATGTTCGTGGGGGGAGGCAAAAACATTTCTTTTTTTCTGTTTTTAACTAAAATTATTTATATTTATGATAGTGACAATACATGAATGAACACTATTTTGTTTTTCAAACACGACAGGGGTGCACTAATATGAGTTCTTACGTGTGCGAACTGGGCTGGAGATAGGTACATATATAGTATGTGCACCCTTGCAGAGATAGGTAAGTATGTAGTATGCACACCAGAGCCGCGATAGGTACGAATATATTATGCGCACCAGGCCGGCGATAGGTTTATATATAGTATATGCACTGGGGTGGCATAGGTACGTATATAGTAGTGTATAGGGGTGGCGATAGTTACGTATTTAGCATTCGCCCTGGGGTTGCGATAGGTACGTATTCAGCATTCGCACAGGGGCGGCGATATGTACATATTTAGTATTCACACTGGGGCAGTGATAGGTACATATGGTGTATGCACACCGGGGCGGCAATATGTACGTATTTAGCATTCACCCCTGGGCGGAGATAGGTACTTATTTAGCATTCAGCGGTGGCGATAAGTACGTATATAGCATGTGCACATCGGCGGCAATAAGTATGTATATAGTATCTGCACCGGGGCGGTGATAGGCATGTATTTAGCATGTGCACTGGGGCAGCGATCGGTTCATATATAGCACGTGCACCAGGGCGCTGATAGGTACGTATATAGCACGCGCACCGGGGCGGCGAAAGGTACGTATTTAAAATTCACACCGGGGCGGCGATAGGTACGTATATAGCACGCGCACCGGGGCGGCGAACGGTACGTACTTAAAATTCACACCGGAGCGGCGATAGGTACGTATTTAGCATTCACACCGGGGCGGCGATAGGTATGTATTTAGCATTCACACCGGGGCGGCGATAGGTATGTATTTTGCATTCACACCGGGGCGGCGATAGGTACGTATTTAGCATTCACACCAGGGTGGCGATAGGTATGTATTTAGCATTCACACCGGGGCGGCGATAGGTATGTATTTAGCATTCGCACCAGGGTGGCGATATGTACGTATTTAGCTTCCGACCCGGGGCAGCGATAGGTACGTATTTGGAATTCACACCGGGGCGGTGATAGGTACGTATTTAGAATTCACACCAGGGCGGCGATAGGTATGTATTTAGCATTCGCACCGGGGCAGCAATTAGTACCTATTTAGCTTCCACACCGGGGCGGCTATAGGTACGTATTCAGAATTTAGGGGTGGCGATAGCTACGTATATAACATGTACACATGGGCAGCAATAAGTACGTACATAGCATGCGCTCTGCGGCGGCAGTCAGTACATATATAGCACGCGCACCGGGGCGGCGATATGGACGTATATAGCACGTGCACCGGGGCGGCGATAGGTACGTATATAGCACATGCACCGGAACGGCGAAAGGTATGTATTTCGCATTCGCACCGGGGCGGCTATAGGTACGTATTTAGCATTCGCACCAAAGCGGCGATAGGTACGTATTTAGCATTCGCACCAAAGCGGCGATAGGTACGTATTTAGCATTCGCACCAAAGCGGCAATATGTACATATTAATTATTCGCACTAGGGCAGCGATAGGTACTTATGTAGCATGCACACCGGGACGGCGATAGGTACTATTTAGCATTCGCACCGAGGCGGCGATAGGTACTTAAATAGTATCTGCACTGGGGCGGCGATAGGTACATATATAGTATGTGCACTGGGGCGGCGATAGGTACGTATATAGTATGCGCACCGGGGTGATGATAGATACGTATATAGTATGAACACCGGGGCGGAGATAAGTACCTATATAGAAGGCGCAGATAGAGGTGTTACTTTTTATAGAAATATGATATACTATTGCCCTGGCCAACGTAGGAGAAATGGTGGGGAAGAAACAGCTTTCGCAAAAGGCAAAATTAGAAAGTAGCGCTGAAATGGGGTGACCAGGGAAGAGAAAGGTAGAAAGATAAAGAGACGGCTATAGAGAAAGGGGGGGGGAGAAATAGAAGTTTGTATATAAAGATGTTACACACACGAGTTTTCTTCAATTATATGTTTTTATGACCCCGAGCAACGCCGGGTAGCCCCGCTAGTCTCTTATATAAAGGGCAGTTGTCTATATGTATGTATGTATGTATGTATGTCTGTATGTGAAGCTTCTCCTCGAAAACTACGCGACGACATGTCAAAAAGTGTATATCTTCAGCACCGTACATATCCTGGGATCATAATATCTAAAAATTACAACAAAAAAAAATGTTTCTGGGGGTCAACGCGGCCAGTCTTCGGCAGCGGGTCTGGTTTTTTCAAACTTTTCTAATGTTATTCAGTAGTAATTTAGAAATCAGCCAATGTAATTATGTAATAATAATTTTGTTTTCAACCAACTTATTCTTGTGCACGTGACGTCACAGTAATAGGTATATGACGTCATCGTTATAGGTTTTTAAATGTTTTTCTCTTCAAAACTTATTTTACTTCAACATATTTTTATATACACGTTTACAGTGACCCGTTGAGTCATAACCACTCTATATATGTAGAAAAAAGAAGAATTTAACAAGTACACGTTTACACTGACCCGTTGAGTCATAACCACTCTATATATGTATAAAAAAAGAAAAAAATGAAGAATTTAACAAGTACACGTTTACAGTGACCCGTTGAGTCATAACAACTCTATATATGTATGAAAAAAGAAAAAAGAATAATTTAACAAGTACACGTTTACAGTGACCCATTGAGTCATAACCACTCTATATATGTATAAAAAAGAAAAAAGAAGAATTTAACAAGTACACGTTTCAGTGACCCGTTGAGTCATAACCACTCTATATATGTATAAAATAGAAAAAAGAATTTAACAAGTACACGTTTACAATGACCCGTTGAGTCATAACCACTCTATATATGTATAAAAAGAAAAAATGAAGAATTTAACAAGAACACGTTTACAGTGCCCCGTTGAGTCATAACCACTCTATATATGTATAAAAAAAGAAAAAAGAATAATTTAACAAGTACACGTTTACAGTGACCCATTGAGTCATAACCACTCTATATATGTATAAACAAAGAAAAAAGAAGAATTTAACAAGAACACGTTTACACTGACCCGTTGAGTCATAACCACTATATATGTATAAAAAAGAAAAAAGAAGAATTTAACAAGTACACGTTTACAATGACCCGTTGAGTCATAACCACTCTATATATGTATAAAAAAGAAAAAATGAAGAATTTAACAAGAACACGTTTACAGTGCCCCGTTGAGTCATAACCACTCTATATATGTATAAAAAAAGAAAAAAGAAGAAAGAAGAATTTAACAAGTACACGTTTACAGTGACCCGTTGAGTCATAACCACTCTATATATGTATAAAAAAAGAAAAAAGAAGAATTTAACAAGTACACGTTTACAGTGACCCATTGAGTCATAACCACTCAATATATGTAAGAAAAAAGAAGAATTAAACAAGTACACGTTTCAGTGACCCGTTGAGTCATAACCACTCTATATATGTATAAAAAAGAAACAATGAAGAATTTAACAACACGTTTACAGTGCCCCGTTGAGTCATAACCACTCTATATATGTATAAAAAAGAAAAAAGAATAATTTAACAAGTACACGTTTACAGTGACCCGTTGAGTCATAACCACTCTATATATGTATGAAAAAAGAAAAAAAGAAGAATTTAACAAGTACACGTTTACACTGACCCGTTGAGTCATAGCCACTCTATATATGTATAAAAAAAAAATGAAGAATTTAACAAGTACACGTTTACACTGACCCGTTGAGTCATAGCCACTCTATATATGTATAAAAAAAAAATGAAGAATTTAACAAGTACACGTTTACAGTGACCCGTTGAGTCATAACCACTCTATATATGTATAAAAAAGAAAAAAGAAGAATTTAACAAGTACACGTTTACAATGACCCGTTGAGTCATAACCACTCTATATATGTATAAAAAAGAAAAAAGAAGAATTTAACAAGTACACGTTTACAGTGACCTGTTGAGTCATAACCACTCTATATATGTATAAAAAAAGAAAAAAGAATAATTTAACAAGTACACGTTTACAGTGACCCATTGAGTCATAACCACTCTATATATGTAAGAAAAAAGAAGAATTTAACAAGTACACCTTTCAGTGACCCGTTGAGTCATAACCACTCTATATATGTATAAAAAAAGAAAAAAGAAGAATTTAACAAGTACACGTTTACAATGACCCGTTGAGTCATAACCACTCTATATATGTATAAAAAAAGAAAAAATGAAGAATTTAACAACACGTTTACAGTGACCCGTTGAGTCATAACCACTCTATATATGTATAAAAAAGAAAAAAAGAAAAATTTAACAAGTACACGTTTACACTGACCCGTTGAGTCATAGCCACTCTATATATGTATAAAAAAAAAATGAAGAATTTAACAAGTACACGTTTACACTGACCCGTTGAGTCATAGCCACTCTATATATGTATAAAAAAAAAATGAAGAATTTAACAAGTACACGTTTACAGTGACCCGTTGAGTCATAACCACTCTATATATGTATAAAAAAGAAAAAAGAAGAATTTAACAAGTACACGTTTACAATGACCCGTTGAGTCATAACCACTCTATATATGTATAAAAAAGAAAAAAGAAGAATTTAACAAGTACACGTTTACAGTGACCTGTTGAGTCATAACCACTCTATATATGTATAAAAAAAGAAAAAAGAATAATTTAACAAGTACACGTTTACAGTGACCCATTGAGTCATAACCACTCTATATATGTAAGAAAAAAGAAGAATTTAACAAGTACACCTTTCAGTGACCCGTTGAGTCATAACCACTCTATATATGTATAAAAAAAGAAAAAAGAAGAATTTAACAAGTACACGTTTACAATGACCCGTTGAGTCATAACCACTCTATATATGTATAAAAAAAGAAAAAATGAAGAATTTAACAACACGTTTACAGTGACCCGTTGAGTCATAACCACTCTATATATGTATGAAAAAAGAAAAAAAGAAGAATTTAACAAGTACACGTTTACAGTGACCCGTTGAGTCATAACCACTCTATATATGTATAAAAAAAGAAAAAAGAAGAATTTAACAAGTACACGTTTACAGTGACCCGTTGAGTCATAACAACTCTATATATGTATAAAAAAAGAAAAAATGAAGAATTTAACAAGTACACGTTTACAGTGACCCGTTGAGTCATAACAACTCTATATATGTATGAAAAAAGAAAAAAGAATAATTTAACAAGTACACGTTTACAGTGACCCATTGAGTCATAACCACTCTATATATGTATAAAAAAAGAAAAAAGAAGAATTTAACAAGTACACGTTTCAGTGACCCGTTGAGTCATAACCACTCTATATATGTACAAAAAAAAGAAAAAAGAAGAATTTAACAAGTACACGTTTACAATGACCCGTTGAGTCATAACCACTCTATATATGTATAAAAAAGAAAAAATGAAGAATTTAACAACACGTTTACAGTGCCCCGTTGAGTCATAACCACTCTATATATGTATAAAAAAGAAAAAAGAAGAATTTAACAAGTACACGTTTACAGTGACCCGTTTAGTCATGACCACTCTATATATGTATAAAAAAAGAAAAAAGAATAATTTAACAAGTACACGTTTACAGTGACCCATTGAGTCATAACCACTCTATATATGTATAAAAAAGAAAAAAGAAGAATTTAACAAGTACACGTTTCAGTGACCCGTTGAGTCATAACCACTCTATATATGTATAAAAAAGAAAAAAGAAGAATTTAACAAGTACACGTTTACAATTTCCCGTTGAGTCATAACCACTCTATATATGTATAAAAAAGAAAAAAGACGAATTTAACAAGTACACGTTTACAGTGACCTGTTGAGTCATAACCACTCTATATATGTATAAAAAAAGAAAAAAGAAGAATTTAACAAGTACACGTTTACAGTGACCCATTGAGTCATAACCACTCTATATATGTAAGAAAAAAGAAGAATTTAACAAGTACACGTTTCAGTGACCCGTTGAATCATAACCACTCTATATATGTATAAAAAAAGAAAAAATGAAGAATTTAACAAAACGTTTACAGTGACCCGTTGAGCCATAACCACTCTATATATGTATAAAAAATAAAAAAAGAAGAATTTAACAAGTACACGTTTACAGTGACCCGTTGAGTGATAACCACTCTATATATGTATAAAAAAAGAAAAAATGAAGAATTTAACAAGTACACGTTTACAGTGACCCGTTGAGTCATAACAACTCTATATATGTATGAAAAAAGAAAAAAGAATAATTTAACAAGTACACGTTTACAGTGACCCATTGAGTCATAACCACTCTATATATGTATAAAAAAAGAAAAAAGAAGAATTTAACAAGTACACGTTTCAGTGACCCGTTGAGTCATAACCACTCTATATATGTATAAAAAAAGAAAAAAGAAGAATTTAACAAGTACACGTTTACAATGACCCGTTGAGTCATAACCACTCTATATATGTATAAAAAAGAAAAAATGAAGAATTGAACAACACGTTTACAGTGCCCCGTTGAGTCATAACCACTCTATATATGTATATAAAAAAAAAAGGATAATTTAACAAGTACACGTTTACAGTGACCCGTTGAGTCATAACCACTCTATATATGTATAAAAAAGAAAAAAGAATAATTTAACAAGTACACGTTTACAATGACCCATTGAGTCATAACCACTCTATATATGTATAAAAAAAGAAAAAAGAAGAATTTAACAAGTACACGTTTACAGTGACCCGTTGAGTCAAACCACTCTATATATGTATAAAAAAAGAAAAAAAGAATAATTTAACAAGTACACGTTTACAGTGACCCGTTGAGTCATAACCACTCTATATATGTAAGAAAAAAGAAGAATTTAACAAGTACACGTTTCAGTGACCCGTTGAGTCATAACCACTCTATATATGTATAAAAAAAGAAAAAAGAAGAATTTAACAAGTACACGTTTACAATGACCTGTTGAGTCATAACCACTCTATATATGTATAAAAAAGAAAAAAGAAGAATTTAACAAGTACACGTTTACAGTGACCCGTTGAGTCATAACCACTCTATATATGTATAAAAAAAGAAAAAAGAATAATTTAACAAGTACACGTTTACAGTGACCCATTGAGTCATAACCACTCTATATATGTATAAAAAAAGGAAAAATAAGAATTTAACAAGTACACGTTTACAGTGACCCGTTGAGTCATAACCACTCTATATATGTATAAAAAAAGAAAAAAAGAAGAATTTAACAAGTAAACGTTTTCAGTTACCTGTTGGGTCATAATCACTCTATATATGTATAAAAAAAGAAAAATTTTACAAGTACACGTTTACAGTGACCCGTTGAGTCATAACCACTCTATATAGGTATACAAAAAGTAAAAAGAAGAATTTAACAAGTACACGTTTACAGTGACCCATTGAGTCATAACCACTCTATATATGTATAAAAAAGAAAAAATGAAGAATTTAACAAGAACACGTTTACAGTGCCCCGTTGAGTCATAACCACTCTATATATGTATAAAAAAAGAAAAAATGATGAATTTAACAAGAACACGTTTTCACTGACCCGTTGAGTCATAACCACTCTATATATGTTTAAAAAAGAAAAAAGAAGAATTTAACAAGTACACGTTTACAGTGACCCGTTGAGTCATAACCACTCTATATATGTATAAAAAAAGAAAAAAAGAAAAATTAAACAAGTACACGTTTACACTGACCCGTTGATTCATAGCCACTCTATATATGTATAAAAAAAAATGAAGAATTTAACAAGTACACGTTTACAATGACCCATTGAGTCATAACCACTCTATATATGTATAAAAAAGAAAAAAGAAGAATTTAACAAGTACATGTTTACAGTGACCCGTTGAGTCATAACCACTCTATATATGTATAAAAAAAGAAAAAATGAAGAATTTAACAAGTACACGTTTACAGTGACCCGTTGAGTCATAACAACTCCATATATGTATGAAAAAAGAAAAAAGAATAATTTAACAAGTACACGTTTAGAGTGACCAATTGAGTCATAACCACTCTATATATGTATAAAAAAAGAAAAAAGAAGAATTTAACAAGTACACGTTTCAATGACCCGTTGAGTCATAACCACTCTATATATGTATAAAAAAAGAAAAAAGAAGAATTTAACAAGTACACGTTTACAATGACCCGTTGAGTCATAACCACTCTATATATGTATAAAAAAGAAAAAATGAAGAATTTAACAAGAACACGTTTACAGTGCCCCGTTGAGTCATAACCACTCTATATATGTATAAAAAAGAAAAAAGAAGAATTTAACAAGTACACGTTTACAGTGACCCGTTGAGTCATAAACACTCTATATATGTATAAAAAAAGAAAAAAGAATAATTTAATAAGTACACGTTTACAGTGACCCATTGAGTCATAACCACTCTATATATGTATAAAAAAAGAAAAAAGAAGAATTTAACAAGTACACGTTTACAGTGACCCGTTGAGTCATAACCACTCTATATATGTATAAAAAAAGAAAAATGAAGAATTTAACAAGTAAACGTTTACAGTGACCTGTTGAGTCATAATCACTCTATATATGTATAAAAAAAGAAGAATTTTACAAGTACACGTTTACAGTGACCCGTTGAGTCATAACCACTCTATATATGTATAAAAAAAGAAAAAAAAGATAAAATTTAACAAGTACGCGTTTACAGTGACCCGTTGGGTCATAATCACTCTATATATGTATAAAAACAGAAAAAAAGAATTTAACCAGTACATGTTACATGTGACCCGTTGGGTCATAACCACTCTATATATGTATAAAAAAGGCCCAGAACCGGGGGTGCTCTAACAATATAGGACCCTGAGGCTTCTGCAGAATAGGGACCATGGGTCCTTCTACAGTATAGGACTCAGAACTGGGGGTGCTTCTACCATATAGAACCCAGATGCTTCTACAGAATAGGGACAAAGGTGCTTCTACAGAATAGGGACCAGGGGTGCTTCTACAGTATAGGACCCAGTACCGGAGGTGATTCTACAATATTAGAACATAGAGGCCTCTGCAGAAAAAGGACCATGGGTGCTTCTCCAGTAAAGGGACCAGGGGTGCTTCTACAGTATATAACCCAGCACCAGGGGTGCTTCTACATTTTAGGACCCAGAAGCTTCTGCAGAATAGGGACAATGGGTGCTTCTCCAGTATAGAGACTAGGGGTGGTGCTCCTAAAGTATCACGGCCCGTCAGGAATGTTGTTGATTCTATAGTATAACGGTCCCTAGAAATATTGGTTCTTCTGAAGTATAACGGTCTCACCCCAGGAATGTTGGTGCTTCTAAATTATAATGGTCCCTACAAATATTGGTGCTTCTAAAGTATAACGGTCCCCCCCGGAATGTTGTTAAAGGATAGCTAAGGAAGAGCGATAACTCACGTTTAAAAAAAAAGTTGGGGGGGGGGGCTTGGAGTGATTAAGGGATCAGGCCGAACTTTTTAGGTTCAAGCCCAACCTTTTTAGGGGTCAGGCCAAATTTTTTTCTTTTTGTTTTGTTTTAAACTCAAAATATTTCTCAGGGTGGGGAGAGTGAAAAATTAATTGGGATGAGGGGCTAGAGAGATTGAGGGGTCGTGGAAAATTTTAGGGGTCAGGCCGAACTTTTTAGGGGTCAGGCCAAATTTTTTTGTTTTTTTGTTTTGAACTCAAAATATTTCCCAAGGTTGGGGGAGAGTGAAAAGGTAGTTGAGATCGAGGGCTGGAGAGATTTAGGGGTTCGGCCGAACTTTTTAGGGGTCAGGCCAAATTTTTTTTGTTTTTTTTTGTTTTGAACTAAAAATATTTCTCAGAGTTGGGGAAGTGTGAAAAATTAGTTGGGAGGGGGGGCTGGAGACATTGAGGGGTCGGGGAAAATTTTAGGGGTCAGGCCGAACTTTTTAGGGGTCAGGCCAAATTTTTTTCTTTTTTTTGTTTTGAACTCAAAATATTTCTCAGGGTTGGGAGAGAGTGAAAAATTAGGGGACTGGAGAGATTGAGGGGTCGGGGAAAATTTTAGGGGTCAGGCCGAACTTTTTAGGGGTCAGGCCAAATTTTTTTCGTTTTGTTTTCAACTCAAAATATTTCTCAGCGTTGGGGGAGAGTGAAAAATTAGGGGGCTGGAGAGATTGAAGGGTCGGGGAAAATTTTAGGGGTCAGTCCGAACTTTTTAGGGGTCAGACCAAATTTTTTTTTTTTGTTTTGAACTCAAAATATTTCTCAGGGTTGGAGAAGTGTGAAAAATTAGTTCGGAGGGGGGGCTGGAGACATTGAGGGGTAGGGGAAAAATTTAGGGGTCAATCCGAACTTTTTAGGGGTCAGGCCAAATTTTTTTCTTTTTTTTTTGTTGTTTTGAACTCAAAATATTTCTTAGGGTTGGGGGAGAGTGAAGAATTAAGGGGACTGGAGAGATTGAGGGGTCGGGGAAAATTTTAGGGG
The DNA here is from genome assembly GCA_963556195.1 of Sepiola atlantica. NCBI lineage: Eukaryota > Metazoa > Mollusca > Cephalopoda > Sepiida > Sepiolidae > Sepiola > Sepiola atlantica. Next base: position 65,491,649 of record OY744535.1, read on the forward strand.
TCAGGCCGAACTTTTTAGGGGTCAGGCAAAACTTTTTTGTTTTTTTTTTGTTTTGAACTCAAAATAATTATCAGGCTTGGGGGAGAGTGAAAAATGAGTTGGGATAGGGGGCTGGAGAGATTGAGGGGTCGGGGAAAATTTTAGGGGTCAGGCCGAACTTTTTAGGGGTCAGGCCAAATTTTTTTTGTTTTTCTGAACTCAAAATATTTCTCAGGGTTGGGGGAGAATGAAAACTTATTTGGGATGGGGGGCTGGAGAGTTTGAGGGGTCGGGGAAAATTTTACGGGTCAGGCCGAACTTTATAGGGGTCAAGCCAAATTTTTTGGTTATTTTTTTGTTTTGAACTCAAAATATTTCTCAGGGTTGGGGGAGAGTAAATCAAAATTGGGTGGTGCGGCTTTAGATATTAGGGGTCTGGGAAAATTGTAGGGATCGGGAAAAACTTTTTAGGGGGTCGGGCGAAATTTTTTTGTTTTTATGAACTTAAAATATTTCGTAGGTAAGTATATAGTATGCACACCGGGGCGGCGATAGGTACGAATATAGTACGCGCACTGGGGCGGCGATAGGTATATATATAGTATGTGCACCGGGGTGGCAATAGGTACGTGTATAGTGGTGCATAGAGATGGCGATAGGTACTATATAGCATGTGCACAGGGATGGCAGTAAGTATGTATATAGAATGCGCACCAGGGCGGTGATAGGTATTTATTTAGCATGCGCTCCGGGCCGGCGATCGGTACGTATATAGCACGCACACCAGGGTGGCGATAGGTATGTATTTAGCATTTACATCGGGGCGGCGATAGGTACATATGTAGCATTAGCAACGAGGCGGCGATAGGTACATATGCAGCATTCACACTGGGGTGGCGATACGTACGTATGTAGCATCTGCACCGGGGCAGCGATAGGTACTTATGTAGTATGCATACCGGGGCGGCAATAGGTACTCATATAGTATATGTGCACCGGGGTGGTGATAGATATGTATATAGAATGAACACCGGGGCGGAGATAAGTACTTATATAGAAAGCGCAAATAGATGTAGTACTTTTTATAGAAATATGTCATAGCAGTGTAATGGGGCGACTAGGGAAGAGAAAGGTAAAAAGATAAAGAGACGGCTATAGAGGAGGGGGAGAAATAGAAGTTTGAATATAAAGATGTTACACACGCGATTTTTCTTCAATTATATGTTTTTATGACCCCGAGCAACGCCGGGTAGCCCCGCTAGTATATATATATATATATATATATATATATACTGCAATACCAATGTACATTACCCTGTAAACTGCCACTGATACACATTTTTAACTGATAAATTCTGCAATATTTTTGCTCTTTCTGAGACTTGAACCTACAACTACGAGAAGTGTAAGTTGTTTCGATAGTCTGGGGTGAAAATGCTCTCTTCATCCTCAGGAAACTGGTAAATTCTTAAAAAATACAATAACAATGTTAACGAAGGATAACATTTAATCAACAAAACACAAATTATTGCAATAAATAAATAATTCAACATTTCACAAAATATGATTTAAATTTTAAAGTTCATGAAAATCTTTTTCAACCGCCAAATGTAAAAAGCCTATATTTGGAACATCAGGAAGTCTCATCGAATGTCTTGCTGGAGTGCCAGGCCGAGAGCATGCTCAAAGCATTTCCTCGAATAGTTGTGATGGAGAGACGCTTGTAGAACCAAGTCAATTCACGATGGTCTCCTGAGTGGTGCATCATTAATAGACCAAGGAGATTGATTGTGTTACAATTTTTAGATCTCATTTTGTTCGGTGACACCAGTCGTGCTCTCTAGCATGTTGTTATGGTGGTAACCGCCGTCCAAGTATGACTTATTTCTGTGGTTCCTAACTGCTTAAAAGTGGAATTACATACACTGAGATCTGTTCTCTAGTCGCCATGGTCGCACCAGAGTTGGAGCACACACTCATGCACATCACCACAAAGTTGTGTGCTGATTACTCATGTGCCGTGCTCGCTATGGCGAAAATGGAATTTAAAAGAAACAGTTTCTAAAGTCAAGGACCATTTATTGTCCCTATCTTTTAGGAGCCGGATGTCTACAACTCCATCTGCATGCTACTGCTAAGTAGCTGGATCTGACAGCAGGAATCTGATACTTGAACGGTTGTGTCGATATCGACCATTCGCTCAACCAACCCACCTCACTCGAGCTACCAACGACATCGCCATCCTGACTACATCACAGATACTACCCATTCCAGAATAACAACAACAACTCTACACACGGCAGAACAACAATAACAACAACCCTAAACACGGCAGAACAACAATAACAACAACCCTAAACACGGCAGAACAACAATAACAACAACCCTAAACACGGCAGAACAACAATAACAACAACCCTAAACACGGCAGAACAACAATAACAACAACCCTAAACACGGCAGAACAACAATAACAACAACCCTAAACACGGCAGAACAACAACAGCAACAATTTTGTTTTAGTATCGATGTATTTTTGAACAATACAATTTGTTTGATTTTCATTTTATTTCGTCTCTTTTTTCCTTGCTACCAAACGCTTATTATAACAATAAAAATATGTTACTAAAACTGGCGTATTTTGTTCGCTTGCTACAGAAAAGATACAAAGTCCCTTTCTAATATTTAAAACAACTTTATTGGCCATCTACGTTAACATGAAAAGGAAAGGAATTAGGAAAGTTCGTTGGCTGCCGAAAGTCTACCTTTGTTTACCTTTGAGTAAAAAATGGTTGTCAGTAATCCAGGAGAGAGAAAGGGGTTAGTAGCAGAGAATAATATGTCCAGAAGTCTAGACAAGAAAAAAAGGTTAGAGAGTCCATGAGTAGAATAAATATCTTGTATGAGAAACTTTGTACGTACACATGTGTTAAAGTCAGGCAGTTTCCATATGTGTGGAGGTATATGTGTGTGTCTGTGTTACATTGTCGCCATGTTTTATCCGTCCTTAGGTTTCTTGTCAAGCCTAGGGCCAGACAGGTTTTGGTTTGCATCCCAAGAGAGAAGTTTGGGGGTTGAAAGAAATGCCATGGATGAGTCAGATAACTTTGCCGTCTCGTGGACGAAAAGGGGAAGAAAGTAGTGGCTGCTCCCTTTTATCAATTCCGGATGAGGTGCTTGTTTGCATGAGAAATTGTTTCTGATTCAGCAAACCAGAAATGAAGTTTATGTTTGCACCAATCAAAGCCTAGCTTAAAAGTCAAGCATAGATTCAATATTCAGTGGCAGTGGTTTTGTAAATCCGCATTGTGAAGTAGAGAGGATTCTTTTATCTGCAGGTGGCGATGGTTTTGTACATCCACATTGTGAAGTAGAGAGGATTCTTTTATCTGCAGGTGGCGATGGTTTTGTAAATCCGCATTGTGAAGTAGAGAGGATTCTTTTATCTGCAGGTGGCGATGGTTTTGTACATCCACATTGTGAACATGAGGCGAGTTGGCCGTATTCAAATTTATTTTCGTAGAATTGCTCCAAGCAATTTCTTAAAATTTTAACTGTTCCAGTGGAATTTGATGATCCTTGCTGCTTTTCATCAGTGACGAATTTGTCTTGTCAACAATGTTGCTTTGAATCACCTTTGGTGAAGATTTTTTTTATTGGCGAGTCGACAGTCATCAGTGACGCGTTTGTCTTGTCGACAATGTTGATTCAAATCTTCAGTGAAGAGGTTTTTATATCTTTTTATGAAAAATTAATGTTTGCTTTTCAGTGAAAAGTTTTTTTGTTTTTTTTATTTGTCAGCAAGGGAAAGGTCAATCGAGCTCTGAGAATGTTTTTGCACGTGCATTCATTAATGGTGTGTTGACACATTTTTTTATTCTCATGAGTGTGCGCTTCATAACGCATGGGTAACAGCATATTTATTTTTTTGTATTACGAAGGTAGAGTGTAGCAGAAAAAAGGTAGTTTGAAAATAAACAGCAGTCCAGTATGAGAGTATTTCCTTACGCAAAAATGTGTTTACTCTTTTTAAACTTTTTTTTTATACAATGTTTGAAAATGTTTTAGCTTTTCTTTGAAAAGTTTTTGTTATATACGATGCTCAATATAGTTGACTTGGCTGATAAACAATCCGTTATTATTTTTATTTTTTTTTAATTAAGGCGAAATTGAGCTTTAACGACCTCAAAAGTTTGTTGTGAGTTTGAAGGGTTAAAGAAGAACAAAGATGACTGCTGAATCACGTCAGTGTCACCATTATAGAAAAAGGATGAAGTCAATTTTTAATATTTAAAACAACTTTATTGGCCATCTTCATTAACATGTAAAGAAAAGGAATTAGGAAAGTTTGTTGGCTGTTAAAGTCAGGCCGTGTCCATGTAGGTATATGTGTGCGTATGTGTCACATTATTAAGTCCACATATGTGCGGGTGTTGCGGTGTTGGAGCCTTGGATTTTCTTGTCAAACTCAAGGGCACGTGGTCCAAGAGGGGGGGGGGCGTCCCAAGAGAAAAGCTTGGAGGTTGAAAGAAGCGCCGTGGATGAGTCAGATAATTTTGCAGTCTTGTGGCCGGGTGAGGTCCTCTGCTTGCATGATTAGGAAAATCAGAAACAAAGTTAAATGTTTGCACCAATCAGATCCCAGCTTAGAAGTCAAGCATAAATTCAAAATATCATTAATGATAGCTCATTGCCGCCACTGATACTGTTGTTGCTGTTGTTGTTGTTTACAGTACCGCTGCTACAAAGTCAGTGATGTCTAGGGCCCTTCAGACTCTATAATTGAGAGCGTTGTGTCTAGGGAATCTTCCGGCAAGGCTGTTAACCATGCACTGCTGTGTGACAAACATGCAACTTGAAGGCAAGCCAAATGGTGTTGGTTCCAGGATGTTCTTAAAGATTCAACTCTGATCTAAATGGATTCCAATTTATTAACTAGGAGTTGCTTCTGGACTCCATATTCACCAGGGAAGAAGGGGAGGGGGTCTTGGGTTAGTTAACATTCTGACAGCAACTGAATTTCATTTTTTCAATCTTCAAATCTTAAAAGCTATCTATTTTTCATCTAGGATTTTTGATAACCCTAGGGTAATCTATCAATTATATTAGACAAACAACTGTACTCGGAGAACAATCTATTTACTTCAAAAGAATATTAATGCCAGAAATATGCCATAATACAACTAGATGATTTTAGCTAAAGTTTGAAAGGGAAATATATAAATATAAATATATAAATAACAAAATCCAAGTCGAGTCTTAGCCATTACATGCTGGTAAGGTTTAAGTTTGTGTTGCTTGTTTTATGACATATCAATGCTTGTTGGGCCGTTTAATACAAAATTCAATTATTTTGGTAAAAGTTGTTTCTGCTTCAAGTTCTTTATATCTTCAAATATTTATAGGCACATATTTTGTAAATAGTCTGAAAATGATTCTATTTAATAACAGGTATAACCCTAACTCTATAACCTTAACCTCTGCGGCAGAGTGAACCTGTGAGTAATAGCAACGAAGGATGATTATTAAACGCCACAAAGATTTGAGAGCTTTGGAGAGTTTAAGAGTCATCCCAGTTTAAGAGTCATCATGGATGCAGTTTCGGCTTAATATCCACAACGTATTCTATTTAACCCGTAAATCGAAAACTGGCAGGTACTAACCTGCCTGTTGCTTTTCATTTGTGTCTTAGAAACGTTGTTCAGGGAGTTTCATATGGGTTGCTTGAAGAGATGCTGTATGCTGATTATTTAGTACTTGTCTGTGAAACAATGGAAAGTCTAATTGATAAGTCTTTAGACTTGGAAGGTTTGAGAGTAAATGTTACCATGACCAAAGTGATGATCAGTGGTTGTATTGAAAAGCCTTCAGAAAGAGGAAAGCTCCCCTGCTCAGTTTGTGAAAAGGGAGTTGGGTGCAATTCATTTTTTGTGGTACTATAAGTATCGGGTACACAAAAGGTGCAGTAGAATTACAGGTAGGTTGAGAGATGATAACCAATTTGTGTGAAAGAAGTATAAGACAACGGCGATGGATGAGAACTCGGATATGTAGCCAAAGGCAAAGCTACTGAGGTTGTTCAGAAGTTGTGTTACCCTTGTGATACCATTGGAGCACTAGGTGCTAGTGTGATTGCAAGAGTTAGAAGTGGATGAAGTAAGTTCAGAGAACTGCTGCCATTACTAACCAGCAGAGCATTACCACTATCGACCAGACATGTGTACGAAGTGTGATGATGTATGGAAGTGAAACCTGGTCAGTAAGAATTGAGGACATACATTGCATGGAGAGAAATGATATAAGAATGATAGGGTAGATGTGTAAGTTTTAAATACAGGCTTAGATCTGATGATCTCAGATGAAGATTAAATCTGTACAGTAGAAGGAGATGTGTACAGAACAGGAAACTTCATTGGTTTGGTCACATTGAAAGAATGTATGAGAGTTTTTGGGTTAGTAGATGTAGAAAAGTTGAGGTTGTAGGGTCAGTTGGCAGTAGAAGACTAAAGTAAACATGTGAGGAAGTGATAAAAATGAACTTGAGAGAAAGAGGGATAAATAAACACCTAGTCAGAGATAGGTTAGTTTGGAAGTCAATTTCTAGAAGCCATCCAAGACATGTCAGCATGTAAAATGGACGTTAAACTGAAGAACAACAAACAGATGAAAAATAATAAATAAAAAATCATTTGTTTTTAATTAATGCCCAACATCAATAACATCTGTAAATTAGAAAATTACCCATTGTTTTGTTTTCGACCAAATGTTTTATCTAAACAAACAACTTGACATCCTGGCCTTCAGGCAGGGAATCAAGGTATAGTATCTGATCAGTACTCTGTCAGAGAATGAGAGATTCTTCTTATTCCATTCAGAGTACCCACTTTTTTAGCCTCCCTCCTCCTTGATATCCACCCACATTAAAAAACAGAGCATGTGTCTAACTTTGTGGGAAGACAAGTAAATAGGAAAACACAAAAATGGTTTTGCCAATTATTTTATTTTTTAAAACAAATATTTCATTTTTTAGGCAATTATTTCTTTCGTAATTGTTAATGATGCTATTCATTTAGAGCTGACAATTTATTCAAAAGTTTTGTGATTAAACTTTAATCCAAGTCGTGAATTATAAAAAAAAGTACTTTGCCAAACAACAGCACTTCGAACACCAAAAATGACAGAGTTTTAAAAAGACAACACATGAAAGTTGAAAAGTATATGGAGTGTTTTATTTTACATGACAGTACATGGCGTCTTGCAAATGTCATATTTGCAAACAAGGTTTTCATTGAAAAAATTATTCATTTCAAATTTTATATTGTTTTTTTTCTTTCTTTTTGTTCATCATCTCAAAGTCTGGTGTGTAAAAACAAAAACGAAAAAAAAAACAGAATGTCTGTTGTTTTAAATTGAAAGAAAGAAACTCAAAATTTAAAAAGAGTATTTTACACTTATTTACAAAATAACTGAAAACTGCACCAATAATAATTTTTATTTTTAGCATTGTTTTTATTCAATTACATTTTTGTTTTAATATTTTTATTTAATAATTTTGACCACTTTTTATTCTCATTTTAAATAAATTGTAAATTAAAAGAAAAATCTAACAATTATTTTCCCCAAAAAACTATCAAAAGAGAGCATGGTTAGTTTAATTAAAGGTATGCTCCCTCCGCACTCCACCCACCAAAGCATGACAAAATAAGGGGGTTCAAGAATTGTAACAGAATAAAGATCCAAAGTTTTATTTTTCATAGTCTTTCATAATTGGCCATGGTTTTAAGGTGTTAACTATCAAAAAAATAAAATAAATGAATCAGATGAGAAAGTTGTATTTGATTCATTCCTAAACTATTTAACCGATTATTATGAACTTTGTAACACAGCTGTTAGGCATAAGGAGGCGCAGTGTGGGCTGTATTTAGTTTTATGCAAAGGGGAGAAAGAGGGATGTGGAAACCCTTCATGAAAATTCAAATATATTTGATTGTGAAATTTTTACAATTGGTATTAGACATGATTAAATGGATATATTCATCAAATTTCAGTTTCTTTAGTATTTTAAAGCGTTTTTAAGAGTATAATATGGCACAACCTTCCATTTGAAATTCAAATATATCAGGCTTACATTAAATTTGATCCATAGTCATTAGACACAAATGAAGCAAGATTTCCTAAATTTCAATTTCTTCTTAAGACCTCTTAAGCTTAAGCCTTAAATTTTAGACTTTTAAAAGAATCAAAATCATGTCATGGATTTTGATCAACATTGGAATAAGGATTCCAAACATAAATCTTTGTAAAAGGAAATTAAAGTAATGCTGCTCTGTTTGGGGAATTAATTTTACCCGCCCTGGAACGGGTATTCTTCTAGCGCACATTTATATATTTGTATTTGTAGTTTAAGAAGATAGACACTGAAGGCGGTTGTAAGAACTTAATATATTTATCATGAGTAATACGCTTGTATTATCTATAATAAATATATTATGATCTTTAAAAATTCAATTAGACATTGATTGATACCAGCGGTTTCAGAACGTATGGGAAATCCGAACTAGGATTCCCAATAATTTGCCATTGGACTTGAGAATTGAGATGTGTGTAATTCCTTGCTCAACAGGTTGAATTTCTCATAACTTCTGAAACTGTCAGTATCAATCAATATCTAATTGAATTTTTTACAGTATAGTATTGTACAGTATATATATGTATATAATTATAAATATTTGTTTTTATCTACGTTTCATCCTTACGCGAATCGTCAGTGTAGAGAAGATTATTCATACCTATCGCCGGACTCGAACCCCAGAACACGAGTCATGTTCTAAACTCAAATACCGACGTCTCAGTCCACACCGCCATTATCAACAACCCGGTAAATCAGCGAGAGATTAATCCTATTTAAGGGCAACCGTTGTCAAAGTGTTCGACTACTGAAAGGAACATGCAATGAAGCCACGATAACTGCTGTGTTAATATATATATATATGAGGAATACCCGTCCCATGAGGGGTAAAATTAAGTCTAAAACAGAAGAGTTTTGAACCATTTTTATATCCCCTTATAAGGATTAAAATCAACTATAATGATGTCTTGAATCCTTATTCCAATTTTGATCAAAATCCATTACATGATTTGGATTCTAGAAAATTTGTAAAATTTAAGACCTCAGCTTAAGAAATTGAAATTCACAAAATTTCGCTTAATTGGTGTCTAATGACTATGAATCAAATTTAATGCAAATCTGAAATATTTGAATTTTCAAATAGGAGATTGTACGCATATTATGCACCGTAAATAGCCTTTAAAATGCTCCAAAGAAACTGAAATTTGGGGAATATTTATTAATTGATGTCACATACCTATTGTTAAAATTTCACAAAAATCGAAGGTATCTGAATTTTCATGAAGGTCTTTGCTCCCTTTGCATTAAACTAAACATAGCCCACATTCCCCACCCTAGCAGTTATATTTCAAAATTCATAATGATCTATTAACTAGTTTAAGAGTGAATCCTTTACATACAAATATATACACATACCAAACTTTATATATATACATGACATAACTATGTGTGTGTGCGAGTCTAAGATATTACAGTATTTGTTCAAATAAACATGTTCTTCTGTATGAACTCTCCAGATTTTTTGTTTCATTTCTTTTGATATTCTTCAGATTTGATCCATTGAAAGGTTGCAAAGTTTAACTGAACTAAGATTCTCTTACAGTATATTATCCCAGTTTTAACATAATCTCCATTTATCGGCTTATTTGGCCAGATTAAAAGATTAGAGCTGCCCAGGTGGTTTTAAAATTGAGAGGATTATTGAGCTAAGAATTTCAAGGACTCAACAAAATGAAAAAAAAGTCAAATTAATCTGAATGTTTTATTTAATCATAAAGACCCTGAAAAAAAAACATTTCTTTCAATTGTAAACAATTTTTAACTTTCAAAAAATTAAAAATTAAATATTTTGGATAGGTTAAAAAATATTTTAAATCATTCAATTTTTTTATTTATTTAATCATAAAAAAACCTTTTAAAAGCGTTTTTAACTGCGCCACCTATAGAAATTGTTCACATAGCTGTCATAGGCAACACAAGCCACCAAAACAAAGGATTTTCTCTATTTTTTCCAATTATTTTAAAAAGTGTTTATTGTCCTAATTACCTCCCTTAATATAACTCCAAAATACCCCACAAATTATACACATGTGTCTATTCAATGTTATATTGTAACTGTACTTCATAAAGTTTTTATAGCCAGTACTGTTTCTCTAAATCTCTATATTAATAAAATTACGAGACAAATTCACGTGTGCGTATTGGTATTTCTCACATCATTGTAACTTTGTAATTTTTTTTCCCTATTAATTGATTATTCATTGAAATAAAAAGTGCAACAGCATAAAATAAAATTTTTAAATCCTATCTTTAAAAATAATTTAGTTACAAAATTAAATCCACCAGAATGCATTTCAGTTTCTTCATAAACATTTAATCTTTTGTTAATAGTTCAAAAAAAAAAATTATTTTGAAAGAAATTTGGAAGCATTGTCGAACAGAAAGTCATTTCTGCCTTTCTAATTCTCAACAAATCCTCATGTATTGAAACTTTTGAAAGCTATTTATTATGTCCTGATTAGAATGGAAACACAAAATAAACATGGTTAGCTTTTTTATGCTAAGACGAAGCATGTCCTGTAAACGTCTAGCCTTTATTTATAACAACAAAAACAAGAGCGCCCCCTAGGCAAGATTAAAAACTGGTATACAAGGCCGGTAATTTCGGCTTAAGCTTTCTGCTTTAAGGGCGACAACTCACGTCCTTGATATATATCACACCCCTCCATTTTTAGATAGATCAATGAATGTAGTCTCTTAATTTAGATGGAGCTTTCCAAAAACATTCAGATCTCCGAAGAAGAGGTGATGCTTCCTGTCCGATGTCTATAGATTCCAACTCAGCTTCATTCTGACTTACTAACTCTGGTGCTCCTGCACCTCCGCCAAGTCATCTGCGGTCTCATTCACATCAGTCACACCCTTCTCTGAAAATCGTCCTTTTTATGATCTGGACTGAATGTCTCCGTGCCACTCCTCTCTCTGTCTCCACCTCAAAATTGACATTACCCAACTACCTCATTATGATGTCTTCCATCAACCATTTACCAGGGCCAAAATTCCTCACAAGGATTGGATCATTTACCGCATATTTTCGGAAAGGGGTCATAATCTTAATACCTTTCTCCATTTTGTAATTGTACACAATGCTCCTAAGCTTGTCCAGCTGCAACAGATATAAACGTGTTCTTAATTGCTTATTGAACAGCATAGTCAATGTGAATCCTTTCCCAGGGTTGACTTGGATACTCCCAACAATGAATAGGAGTTCTGTTGGGTTGTTTCTGATTCAGCACACAGCTTTCACATTCCTTGGCAGTCCACTCTATATCTCCATCCAGTTTTGGTCACCACACATAGCTTCTAGCTAACGCTTTCATTCTCACAGTGCCTATGTCTAGTGTAGTTGCTGCAACACTTTTCCTCTTAACTTAGGGGGAATAACAATCCTGCTTCTCCACAGTAACACGCCACCTTCAGAGGTCAGTTCCTCCCGTTTATTAAAATAGAGCTTTAACTGTCACCGTTCCAACCATTCAATTTGTATACCCGACTAAAGATTGGATTCTTCCTTATCTCTGCTCTTACAGCTTCCACTTTCACTGGAGCTTCCACAAGGTCCTCATATATATTTTATTAGTGGACTTAGAGATGTCTTCTCTCCGAGCTTCCAGTGGAAGAAGACTCAAACAGCATTACCATTGAGGGATCCAGCTCGATATTCTAGCTTGTAATTATATGTAAACAAGAACAGGGCCCAACACTGTCCCCAGGAAGCTGCCATAGCTGGAATTGGTTTGTTCTCTGCAAATAGACCCAACAACGGTTTATGATCTGTGAACATCATAAAAAATATTGATGAAACCTCTTTACTGCAAAAACCAGGGCTGGTCCTTCCTTTTCAATGTGTGCATAGTTCCGTTCAGCATCCAAAAACGTTTGGGAAATGTAACATACTGGTTTTTCACTGCCATCTTCCATCCTATGAGCTAATACAGCTCCCAAACCATAAGGAAAAGCATCCACTTGCACAAGTGTGGGCTTCGACGGGTCAAAATGAGTCAGAAGGGGTGTTGTACACAGCATTTGCTTTGTCTCCTCAAAGGCTTTTTGTTGGCAGGTTTCGCATTTCCAAACTGTGTCCTTCCTCAATAGACTGTGCTGCAGCTCCAGTCATGTAGACAAATTAGGTAAATAATTCACTGCCCCATAGGCTTTCAGTTTTGTAACATTCCTGGGTGTGAGAGCTTTTGTCATCGCAGCCACTTTCTCTGGTAGACTTTGAATCGCAGATAGGTTATTTCCTCAAGGAGGAATGCACACTTGATCCTCTTTAATTTGAGCCTAGTTTTGTTCAGCGTATGAAATACTCTCTCTAGGTTCTTTAAGTGACTATTCTCATTGGGACCTGAAATTAGTATGTTGTCCACTCATACCTTGCAGAAAGGAACATCTTTCAACCTTTTGTCCATCTCCTGTTGAAAAATACCTGTGTGTATTTACCGTCAACAATTCCTGAGTACCCTCATCCAATTCCAGCTGCTGATAAGTGCAACTTAAATCCAATTTGCTGGATTTTTTACCACCTCAGTGTGGCTAATATATCTTTAGTCCAAGGAATAGGGTAGCTGACTCATGGAGCGGCTATATTGATGGTTTGCTTATAGTCTTCACATATTCGGATCTTCCCATTGCTGCTTTTAATAACGAGCACTATGGGTGCAGCCTATCTAAAGTATTCCACTCTTTTATAAATGCCTTGATTTTCCAAGTGATCTAACTCCCTCTTCACTCCTTCCTGCAAAGCATAAGGTACAGGCCTGGCTCAACAACATTTGGGCTTGGCTTCCTTATCAATGGGTATATTCACTTGAAAGTCCATTAGGCATCCCATTTCTCCATTGAATAAAGTATCATATTCTCTTAGTAATTTTTTTTGTCAAGCAAAACAACTGTTCCCAGTTTAGCTTCAACTTCTTCATCTAATCTCTACCCAGTAGTGTATGTACCTCTCCCTTCACAACCAGTAATGGTAGACAGTTCACTTTGCCTTCATGTGATACCTCTACAAATGTTTTCCCCTGAGGCCTCACTATCTCACCAGTATAGGTTGTCAGTTTTACTGAGCATTTTTCTAAATCCTGGTACTACCACATCTGTAACACTCAAGTTTCAGGGGTAATTTGTGTTTGGAGTTTGCATAATCGATAATTGTTTCCTGCATTAATTTGGAATATTTTCGGGCTGATTTAATTGATACTGCTATTTCAATAGCTTGCTTCAAAGTTAGATCCCTTTCGCTTAGTAGGCATTCCTGGATTGTTATGTCCTTAATTAAGCCGTCCCCTATGTATTCACCAACCCCCTCTTCAAATTTGCAGTGTTTGGACATTTTCCTTAATGCAGCTACATAGTCACTTATAGATTCTTCCTTTCTTTTGTCCCCCATGTTGAACAAAAATATTTAATGAATCACATTCGGTGCTGGTTTAACATGTCTCTGCATTAGCTCAACGAACTCATCAAACGTTTTCCCTCCCAACCGATTATCATCTAAACCTCTTAACAAAACAATGTTTTTCCCCGATAACCGATAAGAAAATAGCTTGTTTCTTACCTTCATTCTCAATATCATTGGCGATGAAAAAAAACTTTACACGTTCACTGTAGTTTAAAAAAAAATTTTTTTTAACATAGTTTAAAAATTTTTTTTAACATAGTTTAAAAATTTCTTTTAACATAGTTTAAAAAACTTCTTTTAACATAGTTTTAAAAATTTCTTTTAACATAGTTTAAAAATTTTTTAAACATAGTTTAAAAAATTTTTTTAACATAGTTTAAAAATTTTTTTTTAACATAGTTTAAAAATTTTTTTAACATAGTTTAAAAAATTTTTTTAACATAGTTTAAAATTTTTTTTTAACATAGTTTACCCCAAAAAAGACAGACCACCACTGAAGATGTAAGAGAAATGGGGTGAAGGTTTTGGGAGTCATCCTAAGTTGGGAACTGTGCAGCAAGATGCCTGTTTTAAATTTCTAAATGTCAGTACAGTCGGGGAAACAGGGAGAAAGGGTGGGAGTTCCAGAGGCCAGCAGCACGAGAAAAGAAGCTATTTGAGTAGAAGGCTCTTCGGCATCTGGAGACCTCCACAGTGAATGGATAGGATTTGGCTGATTGTCGGGTCGGTCTAGTGAATTTACATCAAGGGGGCACTAGTGCAGCAAGTTCATCAGAGCACAATCCATTGAAGTACTTGTAAAACAGGCACAAGGATGCAACATTGCGGCGATGGGACAGGGGCTGGAGCTTGGTGGATAGTGAGGGACCTATTAAGTTGGCGACTTTCTTGGACCTTGTCTAAGAGGGAGAGACTAGTAGATGATGCACCAGCCCAGATGTGGCAACAATACTCCATGCATGGGTGGATGGTGGCTTTGTAGATATACAGTATAATATCAGGTGTGAGAAGTTTACTAGCACGGTAGCGGGAGCCCACCTTCTTTGCAGCAGCCTTGGTAATGTCTTCAATGTATTTGTTCCAATTCATGTTACCTGTGAATGATAGGCCGAGAAGTTTGAATGTTGAACAGATAGGGTGTTACTTGCCATAGCAATCAGTGGTTTATTCCAACATTCCCTTACATCATTCTATTCCAACAGAGTGCCCATCAACACTATTTCTGCTGTTTTTCTTTTAGATATATTTTTTTTAAACGCTATGCTGAGCCTCCAAACACATTCGTTCAGTGTATTTTTCTCATAACCTTCAGCTCATTGCTTGCATATCCTTTCTTCACATCGTCTTCTACTACCTCGTCGCCATTTATTATGTCTCAATTAGAATGGAAACACAAACTAAACACGGTTAACTTTTATATGTTAAGACAAAGCAAGTCCTGCAAACGTCCCGCCTTTATTTATAACAAGAAAAACAAGAGCGCCCTCTAGGCAAGATAAACATTAGTATACAAGGCCGGTAATTTTGGCTTAAGCTTTTACTTTAAGGACGACAACTCACATCCTTGATATATATTATACTATAGTTTTATAACAATTTGGTTCAATTAATAATTTACTGATCAGATTATACTGCAATAATTTAACTTTAAAAAGTTAATTTAAAATTTCTTAATAAAATAATTATTTGGTAAATAAAACAAATGGCATAGTTAAAAAAAAAAAAATTTTAAGCGAAAAAAAAATTAAAGTCAAAATATTCCCAGACAACACCAGGTAGATACAGCTAGTTATATATGATGTGATGAAAAGTTTAAAAAAAAACCTAACCACAACTTATTGCCTTCAACCATGAAATTCATCTTGTAGATGTGCCAAGGGATGAATTAGTTTCACTGCAGGTTTTAGGTTTTAATACATCAGACCCACTCCATCAGTAACCGAAACATTTCTCAACAGAAAAATGCTTCCTCCTCTCATGCAAGTTGTGCTATGAACCACAAAAATATTGCAAACAAAATTGTCTGACAGAAAAAGAGACAAAATATGACATGGACACTCCGCATCAGCCAATGAAAATCATTCCATCAAACCAACTTCATAACTTTTCTTTCTGTCATTCTTTCTGTACATTGAAGATTTGGATGCTCAGAAACAATGTAAAGTGTCTGATTGATGATCATGATGATTATCGGTTTAACAATGTAAAGTGTCTGATTGATGATCATGATGATTATCGGTTTAACAATGTAAAGTGTCTGATTGATGATCATGATGATTATCGGTTTAACAATGTAAAGTGTCTCATTGATGATCATGATGATTATCGGTTTAACAATGTAAAGTGTCTGATTGATGATCATGATGATTATCGGTTTAACAATGTAAAGTGTCTCATTGATGATCATGATGATTATCGGTTTAACAATGTAAAGTGTCTCATTGATGATCATGATGATTATCGGTTTAACAATGTAAAGTGTCTCATTGATGATCATGATGATTATCGGTTTAACAATATAAAGTGTCTCATTGATGATCATGATGATTATCGGTTTAACAATGTAAAGTGTCTCATTGATGATCATGATGATTATCGGTCTAACAATGTAAAGTGTCTCATTGATGATCATGATGATTATCGGTCTAACAATGTAAAGTGTCTCATTGATGATCATGATGATTATCGGTCTAACAATGTAAAGTGTCTCATTGATGATCATGATGATTATCGGTCTAACAATGTAAAGTGTCTCATTGATGATCATGATGATTATCGGTTTAACAATGTAAAGTGTCTCATTGATGATCATGATGATTATCGGTTTAACAATGTAAAGTGTCTCATTGATGATCATGATGATTATCGGTTTAACAATGTAAAGTGTCTCATTGATGATCATGATGATTATCGGTTTAACAATGTAAAGTGTCTCATTGATGATCATGATGATTATCGGTTTAACAATGTAAAGTGTCTGATTGATGATCATGATGATTATCGGTTTAACAATGTAAAGTGTCTGATTGATGATCATGATGATTATCGGTTTAACAATGTAAAGTGTCTCATTGATGATCATGATGATTATCGGTTTAACAATGTAAAGTGTCTGATTGATGATCATGATGATTATCGGTTTAACAATGTAAAGTGTCTCATTGATGATCATGATGATTATCAGTTTAACAATGTAAAGTGTCTCATTGATGATCATGATGATTATCGGTTTAACAATGTAAAGTGTCTCATTGATGATCATGATGATTATCTGTTTAACAATGTAAAGTGTCTCATTGATGATCATGATGATTATCGGTTTAACAATGTAAAGTGTCTCATTGATGATCATGATGATTATCGGTTTAACAATGTAAAGTGTCTCATTGATGATCATGATGATTATCGGTTTAACAATGTAAAGTGTCTCATTGATGATCATGATGATTATCGGTCTAAAATGTAAAGTGTCTCATTGATGATCATGATGATTATCGGTCTAACAATGTAAAGTTTCTCATTGATGATCATGATGATTATCGGTCTAACAATGTAAAGTGTCTGATTGATGATCATGATGATTATCGGTCTAACAATGTAAAGTGTCTCATTGATGATCATGATGATTATCGGTCTAACAATGTAAAGTGTCTCATTGATGATCATGATGATTATCGGTCTAACAATGTAAAGTGTCTCATTGATGATCATGATGATTATCGGTCTAACAATGTAAAGTGTCTCATTGATGATCATGATGATTATCGGTCTAACAATGTAAAGTGTCTCATTGATGATCATGATGATTATCGGTCTAACAATGTAAAGTGTCTCATTGATGATCATGATGATTATCGGTCTAACAATGTAAAGTGTCTCATTGATGATCATGATGATTATCGGTCTAACAATGTAAAGTGTCTCATTGATGATCATGATGATTATCGGTCTAACAATGTAAAGTGTCTCATTGATGATCATGATGATTATCGGTCTAACAATGTAAAGTGTCTCATTGATGATCATGATGATTATCGGTCTAACAATGTAAAGTGTCTCATTGATGATCATGATGATTATCGGTCTAACAATGTAAAGTGTCTCATTGATGATCATGATGATTATCGGTTTAACAATGTAAAGTGTCTCATTGATGATCATGATGATTATCGGTTTAACAATGTAAAGTGTCTCATTGATGATCATGATGATTATCGGTTTAACAATGTAAAGTGTCTCATTGATGATCATGATGATTATCGGTTTAACAATGTAAAGTGTCTCATTGATGATCATGATGATTATCGGTTTAACAATGTAAAGTGTCTCATTGATGATCATGATGATTATCGGTTTAACAATGTAAAGTGTCTCATTGATGATCATGATGATTATCGGTTTAACAATGTAAAGTGTCTCATTGATGATCATGATGATTATCGGTTTAACAATGTAAAGTGTCTCATTGATGATCATGATGATTATCGGTTTAACAATGTAAAGTGTCTCATTGATGATCATGATGATTATTGGTTTAACAATGTAAAGTGTCTCATTGATGATCATGATGATTATCGGTTTAACAATGTAAAGTGTCTGATTGATGATCATGATGATTATCGGTTTAACAATGTAAAGTGTCTCATTGATGATCATGATGATTATCGGTTTAACAATGTAAAGTGTCTCATTGATGATCATGATGATTATCGGTTTAACAATGTAAAGTGTCTCATTGATGATCATGATGATTATCGGTTTAACAATGTAAAGTGTCTCATTGATGATCATGATGATTATCAGTTTAACAATGTAAAGTGTCTCATTGATGATCATGATGATTATCAGTTTAACAATGTAAAGTGTCTCATTGATGATCATGATGATAATCGGTTTAACAATGTAAAGTGTCTCATTGATGATCATGATGATTATCGGTTTAACAATGTAAAGTGTCTTATTGAGGATCATGATGATTATCGGTTTAACAATGTAAAGTGTCTGATTGATGATCATGATGATTATTGGTTTAACAATGTAAAGTGTCTGATTGATGATCATGATGATTATCGGTTTAACAATGTAAAGTGTCTCATTGATGATCATGATGATTATCGGTTTAACAATGTAAAGTCTCTGATTGATGATCATGATGATTATCGGTCTAACAATGTAAAGTGTCTCATTGATGATCATGATGATTATCGGTTTAACAATGTAAAGTGTCTTATTGATGATCATGATGATTATCGGTTTAACAATGTAAAGTGTCTTATTGATGATCATGATGATTATCGGTCTAACAATGTAAAGTGTCTCATTGATGATCATGATGATTATCGGTTTAACAATGTAAAGTGTCTGATTGATGATCATGATGATTATCGGTTTAACAATGTAAAGTGTCTTATTGATGATCATGATGATTATCGGTTTAACAATGTAAAGTGTCTGATTGATGATCATGATGATTATCGGGCTAACAATGTAAAGTGTCTGATTGATGATCATGATGATTATCGGTTTAACAATGTAAAGTGTCTGATTGATGATCGTGATGATTATCGGTTTAACAATGTAAAGTGTCTCATTGATGATCATGATGATTATCGGTTTAACAATGTAAAGTGTCTCATTGATGATCATGATGATTATCGGTTTAACAATGTAAAGTATCTCATTGATGATCATGATGATTATCGGTTTAACAATGTAAAGTGTCTCATTGATGATCATGATGATTATCGGTTTAACAATGTAAAGTGTCTCATTGATGATCATGATGATTATCGGTTTAACAATGTAAAGTGTCTGATTGATGATCATGATGATTATCGGTTTAACAATGTAAAGTGTCTCATTGATGATCATGATGATTATCGGTTTAACAATGTAAAGTGTCTCATTGATGATCATGATGATTATCAGTTTAACAATGTAAAGTGTCTCATTGATGATCATGATGATTATCAGTTTAACAATGTAAAGTGTCTCATTGATGATCATGATGATAATCGGTTTAACAATGTAAAGTGTCTCATTGATGATCATGATGATTATCGGTTTAACAATGTAAAGTGTCTTATTGATGATCATGATGATTATCGGTTTAACAATGTAAAGTGTCTTATTGATGATCATGATGATTATCGGTTTAACAATGTAAAGTGTCTGATTGATGATCATGATGATTATTGGTTTAACAATGTAAAGTGTCTGATTGATGATCATGATGATTATCGGTTTAACAATGTAAAGTGTCTTATTGATGATCATGATGATTATCGGTTTAACAATGTAAAGTGTCTCATTGATGATCATGATGATTATCGGTTTAACAATGTAAAGTGTCTCATTGATGATCATGATGATTATCGGTTTAACAATGTAAAGTGTCTCATTGATGATCATGATGATTATCGGTTTAACAATGTAAAGTGTCTTATTGATGATCATGATGATTATCGGTTTAACAATGTAAAGTCTCTGATTTATGATCATGATGATTATTGGTTTAACAATGTAAAGTGTCTGATTGATGATCATGATGATTATCGGTTTAACAATGTAAAGTGTCTGATTGATGATCATGATGATAATCGGTTTAACAATGTAAAGTGTCTCATTGATGATCATGATGATTATCGGTTTAACAATGTAAAGTGTCTTATTGATGATCATGATGATTATCGGTTTAACAATGTAAAGTCTCTGATTTATGATCATGATGATTATTGGTTTAACAATGTAAAGTGTCTGATTGATGATCATGATGATTATCGGTTTAACAATGTAAAGTGTCTGATTGATGATCATGATGATAATCGGTTTAACAATGTAAAGTGTCTGATTGATGATCATGATGATTATCGGTTTAACAATGTAAAGTGTCTTATTGATGATCATGATGATTATCGGTTTAACAATGTAAAGTGTCTTATTGATGATCATGATGATTATCGGTTTAACAATGTAAAGTGTCTGATTGATGATCATGATGATTATAGGTTTAACAATGTAAAGTGTCTTATTGATGATCATGATGATTATCGGTTTAACAATGTAAAGTGTCTCATTGATGATCATGATGATTATCGGTTTAACAATGTAAAGTCTCTGATTGATGATCATGATGATTATCGGTCTAACAATGTAAAGTGTCTCATTGATGATCATGATGATTATCGGTTTAACAATGTAAAGTGTCTGATTGATGATCATGATGATTATCGGTTTAACAATGTAAAGTGTCTGATTGATGATCATGATTATTATCGGTTTAACAATGTAAAGTGTCTGATTGATGATCATGATGATTATTGGTTTAACAATGTAAAGTGTCTGATTGATGATCATGATGATTATCGGTTTAACAATGTAAAGTGTCTTATTGATGATCATGATGATTATCGGTTTAACAATGTAAAGTGTCTGATTGATGATCATGATGATTATCGGGCTAACAATGTAAAGTGTCTGATTGATGATCATGATGATTATCGGTTTAACAATGTAAAGTGTCTGATTGATGATCGTGATGATTATCGGTTTAACAATGTAAAGTGTCTCATTGATGATCATGATGATTATCGGTTTAACAATGTAAAGTGTCTGATTGATGATCATGATGATTATCGGTTTAACAATGTAAAGTATCTCATTGATGATCATGATGATTATCGGTTTAACAATGTAAAGTGTCTCATTGATGATCATGATGATTATCGGTTTAACAATGTAAAGTGTCTCATTGATGATCATGATGATTATCGGTTTAACAATGTAAAGTGTCTGATTGATGATCATGATGATTATCGGTTTAACAATGTAAAGTGTCTCATTGATGATCATGATGATTATCGGTTTAACAATGTAAAGTGTCTCATTGATGATCATGATGATTATCAGTTTAACAATGTAAAGTGTCTCATTGATGATCATGATGATTATCAGTTTAACAATGTAAAGTGTCTCATTGATGATCATGATGATAATCGGTTTAACAATGTAAAGTGTCTCATTGATGATCATGATGATTATCGGTTTAACAATGTAAAGTGTCTTATTGATGATCATGATGATTATCGGTTTAACAATGTAAAGTGTCTTATTGATGATCATGATGATTATCGGTTTAACAATGTAAAGTGTCTGATTGATGATCATGATGATTATTGGTTTAACAATGTAAAGTGTCTGATTGATGATCATGATGATTATCGGTTTAACAATGTAAAGTGTCTTATTGATGATCATGATGATTATCGGTTTAACAATGTAAAGTGTCTCATTGATGATCATGATGATTATCGGTTTAACAATGTAAAGTGTCTCATTGATGATCATGATGATTATCGGTTTAACAATGTAAAGTGTCTCATTGATGATCATGATGATTATCGGTTTAACAATGTAAAGTGTCTTATTGATGATCATGATGATTATCGGTTTAACAATGTAAAGTCTCTGATTTATGATCATGATGATTATTGGTTTAACAATGTAAAGTGTCTGATTGATGATCATGATGATTATCGGTTTAACAATGTAAAGTGTCTGATTGATGATCATGATGATAATCGGTTTAACAATGTAAAGTGTCTCATTGATGATCATGATGATTATCGGTTTAACAATGTAAAGTGTCTTATTGATGATCATGATGATTATCGGTTTAACAATGTAAAGTCTCTGATTTATGATCATGATGATTATTGGTTTAACAATGTAAAGTGTCTGATTGATGATCATGATGATTATCGGTTTAACAATGTAAAGTGTCTGATTGATGATCATGATGATAATCGGTTTAACAATGTAAAGTGTCTGATTGATGATCATGATGATTATCGGTTTAACAATGTAAAGTGTCTTATTGATGATCATGATGATTATCGGTTTAACAATGTAAAGTGTCTTATTGATGATCATGATGATTATCGGTTTAACAATGTAAAGTGTCTGATTGATGATCATGATGATTATTGGTTTAACAATGTAAAGTGTCTTATTGATGATCATGATGATTATCGGTTTAACAATGTAAAGTGTCTCATTGATGATCATGATGATTATCGGTTTAACAATGTAAAGTCTCTGATTGATGATCATGATGATTATCGGTCTAACAATGTAAAGTGTCTCATTGATGATCATGATGATTATCGGTTTAACAATGTAAAGTGTCTGATTGATGATCATGATGATTATCGGTTTAACAATGTAAAGTGTCTTATTGATGATCATGATGATTATCGGTTTAACAATGTAAAGTGTCTGATTGATGATCATGATGATTATCGGGCTAACAATGTAAAGTGTCTGATTGATGATCATGATGATTATCGGTTTAACAATGTAAAGTGTCTGATTGATGATCGTGATGATTATCGGTTTAACAATGTAAAGTGTCTCATTGATGATCATGATGATTATCGGTTTAACAATGTAAAGTGTCTCATTGATGATCATGATGATTATCGGTTTAACAATGTAAAGTATCTCATTGATGATCATGATGATTATCGGTTTAACAATGTAAAGTGTCTCATTGATGATCATGATGATTATCGGTTTAACAATGTAAAGTGTCTCATTGATGATCATGATGATTATCGGTTTAACAATGTAAAGTGTCTGATTGATGATCATGATGATTATCGGTTTAACAATGTAAAGTGTCTCATTGATGATCATGATGATTATCGGTTTAACAATGTAAAGTGTCTCATTGATGATCATGATGATTATCAGTTTAACAATGTAAAGTGTCTCATTGATGATCATGATGATTATCAGTTTAACAATGTAAAGTGTCTCATTGATGATCATGATGATAATCGGTTTAACAATGTAAAGTGTCTCATTGATGATCATGATGATTATCGGTTTAACAATGTAAAGTGTCTTATTGATGATCATGATGATTATCGGTTTAACAATGTAAAGTGTCTTATTGATGATCATGATGATTATCGGTTTAACAATGTAAAGTGTCTGATTGATGATCATGATGATTATTGGTTTAACAATGTAAAGTGTCTGATTGATGATCATGATGATTATCGGTTTAACAATGTAAAGTGTCTTATTGATGATCATGATGATTATCGGTTTAACAATGTAAAGTGTCTCATTGATGATCATGATGATTATCGGTTTAACAATGTAAAGTGTCTCATTGATGATCATGATGATTATCGGTTTAACAATGTAAAGTGTCTCATTGATGATCATGATGATTATCGGTTTAACAATGTAAAGTGTCTTATTGATGATCATGATGATTATCGGTTTAACAATGTAAAGTCTCTGATTTATGATCATGATGATTATTGGTTTAACAATGTAAAGTGTCTGATTGATGATCATGATGATTATCGGTTTAACAATGTAAAGTGTCTTATTGATGATCATGATGATTATCGGTTTAACAATGTAAAGTGTCTGATTGATGATCATGATGATTATCGGTTTAACAATGTAAAGTGTCTGATTGATGATCATGATTATTATCGGTTTAACAATGTAAAGTGTCTCATTGATGATCATGATGATTATCGGTTTAACAATGTAAAGTGTCTCATTGATGATCATGATGATTATTGGTTTAACAATGTAAAGTGTCTCATTGATGATCATGATGATTATCGGTTTAACAATGTAAAGTGTCTCATTGATTATCATGATGATTATCGGTTTAACAATGTAAAGTGTCTCATTGATGATCATGATGATTATCGGTTTAACAATGTAAAGTGTCTCATTGATGATCATGATGATTATCGGTTTAACAATGTAAAGTATCTCATTGATGATCATGATGATTATCGGTTTAACAATGTAAAGTGTCTCATTGATGATCATGATGATTATCGGTTTAACAATGTAAAGTGTCTCATTGATGATCATGATGATTATCGGTTTAACAATGTAAAGTGTCTCATTGATGATCATGATGATTATCGGTTTAACAATGTAAAGTGTCTCATTGATGATCATGATGATTATCGGTTTAACAATGTAAAGTGTCTCATTGATGATCATGATGATTATCTGTTTAACAATGTAAAGTGTCTCATTGATGATCATGATGATTATCGGTTTAACAATGTAAAGTGTCTCATTGATGATCATGATGATTATCGGTTTAACAATGTAAAGTGTCTCATTGATGATCATGATGATTATCGGTTTAACAATGTAAAGTGTCTCATTGATGATCATGATGATTATCGGTCTAAAATGTAAAGTGTCTCATTGATGATCATGATGATTATCGGTCTAACAATGTAAAGTTTCTCATTGATGATCATGATGATTATCGGTCTAACAATGTAAAGTGTCTCATTGATGATCATGATGATTATCGGTCTAACAATGTAAAGTGTCTCATTGATGATCATGATGATTATCGGTCTAACAATGTAAAGTGTCTCATTGATGATCATGATGATTATCGGTCTAACAATGTAAAGTGTCTCATTGATGATCATGATGATTATCGGTCTAACAATGTAAAGTGTCTCATTGATGATCATGATGATTATCGGTCTAACAATGTAAAGTGTCTCATTGATGATCATGATGATTATCGGTCTAACAATGTAAAGTGTCTCATTGATGATCATGATGATTATCGGTCTAACAATGTAAAGTGTCTCATTGATGATCATGATGATTATCGGTCTAACAATGTAAAGTGTCTCATTGATGATCATGATGATTATCGGTCTAACAATGTAAAGTGTCTCATTGATGATCATGATGATTATCGGTCTAACAATGTAAAGTGTCTCATTGATGATCATGATGATTATCGGTCTAACAATGTAAAGTGTCTCATTGATGATCATGATGATTATCGGTCTAACAATGTAAAGTGTCTCATTGATGATCATGATGATTATCGGTCTAACAATGTAAAGTGTCTCATTGATGATCATGATGATTATCGGTCTAACAATGTAAAGTGTCTCATTGATGATCATGATGATTATCGGTTTAACAATGTAAAGTGTCTCATTGATGATCATGATGATTATCGGTTTAACAATGTAAAGTGTCTCATTGATGATCATGATGATTATCGGTTTAACAATGTAAAGTGTCTCATTGATGATCATGATGATTATCGGTTTAACAATGTAAAGTGTCTCATTGATGATCATGATGATTATCGGTTTAACAATGTAAAGTGTCTCATTGATGATCATGATGATTATCGGTTTAACAATGTAAAGTGTCTCATTGATGATCATGATGATTATTGGTTTAACAATGTAAAGTGTCTCATTGATGATCATGATGATTATCGGTTTAACAATGTAAAGTGTCTGATTGATGATCATGATGATTATCGGTTTAACAATGTAAAGTGTCTCATTGATGATCATGATGATTATCGGTTTAACAATGTAAAGTGTCTCATTGATGATCATGATGATTATCGGTTTAACAATGTAAAGTGTCTCATTGATGATCATGATGATTATCGGTTTAACAATGTAAAGTGTCTCATTGATGATCATGATGATTATCAGTTTAACAATGTAAAGTGTCTCATTGATGATCATGATGATTATCAGTTTAACATTGTAAAGTGTCTCATTGATGATCATGATGATAATCGGTTTAACAATGTAAAGTGTCTCATTGATGATCATGATGATTATCGGTTTAACAATGTAAAGTGTCTTATTGAGGATCATGATGATTATCGGTTTAACAATGTAAAGTGTCTGATTGATGATCATGATGATTATTGGTTTAACAATGTAAAGTGTCTGATTGATGATCATGATGATTATCGGTTTAACAATGTAAAATGTCTCATTGATGATCATGATGATTATCGGTTTAACAATGTAAAGTCTCTGATTGATGATCATGATGATTATCGGTCTAACAATGTAAAGTGTCTCATTGATGATCATGATGATTATCGGTTTAACAATGTAAAGTGTCTTATTGATGATCATGATGATTATCGGTTTAACAATGTAAAGTGTCTTATTGATGATCATGATGATTATCGGTTTAACAATGTAAAGTGTCTCATTGATGATCATGATGATAATCGATTTAACAATGTAAAGTGTCTTATTGATGATCATGATGATTATCGGTTTAACAATGTAAAGTGTCTCATTGATGATCATGATGATTATCAGTTTAACAATGTAAAGTGTCTCATTGATGATCATGATGATTATCAGTTTAACAATGTAAAGTGTCTCATTGATGATCATGATGATAATCGGTTTAACAATGTAAAGTGTCTCATTGATGATCATGATGATTATCGGTTTAACAATGTAAAGTGTCTTATTGAGGATCATGATGATTATCGGTTTAACAATGTAAAGTGTCTGATTGATGATCATGATGATTATTGGTTTAACAATGTAAAGTGTCTGATTGATGATCATGATGATTATCGGTTTAACAATGTAAAGTGTCTCATTGATGATCATGATGATTATCGGTTTAACAATGTAAAGTGTCTCATTGATGATCATGATGATTATCGGTTTAACAATGTAAAGTCTCTGATTGATGATCATGATGATTATCGGTCTAACAATGTAAAGTGTCTCATTGATGATCATGATGATTATCGGTTTAACAATGTAAAGTGTCTTATTGATGATCATGATGATTATCGGTTTAACAATGTAAAGTGTCTTATTGATGATCATGATGATTATCGGTTTAACAATGTAAAGTGTCTGATTGATGATCATGATGATAATCGGTTTAACAATGTAAAGTGTCTGATTGATGATCATGATGATTATCGGTTTAACAATGTAAAGTTTCTTATTGATGATCATGATGATTATCGGTTTAACAATGTAAAGTGTCTGATTGATGATCATGATGATTATTGGTTTAACAATGTAAAGTGTCTTATTGATGATCATGATGATTATCGGTTTAACAATGTAAAGTGTCTCATTGATGATCATGATGATTATCGGTTTAACAATGTAAAGTCTCTGATTGATAATCATGATGATTATCGGTCTAACAATGTAAAGTGTCTCATTGATGATCATGATGATTATCGGTTTAACAATGTAAAGTGTCTGATTGATGATCATGATGATTATCGGTTTAACAATGTAAAGTGTCTGATTGATGATCATGATTATTATCGGTTTAACAATGTAAAGTGTCTGATTGATGATCATGATGATTATTGGTTTAACAATGTAAAGTGTCTGATTGATGATCATGATGATTATCGGTTTAACAATGTAAAGTGTCTTATTGATGATCATGATGATTATCGGTTTAACAATGTAAAGTGTCTGATTGATGATCATGATGATTATCGGACTAACAATGTAAAGTGTCTGATTGATGATCATGATGATTATCGGTTTAACAATGTAAAGTGTCTGATTGATGATCATGATGATTATCGGTTTAACAATGTAAAGTGTCTCATTGATGATCATGATGATTATCGGTTTAACAATGTAAAGTGTCTCATTGATGATCATGATGATTATCGGTTTAACAATGTAAAGTGTCTCATTGATGATCATGATGATTATCGGTTTAACAATGTAAAGTGTCTGATTGATGATCATGATGATTATCGGTTTAACAATGTAAAGTGTCTCATTGATGATCATGATGATTATCGGTTTAACAATGTAAAGTGTCTGATTGATGATCATGATGATTATCGGTTTAACAATGTAAAGTGTCTCATTGATGATCATGATGATTATCGGTTTAACAATGTAAAGTGTCTCATTGATGATCATGATGATTATCAGTTTAACAATGTAAAGTGTCTCATTGATGATCATGATGATTATCAGTTTAACAATGTAAAGTGTCTCATTGATGATCATGATGATAATCGGTTTAACAATGTAAAGTGTCTCATTGATGATCATGATGATTATCGGTTTAACAATGTAAAGTGTCTTATTGATGATCATGATGATTATCGGTTTAACAATGTAAAGTGTCTTATTGATGATCATGATGATTATCGGTTTAACAATGTAAAGTGTCTGATTGATGATCATGATGATTATTGGTTTAACAATGTAAAGTGTCTGATTGATGATCATGATGATTATCGGTTTAACAATGTAAAGTGTCTTATTGATGATCATGATGATTATCGGTTTAACAATGTAAAGTGTCTCATTGATGATCATGATGATTATCGGTTTAACAATGTAAAGTGTCTCATTGATGATCATGATGATTATCGGTTTAACAATGTAAAGTGTCTCATTGATGATCATGATGATTATCGGTTTAACAATGTAAAGTGTCTTATTGATGATCATGATGATTATCGGTTTAACAATGTAAAGTCTCTGATTTATGATCATGATGATTATTGGTTTAACAATGTAAAGTGTCTGATTGATGATCATGATGATTATCGGTTTAACAATGTAAAGTGTCTTATTGATGATCATGATGATTATCGGTTTAACAATGTAAAGTGTCTGATTGATGATCATGATGATTATCGGTTTAACAATGTAAAGTGTCTGATTGATGATCATGATGATTATCGGTTTAACAATGTAAAGTGTCTCATTGATGATCATGATGATTATCGGTTTAACAATGTAAAGTGTCTCATTGATGATCATGATGATTATCGGTTTAACAATGTAAAGTGTCTCATTGATGATCATGATGATTATCGGTTTAACAATGTAAAGTGTCTCATTGATGATCATGATGATTATCGGTTTAACAATGTAAAGTGTCTCATTGATGATCATGATGATTATTGGTTTAACAATGTAAAGTGTCTCATTGATGATCATGATGATTATCGGTTTAACAATGTAAAGTGTCTGATTGATGATCATGATGATTATCGGTTTAACAATGTAAAGTGTCTCATTGATGATCATGATGATTATCGGTTTAACAATGTAAAGTGTCTCATTGATGATCATGATGATTATCGGTTTAACAATGTAAAGTGTCTCATTGATGATCATGATGATTATCGGTTTAACAATGTAAAGTGTCTCATTGATGATCATGATGATTATCAGTTTAACAATGTAAAGTGTCTCATTGATGATCATGATGATTATCAGTTTAACATTGTAAAGTGTCTCATTGATGATCATGATGATAATCGGTTTAACAATGTAAAGTGTCTCATTGATGATCATGATGATTATCGGTTTAACAATGTAAAGTGTCTTATTGAGGATCATGATGATTATCGGTTTAACAATGTAAAGTGTCTGATTGATGATCATGATGATTATTGGTTTAACAATGTAAAGTGTCTGATTGATGATCATGATGATTATCGGTTTAACAATGTAAAATGTCTCATTGATGATCATGATGATTATCGGTTTAACAATGTAAAGTCTCTGATTGATGATCATGATGATTATCGGTCTAACAATGTAAAGTGTCTCATTGATGATCATGATGATTATCGGTTTAACAATGTAAAGTGTCTTATTGATGATCATGATGATTATCGGTTTAACAATGTAAAGTGTCTTATTGATGATCATGATGATTATCGGTTTAACAATGTAAAGTGTCTCATTGATGATCATGATGATAATCGGTTTAACAATGTAAAGTGTCTTATTGATGATCATGATGATTATCGGTTTAACAATGTAAAGTGTCTCATTGATGATCATGATGATTATCAGTTTAACAATGTAAAGTGTCTCATTGATGATCATGATGATTATCAGTTTAACAATGTAAAGTGTCTCATTGATGATCATGATGATAATCGGTTTAACAATGTAAAGTGTCTCATTGATGATCATGATGATTATCGGTTTAACAATGTAAAGTGTCTTATTGAGGATCATGATGATTATCGGTTTAACAATGTAAAGTGTCTGATTGATGATCATGATGATTATTGGTTTAACAATGTAAAGTGTCTGATTGATGATCATGATGATTATCGGTTTAACAATGTAAAGTGTCTCATTGATGATCATGATGATTATCGGTTTAACAATGTAAAGTCTCTGATTGATGATCATGATGATTATCGGTCTAACAATGTAAAGTGTCTCATTGATGATCATGATGATTATCGGTTTAACAATGTAAAGTGTCTTATTGATGATCATGATGATTATCGGTTTAACAATGTAAAGTGTCTTATTGATGATCATGATGATTATCGGTTTAACAATGTAAAGTGTCTGATTGATGATCATGATGATAATCGGTTTAACAATGTAAAGTGTCTGATTGATGATCATGATGATTATCGGTTTAACAATGTAAAGTGTCTTATTGATGATCATGATGATTATCGGTTTAACAATGTAAAGTTTCTTATTGATGATCATGATGATTATCGGTTTAACAATGTAAAGTGTCTGATTGATGATCATGATGATTATTGGTTTAACAATGTAAAGTGTCTTATTGATGATCATGATGATTATCGGTTTAACAATGTAAAGTGTCTCATTGATGATCATGATGATTATCGGTTTAACAATGTAAAGTCTCTGATTGATGATCATGATGATTATCGGTCTAACAATGTAAAGTGTCTCATTGATGATCATGATGATTATCGGTTTAACAATGTAAAGTGTCTGATTGATGATCATGATGATTATCGGTTTAACAATGTAAAGTGTCTGATTGATGATCATGATTATTATCGGTTTAACAATGTAAAGTGTCTGATTGATGATCATGATGATTATTGGTTTAACAATGTAAAGTGTCTGATTGATGATCATGATGATTATCGGTTTAACAATGTAAAGTGTCTTATTGATGATCATGATGATTATCGGTTTAACAATGTAAAGTGTCTGATTGATGATCATGATGATTATCGGGCTAACAATGTAAAGTGTCTGATTGATGATCATGATGATTATCGGTTTAACAATGTAAAGTGTCTGATTGATGATCATGATGATTATCGGTTTAACAATGTAAAGTGTCTCATTGATGATCATGATGATTATCGGTTTAACAATGTAAAGTGTCTCATTGATGATCATGATGATTATCGGTTTAACAATGTAAAGTGTCTCATTGATGATCATGATGATTATCGGTTTAACAATGTAAAGTGTCTGATTGATGATCATGATGATTATCGGTTTAACAATGTAAAGTGTCTCATTGATGATCATGATGATTATCGGTTTAACAATGTAAAGTGTCTGATTGATGATCATGATGATTATCGGTTTAACAATGTAAAGTGTCTCATTGATGATCATGATGATTATCGGTTTAACAATGTAAAGTGTCTCATTGATGATCATGATGATTATCAGTTTAACAATGTAAAGTGTCTCATTGATGATCATGATGATTATCAGTTTAACAATGTAAAGTGTCTCATTGATGATCATGATGATAATCGGTTTAACAATGTAAAGTGTCTCATTGATGATCATGATGATTATCGGTTTAACAATGTAAAGTGTCTGATTGATGATCATGATGATTATCGGTTTAACAATGTAAAGTGTCTTATTGATGATCATGATGATTATCGGTTTAACAATGTAAAGTGTCTGATTGATGATCATGATGATTATTGGTTTAACAATGTAAAGTGTCTGATTGATGATCATGATGATTATCGGTTTAACAATGTAAAGTGTCTTATTGATGATCATGATGATTATCGGTTTAACAATGTAAAGTGTCTCATTGATGATCATGATGATTATCGGTTTAACAATGTAAAGTGTCTCATTGATGATCATGATGATTATCGGTTTAACAATGTAAAGTGTCTCATTGATGATCATGATGATTATCGGTTTAACAATGTAAAGTGTCTTATTGATGATCATGATGATTATCGGTTTAACAATGTAAAGTCTCTGATTTATGATCATGATGATTATTGGTTTAACAATGTAAAGTGTCTGATTGATGATCATGATGATTATCGGTTTAACAATGTAAAGTGTCTTATTGATGATCATGATGATTATCGGTTTAACAATGTAAAGTGTCTGATTGATGATCATGATGATTATCGGTTTAACAATGTAAAGTGTCTGATTGATGATCATGATGATTATCGGTTTAACAATGTAAAGTGTCTCATTGATGATCATGATGATTATCGGTTTAACAATGTAAAGTGTCTCATTGATTATCATGATGATTATCGGTTTAACAATGTAAAGTGTCTCATTGATGATCATGATGATTATCGGTTTAACAATGTAAAGTGTCTCATTGATGATCATGATGATTATCGGTTTAACAATGTAAAGTATCTCATTGATGATCATGATGATTATCGGTTTAACAATGTAAAGTGTCTCATTGATGATCATGATGATTATCGGTTTAACAATGTAAAGTGTCTCATTGATGATCATGATGATTATCGGTTTAACAATGTAAAGTGTCTCATTGATGATCATGATGATTATCGGTTTAACAATGTAAAGTGTCTCATTGATGATCATGATGATTATCGGTTTAACAATGTAAAGTGTCTCATTGATTATCATGATGATTATCGGTTTAACAATGTAAAGTGTCTGATTGATGATCATGATGATTATCGGTTTAACAATGTAAAGTGTCTCATTGATGATCATGATGATTATCGGTTTAACAATGTAAAGTGTATCATTGATGATCATGATGATTATCGGTTTAACAATGTAAAGTGTCTCATTGATGATCATGATGATTACTGGTTTAACAATGTAAAGTGTCTCATTGATGATCATGATGATTATTGGTTTAACAATGTAAAGTGTCTCATTGATGATCATGATGATTATCAGTTTAACAATGTAAAGTGTCTCATTGATGATCATGATGATTATTGGTTTAACAGCTGTTTTACATGCATGAAATCTAGATTTTTCCATTGTTTGGAAAATTTGTAACAGTAGCTTCACTTAAATAACTGTAATTTGGAAACAAATAATCCAATTGGGCTCAAATTTTGACATTTGCTGTTTGAAGGTTAGTACTTTATAAAAATTATATGGATATTTTATTAGTGGCGCCAACTATATGTCAGGCCCAGGACTTATTGAGTGAAGTGTTATATACATAAATATTTATATTAAGTTAGGCATGTTTATATACTTAATCAGGACCGTAAGTTTTAGACCGGTCAAGATCAGAAAGAACCCCAGCAACCATCTTCAGAGTGATGATAACACAGTCAAGAAAGTGATCAGTTTTCAAAGGAAAATCAGGAAGAACAGCACCAGAGTCATGAAGGGAAGGATTGTCAGCAAAAAGATAAGAACAGAGATCAGCCTTGTCCTTAGAAGATGAAAAAACCTTAAAATCATTGAAAAAACAGGGAATAGTAGACTTGCCACTATTAACAATACTATTGTAGATTCTCCAAAAATCACAAGAGCCAACCTTTTGAGATCAGTTTTTACAGTTTGTCAGCATATGTTAGAAACACGGACTAGATATGAAATTTATATGAAAGTTTGTAATATAACCATACAAAAGAAAAGATTACAAAGGCAATCCAACTTTCAAGAAGATTTCCATCACAACCACTTTCTCACGGCTTCTTTCTCTGCTCTCTGAAAATCGACTCCATGCTTTCCATCCGTCCTTTCATTTATCTCAGTTGGTCTCCACATATGCTAATTTGTTATTCACATATGCAGATCAGTCCTAACTATAAAAGTTTACAATTGTGAAGAGAAGCTCTTTTTTACTCTAGCAGATGGGCATGCATGACATGCAAAGCATCTCATTCTCTTTTCAGCTGGTAAGTGTTCCTCTTTATTGTCACAAGTTATAGACATGTTAATACATAAAGTGACACAAAACTGAATCCTAAACAAGAAATACAATGCACCATGACAACACAAAAATGTGAATGAATAGAAATGTAAAGTTACTTACAGTCTCAATGGTGATGACGCATCACTGAGAAAATAGGACCAAAAGTCAGCTGACTTGATCAGAAAAATAACCGAACGCACGTTAAAGTTAAACATGCTCAAAAGCGGAATCTTGCTTTTCAATTTATGATGACCATGTGGGGCAGAAGAGTACCAAATCATATAACAGTAACACCATTTTGCATTAAAACCAAACATTTTCAAGGAAGATAACTCCGCTGCCAGCAATAATATTTCTTGTTAACAAAATAAATTTCTCCCAGGTTTAATAATATGGAAAAAAATCGAGTCTTTTTCAATAATAATGTTAAGAGAAATATTCACTCTTCTTCTGTAAAAAGAATTGTAATTGTCAGCTAAACATTTGTTTTAATAAATAAAACGAATACATCTTTTTGTTTTAATTTAACATTGTAACAATTTAAATCTGTTTAAAAACAAACATTCCCTTTCTTAAAAAGAAATATTTTTGAAATCCATAAAACAAATATTTAAACCTTTTAATTAATTTTTCATTGTAATAATTTAAATCATTTTTAACATAAAAAACTTGTCAGCTAAATATTCTTGAAATAAACCGAATGTGATTTCTTTAATTTCATTTAAAATGGTAACGATGAGATGTGCAATAAAATTACAGTAAAATAAAAAGAATGAAAACATTAAGATTTTAAACTATTTATGCATTTATGTTGCAACAATTCATTTTAAAATAAGTAAAGTCTAAATTTTTTCACACTGACATCAGATAATCTGCAATCACTTTTTTGCATTTCAGCTTTGGTGACCGGAGGATCTCATTTATGAAAATGGGTGTGGAAAGTGATAATGTACGTACAGAGGTATATGTATATCATCATTATTATTATATTATGTTATTATTATGCAGATGAATCAAAACTTGAGTTTATTTCACTCATTCGAAGACCTCCTAATCGGAGCATAACTCCATAAACTTAACACTTTTCTTAGACCATAACTTCAGTTGTATAATCTCTATTTCAACACACTTTTTATTATTGTGATTGCTTAAAAGTATTTTGAGTGTTTGGTCTCTTGTCCTTGCACCCTCACTGGAATGGGTATTACAACTAGTATAAAATAAAGAACATTAAAAGACAGTAGACGACCCATTAACCATTGCATCAACATTGGTACATTGTCCATTATTGCATACATTTGTGTCCTTGTGAAGGTAAATAGATATTTTAAAATTACATGCAGAAAGGTGGAGAATAAAATTACTCTGTGCTTTCAATTTAAAGGAAATTAATGAGATTTCACAAATAAGCGTTGGAGATATCAGTTATGGCAACAAAATAAACACACATGCTCCTGCTGCTGCTGAATAAAACTATATTATGTCATCCAATCAAAACCCTTGTTGCAATGGTGAGTTAACAGACAGATGATCATTTATAGTTGGCTTATTTTCAACATTTATTTATTTACATAATTCTGACACTGCTTCTACTATCACGTCATAATATTCCCTCCTCCCACCACTCCTCCCTTTTTATTCCCCTTCCCCCATCATTTCTTATCTCATTTGCCCTTCCTCCCACCATCTTAAAACATTACATGTGTAAACAAGCAAGATTATCACAGTTTTGGCATTATATAGATCAGTGTTTCACAACCTTTTTCCTCTTGAGTAACCCTAAAAATAAATTACATGTTTCAAAAAGAAAATGATATACCATATATTTCTCATTTTATTTTCATTGTAGTTCACAAGGTAAATATCATAGTATATATTTTTGAATAACTGGTTTAAGGAAAAACGAATAATGCTTTGTTAAATTTTTCGGTAATGCTAAATAAACTTCATCAGTTTTCATTCACACAAAAAATTCAAAACTCAAACTTAAAAAATAAACAGAAGTAACGAATAGCATATAAGACCTAGAATATAAATGTAAACAAAACGAAAACAGATAATTGCTGCATCAGTTTATTATTTATTTATCCTTTATTGGCAATGTTAAAAAGACATAAGGTAAATCAAGGCAGTTTCACACATGTAGGTCCCATCCACTGAGTGGGCACTTACTAGTGAAGATGGTTTCATACAGGCATCACTAAATAGATTCCCAATGAATTTTAGATCTGATGATGCCAACCTATATCATAATAATACACTAAAGTATTTTGTGTTCATACCTACATTATTACCTTTCACACATTTTTTTAAAATGAGATCGACCGATCAGCAAAGATGGTGATTGGTGATTAATCTGATGTGACTAATGTAAAAATTCCGACTTCACCCATTTTAAAAATAAATTTACAAAATCGAATTCTGTCGTCCCGTCGATTAAAACAGTACAATTTTAAATAAATACATTCGTTTTATTGATTTGACTAAATTATTTTTAGTGTAAGAAGACAGAGAATATTTATTGTTTTAAAAAGACTTACATTTCTACAATTTTACATAAGTAAAGAAGAGACATATTTGTTTTATTTATTTAAAGAATATTTTACTGACAATGACAATTAATTTTATGGAAGAAGAAAGAATAGTTTTTCTTATATTATTGTTAACAGTAAATTATACAGATTGATGTAGAAAGTATTGTGGAATTTCCACAGGGTCGCGCTAGTATTATAATAACCAAGAATATATTGTGCATGTTTATTAATAGTATTTATATGAAGTTAAATAAAAAGTCAAAAGTACATTAGCTTATCTCTTTTGTGCATTAGCTTATTTCACTTGCAGAACCCTTTGGGACCTTGTGTTGAAGCTTAGGGTTCCGGGGAACCCCTGCTGAGAAACGCTGTTACAGAGAAATTTCTAATTGATCGAGAATTATTTTCTTACCTGATGGATTTCTGTAAAATGGGCAATTGTTGGCGCAGTTGTTGCGTAGTGGATCAGTTGGACTCGTGCCGCAGGGACAAAGGAAAGGCACTGGGACACAGATCTTGTTACATTTCTCTTCAAGCGTCTGCACCAAGGCAATTAATTTCCTGTGGATTTAATCGGAAAAGCAGGATGAGAACTAAATATATAACAAGAATAAAAAAAACAGTAACAAAAAAAAAAAAAAAGAAAAAAAAAAGTGCATTTTGTCAACTGTGAAAACAATTTGAGAATATCTATCGCAAGGGAGACAACTCCGTACAAAAAAAAACGCTGTTTTAAATGTTAATTTGAAGAAAATTGTTATATACATGTGTAGAATTACTGCCGTTTCGATTGTTGATACTAGTCATCAATTATAACAATTTGCATGATATAAATAAAGTATACCATAGAATTTACAAAGAGAATATGTTTATTTTAAAGTGTTCTAGATCGTAACCATTAATCTCTTTTATGAATCAACAACCCCTGCAACAACATCAGCAAAGCGAAATTTCCATATGATTTTTAGGAGTTCAAATTAGGAAAGAATATTTCAGAAGCTGCAAGAAGCTTAAACGAAACACTTATTAAAGGTTCGGTTCCTGTTTGCATGAATAGAGCGTTCCTTTCAGAGAGAGGAAGAGAGTTTTAATGATGTTGAATGTCAAAACTAAGGAAATAAGAAGACAAACATACTCAAACATTTGTCTGTAAGCTCACAAGAATAGCAGAAACAAGCAAATTACTTTAAAATTACTATGATTAAATATTCAATCTACCAGTGGTTTTATTTCATTTCAAAATTTGGACCTTAAAACCTCAGTAACTTTCTGGACAACTTATATATATATATATATATATATATATGTATGTATGTATATATATTCTATTCATGATGTTGTAAGGGGCACTAAAGAAGTACTTTTTGGAATTCTCAAAAGTATAAAATAAAATATTCCAAATCGTTTTAGAAACGATCGTATGCCAAATATTTGTTGAATGTGACTTCTTTGAACTAATATAAATAATGTGCTAATTTAATTTATCTCAACTTACTCACATCACATATATAAATATATATATATATATATATATATATATATATATGGTGTTTTAAGGATGATTAGTGATGTATGAAGCATAAAAACGATTATGTTGTTTTTGTAATTATTACATTTTATTCCGATATTTTGAGCAGTCCTCCTCTCTTTGTCAAAAAAATGATACAAAATGAAGAAAATGAAACTGTTGAGAAAACTGGAATTTTCAATAGCGTGCAGCGTTCATTCCTTTTTTCAACGTTCAAGTCAGTTCACGTGAAATGTCTCTGCCGATAGGATAAGTAATCTGTAGTCTTTTTAAAAAAGGAACGCGTGTGCGTCCGTACCGTTATGCATTACCATTAAGGGCAACTGATTTTCAAATATATATAGTTTAAATGTCACTAAGTAATTGAATTGAGCAGAGTAAAAATAAACGAAAATAACAAATAAAAATAACAAATAGAATAAAGGGTAAAAAGAAAGTGAATGAATAGAAATATAATAAATTGATTAATAGACTGTATGTACTACTACTACTACTACTACTAATAATAATAATACTACCACCACCATGAATTAAAATAATAATATTATTATTAAATAATGCAAGATTGTTTAAGTAATCATATAAAAAGATATATAAATAGATAGACATATCAATAAAAATATATAAATAGATGCATGAATATATAAATATAAGATTTAACAGAGGTACCTTAAAATGAATACAAACGCAAAAAAGAAATTAATATAAATTAATTAGATAGAATTATATAAACAGAAAAATATATTAAAGTAATAGACTAGCCAAAATATGCTCCCTATCGTCGTATATTTTAGCTAGACTGCCGCGTCTCTTCCTCCTGTGTTCCACAGTCAACTGAGCGGGTTCAGTGAATTGTTTAAGTGAGTTAATTTGAAAAACTTTGATAAGTTCAGTCAGTTAGCTTAGTTCGATTCCAAATGTCAGCGTTAAGTTTCTTTATTGTTTATTTATTAATGTAAAGTAAGTTTCTAACGTTTAAAAAAATGTCCGTCGACGGACATTCTGACAAACAGAGAAAGTCTTCGTTATATGATAAGTGGACTAGCCAAAATAGCCTCCCTACGGTCATCTATTTTCGCTAGGCTGCTGCGTCAGAAATGAATGCTCACCCGTAAACCGATGGCGCCAAAAGAAATATTTTTAGTTACAAAAAAATTAATTAATTTTTTACCCCCCCCCCCAAAAAAAAATAAAGCGCTAACGCAAACTCCACACTATATCAAAGAATCAGTTTTGATACATAGCCTTGTTTTAAGATCATTCGTTGTCGCTAAGTAAAAAAGTGAAAAAAGTATTCTTTAGCTGTTATATTTAAATTAAATGGGTTTTATTATTTTGTCATATTTGCTCAGTTGGTAGAGATTCAGATAGAAATCATCAATCATCAACTTTGACTTGAGATTGCGAGTTCGAATCACCACCTCGGCGTCAAATTTATTTATTGTTTATTTAGATGTTAAGAGGTGCCCTAATGTATTTCTTATGTTTACAAAAATTCTTGCTGACTTAAAAAATTAAGTAAATACTATTTACTCCCCCCCCTTATGTTTACAAAAATTCTTGCTGACTTAAAAAATTAAGTAAATACTATTTACTCCCCCCCCCCTTATGTTTACAAAAATTCTTGCTGACTTAAAAAATTAAGTAAATACTATTTACTCCCCCCCCCCCTTATGTTTACAAAAATTCTTGCTGACTTAAAAAAATAAGTAAATAGTATTTACTCCCCCCCCCTTATGTTTACAAAAATTCTCCAGAACAGACAGACAGAGAAGCTCTTTGTTATATTATAAGTTTTTTTTTAGTTAAAAAAATTTTTTAAATAAATAAAATTAAACTTCAAGTTTGAATGTTGAAAGCTTTACTCAAGAGAGACTGTTGAGTTTCTTGCGAAAAACTTATTGACCTATGCTGTGTCCAAGAAACATGATGGAGAGGTAAATCAGTCAGAATGGTTATGGGGAAGAATGTAAAATATAAGCTGTTTTGGATTGGAAATGAAAAGTGGTGCTGGTATTTTTATTGCAGAGAGATGTGTATATAAAATGATTGAAGTTAATTGTGTAAGTGAGCGAATCATACTGATGAAGTTGGTGGTTGGTGAGAAAATTTTCATTACAATGTGGTTTGAGTGAAGATGTGAAAACTGAGTTTTATGACAGGCTTATTACAGTTATTAGTTGGTGAGAAGGAAGTACTTGCTGAAGCAGGAGATTTGAATGGTCATGTTGGAAAAACCTCTGGTAGTTTTGAGGGTGTTCATGGAGGAAATGGATATGGTGATAGGAATACAGAAGGAGAAAGAATCTTAGAATTTGAGCTTGCCATGGACATGTTGGTTGCAAATATTGTTTTTAAGAAGAAGCCATCCCCATTAAGTATGAATCTGGGATAGAAAAGACTCAAATAGATTATCTGTTAATAAAGAAAAAGGACAGAAAGCTCTTAAGTGATGTTAAAGTAATATCTGGTGAAGAAATTATGACACAACATAAACTAGTTATTTGTGACTTTAAGTTGAAGAAGGTCTATGAGGGAAATAGAAAGTTTATCCCCAGGAGAAGGGTGTGGGGTAGAGTGAAGACAACGTAAAATGCAAATTTAGATACCAAATGATTGAGCGTTTGGTTAC
The DNA here is from genome assembly GCA_963556195.1 of Sepiola atlantica. Classification (NCBI taxonomy): domain Eukaryota; kingdom Metazoa; phylum Mollusca; class Cephalopoda; order Sepiida; family Sepiolidae; genus Sepiola; species Sepiola atlantica. The sequence goes on from OY744535.1 coordinate 65,532,677, forward strand.
TAGAAGGAAATGTGGAAGAAGATATATATATATATATATATATATATATATATATATATATATATATATATATGTGAGTTTAGTAGGAGAGAACCCCAGCAGAGTGCTTGATTAAGAAAATTAAAAAAATAAGAGCGTAATATTTATTAATGTTTGCATTACTGAAGATCAGAACAACATCGGTACCGTCGGTTTCAAATCCTAACAAAGGGGACCTATACAGGCCTCTTTATCGAACTCTCTTCATCCTCTGCTTATAAAGCAGATGAACAGACGTTGAAGAGAGTCTGATAAAGAGGCCTTTATAGGTCCCCTTTGTTAGAATTTGAAACCGACGGTACCGATGTTGTTCTGATCTTCAGTAATGCAAACATTAATAAATATATATATATATAAAGTTTTTTAAGGTTCATATTTTTTTTTTAAGAAGCATCTATTGTTAAATTTAATAAGGAATAGGTAAAATAAATACCTTTTGAAGCATTAAAGATGCGATATCAATTTTTTTTAAAAAAGAAAAATAAATCGAAACCGATTTTTTTTTTCTTCTTTTTTTTTATTATAAACTTCCATTTTTTTGTTAGTTTAAAGTGATACAGATATTTCGCCAAAAACTTGGCCTCATCGGTGTGTCATATAGTCCAGTGTCTTACTATCGGACCAAGACACCATGTCTAGAAATATGTACGATTTTTATCACCTAAATATTTAATGTATTTTTTTATGTAATTATTTTTATTTGTGATTGCAACGTTCATTGTTTTTTGCTCACTACTACCCCGATTGTGATTAAGATGCAGAAAATTGCATTATTAGTCGCCCTTAATTTTATAGGACATATTTTTATTTATTTTATACGTACATAAAAGTAATCCATGGACACATGTTTCTGGCTCACAGCCGTCATCAGCATGGCTAACTTATATAATTATTTTTGAGGTACCAAAATAATAGATAGCTATGAGTTAGCCATTTACTGAGGAACAGCATACACATGGTATTTTCAGCCCATCCAGTAAAATTTCACATTGTTCATGAAACCTAAGATATCGATGGCTGATAGAATTTTTGTACAATATGATATGAAATAAATAAAATATGTTCTTACCAACGTAACTGAGCACTCTGATCTTATTTCTCCAGAAACACAGTACAATATATATATATATATATATATATATATATATATATATATATATATATATATATAAGCTTTTAGTCATTTATACACGAGAAGAAAAAAAACACAAACATATATATTCAACATTAATAATGCAATGCAAGCCAAAAAACCCAATTTATATAGGCCACCCCCAAAAAACACCATCCACTGCTAACAATGCAGAAGCATTCCCCTCTTTCGTATTTCTAGTGACAGCAGTACTATCCTAATACTAATATGACCCCCAAGGGGTTTAAATTGTAGGCATACTAACTAAATCAGCATATTGCAGACTTACAACTTGTATAATATATATATATATATCTCGAATATCTCGTATTAGTAGATGAAAAATACCAGAGTGCTCAATTGTAGTACAAGGGCAGGATATATATTTTATTTACAATTATAATTTCATTGTTCATGAAGTCAGAAATATTTAGAAATGATAATCATAGAAGGTAGTTACTAGCCAAGTGACCTAAGAGGGGGCTGATTTAAAGTCTCAGACATACTCTGTGAAACTCGCCACATCACTAACCCCAAGCAAAGCTGCACACTCGTCAGGTGCTATACTACTCTAAGTGGCCCTTTAATCTTGCTCTAAGTACCCTACATATTTACAAATCTCTAAACTGGCCCTCCTCTGATCGCTTCACTCAATCACCATCCTTACCCTTGTGGCATGATTTTTAATTGATAAATTAAGTTTAATTATATCTGGAATAATTGATTAAAAGAAGTGGAGGATGTGGCACATGAAAATATCGCCAAATATGTTCCTCCAACCGACTAAACTTTGTAGTGACTCAGTCACCCCCTCCCCTCTCCTCGACTCTGTTTTGAAATAACTCTGAGGGCAACTAGTGCACAAGGGTTAAGAGTTGATCCCTCTACAATTGACTGAATTTACAGTTGCCGGCTTTTGCCATGGGGACTTCCAAAGGTTAAAAAGCCTTTACCACTAACATGTGCAAGTTGCAAGGTCCTGCAGTGGGAGGTGTTGCATTTGAGTGACAGATTCTCTCTGCGTAGAGGAATCAGTTTGCAACTGGCTTTAGCATTGGTCATGTCAAGAGAAAAGCACTCGAGATTTAATTTAACAGCATTGGCTGATGAAAATAATATAAAAGAGATTTTTGTCTTTTTAAAATAATATATAGTTTTAACTATCTATTATTTTAAAAAGACAAAAATCTCTTATCAATTTTGTATGCAGCCATCACTTTCAGCTGGTAGACTCAGCCCCTGTCAGACTCAAGACTATTAAGACAACATTTTCAGCTCTAGCAAAAGCAGACACTTACCCAAATGTTTAGACCAGCAGAGTCAATAATCAGCTTTGAGAATCTAATTACACAGCATCGTGAAAAGAGATATTGACAAAGCCACTGGTCAGAACTCATGTGACCCTTGTAACTCCCAGCCACACAACCAAACTATGTTTAATGCCAAGGCACAAAGACTATGACACTGAGTGACTCCCTGGGCGACAATTGTATCACACCCTCATGATAATACTCCATGGCTTATATGAGATACACCTGGCCCAAACCTATTTCCTTAGAAACTCTTGCTCTCCTGGCTGTCATATTAACAACTTGCCTTTCACCTGATGTAAACCACCACGAGTTGGATTATCTACCTCGTGTAATGGTAGTGACTATCCTGTGCCCTCAGCAGATGGACGTTTTTCAACACTCTAACTTTAACCTTATTTATTGAATCAGTTACCTTGGACAACTCTAGACCTATAAGTATGAGTGAACTTACACCATTTCCCCCAAAAAAAACTCCACTTTACTTTCAATCACACCTTCATACCAAATAAATACCAACCAGCCATCTTATATTTGTGAATACGTCTTATGTTACAAGCTTATATTAGGATAAACCATTTTTTGCTATCGTTTCACTATCTGTAGTAACATCTCCCACCTTCTTTTAAGAATCTTTTTTTAACAATTTTATGATCAGTTCAGGGGAGACTACCTATTACTATTAGGTAAGGAGTGGTCTCCCTTGGTCTATCAAAGATTTTACAGTCTTGACACCAAAGGTTTTTAATTTTAAACTCTGGATACGTTCTATCACTGCTCACTATTGTGTTGCATGGGGAAGGTTCAGGAAGCTGCAGCGAATCCTTACATTTAGACACATTTCCTTGAAGATTCGGGCAAATTTTTTTTAGCCTGTGTTTGATCTGCCTTCTTGTACAGTAATGAGACATGGGCCCCAAACATGACTTTGGTGTAATGATCATGCCATGATTGGGTGGATGTATGGCTGTAAGCTGGAAGAAAAGATCCCATCAATCATGCTTCATCAGAAACTTACTATTGGTGGGATTTCGGATGACTTACACGCTCGGCGTCTCAGGTGGTTTGGCCTTTTGCATCGACTCCATAGCATGTTTGGATATTCTGGGCACTAGAGAACGTGGTAAATGAAGGAAAACCTGGCTCGACTATGTAAGAAACAATATGATTGCATGCAACCTGACCGATGTTAACCATTCAGATAAGACCGCATGGAGAGCAGGCATGAGATATTGTTTAGTGTTGTCCACCTCAGAGTCTGGGATATTCGCAGCACTCTAAATAGAAAACCACCTGGAAAAAAAAACTTTCTTAAAGAAATTGATAGATATTTTTTTATCCCTTTTCTTATTTTTCTTAACTATTATCATGAATAGTTTAGTTTGCTAGCCTTAAAAAATTATCATGTTGTCAATGTAATACTTTATACATCTTTATTAGTAAGACATAGCAGTATGTGTTTTTACGATTGTCTCTTTACGTTTTGTTTATCATATTGTCACATTTGCATGTTTAATATATTTAATATAACACATGTTGAGCATTACTTATTTTAGTTTATCATGTGTATACTTAGTGATCTTGTGACCTTCAGTGGAGACCACTGGACTATATTTTTTGAAGATACTGCCAAGTCTGCTGCAAAGAAGGTGGACTCCTTCTACCGAGCTAGAAAACTTTTCACACCTGCCAGTATCCTATATCTCTTTCGCCCATGCATGGGGTATTGTTGCCACATCTGGGCTGGTGCTCCAATCACTTATCTCTTAGACAGGGTACAAAAAAAGAGTCTCTAACCTCTATCCCGCACTGTCTACCAAGCTCCAGCCTCTGTCCCATCACCACAATGTAGCATCCTTGTGTTTGTTTTACAAGTACTTCCACGGAATGTGCTCTAATGAACTTACTGCACTTGTACCCCTTCAATGTAAATATTCCTGATCCACCAGACTAGAAGCAGAATCCCACCCATTCACTGTAGAGGTCCCCAGATGCTGAAAAACTTTCTACTTTAATAGCTTCTTTCCTTGGACTGCTTACCATCGGTATTCCCTCCCTGCTCCCTGTTTTCCCGACTGTACCAACATGCAGAAATTTAAATGTAAATGTGAACAACTATCTTGCTCCACAACTCCCCATTTAGGATGCCCCCTATAAGTTTGGCTCTTAATCACACTATCCCCTTACGTCTCAGTGGCAATACGCCTTGTTTGGGGTGAACAAAAGGAAAAAAAACGATAATTGACACATTGGTGGCCGAGTGGCCCTTTTGAGACTTTTTAAAAGTTTCTTGGCACTTGTTTTGTTTTTCTGCATATACGGCTGATAACTGTTTTGACTCAGGCTAGTCAATGATTGATTCGCGAAACCTGGGTATTGTATGATGAAATTATAATTATATAGAATCTAAAATATTTATGGTTAATACAAATATATGGCTAATTTTTCAATAATTTTGTTAATACGTTTTCAATATTTTATTGATACCAGATCTTTTTTTTCCGGAGTTAGTGTCTGCTAAATTTATCTTGATGTTTGCCATAGATCTTATTATGTGTTCATCAATTTGTGATTGGCACTGTCCATGAGACTCCCATTGTTCTACTTTTCTACCCCTGTCCTCAGGTGGTTGAGGATTATCCATTGTTTTTGAGACAGGTGCTAATCCAATATCAACAAATACTTGTCATAAACCGTCCCCATAACTAATCAAACTATGTTCATTCCATTCATCATTTTTTCAATCCTCTCATAATATTCTTCGTCATTCAACTGACAATCCATCTCATTAACTTTTATCCTCGAGTGGCTTTTGGCTTTTATAAGTGGTGACTCATTAGTAAAAAAAATGTAAATCCATACCAGACCACTATTTATGGTTTATATATCTTCATATAACTTTAGAGCTATTACAAATATGGTCAAACATTTACCACGCTGGTTTTGGTATGGAAATTAATGGTGGTTTGAATTACTGCACCAGCATGGTGAAATTCATTGAAACGTAGCGGCTAATTTCCACACTGTAAACTTTCAGCTGTTTTTGTTTGTTTTACGGCATATCAACCATCTATGGGTTATTTAATGCCGAATAAAGTTGTCAAATATAATTCTATAGGTAGGATAATTATTTATGCTCTTAAAATACATTGCTCTCAAAATACATTGCTCTCAGAAAACATTGCTACTAGAAGGAAATTTCACACTGATAGTGGGAACATTAATCTTAGGAAACATTGCTCTCAGAAAAGATTACTCTTAGAATGAAAATTTTACAGAAAACACTACTCTTTGAAAACATTTACTCTCAGAAGGAAATTTCATTACTCAAGAACAGGAAAACGGAGCACCCCACCAGTGACACTACTCCTAGAATACATTGCTCTTATCGGTAATCTTCGTTGTTCTCAACATGATTGACCTTCAGCCACTGCCATCTAGTATCTATTTGGGAGAAAATAAAAAGGAGAAATAAGGTTTTATTTTTTGAAGAATCAGATTGAATAATACGGTTGTGGATGAACTTATAGAATGCATGACATGACCAGCTGATTAATGGATCGGGCCTCTCCGATCTCTCATCTAGCCGAAAGTCAAAGAATGGCTCAGCCATCAGAATCCCGTCCTAAGGCATCATGGGTCGCCACCCACAACCTACAGGTGGCCCTGTTTTCGGGGGAATTTTAACCTTCTGCATGGGGTTGCAGTCGGAAAATTTGTGACTGTCAACAGGGGGAGCTGTTTTTTGTAATTTTCCTAAATTACACAAAGATACTCAAGTCGGCCATGGATAGTGATTGAAACAAGTATCTGTAAATCTAATAGAGAGAATAAGTATACAGGTATTGGACCAAATATTTGACAAGCTTAAGACCAGAAGTATTCTTGATTTCTGGATACAGCCTAAATATATACATATAATATATACAACCTAAATATATACATAAAATATATACAACCTAAATATATACAATCTAAATATATGCATAAAATGTAACAGTGAAAAGTAAATTGTATTTAGCAGATTTTCATATGCTTCTAAAGCTGACGCTCGGTTGGCGCTTCCAATTCATATTCTTTAAATATGGACAAAATATTTCTTCATTTACTCGATTGTTTTGTCAGCATTTCCGCCTGATATAATAAGGTACCCTCAGAAGAGACCAACATCCTTAGTGAAAGTGGCGCCATGAATCTGATGAAGTTCAAACACAGCATCCACTTCATCACTGCCTCCTCCTTCTCCTCCTCATACTGTATCAGGTCTGTAGTAAAATGCATAAAGAGTGAAATGAACAAAGGTCTCATAAAATAAGGAGAATGGATGATTCCATTTTTTCTATCAACATAACAAGCAAAATTTGATTGTCTTCGTTATATAATCATGTTGAAGATTCTATCTTAAAAATCCTTGATCCTGCCATTCTTCCTCCCTCATTTATGCTGTTTGTTTTTAAAGATCTAAAGGGCCCTCGTCCAGAGTCTTTGTGCAACTCAACCCTTGAAGTAACCTGATCAGCATGCCAACAATATAACTAATGTTAATAGGTTTTAAGACAAGATAGATAGATAGATAGATAGATAGATAGATAGATAGATAGATAGATAGATTCCGTGATGAAGAATGGATTGCATGAGAGTTTTCAGATGAGATTTTCAAAATAATCTTAATTTACTGGAAGTTTTTCCAATGTCAGAAAAAATTGAAACAAAAAACAATTGAAATTTTGCATTTATTTTCTATTTTTATTTTCTATTTCTTTCACAATGTTTTTACTGGGATGCTCTTGAATAAAAAAATTCCTATGCTTCTATGACCCCTCTACATCCATATTTCACACAATGTTTCAAGCAAACTACATCACCTTATTAAATAAATTCTTGTTTTTAAATATATGGGTTAGTGAAAACTGAGAAAATTATGAACGTACCGTGTATAGGACGCTTGATGTAAAGAATGTTTTGTAAGTGTATCTTGGATCGTCTCAGGAATCTCATACTCTTCAAAGATCTCAGCTTTTGAGCGGACAAAAGGTTCCCTGGCTGATGTCTCCATTTCTTTGCGTATGGCCTCACTTGAGTTGCTCAAACTGAATAAATGAAAACAGAATACTTCTTAAATATTTCTTGATGAGATGTCAGACAGAGGCAGGTTTACATAACAGGTAATCCCAGTTGTTTGTAGAAACAACAAAACAGTGATCAATGCCAAGCAGAAATCTGGAAAAAAAATTTTTTTAATCCAAAACATCAAAAACTAAACATGTAAAAATAACTATTCAGTGAAAATTTTATTTATAATTATATAATCAAGTGTGTCAAAAAGTGGTAAAAATGTTAATACTTCTATTGCTACTACGGTATGAAGAACTTTTTGTATTGCAAGGGATTGAAATTAAACTACTACTACTACTAGAAATAAACACTTACATCCTTCAAATGTATTGCCCAAACCTGCACTAAATTTAGCATTAAGAGTCCTTGGAAAGTATGCAGGTGTATTATAAGAGTAAAAATTAATGTACTATGACTAACAATAATTACAAACATTACCAGGCTCCAATACAGAATCGGCCATGCTCAGTTTAAATCGGATCGGATCTAATGTGCTCATGTATTCATTAGTACTGTTGGGAAAAAAAGTAAAAATAAAAAGTTTAATTTAGAAAAAAAAAATTGCAAGTACCTAATTGTATATATTTACATGTTTGGAATGCTGCCTTTGTTGTTAGGTTCAAATATTTCAGCCATTGTATTCTCTCGCCTTCTTCAGGTGTCCTTTGCCATGGTTAATAAGCTACGAGCTTCTGTGAATTCCGAACTGAAACTTTAATTCACAGGGATTGAACTCAGAATTTCTAGGTAGAATTAACTCTAGAATATCTCTTTGCCAAAATGAAGACAACAATCTCAAATAATAGAAATAAAATTTCTGTACATTTTATTGATGATGTCTCGCTAAATTTGTATTGCAACATATGCCATATTCGATGCGAATCGAAAGCTACATACTCGTACAATGAGGTGGCGAGATTTCCCACCGATTTATTCATGCCAAATTCAAATTATGTTCATCGGAATAGGAGGTGCATATGTGGTCTCAATTCAGCAATGGGAGTGTAAAGCAGGATGCAAACACAGTCACAAAGGGAACAAGCAAAAAAAAATGGATTCAAAGATGAAATGATTGAATACAAGAAGATGAAGAAAAAATACAAATCAGTCTCTTTTTTTCTACAATCACGAGCCGATGCCTGAATAGAGACAAAAGAATATAGACTTTAAGAATACAATAGAAAGCTTATTTTTTGTAATATTGATTTTGATTGATTCTTTCACCACATACAGGGAGTGCATATTCGCCATTATATATTTCAGACTGTTGTCATTCTCATCATGGTAGTTGTTGCATTAGAATTGCGCATGGCTGATCATGGTTGGAGAGAAAAGGGAGGTCACCAACATCTATGGAATTAGATGAAAATAATAGACAGCAACACTGAAAGATCAGAAAACTCAAAGAATCCGTGCATATGCTAAACTACAGTGACCTCTTAAGTAAGTTAAGTATATAATAAGATTTAGAAATAATAATAATAATAATAATAATAATGTAATCATATCCGTTGTGTATCTGTACATTTATTTATATATCTGACGCTTCTGTCAGTAATTTCGACTAACAGTCACATTCTATTAATGTCGACAGTAGAGGTAGAAGATACGGGTTGAAGTAACTTTAGCTGTTTTATCAAAAAAGAATTTTGCAAAGTGAGAAAAGTTTTTATGGTTGTTCGATATAAATTGCAATACTGTGATGAAGTTAATCTATATGAGTATGATGTAAATGGTTCATTGTTTGAAAGTAAATAAATTTTATTGTGATATAAAAATATTGGCTAATTTTTCAATGCTCCATTCAAAAAAAACATTTTTTCTCCCATCAATTTTACGGAACATGGTAATAATAATTACAATAAAAGCATAGAACATGCAAACTGAAAACAAACATGAGAGGCGATTGGGTTTATACAGACTATTTGATCATTTTTTTATATTCTTTCATTTTAGAATGTGCAACAGATAGCTGTTTCTGTGTACTATTTGTTGGTTTCAGAGCTAGAGACCATGGACGACTAGAAAGTACAAAAAAAAATGGAAGAGTGACCTACACGATGAATTAAATACTCGGAAAAATTAGCTGCAGCCCAGTGTTCCTTGAAGGTGGTGTGATATAAGCTGGCAAACAGCAACGAAAATGTGAAAGCAGTGGCTAGCAGGAAGGGTCAGAGCAAGCATTCTCACTGTGTCTGTACAAATTTATCGAGAAGCTGCAAAAAAAGGTGTGGCAAGATCTAGGCACGGCAATATGGATCTTGGCAAATAAGATGGGTGTCAGCGTGGTGATGATGAAGAAAGCGTTTAATGAGAATCTTTGCTACTCCACATACAAAAGTCTCAAGGGTCAACTTACTCACTGCCAAGGTCCAAGAGAACCACTTTACAAAAGCCAAAAAACTCCTCAAGAAATTCAAATGCTTGCACAACGTATGAAACAACGTTCGCCTATAGTCAAAGGACAAGCTGATTGCCATCATCAAAGTGATGTTCAAGGGCCTCGTGATGAACACTGTTAATGCACATGCTCCAGATTCAGGCTGTAGGGTTAGAGGTTCACGGCTGCTTCTTAAAGTGGATTGAATTCGGAAAAAGATCCTCTAAGAGGTGCACTTTGAATTTTGCAAATACATAAATTACTGGCTAGAATATGAAGTTTTTCTTTCCTTTCCAAAAAGTGTCAAATTTGTCTCAAACACTCTGTTAACCCCAGAAAATAACTCTACTAGCCACATAGTCTAGTGGATTAAAGTGTTTGTTAAGAGATATTCTAGAATGAATCCGACCTAGAGGTTCAGAGTTCAATCCCTAGTGAAACAATTTAAGAAAAAATTAAATGTTACGGAATACAAAATAAGGAGAGTCGGCAGTGGACCTTGGGTTTACTCTTGGCAGCCTTGTAACTCTCGCTTCTCTTATCTTGTCCTTTAGTCCTCACATTCCATGAGCGATGTTTCTGACAAAGAGGGAAGAATTGCTGTCTTCTGGATCAGAATCTATCCATCTAACACTAATCTTTGGCTAGTTTTACCTTGAAGTAGTATTTTTTTAGCTCCTTACATCAAGTAGCTTCATGCCTTGTCTGGAGCGATTTCCATAAAAAAATTCTTTTTAAATGGAAGTCTACTACCTCAGTTGATTAAAGGGATCAGCTTGAAATTCATGGAAGATTACCAACTATGACTACCTACAGAAGGCCACAAAACTGTGTGACGAGGATAACAGTTCAAAACATAGAAATCAAGTCAATAAAAGAGTTTCTATTTAAAACTAGTGGGACGACTGTTACTCAGCAAAATCGAAGAAGCGCCTCTGAACTCCATATAAGAATTTTTACTTACTATAACTATTAATTATTGCGTTCTGTAATTATTAAATTTATAAATAATAATGAACATTTAAAGGCTTCATAACTTCAAAAGAGCATCATCGCAGTTATGTACCTACGTAGAAGAAGAAATTCTTTTTTCTGGAGAGATTAATTGTATCTATACACAAACACTGGAAAGAAGGTAATATTTTATATGAATGGAAATAAATAAACATGCTCTTCATTAATTTTATCACTAACTGTAACTTTGGAAGGAAACCCCCTCCCCCTAAAAAGAAGACAAATCCGAGTGGCAATATAAAAAAAAAGTTTTTTCAATGAAAAAGACAAAAATGGTGTGCACACAGTGAGCATAATAGAACCAGTTAAAGTCAACAGTCTAAGGGACCAATAAAAGTCAATTTCTCCCGAAAATGTCCTGGTCGGTCTTGTCCGCACTTTCTGGTGAATGAGACAGGCAAGAAACCTTCCAGGAGGTGGCAATGTCTGAGAATATGGCCTTCTGTTACCTTTGAATGTTGTAATGAATTCAAAATAACAGAAAAGCGCTATGTTTCTTTGTAACCATAATTCTGGATAGCAATACAAGAAAATGAAAAAGACGGAAATGGTGTGCTTGCAGTGATCATACCAGAACCATAAAAAGTCAATTTAAAGTGTAAGGGACCGATAAAAATCAATTTTGACTGAAAGTGTCTTGCTCACTCCCTCACAGATTAGAACGCCTAAGTTGACAAGCAATAAACAAATCCCCACTTCGAAAAGACGTGGTAATGCCTGGGAGAAAAGTCTCCCATGACTTTTGAAGCTATTTCTAAGTACTGAAGTAATTTAAAGAAAATTTCATTGAATTGTAGGCTCAGCACAGGAATGCCTATTTCAGAAAGTAATAATAATATACGTTCAGTAGCCGATAGAAAATTCTCATGCCCCATCTCTATTTATAAAGTCTGCAAATTAAATAAGAAATAACCACAAAGACTAAATTTGCACAAAATGTATTTCATGAAAAAGAATAAATCATTTATTTGAAATATCTGCGTGATAATTTCAGATGGAAATCAATGTTTGATTGGATGTACTTCCACTTTATATTTGAAAAATATTCTCATTTTTTAATTGGTGACATCTTCAAAACTGATCTGATGCAACACATCTTTTGACCAGATTCTCTAAACCAACTTTTCTCAACTAGTGTTCCCTGTAACCTTTAGGTGCCACAAGAAGTCACTAGGTATTCCGCAAGAAATAATAGTAAATAAGCTAATGCATTTTTGAATAATCTTTTTAAATGTTACATCGTACTATACACATACTGCATATTGCTAGAAAATCTTTGTTTTTTTACTTAACCATTCTAGTATTTAAAATTATAATAATCATAAGAAAAGTATTTAGTAATGTCTAACCAGCGATAATAGCTTTTTAACAAAAGTAAAGTTTTCTTAATTTTCTGTGGATCAATTTTTTTTTTTAATTCTGGCTGAAAAATCTTTTGGCTTTTCGATGAAAACAACAAATTTTTTAACTTTGTTGGAGTAAATAAGGAATAAACATACAAAAGTCAGAGTTTACTTAACAAATAGTTGCAATACAACAATTATATTTACTGAACAACTTCATTATTTACTCCCTGTCACCACGGAATTTTATTTTACATTAAAAAGTCTTGTACTCATAGAATCAGTTAATGTCTTAATCGTGTCATGTGGGAAGATTTGCCTTTGCTGCAGTATTGATAACTTCCCATACGGTGGTTTTCGATGAAAATTGACATATATCTGTATAAACGCCTCGTTTGATGAGAGACTAAAAATTTTCAATTGGCTTTAAATGGGGGGGGGGGGGAGATGATGGCCATTAGTTTTCAAATATTTCCTTGCCCATCTTTTTTATCATCAGTTAGCGTTTTTTTCCACCCCATTTTTGTTGTAGATATACAAAGCTATTATCGCCGATTTCCCTGAAAAATGCATAAAGCGTTAATGACATCTAACAACGATACATGGCATGATATAAACAAACACGACTGAATGATGTTTCAGAATTTTTGAGATGAGGATTGATAATTTGCATTATTTGGATTATTCGGACTACTGTTCTAATCTTGAATGTTATTCTTACAACGTTTCAGCCGATGTAACCTCCGACCTTCTTCAGGTGTAACTTGTCGAACTCAGCAATCTGTATAGAATTTTGAACAGAACCCTTTATTTAATCCACTGGGGTAGCAAGGACCCATGGCACAACTGGTTGAGTAATAATCAGTTCTAAGTGACAGTCTTCTGAAGGTTCAATCCTCAGTTCAGGCGATACTAAGAATACAATTATGAATTGCTTAAGACTTCTACCCGGTCATGGCTGACAGAATGAAAGTAAGCTACTCCCAATTCCTACAGCTACATACTTAGAAAACGGAGATGTTAAACCTAACATAATGATATGGAATAAGAGGAAGAGAATAACAACCCTAGTTGAAGTCAGTGTTCTCAATGTCGAACTAAACAGAGTTGAGAAGGTGAAAATAACGAACTATCAAGATCTTATGTACGACAAGAAAAGAAACTGAAATCATAAGAAGATTTCAATCATTCCAGTAATCAATGGGCTCACGAAAAAGAACTTTAAAAAAAACAATAGCACTTAAAGAGACGGTTAGAATCCTAAAAAGATCTCTCGGTTGGAGTCTCTGAAATAGCGGTAGGATGCCCCATCCCCAGCAAAAGCAAAGAGAAAAGAAAATTGAAAAAAAGTAGAGATAGATAATGCATCCAGCCTGTCGTATTATCTCGATCGTGCCCCCTGTTAGATTCTGGTTTCCTTGAAGTTACTACCCCCACCGTACCCAGACATCAGTCCGAATGTAAGCTGTCAAAAGATCGAAAGGTTCAAATGTGATGTGTGTGGAAGTACATAAGTGCCGGAAGCGACAGGAACCGTGTAATTGCTGGGTAGTTTTGAACTGGTGCATTTGCGGGAAAGAAGTCAGTTAAAAGACAAAAAAAGACATGTGAAAAGGTACTAATTAATTAACTAAATCTCTCTCTATATATACCTGTCTGTCTGTCTGTCTCTAAATGAATAAATACGAAAGTTTTTTTTATTTATCACTCCTATATTACTATCAAAACAGGCTGATGTTATCTTAATCAATAATACAATATTTATTTACTCCTCCCGGAGTTAGGCACAAGGCCAGTTTTATCTTACTCCCACAAGTAAGATGTGACCACAGCTTGGGTCGAGAAAGTGGGGTTAAAAGCCAGCGCTCGAGAGGTGAGCACTCTGGCCATTTAAAAATTGCCTGGGCAGCCCCGTCGGCATTCCCCGGTAGGGGCGCCTCAGACAGTAAGCAATAAACTTACTCCTCCCCAAAGAGGGGAGGCGAAGCCTGGGAGGGTGGACCTCCTAGAACTGCACAGGACAGGCGTGCAGTATCCATCGGAACAGATACTACACTTTGATCTTAGCCAAAAGGCCGAGAATTTTAGATATAATACAATACTATGCTTTCAAATACAGTATATATCATACTAAAGAAACACATATAGACATTCAAATATCTGTCTAATTTGCATAACTTCTTTTTTCAACTGTCTATAATTAATTAATGTTTTCTGTTATTCATTTATGATTATATAATTTTATTTTCCCTGTGTATCTACAATAGTTTTGTGTAAATTAACAGTTATTAATGTAAGTAATTTAATAAAAAAAATGAATAAATTATGAAAAACATTCTTAAAATATCCAGGGAGGTAATTTAGATGAAGCAAGCTAGAAAGATATACTGAGTTACCAGAAAAAAGGGCAGTGATTTGTATCTCTCTCTTTCTATCTCTCTCTCTCTCTCTCTCTCTCTCTCTCTCTCAAGGGAGAGGAGACTCCTTTAAAAATAATAAAAAAACAAATTTGGCGTCGTCATCACTACCTGTCTCTCTTCTCTCTTACTCTCCCCTTTTCTAGCGACGATAGATTTTCTTTTTTTTTTCTTTTTTTTTATTGTTTTATGATTTATTTACGAAATAAAAGAGCAAAATATATAAATATAAAGTCTGAGATAAAAACGTCTTAAAATACAAACCAATAAAATTGGACTTTCTGTTTAAATTGTAAGCTTTTTTTAATTTAAAGTTTTCTTTCACTTCTTAATAAATTTCTCGCCTCCCCCCACAATATTACATTTTCAAAAACAGGCATGCTGACTATTTTTATTAACCCCTACTCTTTAGGAAAAGGGGTATTTTTCCTTTCATTTGGCGTTAATTCCTATTTCAATCACGTAAATTATTTAAAGTGAAATAAATTTCGGCATTACTCATAATGATCTTATATTTTTGTTTACTTAAACCATGTTTTAGTAAAAAAACAAAAACACAAAAGAAAACATTAAAAACCTTAAGTCATATCAATTTTCATCGTACACGTGAAACGCCAAAATAAAAATTAGATCCGAAATATATAGTTGCCATCTAAATAAGTCAAGAGGCTAGCTAAGGAAGAACGATTACTCACGGTTATAAACATGTCTTTTTTAATTAAAAAATTATGATGGGAAGTTATCATTCTTCATTAACTTGCATACTTCTCTTTTTGGTGACTCTTTTTTTCAGTCCACTTTATATTTTGGCATTTTACATGTACAATAAAACTTGCCATACCATACTCGCAGACATTACCATCTCCTTTTATTGGGTGATACTCCCAGGTATTACCTTCTCTATCTTGGAGGGGGTATTTCCAACCAAGCATAACCACATCCTTTTTTTGTGTGTGGGTGGGGTTGGGGGTGGTGGGATACTCCAACGCTTTACCTTCTCTTTTAGGGGTTTGTGTAGTATATTTTCATTCCTCGTAATACATTCTTCCCAGGCATTACCTTCTCTTTTTGGAGGAGGGGGACAGTATAATATATGTTCATTCCTCACAATATCATCGTCCCAGGATGACTTTCTCCCTTTTTTAGGGGGTTGGGGTAGTTTACTATCTATTCTGTTTCATGATATCATCCTTCCAGGCATTAACTCCTCTTTTGGGGGACGAGGTAGTTTTCGTTCGTCATGATATAATCCTTTTAGTCATTACCTCTTCCTGTGGGGGTCAATATATGCAGTCTGTTAATTATGATATCATGCTCCTGATCTAGCAAAAATATGCGACTGGAGGGAGCATATTTTTGCTAGTAAGACAAAGAAATATTATCTGGTTCGCCCCCCCCCCCCTTATTCCCTCAGCGTCAAATATAGCGTAGGTAAGCAATTTCTCAAATTAATAGACAAGCACTTCCCCCCATCAAATAATCTCCATAAACTTTTTAACAGAAATACAGTAAAAACTAGCTATTCATGTTTTCAGTCCGTGGGATCCATTCTGACCTCCAAACCACCAACTAATTCACCCAACCCCCGTTGCTCTTGCAAAAGAGGTGAGACCTGGCCCTTGGGCAGAGGATGCACAGTAAGCTCCGTTGTTTACGAAGCCAAGGTTATATCCGGGGTGGATACCAAAAGGGAGGATATATACATCGGAATGACCCAAGGATCTTTTAAACAAAGACTCTACGCCCACAACAACTCTTTCAAATACCCCAAAAAAGACCACATAACCACACTGGCAACCCACGTATGGGATCTCAAGAAGTCCAACACCCCCTACAAAATAGAATGGAGAATTACCGACAAGCCCAAATCCTACAGCCCCACCTCCAGGACCTGCCCTTTGTGCACTACTGAGAAATTCAGAATTATACAAGCTATCAACAACTCTTCCATAAACTGCATGAACATGAAAACTGAGGTCTTCAGAAAATGCCCCCACAGAAGAAAATTCCTGCTAGCCCAATGGTCTGATAACAATATTACATAACCCACCAATTATCCCTTTAAACCAAATACCCCACTAAAAAGATAGTAAAGTATTTCTTAAAAACATACAAAATAACCAATCTCCCCAAGACCTCCCTAAACCCATAACAAAATTCCTATCTTTCTATTTACGTACAAAATACCCCCCCCCCCCCAAGATATATGTTAAACACACCACGGGCGCGACTACATGAACCCCGCCTACCATGATATAACCTAGTCCTAACCATAGATAAAACATTCATCAATAAACACACAACCCTTTCACCACAGATAATCACATCATCCATACTAAAACTAACCCCATCCAAAGCTGCTTATACATCTATCAGCAGATACCCCACCTCCACGTGACCCTCCTATCACGGTAAATACATGAAACCCCTTTAAACTCCCAAGAATACAAATACACCACAGAACGAAAGAATTTTTGACCCCTAAGAACCCCCCCACCCACTCCCCGCTTCATACAATCCATATAATAGATTCTCAAATCACCCACCCGCCCCTATATAAATGAAGATGAGTGTACACGTGTGTGTGTACAAGCATGTGTGCGCATGCGCGTGTGTATGTATAGGAGCATATTATTAATAAATAGAAAATAGAAAATAATATTAATAAAATAAATAAAAGATTAAATTAATAACATAACAAAAACACAAAAAATGGTTCCATGCACGTATGGGTATATAAGTTTATTTGCCGGTGCGCATGGACGGAAGTACGCGTACGAGTGGAATAAAATAAAATACTAAGATAAAGAATTTAATAAATTTTCTGAAATGCACTAAATATTAATATTATTAACACACCATCAATAAAATAGAAGTTAACAACCCCCACCCAGAGACTAAACTTATACCCCTCAAACGGAAATAACAGATAGCATCCATCAATCCGTTTATAACCAATTTTTGTTTTCAACACTACTGGTTATAAACGGGACATATCAACGAAACACCGCTTTCCTCCCATTAAGATCAAGAAAATATGAAAACACCAATTCAATAAACAAAAATAAACAAACACGTTAAGTCCATAAAAACATTATTGCATCATCTTTTTCAGCACTATATCGAACAATTAATCCGATACATAAATTTATTCCTAAAAACGACAACAAAAAAGCACCCTAATTTCATAAACCCAAACGGCAAACTATATAGCCGCCCCTTTCGTATTTTTTCAGACTAGGTAAAACAGTAACATTACAAAAAGAACAGATAAATAAATAAAACTTGCTAACAGATAAATAAATAAATAAATAAATAAAACTTGCTAGGGAATAAAATGAAGGCCTTTCATACACGAACATCAATCTCCCTTAAGTCTTAGTTAATCACTATCCCACACCGGATTTTTTCAGGGAACCCTCTCAGAGATATACCGTTTTCTGTCATTGTTGACGCCATTCCCTATCGGGACGTGACTATGATCATTTCAGCTTGCCGATGATTCCACTGGGCATGGAGATTTACTAAAGATGTCTAAATCTGCCCTTTTGGATGAAACCGCGGTACATTGCTGAAATATGTAATATACAGTATCTAAATAAATTTATATATATATATATATATATATATATATATATATATATATATAGTCTAAAGAAGCTTTGAATCATTTTAAAGAAAATACAGTTTTAATTCCCAGGGATACTAACTAAATCCAAAATATCGCAGACTTAGCACTCGCATAAACCGACTTACCGCTGGAAAATTTACAAATACAAAAGGGTATTCAAGTATATAACAGTGAAACAAGAACAGGGGACCTTAACTTAAATTGTGAAATATTAAACGGGGATCATCAGCTGTTTACCATGTACCTGTTTCGGAGATTTAAAAACAGAATAGTTATAAAATTCATGGCTCTCCATGCTTAAGATAGATAATAAAAAAAACATATCTTTTGGGAAGAAATGACTAATTATTGAAAACTAACGATTTGGCAAAAGAGCTCTATAAAGAATACACCACCAGAGTCCATACCAGCAAGAACTAATGCCTGGTCAAAAGAAGTCTTCAGACCATCTTCATATTGACTCCAAAGAAGCAAGACACCCCTTTCTTTACTTGATGTAAAGTGCCTATTCTGCTTAATGATTAATCCATGTTATAATCAAAGAATCTGCTTCTCCTCTCCTAATGCCATTGCCCCAAAATAGGTTGTGTCTTTTTCAAATAAAACAGAAATGCCGACCGATTATGATGAAATTGTTTTATGAAGCACTCTAAACTTTGAGAAAAGTGAACAGGGTCAAAATTACATTTAACACTGGTTATTTATTTTTGTTTAGTCAGCATGGCCATTTCATTTGACCATCTCATTTGACCCTCAATGCTTTGAGGATGTTTCAGGGGGGGGGGGGGGTGATACTCAATAAAACTCCAGAAAAACTGACAAAAAAGACAAAATTTCCAAATCTCCTCATTTATTCCCTTGATTTTGTTTTAGTGGAAATTTTTGTGTCCTTTTTCAATAACTTTTTTTTTAATCGAAATTAAAAGAAATAAAAGTATATTTCAATAAGTCCCTATTTACTTGCACACGAGGGCAAAATTTTTGTTGTTTTCTTCATCAAGATGTTACAGGATAATGTCATAATAGACATGCATTGGCTCAGATGATCACTCGGGAGATGTGCTGGAACATCCAAGTGATCTCTCAGGGCCTGTTTTACAAATGGCTCCTATCATCCGTTCAATGTCTCGTGTGAACTAAACTTATATCATGTTTAATTTTACTATTGGTATATAAAACCAACCATAATTCATATGAATCTGCAAGTTACGACTTTTGATCTACTTGATATTAGCATTGCCCCCCCCCCCTTCCTTTTAGAATCTACTAAGAGTAAACCTTTGTTTACAACTCCACTCTGTGTGCTCAATAATATGACTCTGCCAGCGTAAGTAACAGCGGTGCTTGCAGGGTATGGAGAACTCAGTTCTAAGAAAATAAATATTCATTTTGATACAACGGATTTGCAATGTGAATCTTAAAAACAGGCTAAATCTGATGACCTCAGAGGAAGATTAAATCTCGATAATATGGAGAGATGTGTGCAGAACAGAACACTTCGTTGGTGTGGCCATGTTGAAAGAATAACTAAGAGGTCTTGGGTCAGTAGATGTAGAACAGTTGGGGTAGCAGGTTCAGTTCACAGGGAGAAGGCCAAGGAAAACATAGGAAAGAGTGATAAGAGTGGTCTTTAGAGAAAGAGGGATAAATAAAGACCTAGGCTAAGATAGGTTAGTTTTTAAGTCAATTTCTAAAAGCCGTCTAACGCACGCCAGCATGTAAAAGGGATGAATATGATGATGATACTCAACATTGTACAT
The DNA here is from genome assembly GCA_963556195.1 of Sepiola atlantica. Classification (NCBI taxonomy): domain Eukaryota; kingdom Metazoa; phylum Mollusca; class Cephalopoda; order Sepiida; family Sepiolidae; genus Sepiola; species Sepiola atlantica. The sequence goes on from OY744535.1 coordinate 65,552,818, forward strand.
TTTTTTATCATGTTTAAATAAATTTATTGACAGATGTATACAACAGCCTCTAATTTTTTTTTTTCATTTTTAAACCCACATTTTAGTTGCTGTTTAGTTTGCTATATAAGTTTAACATAAAATGATCTATTGGAGTCGCTATTTTCTGAAGGATTTTCTTTTAACTCTCTAGAAATATGTGATGTTATTTCGGTTTTTTATCTTTAAATAACTATATCAATTGAACACCAAATTTGCAGATTATAAAAAAATATTTTACAAAATTCACTGTTCAATTTTTAGATGAGCTTTAAGTTTTCTATGTAAGTTAACGTAAAATGATTCCTTAAAATTCTGGAAAAAACTTTGTAAATGCAATTATTTTTATTAAGCACTAATTGAAAAATCAAGTATAGTGATCATTTTATATTAAACTTTCATAGAAAACTAAAACCTCTTTTCAAAATTGAATAAATAATTTTAAAACACTTTTTTATAATCTAAACATTTGTTACTTCATCAATAATGATGTCAATATTTGTTTTTAAATCAAATATCTTGTATATGTCCACAATTTATTAATTTTTTATTTATTCTTCCAATTCTAGTCATCATCATATTCAAGTTTATGTTCGTTTTACATGCTGGCATGTATTGGACAGCTTTAAGAAATTAACTTCAAAGTAAGCTATCTTTGGCCTGGTCTTCATCACTCACGTCTACTTTTATCACTTCCTTCCATATTTTCCTTGGCCTTCCTCTGTGAACTGAACCTGCTACCTCAACTGTTCTACATCTACTAACTCAAGAAGTCTCATCCATTCTTTCAACATGGTCATACCATTGAAGTTTACTCTTCTGCACACATCTTCCTATATTGTCTAGATTCAATCTTCCGCGGAGGTCATCAGATCTAAGCCTGTCTTTAAGACTCACATTACACATCTATCATATAATTCTCATATCATTTCCCTCTATGCAAGACATATCCTCAACCCTCACTGACCAGGTTTCACTTTCATACATTATCACACTGCGTACACATGCCTAATAGACCCTAACCCTTGCTCAACAGTGGTAATGTTCTGCTGATTAGCAATAGCAGAATTTACCTGAACTCCTCCACTCCTAACTATTGCAATCACACTAATACCTGCTCCACTCTGTGCTCCAATAATGGCAACAAAACTTCTCGACAACCTCAATAGCTTTGCCATCAAGATAGACTTTCTCTTTCTCGTGTAGTGCCTTTATATTTTATACATTTTAAAACAAAATTTATTTTATTTTAATCGAAAACACATTTTCATCGCTATTTGAAGGTGCTTCAATAGCAATATTCTGAAGTAACATCAGTCTACTCAATAACATGAGTGATTCATAGACATCAGGGATGTACATTGTGCATATATATATATATATATATATATATATATATATATTACTAAAAGTATAAAGACCTTTTGTGTAATTTGGATTATTCGGACTACTGTTTGCATCTTGAGTTTATTCTCACAACGTTTCGGCTGCTGTAACCTCCGGCCTTCTTCAGGTGTATCTTTTCGAACTCGGAAATATTTCTGTTAAACTCGGGAATCTGGACGGAATTTCAAATAGAACCCTTTATTTAATCCACGGGGGTAGCATGTTCTCATTCCGTCAGCCATTCGCAGTAATTCACAATTCTTCATATCGCCCACACCGCGGATTGAACCGTTAACCTTCAGATGACTGTCACTTTGAACTGAATTTTACTTAGTACTATATTCACTGCACCATGGGTCCTTGCAGACAATACTAGTATGTATTTTATCAGCTTAAAGCTATTCTTGTTTTAATGGGAAACCATTAAGGGAAACCATCTACCCTTATGGGACGAAGTAAAAATTATAGAGAAGAACGGTGGAGAGTAAGATGACTCAAAGAAGTAAAATAATCGGGGGAGAATCGCCATTTTATTAACGTGTTAATTGCTATAGTACACAGTTTATTCTCTCCATTATTGAAAACATTTTTTTTTTAATTAAAAAGGAAGTATACATGTTAAGTGTATAGGAGTTGAGAGTTGAGTCAGCAAACTTTGTTGAAGTCAGTGTCGGATTTTAAACTCAGTTCTGCAGTAAGGAGTCAGATTACTTTCAGTCAGTGTCAGGATTTTAAAATCAGTTCTGCAGTAAGGAGTCAGATTACTTTCAGTCAGTGTCAGGATTTTAAAATCAGTTCTGCAGTAAGGAGTCAGATTACTTTCAGTTGATTCCTTATTTCTAAAGTGAGAAGTCAGGAGTTAGCATTTTCGCAGAAGTGAAGGTTCGAGAGTCAGATTTTTTTCAACCAACTCGTGACATTAAATAAAAATTCTTGCAGACTTACAGAAATAATTCCATCCTCTGTTGGTTCTGTTCTTGCACTTCTCTTGTTTTTTCTCGTTCCATGTCCATAAAGACCTTTCGTGACAAACTCCGCTGCAGAGTTTGCTGTTTCTTTGTTTCCTGCAATGGTGACTCGTAGGCGAGAGGCACTGTCGACACAACAGGATTTTTTGAATGATAAGAACACATGTTATCTACAAAATAAATGTTTTATAGAACGATGACAATCGCTCAGTGCCAGAAGCAGGTTTTGTAAGGGGGCAGAAGCAGTTTTAAGAAAGCACATCTTACATCCTACTTGTGGCCTTGCAAGCCGATAATAATCAAGACAAACACAGTGGTATAATTAACAAAAGTGTATTAACAGAAGTATGTTACAGAAGTATGCGTCATGAATCTGGGGCCATAACTGCTATGAATTGCTGCCATGATGTTTTGATGTAGCTGTATTTATTCCTGAAATATGTAGATCAGCTTACACCATAACACCCCCCCCCTTTTAAACCTATACTCCGTAAGGAGTCAATATCTTTTTCTCTAAGTATTGACTTCCATGAAGTCAGTATTTTTTCCTTTTCCTTTTCGACGTTCGCATTTCAGAAATTATTTGTGAGACTGGTAACTCGAACGTGTCAAACACGATGTTCATTAATTCTTCTGTAGTGTTGTCAGAATATCTTTTTCTGATTTGGCTTAAACGTCTCTTATGGATAAATGTTGGTCCTTTCACCATATAGAGCATATTCCCAATTCTATTATCTACAATCCCGCTTTCCCAAAATGACTTGTTATTCTTAAACTTTGTAAAAAATACTTTTCTCCGATTTGAAAACGTCCTTATTTGACATTTATTTTTGTTTTGGTTTCTGATGATTCGGTAACAGTTTGTCGAAACTTGTCTTGATCTTTCTTGAGAATATAGCAAGATGGAATATTATCCTTCGGAGTCATTCTATACACTTGTAGACAATCCTGTATAGCTTTCTCCATGGGAGTACCCCATGCTTTTTTTTTACGCTCTTGTAAAAGTATCAACAAATCGCTCCTTTTTCTTTACGTGTACTGTCGGCTAAGCCAATTCACTATATTAAACTATTGATAGCACTCCCATTTTCTCAAGCCTATCCAATTCTACGTTGATTTTTTTTCTGATGCAAACTAAACATTTCACTTCTTTTTGAAAGTTCTATACCCGGTTTCAACTCAAATTTTGCAATCATTTTTTTGCATCTACCAAGCCAAGCAGAAAAAACTTGTGTACAATTCTTTTTCAATTCTTTTATAAATTTATTCCAGGAATCTTTCATCTTTACAGTCTAGCAAAAAGTATTTATTGGTAAATCTCAGTGCTGAAATTTCTCTATCCAATCTGTGCTCAGTAAATTAACCAAATTATCACAAATACTTTTAGTTTTAGGGTTTTTCCTTGAAGTGTGACTGTCGTTATCAGTTCACTTTCGAATTTGATTTGCTCACCAAATATGCTTTTTGCAATTTTGTTAGTCCTCAATAAAGTTGGTTTGCCGATTTTCCTCCATGTGTGCAGATTAATAATTGATAAATCGGACCCTGAGACTAACTGCATTTTTATGTTTCTATTTAATATTTTGACTCAAGCAAACTTTCTAATATTTTCAATTTCGGCACATATGACGATTCTTATAAAACTCTTTGTTTTATTTTTTGTTCTACAATGCATACTTTTATGCTCTACGTGATCGCATTTAAAGCATTTCTTAGTTTTATAGGGGCAATCTCTGTACCAATGCATGTGAAGCACTGAATCATGGTTTGGAGGGTAGACTACTTCTTTTTTGACTATTAAATTTTACTAGTGAAGTCATTTTTTTCTTGTTGCGGATTTTTCTTATGTGATACACACTCCAGACTGTTCGATATCCTTTGAATCCTGATAACCTGAAGTCATCACAATGCTTATTTATTATGCTTGCAAAAGTCATATAATCCTCATTATCCTTGTGGAAGAGAGATGTTTTTGGACTAAATAATTTGGTCAACAATTGTATAGCTTCACTAAATTTAAGCTTGCTGATCTTTTGAAGTAAAATATAATTTACAAATTTTGTATGTTCCACTGTGCCCAATTTCCTTAACAGTAACCGAAGCATTTTGAAATCAGTCCAGTTTTAACAGTTTGAATTATATATGTCTTCATAACGCCTGAAATACGAGGCTAAAGTAACCTCATTGTCCGGGTCGTAGTTAAAAGTCTCAATAGTATTCAAAATTGTGTTCTGAGAGAACGCGCATTCGTCTGTACCATTTTGCACTAATTTGATGATTCAAATAATTTCTGCAGTTGTTTCTAAGGTCTGTATAGAGTCGATGCTTAGGGCTCAACTGTACGACCAGTTGAGCAGCAAGATAAGTCAGAGTGCCAAGCACATCAAAATGCCGGTTTATAATAAGGCTAGAATGTTCCATTATGCTCAGAAGGGAAAGTCCATTCTCTGTGTTCTGATTGGCTGAGATTCATAAGTGGCCATTCTAGTGTATAAATGTTCATTCATTCGAATAAGTATTCTTCTATCAGATGGATGCCTTTATACCGGTAAGTGTTAGTTTGATTCTATAGTCTGCATAAACATCTCCTCGAATCTTTTATGCTGTGCAAGCTGTAACTCTAATCTTTCTGTTTCAATTTTATTTCAGTAGAATGCTTGTTCTGTCTGTAAACTTAGAAAAAAATCCATCCATGTTTCATTCCATCACTCAAAATAATTGACTTTCCCCGTGTATAAATATATAGATATTTTTTTTAATTAACATGGTGCATAGTTTTTTCTTACCATGAGATAAGTTTGCAACCTCATAGTGGAAAGAAAAAAATGTAATAAGTTCGTACAAAACTTATTTACTTTTTTTCTGGTTAACAAGAAGAAAAAAAATCGACAGACTTATTTTTTTTTAAATCTTGCTTTTTCCTTCATGGTTGAACTTGACTTTTCAAAACTTTTGTTTTGAAACTAATTCGTTCTTAGAAAACGTTGCTATTTTCTTTTAATTCTTTCCGTGACGTTGGAGGTTATTATTTTTTTTTAAATCTTGCTTTTTCCTTCATGGTTGAACTTGACTTTTCAAAACTTTTGTTTTGAAACTAATTCGTTCTTAGAAAACGTTGCTATTTTCTTTTAATTCTTTCCGTGACGTTGGAGGTTATTATTTTTTTTTAAATCTTGCTTTTTCCTTCATGGTTGAACTTGACTTTTCAAAACTTTTGTTTTGAAACTAATTCGTTCTTAGAAAACGTTGCTATTTTCTTTTAATTCTTTCCGTGACGTTGGAGGTTATTATTTTTTTTTAAATCTTGCTTTTTCCTTCATGGTTGAACTTGACTTTTCAAAACTTTTGTTTTGAAACTAATTCGTTCTTAGAAAACGTTGCTATTTTCTTTTAATTCTTTCCGTGACGTTGGAGGTTATTATTTTTTTTTAAATCTTGCTTTTTCCTTCATGGTTGAACTTGACTTTTCAAAACTTTTGTTTTGAAACTAATTCGTTCTTAGAAAACGTTGCTATTTTCTTTTAATTCTTTCCGTGACGTTGGAGGTTATTATTTTTTTTTAAATCTTGCTTTTTCCTTCATGGTTGAACTTGACTTTTCAAAACTTTTGTTTTGAAACTAATTCGTTCTTAGAAAACGTTGCTATTTTCTTTTAATTCTTTCCGTGACGTTGGAGGTTATTATTTTTTTTTAAATCTTGCTTTTTCCTTCATGGTTGAACTTGACTTTTCAAAACTTTTGTTTTGAAACTAATTCGTTCTTAGAAAACGTTGCTATTTTCTTTTAATTCTTTCCGTGACGTTGGAGGTTATTATTTTTTTTTAAATCTTGCTTTTTCCTTCATGGTTGAACTTGACTTTTCAAAACTTTTGTTTTGAAACTAATTCGTTCTTAGAAAACGTTGCTATTTTCTTTTAATTCTTTCCGTGACGTTGGAGGTTATTATTTTTTTTTAAATCTTGCTTTTTCCTTCATGGTTGAACTTGACTTTTCAAAACTTTTGTTTTGAAACTAATTCGTTCTTAGAAAACGTTGCTATTTTCTTTTAATTCTTTCCGTGACGTTGGAGGTTATTATTTTTTTTTGCACAATTACACTTGTTTGAATTCAATATGCTCTAACTTCTTCCTCATTTGTTAAACAAATAACTAGAGCCTACCACTAAAAGTCTATTTTTTTCAAAATCCAACATTTCACTTTTAGACAAAAACCTCAATTTTCCATTGCTAGTGTCTGTGTGTAACTTACATCTGGTTTATTTTCGTGTTTTGAACCAATTCAAATTTCTTGTCGTCAAAGTCGTCAACATACTTTTGAAAGAAAAAATGTTGGACTGAATAAATTTGAGTACCTTGTCTTCATGTTTGTGGGATGTAGATTTCAAATCTTTACTTCCAGTGTGTGTGATACAGGTTTGGGTAATGTTTGAATAAATCCTCAATGTTAGTGTTGTGAGATGTAGTTCTCGAATCCTTGCCGCCAGTGTTGTGACCTTGCAGGCTAGTAATAATCAAGACTGGTAAATGGCCACGACTAGCATGCACCCGCTGCAAGGAAACCTAGAACCATTTGAATATCTGAAGAGAAGAAAAACAAAGACTACTGCTACTGCTGATGCTGGGTGCGACAATCTTGTGTTGTCGGGGAGAGACAAGAACTGCTACTGCTACTGAGATTGGCAAGTAACATGGCGACTGTGTTTGGATGAAGGAGGGAAAAAAGATCCGGACTTTGTTTTGAATATTGAGGGCTGGCATTTCTGTGTGTTCTGTCAACTCTAAATGATTACACGTGACTGAAGTAAGAATTAATTAACCAAACTAATCTTGCAAGCTATTTCGGCCATTACTATGGCAAAGGCATGCATAAACAATGATATAATAAAGCCATTTACTGGTAGAAGAGGTGTAGCTGAAGAAATTGAGGTTGTTGGCGAGACTTCAGAAGGTGGATGATGTGACGAGCTTGCTCCCATTGTATCTGGAGGGGGATGAATTGACTGTCTCTCTGGAGATGAACGAGAGTGACCAACTGGATGTAGAGCAGATAGAGGCCTGGTTAAAAGAGGCTCTCTCGATAGCGCGTTCACAGCCTATAGGAAGTTGACTGTGGTTAGATGGGCTGGCAAGCAGGTGGACGTTTACACAAACAATATCAGACGATTGGTCGGATTGGCCGGGTTCGAGGGAGTTGGGCTGGAAAGGCTTGCCAAACTGGCATTTGTTACAGGGTTCCCTGATGCCATCTTCATTGGACTTCAACAGGCGCCTAAAATTGGACCCTGACTTTGGGAGACCTAATAGCGAGAGCAAGGGTGCTGACAAACAATGACTGGGGACCAAAGCCACCATGTTGTCGCAGCCGTGCATTCACCTCGCGGTAAAGCCGCAGTTCCTACCAAGAGCGGCCCTGGCACAGATGCTGTGCAAACGGTTACATAGTGAGAGACTGCTGAAGACGTGGAACACATTGTTACCAATGCTGCAAGGTTGGACATTGTCTCCAGAACTGTTTGAGAAAACGAGCCAGGGTATGAGACATCAGCACCAGCCTTATCCCCCTCCAGGATGTAAATTCGGTACTCCCTGAGATGATTGTCCATGTTGATGGAATGCGATGTACGCGTTAATTGATATGGGCTGTTCGCAGACAATGCAAGTCGATGTCGATGCCGATCCTGGAAGGCATGACTGTTGGAGGTGCATCCCGTACATGCTGCGGCACATTTCCACAGACGAAAAAAATCCTGTCAGGATCGATGTTCTAATGGTGCGTGGTAAACCACTGGGGTTTGATCTGTTGTTGGGGATAGATGCGATAAAGGCATTGGGAGGCATCACTGTTGGGCCGACAGGAGCAGTTTGTATAGTCTACAGAAAAGTCGCCACGTGTGCGGCCATCTTCATCAGTGAACCTGACTTTACCGCTATTTTTGACCATCAGAGGCGAGCATGGATCATGGCATACAAGTGGGAAGATAACCGCGTACCGACAGAACTGCACAATGGAGTGTCTGAATATCAGGCGGCTGTGGAAATTCGACCAGAATATGATCAGAAGTTCTGCGCATGGATGGACAAGGGTTAACTCATGCCATACGCAAAAGAAAGGCGAGAGCCTCCCAAGGGGTTGATTCTGTTGATAGCTGTCTATCGCGAACGTAACCATCATGTAGATACATTCATGAAAACCGCTAATGTCTGCGCTGCTAAGATGCGCGAATGGTACCAAAAAAGGGACTAACACGTCTCTGCAGGGGAGTGTACCTCCAAGTACGAGTCAACGTTTGGAGATTGGATTGAATGTGGCTCCCTTATCATGAAGGACATCATCAGCATCGTGCTATCGCGGGAGAAAGCCATGGACCACACAACATCGACTTATATCGACAATATCCTTGTCGATGAAGATGTCGTGCCCATGTATCATGTCAGGAAACATTTGGTTTGGTTTTGACTGGAATGTAAGGACCTGGAACGATTTGGGGACGGCACACGCGTGCTGAGATTGATGGTTTGGAGGGAGTGCAGCGTCCCACGCTGGAAGCGAGGTAACACAGTTGTGGAAGTTCCCAATACCATCACGCGACGAACTGTATTCTCGTTGTATGGAAAGCTTGTTGGTCACCTTCGGTGTGTGCTGCGTGGCTTCGTGTAGCATGCAGAGTAATCAAGAGGAGAGCTAGTTCGATCATGAAGGGCTGGGATGACAAAGTGACAAACTCCCTCTGGTATATGATTTGCGAGACCGTGGATGCAGTAAGACAGAGTGATCCAGCTTGTGGGGACTGGTGCGTGAACGTCCAGGAACTGAATGTACGGGTCGATGCCAGCTCGCTGGCAACCAGGGTAGCATTGGAAAGATACAGGACAGTGTTGGAGGACGCTTGTTGGCTACAGCCTGAGAATGATGCCCAGCATATTAATCTAGCCAAACTGGACGCTGTTTTGAAGGGCATCAACTTGGCTCTTCAGTGGCAGAGCAAGGTATTGCCCAAAAGATGAACTCTGCATATGTGTACCACTGGGTGTCGGACACTTTCACTAGTAAAGTACGAGTTCACACCACGGCAGTCAGTGAGATGCTCATGAGGAGATGGTTGAGCACACTCAAGGAGCTGGTGAAGAAGTAGAAGCTCTCGGTAGACGTGACATTGGTTGCATCAATTTAAAACATGGCCGACCAATTGATGCATGTGTCACAGCGGTGGTTTGACGCATAGCTGAGCTGGACGCGGCCCAAATCATGACTATTCACAAAAGCAATAGACATCCAGGAGTGCAACGTACCAATTATTTCACCAGAAGAGATGTGCAGCAACTGGCAGAGGTTGGGATGAACATTAAACATTACAGTGTTTACCATTTCCTAACGATCACAGATTGTGGTCCATCGTGGTTTTCCGTGTGGAGTCAGTTGGCACGGCAGGTCTCGACAAGCGTGATTCGTCAACTGGAATTGGTCTTTTTTTTTAGTGTGGCCCACCGCGGGAGCTGCTCACGGATAATGACACAGCCTTCCACAGCAAGGAATTCAGGACGTTTGCAGATGAGTGAGGCATGAACCTGAGACTTTGTTGCCCATATGCCCCCGCCAGGAATGGCATAATATGGTGATGCCACCATAATCTAAAACGGATTGCGTAAAGGATGCGCTGTTCCATACAAGAGGCTGTCTACTGACACGTGACCCCAAAGGATGATGAATTGTATCTGACCGAACCAGCCAATGCGATCTACTGTTATGAAGTTCAGGTAAAAGGGGTTGATGTTGTCCCACCATTGGCGGGTCCTAAACACAGTCCCTACCAGGTTGGAAACTGCGTGTGGGTGAAGTCATCTGAGAATCGCTGCACCATGAAATTTGGCCAGGGTCGGGGAATCGAAATAATAAGTCCACAGGCCATCCTGGTGGATGAAATGCTCCGACATGTGAAGGACCTGCAACCCCGCTACAGTGTCTTATCATTGGAAGAAGATTCTAGCAGCACAGCATCTTCAGAGAGCTGGTCAGAGAGTCTGATATGTGACGACGAAACAGAGACAGAGTCGAATGATTTACCCGAGGCGAAAGTTGAAGCCCACGCCTCCAAAGAAGCCCCACTTTTGCGAAGGAGCACCAGATAAAAACGACCGCTGCTGGGATGCCGCCTTTGTGATCATGAGATCAGGGGGAGTGTGGTGATAGCGTGAAAAGACCAAGTGATAAATGACCACAACTAGCATGTGCCCGCTACAAGGAAACTGTCCGCACACGGTCACAAACCTAGAACTATTTGATTACGTGAAGAGAAGAAAAACAAGAACTACTGCTACTTCTGGGTGTGAGAGGCTTGTGTTGTCAGAGAGAAGGGAAACAAGAACTGCTACTGCTGCTGATATTGGCAGGCAACATGGCGACTGTGTTTAGATAGAGGGGAAAAGGATCAGGACTTTGTTTTGAATACTGAGGGTTGGCATTTCTGTGTGTTGACAGATCAACTCTAAATGATTTACGTGACTGAAATAGGAATTAATTAACCAAATTCATCTTGCAAAGACAAACACAGTGGTATAATTAACAAAAGTGTATCAACAGAATTATGTTACAGAAGTATGCATCATGATTCAGGGGCCATAACTGCAACAAATCGCTGCCATGATGTTTATATGTAACTGTATTTATTGTGTCTGGGTAAGTCCATTTATTTCTAAAATAGGTAGATCAGCCTACACCAATACATTACTGTAATATACAGCTATTATCACATTGATCCACTGGTTTCCATACGATCACTGAAGTTAAGTAACATATAAACTAGTCATTATTTTAATTAGATGACCATTTGGGAAGACCAGATGGTGTATATAAAACCAGATCCTAATGGCCTTGTACGCCCGCTACCAATGTGCAACAACGAACAATCCTGGGCCGTTCATTGTGATCTGTACCAACCAGACACTTGCTGATGATGACAGATCCATTTCAGATTGTAACATAATGGTTTTTATGTTTGTTGAATGGTCTTTTCACCACCACCACCATCACCACCTCTCGTGATCTGGTGTAGTCAAGACGTTAAAAATACAAGGGTGTCTATTAAGAAGATAAATTTTTGATTGGTCACAACAGTTGCAGAGGATAAAAACTTACCTCGATGTAGGCGAGATGAGCGAATGCGAAAAAGTTACTAGCTTGTATAAGCTACTCTCTTTCTTCGTTCATTCAACTTATTCTTTTCTCTTCTTTCCTTTATTTTAGTGACCACCTGTTGTGATTGTGTGGATATCAGAGAAAGCAATTGATTTTAGTGTATCCCATTTTCACTTAGTACAGACAGAGGAAAAAAGAAAGAAGAGGCAAGAGTAAGCTATGTGAATGGAAAAAGAAAGAGAGTAACTTATACGAACTAGTAATTTTTTTCATAATCCTTTGTATCGCCTACCTACTACAAGTATCTTGAATTTAATCCTTTTGTTTTCTTTTTCCTTTGCCAGATAATTCATTGGACACAAACCTTTTTCTGTGATCTATAATGTCATCCTCTTTTATAATAAATATTTAGAAGCAGATTTATAAATGGAAGACACGAATCAATAAAAGTTGAAAATATTTCTGGATGGCTATGTTTAATTTTGGATGCAGAAAAGTTTATTTTTCTTTTGTTTTTTGTATTTGCAAATACCTTAATCTTTGAGTGAATATTAATACAAAGGCGAGTCAAAAGTTTTGCAATATTTTCATCCATGCTAGTTTGTGGCATGTACATCTCATGTGATCAAAGCAATTGAAGCCATGGAAGGTACTTGCAGTGGTTGGTAATATCATGGTAGTTGGTGTGGATTAAGGTTAATGCACTGCTTTATGCCATCTATGATTTAAAAGCCGCACGGATGAATGGACAATGTAGTCTAATTCGAGAACTGATGCTTTACAAGTTTGTACTCAGCCATAGTGCCAGAGAAGCAGCCAAAAACATGCTCAAAGCTGCACTTGGTCAATCTGGCAAGTAGCACTTTTAGAGCATCAAACGAACTTTGTGGCTTGACACTTTTACAGTAAAATATTGGAGATCGTTTGGTTCACCTGAATATATTATTAATGTTAGGTGCTGAAATTGATAAAACAGCAGTTTTAACAAATTATTTGAAAAGGAAAAAGAGAGTGTGTGTAGAGACTTGAGAACATTTTTAAAAGTCTATGTTTTGGGGTTTTCTTTTTTCAATTTTCTTATCTTTTTGTTTTTGCATGGGGCATCCTACTGGAGGCCAGACATTCACCCACTATTTTAGAGACTCTCTTGCACTTGATTCACCGAGTATATTCGCCAGATAGTTTTTGAAATTCTATTTGATGAACCCAGTAGCTCCTATGATTACTGGAACAGTGGAGATCTTCCTAAGATTCCAGTTTCTTTTCATGTCATACATAAGTTCTTGGAATTTTGTTATTTTTTCCCCTCTCAGCTCTGTTTAAGATAGCATCATTAGGGACACTGACTTCAACTAGGGTTGCTACTTTCTCCCTATTGTCCAATATCACTATGTCAGGTTTAACAGCTCCGTTTTCTAGGTAAGTAGCTGTAGGAACTGCATAGCCATAGTGGATGGTGTATATGTTACCCGGGCTTGCTGCTACACTGAATATTCAGTTTTTTACAGATGGTCCAGTCGAGATATTTGCCATCCCTCAGCAGAACCTTACAACTGGATGTCAAGTGGCTCACACTCTTTACTTCTACCGCAGAACCTGCACTTTTTGTCATTACTGAGACGACTCATCTTAAAAGCATTGGTCATCAAGCCTTAATCTTGGGCAGCCATTATGATCCTCTCCTGATCATAGTCGAACGATCCTCTTTTGAGTCAATCTACAGAGCCTTCCTTATTTATATATTCTCTGCCAATTTTTTCTCTCATCTTGGCATGTTGAATTGAATCATTTTCTTCAATGCCAAGGTATTTGTATTCTTCCTGCTCTTCTAGCTCTTTGATGTCAGTCATCAAGCTGTATGTTTTCCGTGTGGATCTTCTTCCCAGCTCTGAAGGAGCACTTGACACATTTGTCCAGGCGAAACTTCATTCCAATATCTTTGGAGAAAGTATGTACAACCATCATAAGTTTTGGCTTCTGGGAACTCATCAGATATTAGCCAGTGTGTAGCATGATGATCATCTCAGTGGTCGTGCTATGGTAAAACCACCAGAAGACAAGTTGTGCTCAAGGTGCGTGTGTCTTTTTGCCAAACTGTTGTGGCAAAGAACCCCAAACACTGTCTGTTGATTGTTATTCGGTCATGTCAGCCACAGTGACAATCTTCTCTGTCCGATGCTGAGTTGTGGACTCTCTCAGCAATCCCTCCCCCCCAAGTCGAACACTGACTGACTCCTCTTCTGCTCCGTCTCCTCAATATATCTACTTTCAACTGAAAATCCTAGAGTCAAAATCATGTAATGGATTTTGATCAAACCTAGAAACTAACAACTGTCAGGGCGCCATCCCGTCTGGGGAGTTCAATAGATTTACCAGCTTTCTCTATCGTCGTCTACTTATCTCACTTTCTCATCATTTCCCAACAGTCCTTTCTGCACTGCGTTGCGGGGGGGGGGGGGGCAGTCCATAGATAATGTCATAAGTGCTCACGATAGTGGCTCGATGTGAGAAAGTATTTATATGAAAATAGAAAGATTATGCATGTTCAGGGTGCAGGTGAAAATAACAGAGGGAAAGATAAAAACATACCAGGAACTTTGTATAGTTTTTGTTTGTCTTCCATTCCACCGGTGATTTGGTAACTTTGATTTTTGGACTAAAAGAAAAACAAATAAGCAGCTGAACAATCAGATGCAAAATATTCATAACATCATTTTTCAGAAAATGTTGTATCTATTCAGCCAATTCTGTGGTACAGTTTGAATATTCTGCTGAGGAATCACATATATAGTCTATTAAAGAGTTATATTCGAAATGATTTTTGTAACAGTAATAAAGTAGTTTTAATTAGAAGAGAATTTAATAAAGCGGATATGGACAAGTTATAGCAAGGATATGAGAGTAATTAGGATAGTCTTGAATGGCACACTTTACATCTCTAAAACCGTTAATCAATGAAATTGCTAAAGAAAAACTGTAGAGTGTATACCTCCTCCACCAAGAGTGGGCAGTAAAATAAACATGACTAAATTAAAGAAATTAAATGAAACAAAGCATGCGTGGTCCCTCTACGATCACCACTACTTGAATGATGTAAACAAATATTGATAACAACTTTTAGTTTGGCAAAAACTAATGATTGGAATTTTAGATATTTATGAAAAATAGCAATTTTTTCGACAATTTGAATGGGATTTTTCCTAATGATTCACATCATTTTACATGATTCTTGTAAACAACCACTGATCACAAATGTTGGTAGATTTAATGCAAGAAATAATGAAAGGAATTTCATATAATTGAAATTTTTACCATTTTGAGCGCCTCAGTGGAAGACCAGTATTTTAATTTTGTTGCCACGACTTGAAACATAAACAACTATTAATCAGAACTGAGTTCACTTTTAGATATTTGTAAAAAATAGTGCAATTTTTACCAATCAATGGCAAAGTATTTTAATCATCTCAGCATTCAATCACTGTTTGGCACAATTTTTGAATACAGGTTTTTCTGTGAGGCTGCAGCTACTTCGGCCTGCTGAAACAGCCAACATGGACAGCGTTTTGGGGCAGCATTCTGGTTTTCATAGTGAAGTAATAACGAAGGTCCAACAAAACGCAAATCACCCTGGAGTAAAAAACGAAAGTCCAAAGAAACGCAAATCACTCTGTCCGTAGATCACAAAGTCCTCTGTCAGCTTCCAAAGCAGATCTCTACGTTCGTCATACGTGCACTTACTTCGCACCGTCTCGTTGAAGATGGTAAGAGACCCGCTTTTATTAGGCTGAGGCACACCTAATTTGCATGCGTGCAATGTGACTTTGCGAGACTTCGCGTGAACCATACGTAATAAAGGTTCACGGACACCATGTTGAATTCTTTTCCTTCATCCGCAGCGCACAGGACAGACAAACACGAGGACGTTTCGCAGGTAAGCCCCCTTCACGTTCCCCACACATAGTTAACTAGAAAAATACCTGTCTCAGAATGGGTAAAATTATTTCTCCGAACAGAACAGTCTTGCACCACTTTTATATCCCCTTACGAAGATTAAAATCAAGATATAAAGACACTAAACCTTATGTTCAGAATGTTTATTCCGATTTTGATCAAAATCCATTACATGATTTTGACTCTAGAAAATGTCTAAAATTTAAGGGGTCTTAAGAAGAAATTGAAATTCAGGGAATCTTGCTTAATTGGTGTCTAATTAAATTACAGGCAAATCTGAAATATTTGAATTTTCGAATGGACGGTGGTGCCTATATTATGCTCCCTAAAAACCCTTTAAACTACTCCAATGAAACTTGGGGAATATTTATTAATTGCTGTATGATACCTATTGTTAAAATTTACAAAATCAAAGGTATCTGAATTTTCACGAAGGACTTCCACCCCATTTTTACTCCCTTTGCATGAAACTAAATTTAGCCCACATTACCACCCCTTATGCCTAGAAGATGTGTTCCAAAATTTATAATAATTGGTTAATTAGTTTAGGAGTGAGTCCTGTAACACAAATAAATAAACATATACACATACGTAACTTTATATAAATAAAGATAATGCAATCAGATTGCCAACAAAAAAACAAAAAAATATGGAGTTATTCTTACGAGTTGATCATCACAGATAATCTTTACAGGTTCATTGTATGGATCAATGGCGGCAGCACTTGTGCTTGGAATCAACTGAGACACTCTCTCTTCTATCGACTGGCGGCAATTAGAAAAGCAGTCATGGGCGGACGTTAAATCTTGCTTCTGAGGCAAGAGCAAATTGTTGGCAGGAAAATTACCGGGTGGATTGACGGAGACAAAGAATTTTTTAGGATCAAGAAATGGTGTGCTGAGGCCTACACAGCTACGGATTACGTTGCGAGCAATCGTTATCTGAAGAGTCAAAGAAAGAGACAAGAGCAAAACAGGACTTTGAGATTTCTGCAAGATAATAACTCAAATTAGTGTACAGTTTACAAAAACAAAAGATTTAATTTATTTTTATGGGTTAGAGTTAAATCAGCCAATCTTGACTCATGGTGATCTGCTGGCATTTTAGGATGTGACACAATATTGGTCTAATGCACCTCTCTCTTTAGCATTACTCCCTCATTTTGGAAGGCACCAGAAGTGACAGAACCAAATAGACAGTTTGCAATATAGATAAATTCAATTTGTTATAGAGACACCAAATTGTGGAATACACTACCTAATTCCATAAAATATTCTCCATATAAATATTCATTTTAAAAGAATCTCTTCAGGTACATGGAGTTCAATTAACATTATTTGATTGTTTAAATCTATATATTAATATTAAAACTCTGATTGTCTTGCTTGTTTGCACATTGAATGTTTCTGATGGTGAGAGGAAGGGCGAATATGACAAGTCATGGGAGTAGGGGAATAGAGGAAGGGCGAACATGACAAGTCATGGGAGTAGGGGAATAGAGGAAGGGCGAATATGACAAGTCATGGGAGTAGGGGAATAGAGGAAGGGCGAATATGACAAGTCATGGGAGTAGGTGAATAGAGGAAGGGCGAACATGACAAGTCATGGGAGTAGGGGAATAGAGGAAGGGCGAATATGACAAGTCATGGGAGTAGGGGAATAGAAGAAGGGCGAACATGACAAGTCATGGGAGTAGGGGAATAGAGGAAGGGCGAATATGACAAGTCATGGGAGTAGGGGAATAGAGGAAGGGCGAATATGACAAGTCATGGGAGTAGGGGAATAGAGGAAGGGCGAACATGACAAGTCATGGGAGTAGGGGAATAGAGGAAGGGCGAATATGACAAGTCATGGGAGTAGGGGAATAGAGGAAGGGCGAATATGACAAGTCATGGGAGTAGGGGAATAGAGGAAGGGCGAACATGACAAGTCATGGGAGTAGGGGAATAGAGGAAGGGCGAATATGACAAGTCATGGGAGTAGGGGAATAGAGGAAGGGCGAACATGACAAGTCATGGGAGTAGGGGAATAGAGGAAGGGCGAACATGACAAGTCATGGGAGTAGGGGAATAGAGGAAGGGCGAATATGACAAGTCATGGGAGTAGGGGAATAGAGGAAGGGCGAATATGACAAGTCATGGGAGTAGGGGAATAGAGGAAGGGCGAACATGACAAGTCATGGGAGTAGGGGAATAGAGGAAGGGCGAACATGACAAGTCATGGGAGTAGGGGAATAGAGGAAGGGCGAATATGACAAGTCATGGGAGTAGGGGAATAGAGGAAGGGCGAATATGACAAGTCATGGGAGTAGGGGAATAGAGGGAGGGCGAATATGACAAGTCATGGGAGTAGGGGAATAGAGGAAGGGCGAACATGACAAGTCATGGGAGTAGGGGAATAGAGGAAGGGCGAATATGACAAATCATGGGAGTAGGGGAATAGAGGAAGGGCGAATATGACAAGTCATGGGAGTAGGGGAATAGAGGAAGGGCGAATATGACAAGTCATGGGAGTAGGGGAATAGAGGAAGGGCGAATATGACAAGTCATGGGAGTAGGGGAATAGAGGAAGGGCGAATATGACAAGTCATGGGAGTAGGGGAATAGAGGGAGGGCGAATATGACAAGTCATGGGAGTAGGGGAATAGAGGAAGGGCGAACATGACAAGTCATGGGAGTAGGGGAATAGAGGAAGGGCGAACATGACAAGTCATGGGAGTAGGGGAATAGAGGGAGGGCGAACATGACAAGTCATGGGAGTAGGGGAATAGAGGAAGGGCTAACATGACAAGTCATGGGAGTAGGGAAATAGAGGAAGGGCGAATATGACAAGTCATGGGAGTAGGGGAATAGAGGAAGGGCGAATATGACAAGTCATGGGAGTAGGGGAATAGAGGGAGGGCGAACATGACAAGTCATGGGAGTAGGGGAATAGAGGAAGGGCGAATATGACAAGTCATGAGAGTAGGAGAATAGAGGGAGGGCGAACATGACAAGTCATGGGAGTAGGGGAATAGAGGAAGGGCGAACATGACAAGTCATGGGAGTAGGGGAATAGAGGAAGGGCGAATATGACAAGTCATGGGAGTAGGGGAATAGAGGGAGGGCGAATATGACAAGTCATGGGAGTAGGGGAATAGAGGAAGGGCGAACATGACAAGTCATGGGAGTAGGGGAATAGAGGAAGGGCGAATATGACAAGTCATGGGAGTAGGGGAATAGAGGGAGGGCGAACATGACAAGTCATGGGAGTAGGGGAATAGAGGAAGGGCTAACATGACAAGTCATGGGAGTAGGGGAATAGAGGAAGGGCGAACATGACAAGTCATGGGAGTAGGGGAATAGAGGAAGGGCGAATATGACAAGTCATGGGAGTAGGGGAATAGAGGGACGGCGAACATGACAAGTCATGGGAGTAGGGGAATAGAGGGAGGGCGAATAATAGTAGCAGCAGTGTAAGAGGATGAGAATAAGAGGATGACATAAATTTAAAAAATAATGTAAATAAAGGGTAAACCCGTAAACGGTCATATCTCTCTTGTCAGTCACCATGGCAATAAGGGTTTTGATTGGATGACATAAATATAGTTTTATTCAGCTACAGCAATATTTGAGATGATAAAAGAGTGTTTATTTTTTTGTCTTAACTGACATCTTCAATGCTTATTCATGAAATTTCTATAATTTATGTTAAATTAAAAGCAGTTGGTAACTTTATTTTCTCTAACTTTTAAAATATCTATTCATAAGATGTTTGGACAATGGAGCTATCTTCTTGTTAGTCAATCTATTAGAGATCTTATCCTCTACTGTCTATATATTTGAGTTTTTAAATATTATTAAATAAGATGTTTGAACAATGGAGCTGTCTACCATTATAAAGATAACCCATGATATTCAAAAAATAATCACAAAATTTATTGTGAACGATATCTTGCTCTAAACTATGTCACAATTTTGTTTGTGTCTAATTCTTGATAACTTAGTATCCATTGAGTTATTTAAAAACAAAGTCAATATTATGAAACTAAAACATATTTTATTTCAGAATATGGCATATCGATATAAATATGTGCATCATTAAAATTGATGGCACGAGTACACGAGTCTGAGAAGAGTTTATATACCAAACGATTCCTGTAATACTTACATCTCTCATTCCTCTTTCAATTTCCTCCCGTTGTTTCATTTTCCGGAGAACTGCAACGCGCTTCTGTACTTCAGACTGAAATCTTTCCAGCTTCTTTGTTTTCTCTGCTTGTTCTCGCATTGCTTTTTCCTCTTCTTCTTCCGCACGTAACTTTAAAGAAATAAAATAGTGAAAAGCAAAAAAAGATAAAGATGGATTCTTTACAAACGAAATTCTATAAACTGTGTCTTCATCTTGTCTATTTTTTGTCATAAAGATCTGTGAGTAGTTTTTTTACAGTCAATAACAAATGATTTAAGACCACACAACAATGTCCATATCAAACACAAACTAAGCGTATTGTAATAAGTAGTAATATAGAGTTGCACACACTCATTGGAAATTATCTACCTTTTTAGAAGTCTTTAGTTGATAGATGACTATAAATAGTTATGTATGTTTGTATCAAGTATTGTCAGCAGAATACAGCTGCTCTCATTACTAATAGGATTTGAACTGGACACAATCATTTCCACAGGATGTGATAGTATCCATTAAGTCAATTAAAAGCATTATTTTCTCATACAAGTTGATATGCTAGTCAAAATATCAGAAGTTTTAGGGAAATAAAAAAAACGAGAGTAGATGCATGAAAAAAAAGATAAGAAAAAAATCATGTTTTCCGATATAGACAACGAAGATAGACTTTAAAGACACAATAAAAAGATATCAGTTTATTTCCGTGATTCTGAGTTCAAGTAATTCTTTCAAGAGAACAGTAGTCCGAATAATCCAAATGATAATCACGTATGCAAATTTAAATTTTATGAGCAGAAAAGAAAATAATTTCTTTCACAAAAATATTCCCTATTATTTTTATTAAAACAGAATGAAGGGAGAGAGAAAGAGAATTTTGTCTTCTTTTTCTTAATGATTAGCTTTGTCTTCTTTTTCAGCCCCTTCTACATTTTTTGTTGTTCTGCCTACCCTATTTCCCAACCCTATTAACTACTCGAGCACTCTTTAACCCAACCGTCTTGCTTATAACACAAAACTGCATACATTGATGAAACCCCAACTTGGGAGCCTTGAGGCGTTAGGAGTCAACCCGTAATTGCGATTACTCCCAAGTTCATTCTGACCCAGAGTGATAATACCTATAAGTTAAATAGAATCGCTAATTTACAGACTACTCATTTAGAAATGATATGCCTAAAAACAAATTAATCTACAAACCATTCATATACAAAACATTTGCAGCATGAATAAGAATTTGAAGTATAACACCATTACGGAAATGACTGGATATGGAATTAAATAATATGAAAAGGGTTGATACGCTCTAACACAAAACAAGCAACCACTTATTTTAATTATATACAATTGTACACAAGTTACTATATTACCCATAGGTAATAGGGGAAACAACAGTATTAATGAATAAATGACTACAATAGATCTCTCTTTCTCTCAAACCCATCTTGATCACTTCCTCCCATGTTTTCCTTAGTCTTCCCCTGCCAACTGACCCTGTTACTACAACTGTTCTACATATACTAACTCAAGAACTCTTATCAATTCTTTCAATGCGATCAAACCAATAAAGTCTCCTGTTTTTCACAGTCCCGATTTAATTTTCCTCTGAAGTCATCAGATCTAAACCTGTCATTAACACTCACATTGTACATTCATCATTCTCATATCATTTCTTTCGATGCAACACATATCCTCCACACTTATTGGCCAGGTTTCACTTTCATACATCATCACAGTCCGTACACATGCCTGGTAGACTCTTCCTTTGGTTGACAGTGGTAACACTTTGCTGGTTAGTAATGGTAGAAGTTCCCTGATCTTACTCCATATACTCTCGTGCAATCACATTAGCATCACCGTGGAAATCCTATCGGCTCTGCCAATTTGAATCATTTGTGAAATAATGATAATTATGCATCTGGAGAAGATAGATTTACTGAAAAGTAGTGATAAAAAAAAAGAAGAGGATACTCACGTGCATGATTAGCATAACAATCGCACTATTTATGAGGTCATAACACTTTAGCAATCAAAATTAATAAAATTTATTAGTATTCTATTGTTATGCCTCTTTGGTGATCATCTCTCTTTTTAACTATCTTAACTCAATTCAACTCTTAAAAATAAAAAGTCTTTTATGTCTGCAGAAGTAATGACTTTGTGTCTAACTTTGTTTACACGAGAAGACATTTAAATAAGGACATTTACTTGATCAATACAACATCAATACACCGATCTAATTCTTAATAGATTCATCTGACAGTCCCCAAAATACCATTATTTCAGAATTCATCAAATGTCCTCCGCTCTTGCTATTCTTAATCTGATCTGGCAACTTGTAGGACCCATCAACGAGCATTGCCCGGGAAAACTGAAGAACCCAAGAAACTCATGCTTCCATATGTGAACCCCAGATAAATATTTTTTACTCAGCTATAAATATTAATTGTAGTGTTTACTAAGTCTTAACAATTTTTGAATAATAATGAATATTTAAACGTTTGTATTATTTCAAAACTAAAAAAGAGCATCATTGCAGCAAAATACTTATGTAGAGGTGAGGATTTTGGGGTTAGGGTTGGGTGGGAGATAATTGCGTTTATACACAAATACGAGGAGGAAGGCAATATTTGATATGAAAAAAGAAAGATGTATAACCTTCATTAACCTTAAAGTTTGGGTGGCAATATGAAAAAAATAAAAAAAAGAAAGATGTATAACCTTCATTAACCTTAAAGTTTGGGTGGCAATATGAAAAAAATAAAAAAAAGAAAGATGTATAACCTTCATTAACCTTAAAGTTTGGGTGGCAATATGAAAAAAATAAAAAAGAAAATGGTGCATATGCAGTGAGTGTAACGAAACCGGTAAAAGTCAATTTTGCCCCCTAAATGGTCCAATCGGCACTCCCTCACAGATAAGAGTGCCTCCAAGAGAAGGTGGCAATGCCTTGGTGGATGGAATTCTGTTACCTTAGCAGCTGTGCTGAGTTCTAAATATGAAAAAGTGCTGTGTTTCTTTATATCCTAACATTAACCATAAGTTCGGGTGGCAATATAAAAAAAAGACATTTTTTAATGTAGGTTTATCCAGCTTCCCCCAAAAGGGGCACTCTGGATGGGGAAAAGATTGCCTAAGGCGAGAAGGATCTAATTTCTTCTGACTGAGGACAGAACAGATTCTGCACCTTGATCCCAGCATGAAGTTGTGTGTCTTTGATAGAGAAAACATTTGGTAGAGAAGACAGCCAGTAACCAGTTTACAGGTTTATGGTTTTTGTTCTTGTTTTGTTTTATGGCATATCAACCCTTTTGGGTTATTTAATGCCAACTCCGTTTATTTTGGTAAAAGGATTTTATGCTCGAGGTTCATAATATATTCAAATATTTAACAGATTCTATCTTGTATATCGATCATTTGCAGGTCAATTTCTGTTGTATGTGTATAATAAAGAGTCTGTAATTTATTAATTCTATTTTTAACCCATAGAACAGTTTAATTTCGTTTATTGGACTTATTAGATTTTGGACGATTATGATTTCCACCCTGATGTCATTAAATAATTCTTTCATACCAAAATTGTAGTATCTTTTTTACATGGGAACAAAATCAACACATTCTAACATAAAGCATCTCACCGTGTATGGGACATGAGAAATTGCATACCATGGTGGCTCCTTCTACTCAAGAAGAAGGAATGAATGTGTTACTTTTGTGTGGCCAATCACGGCCGTCGAGAGAGGACAATTTCCTCCCTTTTGTGGCTTCCTATAGCTTTGTCTCTATTATCCTAAATCGGGTTGTATCGTCAACATCGAAACTGCCATTTCTCGCGAATATATGTGACGATGTTTATCTTTACGTCTATGTATGGAATTTTAAATTTGTTGTTGAGGGGCTCTTTTAGGGCCGTTTTTGCTGCTGTGTCAGCTTTATCATTTTCTCGGATTCTCATGTGACTTGGGATCCAACAAATTATTCATTTTGGTGTCTGACAGCAATGTTATTCTACATAATGGTTTAATGATCAATGAGTTATCCAATTTTCTATTTTTTAATATTGTTAATACCGATAAGAAGTCAGAAAAAATGATGAAATTTTTACTTTTACTTTGTGAGATGATATCCAGTGCTAAATATATGGCATTGGATTCTGCACTGAATGTTTCTTAAAGAAGATGTTGTATAATTTGGTTCTGTTGTATACGTCTGTAAATAAAGTGGTATGTTTGGGATAAAAACCCAGGATTTTATTTAGCTTTTCCTGGAAAATGAAAGGATGTGTGCTAGTTTTATTTAGTTTATTCATTTCCAGGTTTACATTTGGTTGTTTGATTTCCCACAGTGAGCGTGTCGATTTGATGGTATCATGTATATTCTTGAGTGGGATGGTAGCTTCTTAATTATTGATTCCATTTGGAGACTAATAGGTTTTATTGCATTTTCTTTTCTCTGGTACAGTTCTTTGTATTTTAGTTTGAATATGATATCATATGCTAGATTTAGTCGGCATGATTTTAGCTTTATATAGTACTAGCAGTGTTCCCAGCGTTGCCCGGGATAAAAAGAAACAAAGTAGAAGTAAAATAGCGTGTGTAACACCTTCATATTAAGACTTCGATCCTTCTCCCCCTTCCTGTCTAGCCGTCTCTTTTTCTTTTCCTCTACCCCATTTTTTCGTTTCTCTCTACAACCCTCTCTTTCTCTTTCGTCTAGCCTATTCCTCTCTCCTGTTTTAATGTGTTGAAAAAAGATAATAATTATATTCATTTACTGGAGAAATCCCTTTGAAATGTAAGACTGTAATCTTACGTTAATTACTGCTGGACAACACTGAGTAAAACAAAGAAAGATTTTTCTAGAAAAAATGTGGCTAATGATTGAGCAACACTTGCTTCAACTCTTGTGTAACTACACAGTTTTTAAGAAACTGTACGGTTGTTGATTGAGCAACACTTGCTTCACTACACACTATTGTTTAAAAGATGTGTGGCTGATAATTCAGCAACACTTGCTTCGCTACATATTCTTGTATAGAAAAGGTGCAGCTGTTGATTGAGCAACCTTTGTTTGACTACACACTCTTGTTTAGTAGATGTACGGCTAATGATTGAGCAACTCTTGCTTTACTAGACACTCTTGTTCAAAACAGTGAGGCTGTGATTGGGCAACACTTGCTTCACTACACACTCTTGTTTAGATAATGTGTGGTTGTGATTGAGCAACACTTGCTTCACTACACACTCTTGTACAGAAAAGGTGCGGCGGATGATTGAAGGAAGAAAGGGATGTAGTGGGAGTGAAATAATATAAGAAGCAAGAAAGGGTGGTAGTGGGAGGAAAATAAGAAAGAAAGCAAGAAAGGGTGGTAGTGGGAGGAAAATAAGAAAGGAAGCAAGAAAGGGTGGTAGTGGGAGGAAAATAAGAAAGGAAGCAAGAAAGGGTGGTAGTGGGAGGAAAATAAGAAAGGAAGCAAGAAAGGGTGGTAGTGGGAGGAAAATAAGAAAGGAAGCAAGAAAGGGTGGTAGTGGGAGGAAAATAAGAAAGGAAGCAAGAAAGGGTGGTAGTGGGAGGAAAATAAGAAAGGAAGCAAGAAAGGGTGGTAGTGGGAGGAAAATAAGAAAGGAAGAAAGAAAGGGTGCTAGTGACAGGGAAAGAAGAAATGAAGGTAGAAAAGGGTGGTAGTGGGTAGGAAAGAATAAAGGAAGGATAAAAAAAACTCATATTAATGCGCCTCTGTCGTATCAAAGAACCAAAATCATGTTCATACATGTAGCGTCACTATTATAAAAAAGAACTCATATTAATGCACCCCTGTCGTATCAATGAACCAAAATCATGTACATTCAGGTAGTGTCACTATCATAAAAAAGAACTCATATTAATGCGACCCTGTCGTATCAAAGAACCCATATGGTTCCTTTGTGTTCATGTTCAAGAAAGAAGAAGAAGGAAACCCTTTTAAGAGTTTCTGACATTCCCACGATAGTATTATAGAACTTTTGTTTAAACTCAACCATACTTACTCATGAATTCACTAACGTTTTTATAAATTTCCAACTCTCTCACCGCTCGACCCTGTAGGAGTGCTGATATGTTATAAATTCTCCATTAAATTTCATAAAATTCCCCCCAAAATATTTTTTCTTGGTCTTTTGGCTGGATATGGATTGATCGGAAGTACAGTCAAAGGTCGAATCGTCGGTAGGGATTTGGATTCGAAGGAAACTTTCCTTAAAGAGTAGAGCAGAGGATGCGCCACTTACGTTCTTCCTCTCATCCTTTACCAACTGGCTGTACTGTCTCTCCCTGCATACCATTTGTTGGCTTTCACACGTTTACTCTTCTCGCTTCTCTGGGAGAGAGGAAAGCCGTAAGTGTGCAGAGTGGTCTGTACTCAACATCCAAGTGAGGAGGCTTGGAAATGCCTGATTTCGCAAGTCATAGACATGCCGAAAGATTGGCCTTTCTGGGTCGCACTTTGTTAGAGGATACTCCATGGGTGCCTATGGTTGAGAGTGCCTTTCCCAACCTCATACCCGACACTTTGGTAGAAGAAGGCCGTCGTAGGTTGAGGGGAGAATCGAAGTTCTTCACTGAATGCCGAACCGCACTTAAAGCACTGCAGGTCCCTTGCACAGCCTCGGAAGAAAATATATAGGGAATTAGTGGAGGGTACCGCTTCGGATCCGCTTGGTGAGCGTCTGCGATGGTCGGTTATCTCAACAATTCTGAGTATTCTCTGACCTGGCGATTGGTCTGGAACGCACTGCTCCTCTTTGCCAAACTACATGGAGATGGCTTAATGGGCAATCCTTTATGCACACTGTGAAGACAGAGAAGAAGAAACGCCCAAGCACGTCTTCTTCACTTGCAGCAAAGTTTGGCGACTCTGAGAGTATGTCAGAGAGGTAGCAACTCACATCGATGCCGAGCAGCTGTTGATCCTTGATGTAGTGTCTGTTGTCTATAATGTAGCCCCGCCATGGCCTAGGTAGAAAAGAATGTTTTTTCTTGCTATCCTAGCTGTAGTTAGACTAGTGACATGGGTTACACGTCTTGATGAGGTTCATGGAGTTGGATTTGTTTCCGATCGGGATCTGATTGTTTACTTTAAACATCAGCTTAAAGTGAATATTAGATGCGATTGGAAAAGATTACATTGCATGGAGTGGGTGCATGATACTAGTCTATGCATCTGACGAGAAGCCAGGTATGAGTACGTGTTCCCTGCCTAGGCATAGCACGCGCGGTCCTGGGTTCTACGGAAACCATCCATTAGAATTGGTTATTTAGAAAGACTCTTAGCTAGTGGAATAAATGAGTCCTGATCCTTTTATTTTTTTGGTAATAGAGAACCTCCAAAGATGCTCACTTCCAATATTTATTTTGTCCTTGGCCAGCTGTAAATGCTGTTTTTATCTTGGAGGACACCATCCATTCTCATATTCTATCCCTGATCTGTTTTATTTTTTATGTCCTTAACTCCCACTCCCATTTAGAGACTGACTTGCTTGTTTTTCGGTTTGACCCTGAAAAACAGTGGGCGATCTGACACTTAGCAGAGGGTTGGGAGGGCCTTACTAACCTGCCCCATTAAGCATTTTATTTGGTTCTTTATTTTTCATATTTTTGGGTTTTGTAGATTGTCACTCATGTATATTTATTATTGTAAATAAAAACTCATTGAAATCATTGGGGATCATTTAAGTAAGATTTAATCCATGGAGTGAATGCGGTATTATGGTGATAGCGTCTAGCTTATGTTGTCAAGAATGACACTCGACCCCCCCCCTATCTCCCCAAAAATAGGGTGTCATATCTAAGCCAAATGGATTTGTAATTATTTTTATTTGACTAAATAAATTGGCCTTTTGGCTAAGATCAAAGTGTAGTATCTGTTCTTGTCAATTTATTTTCTTCTTGGCGTTTTGCCTGAGATCAAAGTCCTATCCTATTGGTCTCGATCCTACACTCTGTAATCAAAAATCAGAATATCATTCACTATCTTCTATTTCCTTCTTCCTTAGACGAAAGTGTAGTATCTGTTCCTTGCACTTCGAATGTGTACACTTTCCAAGTCTTTATCTCATTCGCCTGTGTTGCACCTACCAGCGAATCCCGATGCTTTTGCCTGAGGCGTGCCTACCGGTGAATTCCGATACTCTCTCAGACTTTTACCTGAGGCACGCCTACCGGTGAATGCAGACACTTTCCCAAGCTTTTGCCAGAGGCGTCCCTACCAATGAATTCCGACACTCTCCCAGTAGTGGATGAGATTGAGCAACCTTTGTCTCACTACAAACTTTTGTTAAGAAGATTAAAATATTAGCGTCTATTAATTTTGAATCCCCTCAGAGAATTAATATTTTTTTCTGAATTTTCGATATTATACGGCCGAGTTGACACTGTTTCAGAAAATATCAACTTGATGGGGGTCTGTAGCGTGTGACGGAAGCCTTTTTTCGAACATACAAATTTATATAATAGAAGAAGATAGTAAAGTCAGTTTCTGCCTTCTTGGGGTTAGAGGAGCTTCATGTGCTTCTACATACAAACTTTCCATTAGAAACGTTTGGAAAGCTCCCAGTGCTACTTGATTGTGAATAGTTTCTAATGTTTTTAGGTACGGTTTTCGGGCTAATCCATAGATAAAGCATCTGTAGTCCAGTTTGGATCAGTATAATTTTAATAATGTTTATTTGTCTGTACCCTAGTCAGTGTGTGCCACTACTTTCATCAATTCGATGGCTTTATTTCCACAAAGGGTCTCGCACCGAGTGCAGATCTAGTGCTTATGGATAGCGGCACGTAAAATTAAAATCGTGTGCTGACCAGTAGATTATATGTTTGAAATCGGGGTTTCTGTTGTTCCCCATAGTTAGCGGTAATGTCCGCCAACTAAAAAAAATTTTTTACTATCGGTTGTATGCCAATGCTTGTGAGGTGAATTGAGTGTATGCCTATGTGTGAATACCCCGGGGGGGGGACAGGTGAACTCAGCGGTGAACTGAGCAGATGATATGACGGGGATAGCCATGGAGTGCCGATAACGATCGTAATAAAGAATTTCATTACATCCCGGAGGTTGCGTCATGGGCCGTAGAGCGGCCGGTTGGAAGTGGACTTTAGAGGTCTAGCCATTTTGACTTAGTTCTGACCAGACCCGTGGAGGGGTGTGTTAAAATAAAAAATCTTAGGATTGTTTTTTTTGGGGATATCGGAGGGAGGAATGTTAGATAATGCCCTGTGAAAGTTGGACACATCTATTCGAAACGGGTTTGACTTGCGCGATTTGTAGCGGAGTCATCCCGTGCAGGTTCGGTTCGATGTGTTTTCCCACGGCTCACGGTGACAACTGATCTAACCTTAAGGTTACGGGAGGTCAAAGAGTTGACATCACACCTGCATGTTGATCGCGAGATTTGGTAGCAAGAGTTCCGCGTGGGAGAATTGAATTGGAATTTTAATCAGTTACTGACTTGGGAGCAAAGAGTCAACAACGCCAAATATGTAGCGGTTACGAGAAAGATTCCGAATGACGGAAATCTAAGAGCCAATTAGTAGATCATTCCTATTCCTCCCTCTCAAGTTAATTACGAAATAACTAGAAAATTTAGTTAGTGTAAACTCTCTCTCGATCACAACGAACTTGTTCAGGTTGGCTAATAAATAGTTAAATAAAGATGGCTCTAATTAAAACAGCAAGAGACTTTGTGAGTTTATTGAAGTGAAGGTTTGATTTTCAGCTCACGAAGATAGCAGCTCGAGAGAAGAAAATTCGTAGTAGTGCCGGTGGTTTATACGGCAGCGACAAATGGTTGCAAGCGAAAAGAAAGGCGGTACAAATAGTATCACATGACAGCGACAAGCATGCGACAAATGGCTGCCGGCAGACGACGAGAAAAAAGAGAGAAGAAAAGGTTAGTGCAAGCAGTACGAATAGTTCCGGGCAGTTGAGGTTCGCGGAACCTAGCTACGACATATCGACCCATTGAATCAACAGCGAGAGTTCTTCCAATTCCACGAAGGGGTCGAGAACGTGTCAATACAACATGAGGACATTTTAAAACCATTTTCAGTTGTCCACTGATTTATTTTATTCAGGCATTGTTGGAGTTGGTATTTAATTGTATGGATGTTTTTAGATGCATAACAGATTAAAAGGTTATACACATACAATGATCCCTCAACATCAGATTGGAGACATTTTACAATATTATTAATCTTTCTAGGCAAACTAATTGATCAATGTGTAGCAGTTACATGAGTGAACTATTTTCTATTGGTCTATGTGACTGGTAGTGAGATGTGATTCAGCTTGGGATTATGTAACCATCGCCTCTTCACTGCACGAAATTCATACGCAATGAATCGTGTTTTGGCGCAAACAGAAACCACATGATGAACATGAATCTTCAGTTCCAGACTGACTCCCAAACAGACAAGATGTAGATTCTACATTCTCTACTGTCAGCCTGGTAGAGAAACTGAGGGATTCCAGGATAATGTTATTTCGTTTTGTCATGTGACGACTTTCTATGAGGTGACGGAAATGTATTACTGAAAAATAAGCTGCCAGTCGCTCTCTGTCAAATGTTGAATATTTGGTTTGAGCTTGAGAAAATTTCTTAGAAAAGAATCCTATAGATACATGTTTCTTATTTATCAGCTGGTGTAATGCAGTGCCAGCTGCATATTGACTACTATCCGTGACAAAGTGGTACTCGGTGACTGAAGACTGTGGATGGGCTAATGCCGTAATTTCTGACAATTTACTAATTATAGTTTTGAAGGTGTCAATTTTTTTCTCATTCAGCTCAAGCTTTGACTTAGGGTCTAACCTCATTCGTTCGGACAGTGGTAACACTATAGATGCATAATTAGGGATTAATTTGCGATAAAAACCTGTCATCCCTAAAAACCTACGTAAGCTTTTCGAATCTTTGGGTACTCCAGTTCTTTAATTTTCTTTGAAGTAGGTAACAAGCCTTCTTTGCTTACGTGAAACCCTAGGAAATCTAAATCTGCTACATTGAATATACTCTTAACTAAGGAAATCTGTAAGTTATTGCCACTAAGAATTTTAAATACTTTATCTAAGTCTTCCTTGTGTAGTTGTTCACTGTCACTAAAAATCAATATATCGTCCAGATAGATGAACACACAATCTAACAAAAAAATATTTTGTCTATATATCGCTGGAATGTAGCGGCAGCATTCTTCAAACCAAATGGCATGTAATTAAATTCAAACAAGCCAAAAGGAGTAGCGACGGCTGTTTTAGGCATGTCGTCTAGGTGTATCTGGTAATATTAGAGGTGTCAATGCACCAACTGATACAAAAAAAAATTGCAACATTTTGGTTTTTTATGGTTTTATGTCGGGTTGGATCTACTCTATATCATACTAAAAGTTGGACAAGATTTGAGTATGGGAAAGTTTCAAATTTTGAAGTTGAACATTTTCGACTTACAAGTCATTTTCCATTACGTTGTAAAACACTAACTCGGTCAGTTTTTATGATCAACCAATAAATCTTGCACTTTTACCCATGTTTTCATGGTCAATCTTTCACATGAAGTGGTTGTCAGTGATGTTGAATCACTTCTTATACCATATCTATGGTTACCCCTACCCCACCCCCGATTCACATTATTCATAATGTTTTTTTAAAGTTGTTCATACTTTTTCCTCATCATCATCATCTATGACTGGAGCATTTTTCATATTGTCACAGTTGCCATCTTGGCAATGTCCACATGCACTGGTACATTCTAGTCCATGCCTTCTGAAGGGATTGCATCCTTCCAAACAGTTGCAGTGAATCATCTGAATCAGTTCATCTGAAGCAGGACTTTTGTCTGTCATCACTGGAACAAGTTTGTCCTCTTCTACCTTCCATCTCCAGTCAGATGGTGCCATTTCATCACTACATCCCATCCACTCCATAGTCTGGTAGTAAGTCTGCAGAGAATGAAATCTACAGGTAGAGGCGGTTAGAGGGAGTTGTTCTGGTGTGGCGAACATCTTTGCCCTTGCAACTTTCTTGCAGAGCATATTGTATCTAATCGACGCCAGTGAGTCCTTCTGATCTTAGAAGCATTGGTTTCCACAACATCCTGCGTTTTGTTTGCTCGAGAGAATGCTTTTGAACAGTCTTTCATTGTCTTTTCTCTTTTGATGATTCACTGGAACCCCGACTTCTTTCCAATCCCGAACACCCTGGACACAGAACCTCATCCTGTAAAGGCATGCAGAAACAATAGGTCATTGCAAACTGCTTCACCAAATACCTGTTTGAGAACCTTGATATTATAGACATAGGATTTCACCTCGGCAGAGCGGAAATAGAGCGCAGTACATTTGGAAACCTCTGTATGAAACAGCAAGAGAACAAAAAGATTTGTGTCTTCTCTAATAAGGCTTGTCGGTCTGAAAGCAGACATACTGATGGCTGCCTTTGCAATCTCAACGTCAGCATCTACTTGTTATTTAACATCACAATCATTCTGCTTCATTCGTTACATAATCAGCTGGATCAGTGCCTGCTTGTTTGCCCCATTCGACAAGAAGTCGTTCTTTTTTCCAGAAAATATTGTTGCCTCGATAATGTTCATCTTGTTTACATTCAACTTTCGACTTTGCCTCTGATGCACACAGCCCTTTATACTTGGTTCAACCTCATAATCATCAAACACCACAGTCGCTCTTCCATAGTTTTCGACAGTGAATGAGGCATAATCGTCTGCAATCGAACTGTAGGTGCTCCCCTCCTTCCATTTCAGATGGTGAAGAAGAGATCCTCCATCTTGTATGTTGTGCTCTGTGACTGGAACAGTTTGCTGCCCACCACTGTCTGATTTTGTTTTAACATAGTTTCTGATTGCTTCAGCAAGTTGCGGTTTGTCCACCTGACGCAAGAGTCCTTTTCTCTCAAACAAAGACATCGGGTATAGACACAGTTCATCGGACATGATATCATCTAGCCAAAGATTTCCCGTCTGAGAGACTACAAGAAACCGCTGAAACAGGTGCGCTGGGTCAATGCTACGATCTGCAGACACTTTCACGTTTTTGCTGGATGCTAGAGTCTTTGCATTCAAACTCCGTTTGTGAGAGTAGGAGAACACTGATTGTCCATCCATTTCTTGTACAATGCCTCTTCCGATTTCGAAGAGGGTCTGCACATTGACGTCGTCGTTGGAATTAATTCCTGTGATGATATTGCGCAACAATTCATCAATTGAAAACAGTGTAACACCGTCTAGTATTTCCGCAACTTTTCCGAGATCTATCTCATCTCTTTTCAACCGAGAGGCAGACAACTCCTTATGTTGTTCACTTGTTATGTAATATCTTTCGGTAAGATCTTGCATGGCGAGGTTGTAAAGGGATGACACAGTCGATGACATGGCCCAAATTGTTCTCTGGTGCTCGGACATCCCACTCCCTTGTGTCAACCAGCCTTGGCTTTTGTATGAGCGCATTAGTGTCTGCTCAATCACAAGATCGGAGCCCAGTATTGGCTGCTGCGTCGGATTACATGAAACCCAGAGTGGAACTTCTGATGGACTTCAGGATTGTCGTCTTTCAAGGCATACATCTTCTGGAGATATAGACGAGCTGACTTCAGATAATTCGGATGGCCAGCCGCCACGAATATTGGCAGGCAAGTTGAGACAGCACTGAGATGCATCTCCTAAGACCCCATTTGATCAGCTGAAATAAGTGCCCTAGCTATAGTTAGCATGTGCTGATAGTTTATTCATAGTTTGCTGGTTTTGGAGGTCCTTGCCAGTTTATCCCTTTTCTCAGTTAAAGAGTTGTGAATTCTGTCTATGCAATCTGATTACAACAATGAATCTACATCACACTCGCCAGTCTCCAGCAACATGTACAATCGCTCAAGTTCCTCCACTTGGTCCTAAAAACCAGGTTCATCCTCCATGATCTTGGTAACAATCTGACATGTGAGACACTGATCCACCAGCCGGTGGCCATGAAATGCTCGTTACACTACCTTTCCGCTCATCATACGTACGACAGCATTTTCACCATATACTGTCTCCATGATCTCCTTCAGTCCAGTGCCATCCATCAAAGTCCCAATGGCACCCAACATATTCATGAAGGTATGGAAGGTGCCACGCAACAGTATCATATCCCTAATTGGACTATCATCTGTAACAGCGTTCACGATTTCAGACGCCTTCCAAAATAACGGTTGATCAAAAGTTATGATAGTCGGCATGTTGTGTTTTGACAATAGACTGCATAGGTAATCTAAGGTGGACAAGATATAGGTTTTATCTCCTGGGTTCATGTCTATCATTAGGAGAAATTGTACCAAAGATTTTCCTGGATATTTGCACTCCTTATGCAGCAGATGCATCATGCCTTGCCAACTAGGCGTACTCTTGTGGAACCGAAAAGACATTTCCCAAAAAATGTCCACTTTGCGATCACAGACATCAGATGTGTATGGGACTGACAGAAATTTTAAGCAACGGTTGACATGCTTTGAAAAGCGATAATCTATAATGGCAATCTTCGTCATTTCGACAAGTTTCAAGGCGGCCGTTTGACTGACTTGCTTCTCTGGTGCAATGTCTGCGATTATTCCCATCCCATGGAAGGTACCCTTTCCGTCCAATGTTATGTTATGATCCATGTTGTCTCCTGCAAACAACAGGAACTGACTAAGAATGTCCATGTCACCGCCTAAACACATCTGGAGCAAGTGAACATGCCGTACCTCTTGATATGATGAAGCAAATCCCATGGTTAAAAGACTATCAATCAAGAATCGTGATCCATACAAGTGGTGCATTTGCACCACAACACCAAGCTGTAGAGGCGCAATAACAGCTCTTGGGCGCACTGCTTGAACGACTGCTTGTCCGATGCCAGCAACCTTTCTGGACGTGTCCTTCAAACAAACAGATGTTGCAACAAGAACCGCAAACTTTCTGGGATAAAATCTACTGTGGCTGCTAGTTTCAGTTCGGCGGTTGTTGGATACGTATCCTCCATTGGCGCAACTTTTGTCTTGATATCAGTTTTCATGAGTTTTGCTGCGGTTTGGAGAATTGCTCATTTTTGTGCTTCCTTATTGTCCTCCCGAGGTGAATTGTAGTATTCACTAAGAATATCACAGGTTTTTTCCCTAAATGTCACAATGTTTTTGACGCCACTACGGCCTTCAGTCACGAATATAAAGTTCCCATATCGACTTAGCAGCTTTTCTTTGAGGTATTGATTTCCATACGCCGTGGATTTACTACCACGCAATTATTCTTCCATTTTAGTGACAAGGTCCGATATCGTTATCTGTTCTTCATCGTTTTCCTCTAGGAACTCACACACACTCTCGAATGCCTCATCCTGATCGCTGTCCTTTGGTCTTCCACTTTTTCGTCGTTTGTTGGATTCAGCTGACGTGAATTGTCTTGGAATATTCCACATTGTACGGAAGTTGACACTACATGACTGGTGGTAAACACAGTCGGCTGCGTGAAAATCACCACCAAAATATTCGATCCAGTTTTGAACAGCAGTGGCCTACTCATTCCCTCTGGTTTTGCAATGACCCAATATAGTTTGAACAAATGCATCTGTCTTCACATAGAAAATCCTTTCGGCACTTTTTCATTTTGGGTCTTTTTTCGGAGTAACAATTCTACAGAATAAGCAATGTGTTCTACTGTCATATGGTACCAGAGAAACACGAGCCCAACTCCTTTTCACTGGTCGAGTAGAATCATACTTGCTGGAGGCAATAGCAATGTCCTTTTTATTGATGTGGTTTACTCCGACACGTTTTGTGAACATGAGTTCCTGCTTCAACCCGGACTTTCACACCACTTTCGATACTTGCAAGGTTGATGCCTTCAGCTCCTTTTTCTCAAACTACCACGGTCTCTTCACCGTCCAAAGCATGTTCACATAAAGGACAGGTTTCTGCATTGGCTGAATTCATGTTTTACCCTGAAAATATATGTATACAGTGTATTAGTATATGCCTGTATGTGAATCGGGGTGAGCCAAAAAAGCAGAACATCCTTCTCTTATCTCCAAAGAGGCCAGGTTTTAATAGCAAATGCACATCATATAACCTGAGATCCATACCGAAATTGCTGCACTTTTTTGGCCCACTCTGAAAGGGTAGGGGTAACCTTAGATATGGTATAAGAGGTGATTCAACATCACTGACAACCACTTCATGTGAAAGATTGACCATGAAAACATGGGGGAAAATGCAAGATTTATTGATTTATCATGAAAACTGACCGAGTTAGTGTTTTACAACGTAATGGAAAATGACTTGTAAGTCGAAAATGTTCAACTTCGAAATTTGAAACTTTCCCATACTAAAATCTTGTTCAACTTTTAGTATGATATAGAGTAGATCCAACCTGACATAAAACCATAAAAAAAATGTTGCAATTTTTTTGTGATTGGGGTACTTTGGCATTATATTGACTTACCTATATGCAGAAGTTAAATCTACCTTCAAAAAATAGCATTTATTAGCTAACCGTGAGCTGAATGAATTTATGTTGGGTATCAGATAGCGGTCTGTTTTGGTAATACTATTCAGCGCACGGAAATCACCACAAGCTCGATATGAACCATCCGATTCTTTACTAAATGCAGCGGGGATGCCCACTCGCTACTTGAAGGCTGGATTACTCCTGTATTTAACAGTTTCTTAAATTCTGTTTAAGCTGCATCAAACTTAGGACCGGAAAGTTGCCTAGCTCTAGCAAAGACTGGTACATGCTTTTCCGTGCTAATTCTGTGATAAACTCCACCGTAGCTTTTCTTGTATCATACTTATTTATTATATCGCGCACACTTCCAGTTAGGTCTACTTTATTAATTGCTATGTTAATAGTTTCTCTTACTGCCTTAACTTTTACCTCTCGTTCAGTTATTTCGTCCCGGAGGCATCTATTCTTGCAATCTACAATTATGCTAAATTTGTTTAAGAAGTCAAACCCTAATAATGGGTTGGTGACATCAGCGATCACAAAAGTCCATTGGAAAGATCTTTTTAGACATGGTATCCTCACTTCTAAATTTGTTTGCCCATGACACTTTATTTTCTCTCCGTTAGCCGTAGAAATATGTACAGGGGTTGGTTCCAAGGTAACACCATTTACTACAGAACGCGGTAAAATGGAATTACTGGTCCCTGTATCTACAATAAAATTTATTTTAGTAGCTCATATTTTACCAGTAACTTCTAATAATGGCGAACCTGAGAGAGCAAGCGCAGTCCACCTTTCAAGTTTTTGAAATCGCTAGGACTGGGAGAAGAAGGACGAGAGTTAGGTAATATTTGTAAACTACCTTTTTTCTTCGGCCATCTACACCATGGTTTACATGTTCAGGCCTGCTCTGCAAAATAGAGATGAGCTCTACAGACCTTTGATTTTTGCTTTTTACTATAAGAACGTAAACTCATGGGAGTCGTTTCACTATTTTGACTTGGCTGTCTATGGTGATAGCTTGTCCGAGTTTGGTTGTCAGTCACTCGAAATGCTGATGCATTTTCTATTAAAGGCATCAGATTGTCAGACAATCGACCTAACTCTACTAACAGCATTTCAGTGTGGGCTGCTATTACAGGTGCTATCTGATAAGCCCGGATAATTTTATGTCTGACTATTTCCTTGCTGGCTCCTATCCTACATCTCCTGGAGGTATAACGAAGGGTAACCAGCTAGTGTGGTGGTCCTCATTAATTTCTCCAGGAGCTCAAGTCTGGTTTTCTCATATGCAGACAATACTGACTCCTTTAATTTACAGTAGTCGCGTGAATCTAGGACTGATAATGGTATGTTAGTTACCATATCAGGCGTGCATGCGCTAATGATCGTATAAAATTTTGTTTTATCCGCTGTTACGTGCCTGAGATGAAACTATGCTTCGAGTAAATAGAACCATCCTGCAACACTAGTTTCCATAAACTGTGGTTGACTTGACACTAATGTGTTGCACTTCCATATTTTTCTAAAAAAAGTTTTTTTCAAAGTGACAGAATTAAAAGAAAATATGCAAGAAAAGCAAAAGTGGGTCATTGTTTTTTATGAAAGTTCTTGCGTGTCGAAAGATTTCCTTTTTCCTGTTTGTTTATAAATGTTTTCGCTTCACCTCTAAAGTTGTTTTTTTTGTTTGTTTGTTTTTGTGTAAAGTATGGTTTTGTTTGTGTGTTTACTTTTATTTCTTTTTGCACACACACAGCTTTATATATATATACATATATACAGATATATATATATATATATATGCTTCGGAAATTTTGAGATGAGGGTTGATAATTCGTAGAATTTGGTACATACAGAACTGAATTATACTTAGTACTATATTCACTGCGCCACTGGTCCTTGCGGAAAATTCTAGTATGAATTTTGGGAGCCTTAAACCTATTCTCGATTTTGATCTAACTACTTATCACTATAGATCACTACTTATCTATTATTTATAATTATAGGTTCCCATATTGTATTGAATTCTATACTAGGTCTGCTTAGAAAGTCATTGTAGTCTAACATATGTGCTGCTTCTTTGAGTCGTCTTACACTCCACCGTTCTTCTCTATCTATAATTTTTACTTCATCCCATAAGGGTAGATGGTTTCCCTTTTCCTTCCATATGTGGTCAGCCATACCCAAATTTTCGATTTCAGTTCGAATTCAGTTCTAAGTGACAGTCATCTGAAGGTTGAAAGTTCAATCCTCAGTGCGGATGATACAAAGAATTGCGAATTACTGAAGACTTCTCCCCAGTTATGGCAGATGGAACGAGAGCATGCTACCCCCGTGGATTAAATAAAGGGTTCCGTTCGAAATTCCGTGCAGATTCCCGAGTTTGACAAAGTACACCTGAAGAAGGTCGGAGGTTACATCGGCCGAAACCTTGTAATAAAAACAACCAAGATGAGAACAGTAGTCCGAATATACCAAATTCTACAAATATATATATATGTGTATTTTAAGCTGTGTCCGTTTCCTTCAATTTTTTGCCGAATTATTATTAGTATGTTTTTTTTGGGGTGGGGGGGTTGTACTTTATATGTTTTGCGTTTGATTAGAAGGTTTTTTGCATGACCGACGTTGGAGCTCACCAATTGTGGGTGTTTTGGTTCCCCGTTTTGAATCGGGTATTTTAGACGACGGTCGCGTCTTTAGGGATTGCACAGCACCACACTAAACAATTAATATTTTTGTAGCTAAATTGGGACTAGACCCACTCGATGAAAACATATGTTTGGCATGGATCACCAGTTAGCAAGTACTAACTTTTAACAATAGAATATTGTTAATAAAAAAAAGAAACTGTAAAGTAAAAAATAAAACATTCATATAGCAACAATTTAACAAAGATGTAAAATATAAACAATAAATATTTGTTGAAGGTTGAAAAAGTTTTTACATATGAAAACAACACAAGTGTTAAATTTGTCTTCAAAGTTCCGTATGCGTGCGTGTGAGTGTGTTTACATACTTGAGTTAAGCTGTTATTGGGGAGACAGCAGGCATGCTTAAGAGTGGATGCTGGGCTTCGTATCCAGTCGGGTGTTTCTTGTTGTTGTTGCTGTCTTCATTGAGAGCCGAGGCCGTTCTGTGTCGCCAGCGAACTCTGATTTCTTTTTACTAATTCACTGTTTATATAAAGTTTCATTTCGTACCCACTTGTAACCTTCGGATTAAAAACATGTGAACACTTTTCACTGAGTTCAAACTTTGGTCAACATCTGTAAGTACTTATTTTACGAGCAACTGACTGCAAGATGATTCTCTCTTCGAAAAGAAATAAAGAAATGAGAAGAGGAAAGAAGAAGAGGTAGTAAGCCGAACGAACCTAGAAAAAAAAGTGGTAACTAATACAGGCTAGCCTTTCCTTCAATGCCTGTTCGTCTCATCGATTTATTGATCTGCCATGTATACATTCTCTTACATACTTACACAGTGCCACATAGTCTCCAATATGGCCCCACCAAACGTCGGGCCATCAATATGGCTGTACCGAACGTCGGGGCCATCACTATGGAGGAGACAAACGTCAGGATAAACCAATATGGTGGAGGAGGTGATCCTTGGCTTTGATATTATTATTTTGGGACCACGGTAGCATCATTTTGTATTTAGCCAGGAACCACTCCGTCCATTTAATATTTAAAAGGAGGAAGGATAAATGTTCTATTATAGCGAAGGAAGAAACATTGGTATAAACAACGTGTGTACATATTAAAGGAGGAAATACATGGGAGAGGTACATTTAATAACAGACAACAGGGTTTTGTGAATGAAAGTGAGAAGAAGACATTATTATAATAAACATTTATATAACTATGTTTTACATGAATTTAAAGATCGGTTCATGTGAAGAATGTTCATTGAATTGTTCATTTTTGGTTTAGGTAACTCGTGGTTTTGGTAGTGAACATTCGTTGGGTGTACACGAGTTTTGAGAAGTCTCTCTATTTATTTCCTAGTGTGTATATGCGTGTGGCACTGTGTAAGTATGTAAGAGAGGGTATATAACTAAGAGTCATTATGGCTTTGTATATGCGTGGCTTAATAATAGTTGTGTCAAAGGTGAAATTCTTACATACTTTGGGGTGAGGGGGATAGTTGGCAACGATCATTGTAGTGAAAAGAAGAAAGAGAGAGCCGAATTCCTTTGTAAAGGTTTTATTCACAAAAGAAATGGACAGAGTACTTCGTCCCGAACGATTCGACACTGAGTCTACAGCCTTCAATGCAGAAAAAAAAAAAAAACATTGGAAGCTTACATTTATAAATTACCTACATACGGTTAACGGCACTGAAGAACCTGGAAACACCCAAACCGACTTCTATGCTTTGATAAATAGCATATCGACAGAGGTATTTGAAATAATTAGTGACACAAACGACTATATATCTGCCATAAGAGCTCTGGAAGCGGCCTACATCAAGCCTACTAATATAGTCTACAACCGTCACAAACTTATCACCATGAAACAACAACCGGCGGAAACAGTGGAATCTTTCATGTTAAAGTTGGAAAACCTTGCTAAGACATGCAATTTCCAGGCCGTGAGTGCCGAAATAAATAAAAGCCAGTATATGCGGGAGGCTTTTATTAGTGGTATCTCCTCCCCCTCAATTCGACAACGACTTCTCGAGAGAAATCCTCGCTAACTTTTCAGGAAGCATACGAGATGGCAAGATCTCTTGAACAAGCAGAAAAACACTCTGCGTGTTACAACCAGGAGAATATGATTTCCGCGCCAATAATCACTTCAAGAGAAAATACAAGTCTGGCAGTGACACAAAAAAATATGAGGCCGAAGGAAATTTGCTTTTTCTGCAGGAATTCTCGTCATCCACATCACCTTTGTCCAGCCCGTGACTCAAAATGCAATAAGTGTTTGAAAAAAGGACACTGGGCCAAAGTCTGTAAATCTTCCGTGTCGGCAGTGTTGAATGAAGACACTGATTTCCCTAGTCTCACGTGACTAGGAAGAAAAAAGACATTACATTTACTAAGTGTAAAATAAATGGATCCACTGTCAATGCCATGGTGGATTCTGGTAGTGTGGGGACTTTTATTAACGACAATATTGCAAAAAAAATGAACCATAAAATTATTCCCAAACAAAAAGCAATATCATTGGCCGACCCTAATATGTGTGCAAAAATTGTGGGAGAAACTAAAGTCGATATATATCTAAACAATAATGTACATTCTAACGTAATAGTGGAAGTCATTAAGAATTTATTTGTCGA
This sequence comes from Sepiola atlantica, assembly GCA_963556195.1. NCBI lineage: Eukaryota > Metazoa > Mollusca > Cephalopoda > Sepiida > Sepiolidae > Sepiola > Sepiola atlantica. Next base: position 65,594,222 of record OY744535.1, read on the forward strand.
CTTAATCATAGGGAAAGATATTCTCTGCAGATATAAGAATGTAACCTTCAAATTTGATGGACCAGAGGACGAACTTATTATCGGGGCAGTCACCAGGAATAGTTTTTTTCCATCCATGAACGTTTCTCCTCCCCCATTATTTTCTCATCTTTCTACGAACACAACCCCAATCAGCACCAAGTCACGTCGCCACACAATTGCTGATAGCAAATTCATAAGAACAGAGACTGCAAAATTGTTGGAGGAAAATATAATAGAACCATTGACGGCATTGTCAGCGGGGAGCAATTAGTAGATACATTTGTCTATGTAGATAACGTTACTATCTGTGGAAAAACCCATGGCAAGATCTCTTGAACAAGCAGAAAAACACTCTGCGTGTTACAACCAGGAAAATATAATAGAACCCTCAATTTCACCTTGGCGAGCGCAGGTTCTAGTAACATCAAATGAAAACCGAAAAAAAAGAATGGTGATCGATTATAGTGACACAATCAACAGATTTACAGAATTAGACGATGATCCGATACCGAGTATATCTTAAATAGTCTATCGTGAGGGGTCGCATTCGTAGCTGTGCAGAGCAATGATCGAATTGAATGTAGAGCATCAAGTAGAATATTTTCCGAACAGGATAGTCTCATATTGCAAGAATGTAAAGTTACTTGTATGGCCTTCCATAGTGTGCCGTTTAGTTTCTCAATTTGAGCATTGCCTTCCGGGTGATATCTACTCGTCTTCGAAGTCGCAATGCCTTTCCCATGTAAGTAATTTGTAGTTTCCTCTGACAGAAAATCAGTTGCTCTATCAGTGTGAATCATATCGAGCATACCAAATATCGCAAATAGTTGATTCAGGCATTGTGTGACCGTTTTGCTTGTCATATCTTTACATGGAAATGCAAAGGGAAAACGAGAGTATTCGTCGATTATCGTAAGTAGATATTTGTTACCATGTGTGGACGTAGGCAGAGGCCTCTTGAAATCCATGTTTAATCACTGAAACGGTAGTATTGCTTTTATGAGAGTTCCCTTGTTACCGGTAAAGAATTTGGGTTTTAAATACTGGCAAGACGGGCACGAATTAGTTACACCTTTTATTTGGTCGAGTGAGAAAGGAAAGTTTCTTTCTTTGCAAAAATGGAACAGTCGTGTAATGCCTGGGTGGCATAATTTACAGTGTAGGTCGCGGAGATCTTGTAAGGAATAAGTGAGAGCAGATATCCGGGAAAACGTATCAGCAACAGTATTTTCTCTTCCAGGACGGTAGACGATGCTAAACTTAAATTGGGACAGTTCAATGCGCCAACGACATATTTTGTCATTTTTGATTTTTGATTTCCTGGTATTATCAAACATGAAGCTAATACTTTTTTGGTCTGTAATTACAGTAAAGTGTTTATCAAGGAGAAAATGTCGCCACTTTCGTAGAGCTTCAACAATAGCAGCTGCTTCTTTTTCTACCGCATGATGTTTCATTTCACTAGGGCTTAGTGTCCTGGAATAGAATGCAACCGGTGTGATTAAGGGTAGCCGCAATACAGTTGTTACTAGCAGCTGTTTCTACTATAAATTCTTTTTCTGGGTCAACTGTTACCACCATAGCGTCTTTCAAGTCATTCTTCAGCCTTATAAAAGAGTCCAATGCCACAGAAGATAATGGGAATTCTCTATTGCGGTTTAGTGCTAATATTTTCTCTGAAAAATTCTGGATAAATTTGCTGTAGTAGGAGAACATCCCAATAATCCGTCTTTGTGATTTTAGATTTAGAGGAGGTGACTTCTCAAATAGAGGTTTAAGACAATTGTAGTCGGGTGATATCTGGTTGTTTTTGATAGTGTACCCAAGTAAAGTTATCGTTGAGACTGAAACGATGCTTTTATTATTAAGCGTGATGTTGTACTGTTTAGCAACCTCATCAAATCTTTGAAGATTGTAGTTGTAATAAAAACTGGACGCCGAATATAACTTAAGGATAAGCTTTATTTAACCATTTGTTGCTTAGCCAGACAAATAGTGTTTAACATTCACTCTTAATATACACGAATGTAGAACATTCCATTATTACTCCAAGGGGGAGACAGGCATCAATTATCTTTGTTACTACATTCTCCCCCATCTATCTTCTTATTCGTAGGGAACAAAATCATCCCATCGACCTGGCCTCCTGCGGGTTCTTTGAGGGCGTCTTGGTTGTTCGTGCCCGACATCCATTTCTAATCTAGGCTCCTCGGGACCTGACGACGTTTCGGGACTGTCCTGTGTGGCTGGTTTAGGGCCAAAATATCTTGCTCCAAATCGCTCTCGTTTTCTACGGCGCTTCGGTCGCTTGGTGTCTGAAGATTGAGTATCTGTCTCAGATATTGGGTGAAACCGCTTTCGTGGTACCCATCTGTCGTCCGAACTAGAGTCAGAGACGACTCTGTTAGTATATTCAGATTCGTTTTGTTGGGACTCTGAACTTGACGTATCTGGCACACGATCACCTAAGAGGGTCGGACTTGTTCCACGAACCGGAGCTCTATATCCATCTGAAGCAGTTCTACGTTCATATACATTTCCTGCTGGGGCTAGATCTCTTAAGGAGACAGTAGATTGCCTTCCTTCTGAATTTCTGACCAGTGCATACTGAGGGTTCGCTTCGATTAATTGTACCTCGCTTACCAATGGGTCATGTTTACTATGACGAACATGACGTTTTAATAAAACTGTGCCAGGTTGTGCAAGCCACGAGGGAAGTGATGTGCCTGCTGAGCTTCGTCGTGGGAACGAGAAGAATCTCTCATGTGGGGTAGCGTTTGTCGCTGTACATAATAGAGTCCTAATAGCGTATAAGGCCATGGGGATGAGACTTTCCCAATCGGAGATCGGACTATTGCGATTTGCTGCCGCCAACTGTACTGTCTTCCATATTATACCATTGTATCTTTCGCACTGTCCGTTTCCTTGAGGATTGTGAGGAGTTGTTCTACTCACAGCTACTCTTCGTTCATGCAGAAACTGCTTGAGTTCGTCCGACATAAAAGCAGACCCACGATCTGAATGTATATATGCAGGCACTCCAAAAACGGCAAAAATGGAGCAGAGGCCTTGAATTACTGTTGCAGCCGTTACGTCTGGGCAGGGGATGACGAACGGAAATCTTGAGTACTCGTCTATTATTGTGAGCATGTATTTATTTTTAGTTTTAGAGGGTAAAGGGCCCTTAAAATCCAGGTTAAGTCTTTCAAAAGGCTGTGTGGCCTTAATGAGTGTTGCTGGAGGAGGTTTGTAGAACCTGGGCTTATTTTCTGCACATATCCGACAAGAGTTCGTAATTCTTTTTACGTCTTCAACAGAATATGGCAAGTTTCTGCTCCTGACTACGTGAATCATTCTTGTGATACCTGGGTGACACAATTCCCTGTGTATATACTGAAGATCATCTGAGCCAGTTACCAGGCCACACACCCTTGAAAGCGCGTCGACCGCGGCATTCTCCTTACCAGGGCGGTAAGTGACGTCAAAGGAGTAGCAAGAAAGCTCCATTCTCCATCTCGCTATTTTCTCGTTTTTTATTTTACTCGTTGTTTTTGGGTTAAACATAAACGAGACCGACTTTTGGTCAGTGATTAATTCAAAATGTCGGCCGATTAAGTAATGCCTCCATTTTCGTAATGCCTCAACTATGGCGTACGCTTCTTTTTCTATTGCAGAGTGTCGTCGCTCGGATTTCGAAAGTGTTCTTGAAAAAAAAGCTACAGGACGACCGGATTGTCTCAGTGAGGCAGCTATCGCACAGTCGGAGGCATCCGTCTCAACTAATAGAGGGATAAAAGGATCCACAGCAGAAATGGCAGACTGAGCAATGTTCCTTTTCATGTTTTGAAATGCTCTGATGGCGGAACAGGACAACGGAAAAGTAGATACTTGTGTCAATGGGTGTATTTTTTCTGAAAAAGACGCAACCCATTGGGAGTAGTGAGCAAACATACCGAGGGCTCGTCGTAAAGAGGGCATGTTTCCAGGGATTGGTAATTCCATTAGCGGTTTCAGTCGCTCGGGATCCGGCGTCATGGTGCCATTTTTGACAATGTATCCCAATAATTTGATGCTTTTCAAGTTGTAGGAACATTTTTCACTGTTCAAAGTCAGATTATATTTCTTGACGGCAGCCATGAATCGTTTAAGGTTGTGGTCATGTTCAGCTTGGTTATGTCCGCATACTGTGACATTGTCTATATATGCAACAGTACCCTTCAATTTTTCATTGGAGATTATTTCATCTATTACCCTCTGGAAGCTAGCCACACCATTTGTTATCCCAAAAGGAATTCGGCAGAACTGATATAGGCGACCGCAGGCCTCGAATGCCGTGTAGGGCTTATCCTCTGGCTTGATAGGTACCTGATGGTAGGCACTTCTGAGATCTAAAGTACTGAAAGTGTGATATTTTGCAATATTAGAAATCATTTCGTCAATACGAGGCAGTGGATAGGCATCGAGTAATGTGTATCTGTTGATGGTCTGGGAATAGTCAATGACCATCCTTTTCTTGTGATTTTCAGTGGCTGTTACGAGGACCTGTGCTCGCCATGGAGATTCACTTGGCTCTATAATTCCTTCCTTAAGTAGTTTTGTTACTTCTGCTGCTATGAACTGTTTGTCCGTTTCTGAATAGCGTCTTGATTTTATTGCTATTGGTTTGCAGTCAGGAGTTAAGTTTGTAAAAAGTGACGGGTGCCGCACTTTGACAGCTGCTAGTCCACATACGCTTAGGACTGGCTTGGGGCCACCAAAAGGAATTTCAACGCATGAATGTTGTTTTAGAAAATTGTGACCCAAAATCACTTCGCAGCAGAGGTTTTTCATTACTGATAATTTGATCCCTTGATAGGAGTTTCCTTTTAGTTTCAGGTTAACCATGCAATATCCAATTACATGGGACGATAAAGATGAATTTGCCATTGATATTTGGTTGGAACAAGGAAATATTTCCCATTTATTTGCTTTTACAATACTGGCATTAATAAAACTTTCAGAACTGCCTGTATCAATAAGCGCATGAATAGTCAATCCATTGATTTTTACCCTCACGATTGTTTTTGAGAGGCAGCCGGGGAATGCAGCTGATATTGTAATTGGTGCTACAGTAGCAAGAGTAGCCGAACGTTTTTTTTGAGAAGCTGACCGGCAAACTTTCGAAAAATGTCCCTGCTTATCACACTTGTGGCATCTAACATCTCGAGCCGGGCAGGACGAACGAGCATGTATACGAAGGCCACAAAAGTAGCATGTGGATCCAGCTGAGGCGGCAGTGATAAGTTGTTCGTGATCGTTAGAAAGGGGGGTGGCAGCATCTTGGACAATGGAAGAATTTTGAACATGCAGAGGAGGGGCTACGATAGCAGCTCCCAAAATATCGGGTTGTAAATAGAAGACAGACTGCTTCTGTGCCATGTCCAACGTTAGAGCTTGTTCATAAGCTGTTGGTAAGTCTAGGTTTTTATTCTCTAGTAGTCTTTGTCTTATTTGGTTGGACTGTATTCCATTAATAAATGCGTCCCTGATAAAAACATCTCTCGCTTGGTTCGCAGTTAAGGCTGTAAATTCACACTCGCGACTTAACGTCTTTAGAATCTGAAGGTATTGTTCAAGGCTTTCTTCTGGTTGTTGACGCCGGGTAGCAAGTAAATGTCTAGCAAAAATAGTATTTTTTTTCTTGACAAACATGGCTTCTAAAATGTCCACCGCAGTTTCATAATTTTCACATTCAGATAAATTTCTATAAATAGCAGTAGAGACATGATGTAAAAGAAGGGTATATTTCTCAGTACCTGTTAAAGCCGCGTTTGAAGATAACTGTAGAGCTGTAAGGAATCCTTCGAACATTTTTCTCCAATGCCGCCATTTGTCAGTAGATTCCGAGTCGGCCGTATCAAGGTCTAGACGATCGGGTTTCAAGTAACGTTCCATAACGAATGGTTAAATAAATTGTAATAAAAACTGGACGCCGAATATAACTTAAGGATAAGCTTTATTTAACCATTTGTTGCTTAGCCAGACAAATAGTGTTTAACATTCACTCTTAATATACACGAATGTAGAACATTCCATTATTACTCCAAGGGGGAGACAGGCATCAATTATCTTTGTTACTACAGTAGTCATGCTCTTTTGGGTTTTTTCCACAGATAGTAACGTTATCTACATAGACAAATGTATCTACTAATTGCTCCCCGCTGACAATGCCGTCAATGGTTCTATTATATTTTCAAATATTTATTAAATCGGAAGTCTCCCGTATGCTACAGGAAGGTATCATTGAGCCCTCTCAATCCCCGTGGCGAGCTCAAACGCTTGTGGTATCTCCAGAAAATCACAGAAAGAGACTTGTTGTGTCAAAGGTGAAATTCTTACATACTTTGGGGTGAGGGGGATAGTTGGCAACGATCATAAACTCATATACTCAGCCATTCATTTTAATGTTTTAGATAAAAATGCCTGTTAGCAAAATCACGGCTATCGTAGGCCACCGCAAAACGCAGCAAAATTCTAAATGTTTAAACAAAACAGAATTTTGATTCCAGTCTAAAGGCCGAAATTTAATCTCACTGAGTTATCTTTTCTTGCAAATTACAACTTAATTTTTGGTGCTTATGCTGATTAGCGGCCTATGAAAAAATTATTTTTTTATAAAAACAATATTATATACTTATTAAGCATTATATTCTTACTCACTGTACGAAAAAGTAGAAAAAATTATCTACTAGAATTTTAATTACAAGTATTTTTCCATTCTGCGTATCATAACAGCGACTCGTTCAGTAAGCCTCCATCTTGTTTTTTAAGAAGATTTGAAGGGCAGATAACTGAAATCTTCTTAAAAAACAAGATGGAGGCTTACTGAACGAGTCGCTGTTATGATACGCAGAATGGAAAAATACTTGTAATTAAAATTCTAGTGGATAATTTTTTCTACTTTTTCGTACAGTGAGTAAGAATATAATGCTTAATAAGTATATATTATTGTTTTTATATAAAAATAATTTTGTCATAGGCCGCTAATCAGCATAAGCACCTAATTTTTTCTTTGCTTCATGTAAACATTAAAAAATCGTAGTCATTTACGAAGTCTTTTCGAGAAAAATTGAAAATCTTAAATAAAAAATAAAAATACTTGTTTTTAACTAAAACTTGAAATATTACTTTTCTAAAAAAAAACAACATAATTACCGAGGATTATTATCCCTCAAGAAGCAACGGGTTGCCATAGTAACCAACTGCAAACACATTTAATTGCATTAAATGTTTTGGGGGCTAACCGCTTATATATAACCGAGAACGGGCCTAGTCATGGCCTGGCCTAGCTTACGAAGAATGATAACTCAAGTTCATGTACTTTAATTAGAAAATTACAAACTTGAGTTATCGTTCTTCCTTAAATTTTTTTTTCGGCGTTTCGCGTGTACGATCAAACTCGCTATAATTTACTGTTTTTAATGTCTGTGTTATTATTATTATTATTTTTTTCATTTAAACATGGTTCAAGTAAAAATAAGTTGTTTGGGGAGAATGCCGAAACCCATTCCACTATAAATAATTTAGGTGACTGAAATAGGAATTAACTTACACTTAATGGGGTTAACGAGCGGCGCAAAATGTTTTGTTTTTTTAAACAAATAAGTACATAAAATAAAAGAATTTATGAGAAGAAGAAAAGGACAAGAAAAGCAAAAACTTACTCGCGCTTTTGATTTGTGTTTTGTGAGAAATAAAAAAGACAAAGATTCGGGTTTATTTTCTTCCTGTAGAAGAAATTCAATTTCATCACGAGCTGATTTCTTCTTGACTATTGGCTTTTTCTTTTTCTTTGTATTCTGGGGAATCTTTTGTAAGGAATTCTCAGGAACGACGTTCAACATTTTCACCGGTTGCTTAGAATTATTATTTTCTATTTGTTTGTTAGTAATATTCCGTCATAAGGAATCGTTTCCACCTTCGTTCAGGATGTGGTCGGGGCCATTTTTTGTAAACAAACGGTAGAAACTCAAATACTGAAATCTGATTGGATGGAAAAGAATGGCGTCGAAGAAAATCGTAAAAATATTACGCCAACCGTTAAACAATTACCTAGAATCATTTTTTATTATCTCTATATCTCTATATTAATAAATAGTGAGTCAGTGTATGTGTGTGTTTCTGGTCTCAACATGACTTACACATTATTGTTTTATTTATTATTAATGGTTTCGTACTGATAGTCGGTTAAAATGGATGAAGTAAAGGCGAGGTAATATGCCAGAACAACATACTTTAGTTGGGGGATGATTGGTTTGGAAGAAAGTCACTTTGTAGACTTGGCCGTGTTTGGATGCATCTGATTGAAATTGAATATTGAATAAGAAAAGGGTCACCGTCTTCCATGAAAAATACCAAGCATCTCCACTAAAATATGAATCGACTTTATTTGAAGGGAACACTGAAACATGAAGAGAGTTGCAAGATCGGCTGGCTTTTGTCGTAAACAGAATGTGGTATCCTAGAGTTCTACCTCGCCTGCGCGTTTCTGCTGTAAGACGAGAACAGGATGAGAGGAACGTCTTGTCAGCACGAAATCTACTTGGGAATTGATCTATCTTTGGCGCTAAATCCTCTGGGCGGAAATCAGTAGGCTTCCAGTGCGCATGTCAGTGGTGTGCTTGTAGCAGTCATAAATTAGATTTACTTTGTAATGCGTATCAGTGTCCCTGTGAGCTAGTTTGGCTGTGATGAAAAGAACTCTTTACTTCTTTTACGCTCCGGAAGTGAATTACTTCCCTTTTGTTACTTCCGTTTCCTTTCTCTGTAAATACGCCACTACTTCTTCGTGGAGGCTTCGCTCCCTGCGTTATATCTTTGCCGAATAAAGCTTTATCAAAAGCAAACTCAGTCTCCTCGAACTCTTTCATTCATTCATTCATTCATTACAATTTATTCAGCAAAGATAAAAGAAAAATGGAAAAATACCTCAAGCCTGAACGACTGGATTAGACCCGTCTAAAGCTGACGCGGGCGACATTTGACGACACTGGAAAAGGTCCTTTAATATTTTCCTCGACGCCGTCAATGGCTCCCAACTTACGGACGAACAAAAACGCAATTTATTGATCAACCTTGTGTCGCCGGCAATTTATAAGCACATTTCGGACTGCGACAATTACCGCGCAGCTATGAACGTTCTGGAAGAGGTCTTCGTCCAGCCCCGAAACAGCATTTTCTGCCGGGATCTATTGGCGACTCGTCGGCAACGGACTAACGAAAGTGTTGACCAATATTTACAGTCCTTAAAAACACTCTTTAAGGACCATGATTTCCAGGCCGTTACAGCCATACAGGCGAGAGATGAATACATCAGGGATGCGTTCATAAATGGGATTTCGTCATCCCACATTAGACAAAGGCTGTTAGAGAATAAGAAACTCGACCTACACACAGCCTACGACCAGCTCTGACGCTAGAGATAGCCCCAAAACAGCTAAGTTCATACGCCCAGACGGACTCCTTGGCGGCTGCTATCCCCACTGCTGTAACACTGGAACCAAGGGACGACCGGTCCACGTGCGAGGAGGAGCAACTCACGTTAGCCGCACTCTCTGGACAGAAATGCTTTTTCTGTGGATACCCGAGACATGACCGAGCGAGGTGCTCTGCCAAAAACTCTATTTGCAGAAATTGTAAAAAAAATCAACTACGGTGAGTTCCTACTTGCTTCATCTGTTCCCTTTAACTCCTCGGAGAGTCTATCTCGTTCGTCCTTATGGGGGAAAATAAAGGGTGAGCCTATGAGGATACTCATCAATATGGGGAGCTCTGAAAATTTTATTCATCCGGATAAGGTTAAAAGGCTCGGTTTGGCAGTCACGCCAAGTTCTGAGAGGATATTGATGGCTAGCAGTTCTCATTCGTCCTCTACCCTCGGGCACTGTGTCGTATCTCTTAGTCTGAGTGGTAGGGAGTACTGTAATGTTAAACTAGCAATTATGGCCAACCTATGCTGTGACATAATTCTTGGGCATAAATTTCTGTCGCCACTCATCTGTGGGAATACCTTTTGGAGGACCCCTTCCCCCTCTCACTGTCTGACCGCTATTAAAAATATCTCTTACCCCTCTCTGTTTACCAATCTAACCTCGGACTGTCGCCCGATAGCTGTTAAATCCCGGCGACATACCTTACCTGATGCTAAATTTATTAAATCGGAAGTCTCCCGTATGCTAAAGGAAGGTATCATTGAGCCCTCTCAATCCCCGTGGTGAGCTCAAACGCTTGTGGTATCTCCAGAAAATCACAGAAAGAGACTTGTTGTGGACTACTCCCAAACCATAAATCGGTTTACTCTCCTTAACGCTTATCCTCTTGCTCGAATGGAGGACATGGTAAATGAGATTGCCACCTACAAACTATTTAGCACTCTTGATCTGACCAGCGCTTATCATCAGGTTGCTATCAGGCCAGAAGAAGAAAATACACAGCCTTCGAAGCTGCTGGATCTCTGTATCAGTTTTGTCGAATCCCGTTCGGAGTAACCAATGGAGTAGCGAGTTTCCAACGAGTCATCGACGATGTCATCAAGCGAGAAGACCTTAGAGAACCTATGCCTACATCGACAACGTTACCATTTGTGGAGAAGATCAGGCTATGTATGATACGAATTTGAATGCAGTAGCGAAGTACGGACTGACGCTGAACAAAAACAAGTGTCACTACTCACTTACTACTGTAGACTTGCTTAGGTATACCATAAGCAAGGGCTCCGTAAAACCTGACTCTGATAGGCTCAAGGGATTGATGGACTTGCCAGAACCTTGAGACCTCCCTTCTCTTCGACATGCAATTGGGATGTTCTCTCACTATTCCAGGTGGATCTCGAACTTCTCTGAAAAGCTACACCCCCTTACCAGAGTTACCAACTTTCCCCTCACTAAGGAACAAGCAGACGCCTTCAGGTACCTGAAGAAGGAAATTGCGAAATCGTCCCTAGTAGCCATAGACTCTTCTCTCCCTCTCGAGGTCGAAACCGATGCTTCGGAACATATCATCGCCGCCTCCTTAACCCAAAACTCTCGTCCCGTAGCTTTCTTTTCAAGAACTCTAACTTCTGCCGAACAGAAGCACTCCTCTGTTGAAAAGGAGGCATATGCTATCGTGGAGGCAATCCGAAAATGGCGACACTTATTGCTCGGGAAGCATTTTAAGTTGATCACAGATCAAAAATCTGTCTCTTTCATGTTCGATCCTAAAAGTAAGAGCAAAATAAAAAATGAGAAGATCACAAGATGGAAGTTGGAACTTGCTTGTTTCAGCTACGACATCACGTATCACCCGGGGAAACAAAATGCTGCTGCAGATGCCTTGTCTCGCATTTGCTCTACTATTACCTCAGCTGACAAGTTACATTCCTTGCACTCAGACTTATGTCACTCTGGGGTCACCCGAATGCTACATTTTGTCAGAAGCAAGAATCTGCCCTACTCAGTGGAAGATGTAAGAGTGGTAATAAGAGCCTGTCAAGTCTGCTTGGAGATAAAACCGAGATTCTTTAATGCACCACCTCAAACGCTCATAAAAGCGAGTCAACCCTTTGAAAGACTAAGTGTAGACTTCAAAGGACCATTACCTTCGAATGCCCGCAACCGCTATATACTGACCGTTATTGACGAATACTCTCGCTTCCCCTTCGCATTCCCTTGTGCCGATGTCTCAGCTGCAACTGTCCGGAAACATCTAACAAATCTATTTTCTGTTTTCGGAAATCCCTCTTTTGTATACTCTGATCACGGTACAGCTTTCATGTTGGACGAACTAAAGGATTTCCTGCGCTCCCGAGGCATTGCTACCAGCCGAACGACCGCCTTTAATCCTCAAGGTAACGGACAGGTGGAGAGGTACAATGGTATCATCTGGCAAACAGTGAGTCTGGCTCTCCGGTCGAGAGATCTCCCTGTTTCCAATTGGGAAAAAGTGCTAGATATAGCCCTCCACAGTATCCGCTCGTTGCTCTCCACCTCCACTAATTGCACTCCTCATGAACGTCTCTTCAACTTCCAAAGGAAATCAGCCACTGGCGATTCCATACCTACATGGTTAACAAAAGCTACATCCGTCCTCTTTAAGCGCCATGTACGCGGAAGCAAATACGAGCCCCTAGTTGAACCCGTAGACATACTCGAAGTCAATCCCAACTATGCCCACGTGCATTTCAACAGTGGACGAGAGACTACAGTGTCCCTACGCCACTTGTCTCCATGGGGCAATAGAACAAGCAGTTCGGATACCGAAATTAATCCTATGCCAGAGAACCTACAGATACAGACTGCACCTCTCCAGTCTAACACTTCTCCCGTTCATGAAAAATCCATCGTTGAGAATTCAGTTCCTACTCCTGCCCACTCCCCATCCTCGGAAGATTGCCAAAGTATATCTTCAGAAAATGCTGATGAGCTGAATATTCGACGCTCTACCAGAATCCGCCAAAGTCCTCGGTATCTAGCTGAAAACTATCAGCTTTGAACCTTTGTTTTTCTCTCTTTTTCAGTTTAAGCAGAGGCCGCCACCTGAGAGTCCGACTAACTTTTTCTTCTCCAGACGAACATACAACCCTGAACTTTCCTGTGTGGTGGAGAATGTGATGAAAAGAACTCTTTACTTCTTTTACACTCCGGAAGTGAATTACTTCCCTTTTGCTACTTCCGTTTCCTTTCTCTGTAAATACGCCATTACTTCTTCGTGGAGGCTTCGCTCTCTGCGTTATATCTTTGCCGAATAAAGCTTTATCAAAAGCAAACTCAGTCTCCTCGAACTCTTTCATTCATTCATTCATTCATTTATTCATTCATTCATTACATTGGCCAATCAGCTTACAGGGCACATTGATATCATTAGTTCCATAAGAGACTACTTGAGCTCCCTTAGGATATTGCAGACGATGATCAGACGGTACCCTGGCACCAGCCAGGAAGGATCGCCTCAACCTCTCTCCTGCCTCCTTGTCCACTGGACGCTCACGGCGCCTGCTATCTTTGCCTGAAGATATTTGAACTAAGAACTTATTTTCTTCTTCTTTCGGACACTGTCCTAGGTTTATTCCACCTATACCAAATGTTATAAGTAACCTTATATATGAATAAACTCCTTTCGTTGTTGTTGTAAAAAGGTTTTGTTTGTTTCGTTAATTCATTTCGTGTGTTGAACAATAAGATAGGGGATAACATATCCTCTATTCTTACATGCTAATCGCCTGTGTATCAATACGCTGACCGAACTACAACTCGACATAACACAAGATATATTTTGTGTACATATAAAAAAATAGATCTCTCATGTAACTGCTACATTATCTCCTGCTTAGGCTTTTAGCCGATAAAAATAAAAGTAACTTTATTGGTTGTAGCAGCACATGAGGATACATTTGAAAGAACATAAGTTTGCTCAAAAATGTATTTGTTATATTGCAAAGTACAAAATGTCTTTTTTGCTTAAATGAGAAAAATGTTCTTTTGCTTAAAATAGAAAAATGTTCCTTTGCTGAAAAGGGAAAAATGTTCTTTTGCTGAAAAGTGAAATATTTTCCTTTGCTCAAAAATGCAAAATGTTCTTTTGCTGAAAAGAGAGAGATGTTCTTTTGGTGAATAGAGAAAAATGTTCTTTTATTGAAAAGAGAAAACTATTCTCAGGGCCGGCGGGACAGTTATAAAAGTGTGTGTGTGGGGGGGGGGGGGGCTCCTAAAAAGTGGGTTGAGAGCTCGTTAGAAGCAGAATGGAATTCTCTTGGTGATAGAAAAAGAAAAATTCAAAATATTTCAATTTTTTGGCGTCTGGGCTCAAATTACCTTATTTGGGCATATTGGGGAAAAATCAGTTTGGGGCATATTTTGGTTTAAAATGATCGTCTGGTAGTGGTTGATGGCTCGTTAGAAGCGGAATGGAATACTCTTGGTGATAGATGAAGAAACATTAAAAGAAATTCAATTTTTTGGCGTTTGGGGCCAAACTACCATATTAGGGCATTTTGGACCAAAAATACCTTTTTTGACATAATTTAGACATGAAATGATCTTGTTGGAAGCATATTAGCAAGTCGCTTCTGGTGAAAAAAGAACAAACAGAATGTATCGATGCAATCTAAAAAATCACCGGTATGTTAATGGATGCGAGTGGAGGAAATACAAATAATGGTCCCCTTTGCAACAGATTTTTCAGCCCTCAAAATGCTTTTACGGATGTTTTCTCATCCGTAACAGCGTCGATCGCAAAAATTTTGAAACGTTCATGAGTAACACCAACATCATCCTGACTATCACGCAGTCTGTCACAAACAAATGTGTGCATGTGGAAGCATTGAAAACCTTGGGCATCGAGATAATGCTTCATCTCAGAATTGCCTTCGTCGATGAGAAGGCTAAACCATGGATTATGATAATCCCGAGCTACCATCAAATGTGTGCCAATCATTCAAGTGGAATACCGGTAACTCGATAGCAAAATGGAGTGAGAGTCCAGTAGAGTCTTGGAACAAGCACGTTCAGTCGCCATGTTAAATGATTAAATGTTACAGGAACTGTGTTCGTTAATTTCATTCGCTTAATTACGGAATGAAAAAAATATAGAAGTCATAGGTAGAAATAGAAATAACGTAATCTGATATTCGCGGAAAATCATCGGAGTGAACGGGAGCGGTCATTAAGTCTTTGCGTATTGCTTTATATTATGTAGTAAATTAATAGCAGGCAAATAATAAATAAGAACGGAGTCTTTTGTGAAAATTAAACTGTGTTTATTAGTTCCCGGTGTCGATGAGTGGAGTGACAGTATAGAATTGTTAGGGAGACAATTTTTTGCTACCACCTATATGGAGTTGGTTTGGCGGAGAGTCGTAGATGGTGGGCCAAATGTAATATTTAGTGTCTGTTGGTGAAAAATAATGAAAATTTACTATAACACGCTCGAGTGAATAAGCGTAATGAATTGGTGAGTTTAGTAGCCTGTGATGAATGGGGTTATTTTCCTATTAAGCAAATATGTACAGGGGAAAAATCCTCTCTACTTTATATATATAAAAAGAAAAGAAGAAAAGAAGAAGATTTTGTATAAAAACTTCTAATTCTGTTATTCCGGTTGATTGTCTGTTGCTGTCTTCAAAAAAGGAAAGCAAATAAATTGTGATTCACAGCTAAACTAAAGAAATGCCAAAATCAGTTTAATTCAAGTTTCACGTGTTTTGCTTCGGGGTGTCGATTTTTTGGAGAAGAAAATGAAAGTCCGTAAATATACCTATAGAATAGGGACCTTTAACAAAAACTCACCCATTTCGCTTGGTTTCCGCCAAATTTTAGATAAAATTGATTGTTCGTCTTATATTGTAATGATGACAATATAAGACCAACAATCAATTAATAGATAAGCTAATTAGATAAAATTAAACACATGCATATCAACTTAATTATTGATGACCGTAAAGTGTGTGTGTGTGTGGGGGGGATTCAAGTAAAAAAGTGCCCCCCTCCCCCCGGTGCCGCCGTCCATGGTTCTTTTTGCTGAAAAGTGCAAAATGTTCTTCTACTGAAAAGTGAAAAAGGTTCTTTTAGTGAAAAATGAAAAAGGTTCTTTTAGTGAAAAGTGATAAATGTTCTGAGCAACGTCCATGTGGGTGTGGTAAAATCGTCAGGAGTACTGAAGGTTCTGAGTGGGGCTCGTATGTGTCTGTACACTGGCGGGATAAAAAAGGGAAGTGTTCAGGTAATGAATTCATGTCTCCGATTCAGCCAGATTTTAACCGAAATAAGTTTCATTATGTGTGAAATTCCGGTGTGAGCCAGGAAGAATGGATAGTTTTACAATGAGTTCGAGAACGCAGGGGTGAGATGACTTCGAAGTAGTCTTGCAGAAGCTGTGCATCCTCTGTAGGGATGGGAATGTAATTATTTGCAGGTATCAAATTCTAGAGCTGACTGATTAAAAATATCCGCTGAAAGATGATCCAAATATGACAAAGGTTATTGTCCACAGATAGATAAATAACACTGAAATACACTCAACAAGATTTCATATCCTGACACGGCACTGCTGCAAACGCTAAGAGATAAGATAGAGATGTACAAAGGTATTGATAGCTTAGAATGTGAATTTACCAGTTTGCATCAACACCTAAGAAAGGGTAATATATGACGTGATATCTTTCTTTCTCTGAGGACTTTGAATGATCCCTCTCTGTGTAGATCTAATAACTTCATACGCCCCCCCCCTCTACCATGCTAAATGAGACTCTACTATTAAACATTGATAATACCAGACTTATACCATTGGTATTAAAACATTGGTCTTTACTTCTATACTTGATCTTTCCCGCTATTGAGAGATTTACTTTGCCTTTCATCAGACTATATATAAGATCTGCACGTGTCTGCATTAATTTGTCTTACGTTTTTTTTCGTTTACTATTATTTATAGATGAATATGGGAAGAAAAAAAAGGTAACAAGGACAAATAATACCCCCTTCCTCCAAAAAATAATGACATCAAGTATCCGGCAGCAGTTCGACCATGGTGAGTCTATTCCATGCCCTCCTGTATTATCAGAATTTTATCAGATCTCACCTTTTAAGTCTTCTCAAGGTTTTTGGAGTTCTCTCATCGTTTTTTTTCTGTGTTTTCTATTTTTTTTTCTACCTTTGTTGTTTCTACAACTCCATATATTTCTATCATTCCCTGATGACTGACGGATGGCCTTTCGAATTGTGATTTTCGTACCATCTGCCAAAAAACATGTGTAGGTCTACGGATAGATAAATATGCAAAAACCTATTGGCGAAAAAAAACACATCGACGAGTGGATATATTTATTTCTGAGGATGAGGGATTCCTTCAAAAATTTAAATAAAAAAGAAAGGCACACCACCCTACCATCACGGTTCGAACTTAACAATGGTAAATATAATAAAATTATTTCTATTTTATTGATTTCTAAATATTGTCATTTTTGTTTACCATTTCACGTACCGCCGGTGTCACCTAACCAACGCATTGTCATCGCCTTCTAACAATACTTATTACACACACACACACATTATATATATATATATATATATATATATATATATATATATATATATATATATATATATATATATATAAAGAACAGGAAAATAAAGATATACTACTTTAAAGTAGAACCTATCATGAAACAATCGATGCTCGATATACGAGCAATTATATAGACAAGTATGATGTGAATAAAAATTGTAAAAATACAATATCTATTACATCATCAGTTGCTCAAAACCAGGTGTTTCAAATAAAAGAAATTTATTTTTCATTCCTTAAGCCATGGCTTTTCAAAGAATGAAATCTTATTGCCAGAGGAATACAAACAGATAAGTCTGTAGGGAAATTACCAAAAGTCATAATTTGAAAAGATATAAGATAATATAAGATAAATACAAATATAAAAAATGTTCAATGCAAAGAGAAGAGCTTGAAAATATAGGAAAAAGTTCACCGTTGAAAACGTCATAAAAATTGTAGCAGCAGGTTCAAAAAGAGTAAATCCAGGAAAGGTTGGCGTCAAAAATTGTCAAATCCGTGGAATTTTTGGAGAGGCCAAACCATTGAAAGGCCATTTTTTTCTTTTTGCTATTTTATCTTTTAAGCAACGTAATGTATTTTTGGAAACTTTTTTTTTATTAGGAACTTTTTTTTGCAAGTTTAAACATATTAAAAAATATTCTAAAATTTTTTGTATTAACTTCAGTATTAAGTTTCATATTTTCCCTTTCGTGCTACTAATCATGAGTTTTACTGGGAGCCCCCATCTAATAATTGTGTGTTCTATGTAAAGGATTTTGTTTCTCAAAATAATTTATTGGTTGATATGGGTATCACATGTAGTATTTGTCCCCTTAAATTCTTTAAAGAGAAACTACCAAACTCTCCTATTGTACTCCAGGCTCTGAATCACTCCCCCATAACCCCGTTTGGTCAAGTTTCTCGGTCGTTAGACCTGCGACTATGTAGAGACTTTAGGTGGATCTTCATCATTGCAGACATATGCTATCCTATCTTAGGTGCAGATTTTCTCCACCATTTCAACTTACTGGTGGACATTGCAACATTTTGGGAGCCGATAATGACCCATACCGATGCGGTAACTCCGAGGTCCCCCCCCCCCCAAAATATCATGCCAATCTTTTCATGGCTACAAAATCGCTTCTTTTTCACGCTTGTGGCACCGAAACACCTCCTTGTCCTTATAATCGCAAGCTCACCGGCTACCTCAACGGGTCACGCATAGCGAACATAACTCAATCCCAACTCGTCAGTTGGAAGAGGCACAGCCCTACAGGCCTCCACATCGGACCCCCGCCAACATTCTTACCGCACCGCCAAAAGGTCAATTCTCCCATTCTAACTCAGTTTAATTGGCTGACCTCTACTTAATTTTAATTAGTTACTGTTTTTTTTTGTATATGCTAATATTTTAATATGAGGAGGGCCAAAAAAACAAAAAAACAAAAACAAAACAATGTTCTCAGCCAACCCGAAAACAAGGAAAATTAATTCAATGAGTCTCTCTCTCGACGATACAAAATTTAAAACAATACAATTTGAGTGAAAAACACCCCCACCCGAACACAACCAAGAAATTCCTCCCCTCCCTATACAAAAAAAACAATCCTAAGATTATTATTTTTTACCCCCCCCCTGCAGGGTCTGGTCAAAACCAGGGGTTAGCACAGCTGGACATCTCAGTTCCACCCTCTTGACCCGGCTTTTCCAAATCGGCCCTATGACATTTCCTGGGATGTAAGGAAATTCCCCTTATGATCTATATCGGCTCAATGGCCATCCCTGTCACAATCGATAATAGGACACGCTGTGTGTTCCCCTGTCGCAAGGTTGCTTGACCACTTGACCCCACGGGCATCTGCACGCGATACCTAGTCACACAATTCACCACACCCATCCATTAAATTCTAACAGAACACAGGGCAAAACAGAAAACCCCCATTTTAAAATTCTCATATTCCCTTTCTTGTCAGCCATCTAATTTCTCTGTAAGATATGTCTTATCATACCATTCACCGCATCTGCTTTTTTAACACGGACCAGAGCGATCCCTTAACTCCCTACCCAAGATGATCCGTTCAATTTCCTCTAAGCCGGCTCGCTGCACTTTGTTTATCCCTTCCAAGGGGGCTCACAATAACTTCAGGGTCGGCGACTCGCCTTTCAATATCCTACATCTAAGGGGTCCAACTCATTCCACATTGATCCCACCCACTCTTCCTAACTAATTCCGACATGTCCGTCGCTCTGGCGCCATATTAAACCGTTTCGGGCCGAACCAAATTCACTCACACGAACCTAATTTCACAATCATCCAGACCCGCCACACCGCCGTTCGTGGAAGGGGGGGGGGAAAGATCTTTCACCTGTATTTTCTTAGTGAAATATTTCCCATAACTATGTAGCTGACTACATAAAAATCACGTCTGATAGGTTCGCTTCAAAACCCAGACTCTAAAACTCGCTTCTCATGAAGAACGAGTGACGTCACGAATCTCTGTTTCCCACGCAGAGGCCCGTGACGTCACAGAGCCTCTCGCAGGTGCACATTGACCCTTGATCTGAGGTCTCGTCAAGTGGTGACCCTGTCACGTCTGTTAGCTCCGACTGTGAGAACAGGTCCTATTCTGCACTCGACTGCACGGGTCCACCTGTGCTAATTCGCGCATGTCAAACCAACGACTTCCAACAGATACGTCCATTCCCATAGGGCCATTATCCAACAGGCGTATTAATACACAAGCGATTGACATGTGCACTAGAAGCCTACAAAGCACCAAAGACAAATCAGTAACCAAGTAGATTTTGTGTAGACAAGATGAGGGACTCCCATCCTGTTCTCATCCTGCAGAAGAAGCGCGCAGGTGAGGTAGAACTCTAGGATACCACATTCTGTTTGCGACAAAAGCCAGCTGATCTTGCAACTCTCTTTATGTATTCCCTTCAAATAAAGTAGATTCATATTTTAGTGGAGGTGCTTGGTATTTTTCATGGAAGACGGTGATCCTGTTCTTATTCAATATTCAATTTAAGTCAGATGCGTCCAAACACAGCCAAGTCTACAAAGTGACTTTCTTCCAAACCAATCATCCTCCAACTAAATTATGTTGTTCTGGCATATTAACTCGCCTTTACTTCATCCATTTTAACCGACTATCAGTACGAAACCATTAATAATAAATAAAACAATAATGTGTAAGTTATGTTGAGACCAGAAACACACACATACACTGACTCATGGCCAACTCTACAAAGTGACTTTCTTCATCGTGACGTTCTTCCAAACAAATCATTCCCAACTAAAATTGCTAACCTCAACCTGATATCAATGTGTAAACTTCTAAAAAAAACACACACAGAAAATATGCTAAAAATATTTTTTTTGATTTGACCCCAACTTCTATTTCAACATATTCGAACAAAATGTTTACGCAGATAGACATTTTCAAAAACATTTTTTTTAAATAAGGGAACTATGTGGCTTTTAACGAATGTTTCTTGCAGGACTCCACAGTTTTAAGAGGCTAAAACAAACAGGAATCACGCAAACTTTGGATTCTAACAAAAACTTGCATTTTAAAACTCTGCTCGATTTAAAGGCACTACAAAAAAAACTTTAAAAATAAAAAATAACTTTACGGCTCAGAAACTTTTGAATCTCAACAGAACACATCATCACTGACATCCTAACGTTAGATATAAAAAAAAAAGATTTAGCCTGGAAGTACTTTTAAAAATACAGTTAAGACGAAAGTACATTTTCTTGTTTTTTTGTTTCCGGCACGAGATCTGCTGTAAGATATGTATTTTATCGGAGATTTTTTATGCTTTTTAACCTACTCTAAAAAAAAAATCTAAAAAGCTTTATGCCCAGCGATAAATGTCTGCTATTATTAATATTTTTACTCGACCTAATCAAGAAAACATGGCGGCTTTAGAATTTTTGATGCCAGAATATTTTTTCTAGAGAATTCTTAATTCAATAGACTCCTTGTCTTTTTCAAAATTAGTTTCCGTCGATTGTTTATTGGAAGTACATTTATTCTGATCTAATATGGACAGTCAGTCGCCCTAAACTCTCAATCATAATACTCACGGCGTCCAAGCCAAGATGGCGATTTTTTGATTCTTCACGCCTAAATGATAAATCACGCGAAAATAATTTCCTGAAATTACATGGAAATAATTATTTTTTCTATCTTCTTGCACACATATGACGAGTAAATGACTTCACAGCTCATTTTAACCTTTGTTTCTTTCATTTAAACTTTTTTCATGCATCGCTTATCGGAAATATTTTGAAAATTTAGACATTTTTTCTATGATAGAATTTTTTGTCTTTGCTACTAATTTTTCGTAACATGGTTTTATGAAAGTTTAAACATTTTTCATCCTGGAAATTTTTGTGTGGTAATAATTTTCATAATTAATCTTTCTCTTATGCTCCACTTATCGTGAATCTTACTGAGAACCCTTTATCATAATGATGATTTCCAATACCGTGACATTACCATTCCTTTCACTGCTGAGTTAACTACAAACTCCTATTACACAGTAGAGGACTATTATTATTCAGCAACTTACCGGAGTTGGAAATTATGAAGTCATGTGCGACAATGTATACACGCACTCCTCTCATGCACAACAGAGCATTAATCCTATGCATTTCTTACTCGCAACAGTGCATATCCACTGACCTCTACTCCTCCATGCATGCAACAGTACAGACTGACTTGTGCTCCATGCTTGCAACAGTGTACTGACTTCAACCTCAGTCTTTGAACCACTCTCCCATACCAAATGTTCATTGTTGCTAATATCACGGTATGTTGCTAATATCAAAGGTAAAATATGAATGTCCAAAAGAGGCATAATTTTCAAATCTATCTAATCATTAAGACTAGTTATCATTCGAGGATACATCCTCAACGATCAGTCCGACTAAGGGTGGGGTGTTGTGGCGTCTTCTGGCCCTGTACCATAGGGGCTGAGGTATGGTTCTGTGCAGTTCTAGAAGGTCCACCCTTCCAGGCTTTACCTTCTGATGCTTTGAGGTAAGATATTGCTTAATGGCATATCAACAATTTCATGCCATGAATGTAGAAGGAAATATCCTTCATTTGAGTCTTAAGTCAGTGGGTCATTTATAGTCATTAGTTAAGAGCTTTGGTATTTTTAATTGTTGTCATTTTGGTGAAGGTTTTTATGCTTCAAGTTCTTTATATCTTCAAATATTTAATCATGGTTTTTGGTTTGGTTGTTTTGTTTTACGACATAACCCTTTTCGGGTTATTTAATGCCGAATCTGGTCATTTTGGTGAAGGTTTTTATGCTTCAAGTTCTTTATATGTTCAAATGTGTAATCATGATTTTTGGTTTGGTTGTTTTTGTTTCACGGCATCAATATCATCTTTTCAGGTACTTTAATGCTGAATCAAGATTTTTATGCTTCAAGTTCTTTATATGTTTAAGTATTTATTCATAGGGTTTGGTTGAGTGAAAGGGGAGGGGGAGAAAGATGTGAGAGAGAAGAAGAGGGGAGGGAGGGAAATTGTTGTTTTTTGTTTGGGATTTTGCAGAACATGATTGAGTTTTGCAAAGGAAAAAAAACAATAAAACATCAATGTTTGGTGCATTTTGAGTCAGGAAGTCAATAACTTCAGACAGCCTGATTTGGTAGCGCCAGTAGGTTCTATTTGACCCATAGATTGGCCCCTTACAAGTACTACCACTCCGGGCCAAAGTGAACCTGGGAGCAATGGCAACTAAGGGGCAACTCCATATTCCCCACAGCTCCCAAATGGAGGCCTCACCACTGGATGTCTTTTAAGGTCATACCCAGGACCGAGATGCTTTGAGAACGGGGTTAGTTTATCACCTAGGGAATGCTGACGGGGCTGCTCAGGCATTTTTGTAGGCCAGAGTGCTCAATCTCTTTGGCGCTGGGTTTTCAATCCTCACTTTCTGACCTTGTGTAACATCTCCCTGCCGTGGGAAGAAGATAAAAAAACACTTTCATATGTCTTTCATACAGAGTTTTTTTTAATGTACATGTGTGTATTTATTGTATTATAAGAGAATCAGTTTGTGTTTTTTGTTCTATTACGTGTATCATAATGTATCAGGCGCAGTTTAGTGCGATACGTATCCTAACGTTACTGAAAAGAATTATCTTGATTGCTATCAAACTTAACTTTAAATTGTTTTATTTTATAGAAATATTTACAAGGGAGCTATTACCTCCCTTTAATAAAAACATTAGTGAATAATTATTTTAATAAATGTTTATCGGTACGCAATATTAAAATGCCTTTAAAGGACAACAACATTTAAAAAATATTTTACGTGTGTGTGTGTGTGTGTGTGTGTGTGTGTGTGTGTGTGTGTGTGTGTGTGTGTATGTGTTCTCTCCTCTATGTTAATTACACATTATTAGGCAATTTAGTAGTTTAACAGTTAAAATGGCGGACAACTCTGACGTCAAACAAGCGTCTGCTGTATTCAAGCGGTGCCTCGAAAAAGAGGTCCCTCGTTTACATGACAAATTTATTGTGCAAATAAAATCAGTGTTTTTTTTTATACGGGTGTGCCAGATTGTGTAGGGTATCAAAAGACAACCCTATGATGAGTCGTTGGAACAAAAAGGCGAGGTGATCTGTTGAGCTGTCACAGATGATCTGCGTGTCCGATAGGGACCTCCCATTGGTTGTGAACTATTTACCCCCCTATATGTAACACGATGTAACTTTAATTTAGATTAAGATTATCAACAAAACTTTTTTACCATTCAAAAGAGGATACATAAAATAAACTGCTGATGATTTTTTAGAATTTTTTCCAGCATACGAAACTCATGAAAATGTGAAGTTAAAATGTTGTTTACTTTTTTATGTGATAAAATAACGTTCTTATGTATAAGCATTTCTGCGCGCTCTGATAGGCATATTTTTAATAAATCTCGCATAAATCAAGTTATGGCCAGATCTTCACGAAATTTTCAATACTTATTCACTATAGGACTAATTTATCTTTAAAATGCTGTTTTCCTAAAATATATTAGGGAAAATATTTTTTCTACGTGATCCCCCCCCCCCCTATTTCATTTTATGAAATATTGAACGAAATATATTCAGGTCGGTCGGGGTTTTTTTTCTTATATAAAAGTAAAGTCTTTTAAAAAAAACACTGTTATGTCTAGCCTAGAATAAGTCCCTTAGAATAATCTCCCTTTCTCGGCCCCCAATTCGTTAGGGACTTTTTTTTATCTCGACACCGGCCGGCAAGCAGCTGCCGGTGCTCTGTTTCTAAATGCTCGCTGCCGCTGTGTAACGGAGAAAACCGCAGGGTGGAAATTCTATCTCCCTACAGATTCTGACTTTTTGGCCATCTTCGGTAAGAGACATTATCCCTTCTCCTTCCTCAAACAGAATTGAATATCGTGCCCGTTATTTCTTTTGAACATTTCTCTAATTTAAATGAACTTTAATCTCCCTTCTCATCCCATGTGCGTATCCCCACGTCGATCGCTCGTGATGTGTACCTCTTGCTTCGCAGTATCCTTCATCCCCTAAAATACTCCCTATTAACAGTTTTTTTAGATTTTAGTAGACTCCTCGCTCCTGTTTCGTCGTCATTTATTGTATTCACATTTCTGAACAATGTTTTTATTTCTTTTCAGTTTTTTTTACCTTTTCGAGGGACAATAAAACCTGACATTAAAATATTCTATGGCTCAGAGTCCTGTTTCTTCGAAAGGAGTTATTGCTAGCTGTCTTGAGGGTTAAAGCCGGCCCTAAGGCAGCATAAACACATTGGATTAATTTTATTAAATTTTACGTCCACATATTTTAGTAAACTGGTCCGTGAATGCACAAATAAAAAGTGGAAATAAAAGCAATATTATTATGTTTTGAATTTTTTTTTTACCTTTTCTCAATAAAATATACTGTGATTTATTGAAATGCCAAAAAAAAAGTTTTACAAAATAATTTTTATTTTCAGAGACATTTATTTATTTGATCGATTTGCAGATGTTACGAGAACTGACCAAGTATTCCCTAGAATTAAAATCTGCATCAGAGAGCAATACTTTATATAATTTATAAAATTAAAAAAAAAAGAATAACTTTTAAGCGTTTTTATTTACATGCCACAAATTTAATAAACTTTGTAACAATTAATAAAAAAGTGTTACGGTTTTTAACACAAAGAAAGAAAGAAAATGCGACGATTTATCTGCAACTATCGTCGCATTCTGCAACTATCGTTGCATTGTCTTTCTTTGTTTGTGTTAAAAACCGTAACACTTTTTTTTATTAATTGTTATAAAGTTTATTAAATTTGTAGCATGTAAATAAAAACGCTTAAAAGTTATCTTTAATGCATATAAAAGCCGTAACATTGCTAAGTTTTAGCGGATTCGGAATCGCGGCACTTCCACATTCAGTAAAAAAGCGCCAAAGTGAATATGTAAGTTATTCAGGCAATTCTTTTTTTTTTTTTTTTTTTCAGTAAAAAAAAAAGTAATAATCTGCCTCAAAGAAAAAAAAATGGTTAAAAACAAACCGTTAATTTTGTCTACACCATAGTAGTAAAGTAATTGTTTCAGTTTTGGACGCCCGTACGTACATAATATCTTGCCATGACTCACACGATAAAGCTACTGTTTGGGTAAACAATACTGCGAGTCGATAAAAAGAAAATTTCGTACTTCCATCACACAATAAAGAAGGGTTTCTTCCCGAATTTGATAATGTAACCTTTAAATAAACTATTTGCTTTATTTGAGAGAGTTTTTTTGCAATCGGTAAAGTTTACCGATTGCAAAAAAACTCTCTCAAATAAAGCAAAACGAATGTATGACTTCTTAAAGTATACAGGAAATAGTGACGTCATCGTTTTTCACATGCAAATGGAGGTCCCTAGTGTCCGAAATGGACACAGGCAAGTATGTGAATTTGCAAGTTGCAAATTCAGGTGACGACAGATTCAAAGTGTCCAGACGTTGCTGGTCTAAGGCGATTTGTTGTATGTCGATATCCGAAGGTGAAAACAGAGAATTGATAGGAAGGCGGGACAAGGTATCTGCCACAGCATTATGTTCACCAGAGATATGTCGGATATCGTTGGTAAATTGCGATACAAAATCCAAGTAGCAGGTTTTACGAGGAGAATATTTGCCCGGCTTAGAACGGAGTGTGAATGTAAGTGGACGTTAATCAGTGTAGATCACAATTTGATGGCCCTCGAGTGAATGGTGAAAGTGTTTCACTGCGAGGCACATTGCCAAGAGTTCATGGCCAAACGTGCTGTAACGTTGTTCTGCCGGTTTCAGTTGTTTTGAAAAATATGCAGAGGTTGTAGTTGTTAGGACAGTGTCCAAGTGAGGAAAGTAAAATGGAAAGGTCTTTGACTGCTGAAAGTCTACGAGCAGCTTATCTTAGAGTGAAGATAGCTGGGCTCGGGAAATCCAGGTAGGAGAGAGGAAGGGTGTGTGTCCTTCTTGGTTGCTTGTCGCAGTCGCTCTCCTGACTCTTGCTATTGCCAAAAGGGTTCAAAGTAGATTGTCAGGGGACAGCTGAAATAAATACGTCCAGCAAACTGATTGGTCAGTGTATGACCAAATCGGCCAGCAAGGACAGTTCTTGTATAAAAAATAGGTTCTTGTATAAAAAATAGGTACTTATGACTGCTACAAAAGCATTACAATTGTCGATTAATAAAAACAAGAGATACTTTATTGGTTGTAGCAGCACATGAAAATACATTTGAAAGAACATTTCCGGTTTAAAAATTCAAAGCAAATCCTTATGTATTGAACATTTTGGAAGTCATTTACACCCAATAATTTTATCAATAGAGGTTAGAACAACGTTATATTAACTAAATTAGTTTTAATTTTTATCAATTTTTCCCAATTAATAATTTAATGATCAAACAACACCATAATAATTAAATTTAATTTTCAAAATTCTATTATTGAAGAAAAATAGTTCTGTACACAAAACAAAAATCGCATAGTTTAAAAAAAAAAGTGAAACTAAAATGAAAGTAAAAAGACTCCCCGGCAACGCCAGATAAGTAAGACCTTGTATTTACAGAATCAAATTACACTTACCGGCATAAAGGCCCCAACTGGCAGTCATCCGATGGAAAAACTCTTGTTTGAATGAAGGAACATTTATACACTAGAAAATCCATTTATGAATCTCAGCTAATCAGAACTCAGAGAATGGACTTACCCTCTGAGCATAATGAAACATTCTAGCCTTAACATAAACCGTCGTTTTAGTGTGCTTGGCACTTTACTTATTTCGTTAGTCAACTGGTCACTCAGTTGAGCTCTAAGTACCGAATTCTGTATCGTGCTACGAACAGGATATGTGGATCCTGAAGATTGAGAGCATTATATTGTCAAGGCAGGGATCTCTGCTAGCTCAGCTCGAACCTATGTTGTCACATTTGCAAGTGAGAAGCTAACAAAGGAGAACCTACAAATGATGGACCGGGCCATGTTAAAAAAGCTAGGGGTCACATCAATGGGAGAAACCCTCTCAATTCTTGAACAGGCTAAGGAACTCTCTGCTCAGGCAACTTATGCTAAGGCACCAGTAGCCAAAATGCCCCAGCTCCATCTTGAAATGACCCCCCAACAATTCAGAAAACTCAGAATTGATTGGGAAGTATTCACCAACATCCAGCTATACAATTCCGCCGATGAGTCCGTCTAGAATGGCATAGTCAACACCCACCCTAAATTCTTCACCACTGACCCAGACAAGCTACTAGGAATGATAGCGGTCACACAGAGGTCAAATCCCATCGTTCATCGCCTTACATCTCCCATCGTCCATCGCCATGTCACAGGGTGAAACTGAGACAATATAGAACTATCTCATCCACCTCCGGGTCACAGCCCTGGACTGCAATTTTTTATGTCCCCTTTGTGAGCATGATCTGTCCAATATCTACATCAAGGACCAACTCATAAGGGGAATAGCTAACGACACACTCCAAGCAGACCTGATGGCCAAAGCCAGAACACTTAAATCTCTTGAACAAAATATCCGCCATTCTGAGGCATTCGAATTAGCATTGCAAGACCAAACTTTAATGACTGACACCTCCAACATAGCTATTGTGTGGATATCTACGTACCACAAGCAAAAAGACAGTGCTCAAGCTAATAATAATTCGCATCAGCACATCCCCCAATTGCGATAATAACTCTACTAAACCTAACTCCTTTCAAGTTTGTATAGGCTGTGGTAGCCTCCATCGTGGCACCCCAGGAACAAGCTCCCGCCAGTTACAATGTCCAGCATGGGGTCAAACAAAAGGCATTGAACATCTGTTTATCCCCATGGCCTTTGTTTGCCATGAATGTTACAAAGCTTTCCACTGGGTCATCTTTCTCCATGTACTTTAATACAAGGGTCAGTTGGTCAATGTGCACTGCACTGGTGTAGAATAAAAAAAAATGGAGTAATATTTTGGTTTGTTTACCCTTTATTGTAGATAACAGATAATTTGTGTGTCCCTTGCCGCGATTGGCTTGAGTTTTGATATGCTGTGCAAGAAAGTCGTCGAACTGGGCGATGTGTCCAAGAATACCAAGAAAATGACCATTTTCAGGTGATCCAATCAATTTGTTGTCTCCTCTAAATGCTAAGCCACGTTCGGCAATAAATTTAATAATACTAACTACTCATTTCAACACTGATTTCCACTACTGCTCTAGATGCTCGACCTGTTGTGCCAGCTCCGTATCAATTCTCCCAATTGCTTTTAACTTCCTATTGAAAGCAATTGTAGCCTTCAGATGTTCCGTTGACTGCTCATGACTACGTAGACATTCTTGTGAATGTTTCCAATCACAGAATCCATTAGACGAAAGTTGAGAAGACTCAGATTTTGCTGTATTTAAGCACATTAATCTGCACGTGAAGCAGTAAACATCCATTAGAGGGAGAAAAGCATAACCAATTCCTAGTTATGATTTTGACGACTGAAGAGTCCAAGCGTGCACATTCTTGGAATATTGCGGTTCTTTCTAGGTGGCTGCACCGAGTGTGCAGAAAACAAACTTTCTTCACAATGCTGAACTGCTAATACACCCATTTTCAGCCAGTATTCCCGCATCTGATCCGAAATAATGGATGGCCAAAATCCAATGTCATTGCCACCTGGTGGACCATCAACTTCAGCTTCTTCACAAGATGTGTCACTCTCAGCCTCCATTTGAAATATTTTGCTTTTTTTGTAAAAACGGGCTACTTTTCATTTAGTTTTATTTTCTCTAAACAAACAAATGTTATAGTTGTGTTGTTATTTATTGTTTTGTTGTTAATTTTACAACAACGAATGAATAAAGTTCTTCAATAAAAATTCCAAACAAATGAGACTAGTTTTTGCTTCTTTAAAAAGAAAATTAAAACTGTGATATTGGTTAATTGATATGCATAATTAGCATAAGTAGAAATAGATTACAGGTTTTAGGAAAAGATATAAAAAATATGGTCTGTTACCATATTTGCATAGGAGCAAATAATGAAATTGAATTAAAAAAGAAAACTGACATTGTCTTGAACAAATTAAGAAATGCAGGAATTACTATGAATGAAAACACTGTGTAAACAATGGTAATAATATATCATTTTAGAGTATTCCATTTCAAAAGAAGGTATATCACCAGAAATAGAAAAAATATTAAAAATATCTATACCTACAAACAAAAAAGAACTTGAAACTTTTTAGGGATTAGTCAATTTCTACAGGCGATATTTACCAAAACATACAGACCTGACTGAACCGTTTGCAAATTTAAGAAAAAAGAATGTTGAATTTATTTGGTCAGAAAAACAACAAAAAGCTTTTGAGAGACTGAAATTAGTTATGGCAAAGAAACTAGTAGTAAAAATGTTTAATTCCAAAAAGGACATTACGTTAACCACAGATGCAAGTGAACATTCTATATCTGGAATATTATCACAAGAAGGACATCCGATAATGTATTTATCAAGAAGACTAACGAACACTGAATTTAATTATTCAAATATAGAGAAAGAAGCATAAACCATTGTATGGTGCACCACCAGGGCTAGACAATTTCTAATTGGAAAAAAATTTCTCTTGAGAAGTGATCATAGACCATTGGAATTTATATTCAATCCAAGAAAAGAATTAGCCAAAGTTACGACATCGAGAATATTAAGGTAGGCAATAAAGTTAATGGCATTTGACTTTGATATAGAATATGTCAAAGGAAATTTAATTCCACACGTAGATGCAGTATCAAGGCTGCGATTTTACAAGGAGTCAAAAGATAAAACAGAAGAATTTGAAGATACATTCTTACATTGGGCAGAGACTGGTGTTTTATCTTTAGATAGAATGGCTATGGAAACTAGACATGATCCAGTACTAAGTAGGATAACGTCGAGAATAAGAAAAAATATATGGGGAAATTGTTCCAAGACAGAGAGACCCTACAAAGAAATAAGACATAAATTACTGATAGAAAATGGAGTGATTTGTAATGGAGATCTGGCAATTCCCCCAAAAAGGTAAAGAAATTTGGTGATAAAAAGTGTACATGATGATATACACAGTGGAGTAGCGGCCACACAAAAAAGAATAAAACTAGAAGCATGCTAGCCGGGATATTCACGAGATATCGAAGAATATATAAAAAGATGCAACAAATTTAGGGAATTAATAAATTTTATACAGAATACTTTACATTCATTGCCCAGAGAAGTAGAACCATGAAGTCGTGTGCATGTGGATCATGTATACATTTCTGGAGTGGGACTCTTATTAATATTACTAGAGTCTTTTTCAGTCTTGCCTGAAGTAGTTCGTATGTCGAACAAGAAAAGTTCTACCATAAATCTGGGGTTCAGCTGCCTTTCTAATTAAATCAAGTCATCGCTGCGGAACGCACGTCAGGTTATCAGCTTGGTTGTGTTCTGAATTTACCAAGGTAATGTCCACTGACAACCCATACTCTGCTATCAAGCTTGAAAGCGCATCGAGTCGTCATCTTATCAACATTTCGCTTGCTGCTTTGGTATGCACCCTGGAGTTTCCCGTAAGGGTATCTGTTATCTATTTGTACACGCAGGCAGTCGGTAAAAAGATGCAGTCTGGATGTTTCCCACATCAATGCCATATTAACACCTTTTAGTACAGCATCGAGCTCTGCCAGATTTATGTGCTGCACACCGTTTGCCTTGCGTAACCAACTCACACCTCTTATCACAGCTTCATCGTGCTCCAGTGAAACCTCAGTTGTTCAAGAGCTTGCACTAACCCAGATAACGACCTCACGACCATCAACACACCACTTGCCTCACACATGTAGTCTTGCAACGATTTCTGTCATCATCGTGGTCAATGGAACATCGTCCACCTCTTCGTCCCAGCCCTTGGTGACTGCCACTGCTCTCCTCTTAATAAACACTGCTGCCACTCTGATCCATTTACCCACCGGAAAGTGCCCGACTAGTTTTGCGCACAGAGAACGCAGCACATCGAGTGATGCTGCGTGGCATACTTGGGATCTCGTTACCTCGTTCCCATCTCAGCATATTGCACTCCCCCCAAACTTTCAGGCCAAGTACTCACGCAGCGTTCTGCAGCCGTTCAGTTCCTTGCTCACCAGCCCAAAGTTGGCCAGGTGCTGCCTCACTTTAACTGCGGACACTATATTTTCATCTATAAAAACATCATCGATATATGCTGATGTTGCCCGTTGAATAGTATCGCCCTTCGACAATGCAGCATCTACGACGGCTATCATAATGGCTGGTGCTACATTGAGCTCAAAACCCATGTGCATCTAGCAGAACTTTTCCTCCTCCAATATGACAGTCTGGTATGGCCACAGGGATTGATGCACATGCACCTGTAAGTAAGCCCTCCACAGATCGAGCACTGACACATTGGAGCTTTTTGTTTGCCACTCTCTCAACCTGTGTGCACAGACGTCTGCATGCGCTGTATAGGCATCGCCGTGTCCATTCAGTTCTCAAAAATCAAGAACTGGGCACACCGTAAGTTTGCTCTGCTGGAAGACTGCCATTAGCAGAATTAGCCCCTGTGGGGGCTCTAGTTTTTCTTCAGGATAGGGAAGTAGCTATTCATTATCCAGTCACGTCCGTATTTCACGCCTATAGTTTTGCCGGATTTGAGTGGGAACTGAGTATTCAGGTACCCTGTTATTGAGTTTACCAGGTGGATGATCACCTGACCACTTTCACGATGCCGTCCACACTTTGGTCTGTTCGTCAAACACGGCGCTAAAATCAGATTCCTCTATCCTGATCGCAGCGCAAGCATGAGGGTTTGTTCTGTAGAAGATGGCTTCACCAGACTAGTTAATGCTGACTCCACTCAGCATTTTGATAACATCCATCCCAAGCAGCATGTCGAAACCTAATAGCTGACTGTCCACGACCAAGACATCGACCTTTATAGAGCTTATATTGATGATTGCGAACAAGATGGTTCCAACGCCATCACTGTGGATAATTTCGCCGTCAGTGGTCATGATGTTCAATTTCTGACGACGCCTAGGACTACATATTGATCCAGTTATCAGAGACCAGAAACATCCAGAGTCCACTAGAGCTCTGCATTTCTTCCCATCGATGCACACTTCAACTGTAGGGAGCGCCTCTCTTAAATTGACTGGTGCTGATATCTTGCCTCCTTTTTCGTTTCCCGGACATTCAGATGCAATATGGCCTATCTTCTGGCATCTGTAGCACTGCATCTTTCCTCGCGATTTGTATCTGGGGCCATTATGCCCTTCACCACGCTGATACTGGCAGTTTCTTGTGAAGTGGTTTGGTCCAGCTCATTTATAGCATATAATCCTACCACTAGCCGACACAGTGGGTAAAATCCGATTGGTATTAGACTGAACCTGTTGTATAGCTGCCACAACTAATTCTTTTTCGTCTGCTATGATAGCCCGTGCTCTAGTTAAAATCTGCCCTAGAGTCATGTCATCCATTCTCGACGTCACCCGGAGATGTTGCCTTACGTGACTCGGTAGTCCTGCTACAAAAGCGCACACCATCCATTTTTTGTGGAGTATCTCCCCAACAAGGAGGGCAAGTCTTCGAAGCTCAGACAAAAACACATCTACAGTCTCGCCGGGTAGTAGACGTCGCATAGTGAAGTCCTCATCTGCCACAAATGAATCAGTTGCAAACGCAGTTATCAGTGCCTGTTTGGGAGGTGACGGTGGTTAAATGGATATTGACACGGACTGAAGACCTGGGTGTTCCAAGTTCGAATCTAGTCGGTTCCACAGTACCACTTTCACTTAAGGATGTTGGCAACCTTCTCGTGGTCCTTCCCGTAAGTACTCGATGTTTTTCCATAAAGATTTCTAACTAGAAAAACATCAGGGAAACTAATGCCAACACCAGAATCATCTGATTCACATGAAAGACGAAAAAGTGCCTGCTTGACATGATTTATATTTATTGATCATAATATATCAAATTTATTGGTCATAATATATCAAATTTATTGGTCATAATATATCAAATTTAAATCCAATAAAAGTAAATTTGCATGAATCAGCATTGCATGACTTTTTTAACCGGCTTGATTCTGTTCACATTATTTTCCCTGATTCTTTCTAGAATAAGGTTTTTACAATAGGGACCACATGAAGGTTGCCAACATCCATAATTGAAAGTGATTCTGACTGAATTTGAACTTGACACACCCAGTTTGTCAGTCTACGTCGTTAACCACTTTAAATTTGGTAGGAATGATTCTTTACCAGATTCTCCTAAAGGGGGCATATATATCTTTTTTCTTTAAGGGAGGGGCATTAAATCGCTTATTAAAAAACCCCTGTACTTCCTATTTTAATAATATTTAAACCATAAAACTTTCTTGGCTTTTTAGCTAGGAGCAAAGTGTAGTATCTATTCTTATACTACACTTTATCTTTTCAATCCTCTGTCAGTGTAAAAATCCTTCTCGACTGAGGCAATTTTAATGTTTGTCCCAATCCAGAGTGCCCCTTTTTGGGGGAGCTGATTTTTCTCCACGTTAAACCGACCTTGTATCTAACTCTGCTCGTGGGGAAGTAAGGAAATAGGGTCGTTCAAAACTAAAATTAAATAGATTTTCAAAATTTGATGCAATTTTGATCATTTTAAGACCTTCTAAATCTAATTTTGATTAACTCCAGCAAAACGTTTCTATGTACATGGATCAATTGGGCAAACTCTGTTGTCACAGAGTTTTCACCATAGCAGTTGATATTTTTGATTGCATCAAAGTATTTTAGGCCCTGACCTCTTGCATTTTTTAAAGGAGTCTTTGAGTGACCATAAAGTAGAATGGTTGACCATAGTCGAGGGTGACCTGAAATAGTCTTTGGTATGATTTGAATGAGGATTGAACCCCAGTCTCTCCGCCCATGAGCAAACACTCTAGACATGGGTCAGTTAAATAGTGATTTTTAAAAGGGCAAAAGTCTGACGGAATATAAGTTTGAGTTACCCATTAAAATTAGTGGGTAACCCAAACTTAAATTTCGTCAAACATTTTTCTTATTTAATTTGTTTTTGTTACTATTGAGAGGTAGCAGTAGTATAACTCCCTCACAGCAACCAGTTACTGTTGCTCTCACGCTCATACACTTTTTCTCATATCCTGGGCTGATATCTCTGGCATTGGTTGATGTGGCATAGTCAACTTTTGGCCATCTTCACGGGATGCCAGTATTGATTAAGTCTACCCTCTTGAAGAAAACTGGTGTGGTTGAAGTGTCTTCGTCGACTGGACTGTACCTCTCACGCACTGTGATTATTTGATCAAAAGATACAGTCCTGAGTTGTTTCGGGGTAGCTCCCCAACAAAGGGAGAAACCTCTTCAACCACCAATTGTCATGGCAAATAACATCCTACCTGAGAGTTCATCATTCAAACTCCTCGGCCTAACTTTCACAGATAAAATGAATTGGAACAAATACATTGAAGACATTACCAGAACTGCTGCAAAGAAGGTGGGCTCCCTCTACCGTGCTAGTAAACTTCTCACACCTGACATTATTCTATATCTCTACAAAGCCACCATCCGCTCATGCATGGAGTATTGTTGCCACATATGGGCTGGTGCATCATCCACTAGTCTCTCCCTCTTAGACAAGGTCCAAAAAAGAGTCGCCAACTTAATAGGTTCCTCACTATCTACCAAGCTCCAGCCCTTATTCCACCGCTGCAATATTGATTCCTTGTGCCTGTTTTACAAGTACTTCAATGGATTGTGCTCTGATGAGCTTGCTGTTCTGGTGCCCCCACAACGCAAATTCACTAGACCAACCCGACAATCTGCCAAATCCCATACATTCACTGTGGAGGTCTACAGATGCCGAACAGCCTTCTTCTCCAAAAGCTTCTTTCCTCGTGCTGCTGGACTCTGGAACTCCCTCCCTGCTCCCTGTTTTCCTGACGGTACTGAGATGCAGAAATTTAAAACTAATGTAAACAGACATCTCGCTGCACAGCTCCCAATTTAGGTTGACCCCCCACCCTAAAAAAAAACAAAAAAACTTTTTCTCAGTAGCTCCTTACGTCTACAGTGGCGTACTGCCTTGTTTGGGGTGAACTATGTTAAATTACATGTAAAAAAAACAGTAAATGAAACAGGCAGTTCAGGGAATTAACAACACAACAATATTCTTAATTTAAGTTAAATTTAAGAATATATATATTTCCTTGAAACTTTTATTTACAGGAACTCAAAGTCTTTCGGAGGTAAGGAGGTTAATTGCTTCTGGTTCTGGATGAAGCTTGGGAGTTCCAGCTTCCATTATGTAACCTACTAAGTTAATGGACAGCCGACGACGTGAAAGCTTTTCTTTTTTCTGGTTTGGAAAAAGCAATTCACTAGAAGATGTGTGTGTGTGTGTGGGGGGGGGGGCAGCAGTTCTCCCAAACTCGACTTAACTCAAACTATATTTCTCTTATCTGCAAATCTTTCTTCGACTCAACTGAAACTGATAAATTTGTGCTCCGTCGCACCATAAATATTCAGAAAAGGTCACTCAGCATCTGTTGAGGATAGTTATGTTATGTTGTTGTAAGTTAGATATAAGTTAAAATACAGTAACGGTCGATGGGCCCTCAGCCTAGAAGTAACGTTCAAGAGTTCTTATGGTATTCCTACACTAGGGGTGACATTGGGTTTGCATAGGGAAATAGTTCCTATGATACTGTTACAGCATTGTCCGACCGAATTTGTACTTGCCTCAGCCAGCAAGTGCTCTGATTGGCTGGGTATTTACATCAACCAGCCTCGGAGGCTGGACCCTCCTTGCCAATAACTCACCTTCTCGCCTGACATTACTGCGTTTTTTAGGCAGTTAACCAATTTTTTTTGTTTTGCTATGAGAGATAAATCTTGTGCGTTTTTTGAAGGGTGGTGGGCGAGTAGTGGTTCTACTTTTTTTAGTTGATTATGTGTAGTTTTACGACCTTGCCACTCAGACTTAGGGTTATTGGTAAAAATCTTTTAGTTAACTGCTCTAAAATAACTACAATAGCCCAGAAATAGAGAATTATTTTACGTAAATTTTATATACAAAACCAATCCGCACTCTAAATTCTTAAATAATTGTTTCTTTGTATTTTTTTCTTTCAGCAAGATTTTTCAGGGTGTTCACACGTAATCGCCTAAACAAAGTAGAATCTCCTTTTTTTTTTCAGATTTAAGTAACAGAACAGCACAGATATCTCCCATTATTAAATAGTCAAGCAAGAGTTATTGTTGCTAAAAAACGTAACTAAATAAAGCTTGTTAAAAACTAAATAAATTTTGTGTCAGTATCATTTCAGACCAGACCACAAATCAATTTTATCCAACATTTGAGCAAATACAGAGCGAAATAGGCAATAAAATTCAACAGTCTTTATAGTAAAATTCAAGCTTTGAAAGTATTTAAACTTTTTGTGGCCTTTTAGCCATGATCAAAGTGTAGTATCTGTTCCGATGGATACTGCACCCCATAGACTCGTATTGTCTTGGCCTTTGGGTCTTGATTTACGCCTGTCTATCGGTCTGTCCTGTGCAGTTCCTTCTCACCCTTTGAGAAAGGGTTAGTTTTTTTGCTAATCGCCTGAAGCGCCCCTACCGGGGATTGCCGACGGGGCTGCTCAGGCAATTTTTTAAAATTCTAGAATGGCCCGGAAATAGGGGATCATTTTATGTTAAATTTATATGCGAAACTGATCCCTCACTCTAAATTCTAGAACAATTGTTGTTTTCTTCTTTCTGCTAAGTTTTTCAGGGTGTTCACATGTAATCGCGTAAAAAAGTAGAATCTCAGTTTTTGTTTGAATACATAATTTTCCAAGGAGTTATCATTTAATTGATAAACATTGGAAAAACATTGTATGAAAGTTAAATGAGGATAAGGCATGCATAAGTTGAAGGAAAAATAAAACGTAGTTTAAAAGTAACACAAAACATTTGGACATTACTCCATCAGGACTTCTAGCCCAACATTGTTCTTGAGGCCTAGATTTCTCTTGTACTCAACTCACCTAACTTTGATGTTTGTCAACTTATGACAACTCCAACAGTCAAGCTGATCTCTGATCTCCCATTGGGTCCACAGCTGCAAATTACCAACAATTTTAATTTTTAAAAATGCCTCACAAGAGCCCAGAAATATAAACAATCTATGTGTTATGGTACCTACGTTTACAGACTACATGCACTCGTCTGTTTCACTATAAATACCAGGAGCACATGCCTCTCGGTGTTGGAACTACCTCAGTCTAATATTGGCAGTCAGACAGACGTTCAACTATTCTCTTTATATGCTGTATTTATACTTTCTTCAATATACTTTGTTTCACTTAATCCTGAGTTTGTGTCTTCTTTTCGGACCCCTTACAGGTCCACAACACTATGCTAATGGAAAACTCAATCTCATAATTTGTGTGAACATAAATTTAATTCTTTCAGTGCGGGTTTCCAAATATATACTAGTAATTTAATCACCCAACATTTCTCGCAGGGCCCCAGCACTCTGTCATAGTAGTATTAGTAGTAGTAGTAGTAGTCATCATATCTGCCAATACGTTTAAGGATAAGGGTTATTGAGTTTGACAGGTAGACGGTGAAACACCGAGGGGATTAGTAACGATGGTTGTAACTGGTCATAAATTGATTATTTAAGAGGACGGCTACACAAGAATGTGTTTACATTTGACTTGAAAATAGCAATGTTATAGTCAGTCGGGAAGCAGCCCTGTGGGACTGTGTTCCACAGATGGGCAGTTCTAAGAAAGAAACTTTGCTCATTAAGTTCTGCTTAGTTCTAGGTACACAGAGGGAGAAAGAGAATTTATTGACAATGGTTGTAGCTAGACGAGTTTTTGTAGTGAATGTTTTACAGGAGGAACCATAGATTAAAGCTCAGGCGAGCACCTGTCATGAAAATAACGATAGAGCAGAGAAAGACTAGCAATGTCTCTTCTGTGAGAAAGAGGCTAGAGGGTGGTGAAAAGGACATCGGCCACTAGATTTCGAAGTCGGTTTTGTACTCTGTCAAGGCAGAAAAAGGTGCTCCAGATGTGGCAACAGTACTCTATCTTGGAACGTATTTGACTCTTATACAGGTAGAGAATTGCGTCAGAAGTGAGATACTTTTTGGAGCATTAGAATGATCCAACCATTTTTCCAGCAACCTTGCCAACAGATTTGATGTAAGTCTTCCATTTCAAGTCTGGGGTGACGGTCAGTCCCAGACGCTTATCAAAGCAGTGGGCTTCCTCAAGGTGGGAGCTATTCATTACAATTGTGGCAAAGTGAGGATCAGAGTGTTGGTGGTGAAAGGAGAGAAGCTTGGTTTTAGCCGTATTAAAAGTAACCAGCCACTTTTTTCCCCATTGGACGACGTGCTCTAGGTCGGAAGAAAGAGAATCAGAAAGATCTTGATCATTAATGCTCTTCGAAGTGTTGCCATAGATGGTTGCGTCATCTGCATAAATGTCAACGAATGATCTTAGAATGTGATTTGGGAGATCATTGATGTAGATCAGAAAGGGAGTTGGGCTTAGATATTGATACTATGTGCTTCAGACTTCTGCCCATCAACGACTACTTTGATGAACCTATCAGAAAGAAAGGATTTGATGGTTGAGAGGACATTTCCAGATATTCCATTTCTAGAAATCTTGTGAAATAGACCTTTATGCCAAACCCTATCAAAGGCCTTTGATATGTCAAGAGCTATTACTCTAGAAACGAGGTCCCCGTCAATAGATTCACCGATCCTGTGTGATATTACAGTCTATACATCAGCTGTTGATCTAGCAGGACGAAATCCATATTGCTTGTCACTGAATAAGCTGTTTTTGCTGAGGTGATTGACAACTTCTTGATTTATCACAGATTCAAAAAACTTACTCATGATGCACAGGAGATTGATTGGTCTGTACTGAGAAGCAGAGAACCGATCTCCAGTATTTTTAAATACTGGTCAGACTGATGAGATTTTTCAAAGTGTTGGGAAGTATTTCTTCTTTAAGCAACAATTGAACAGCTTTGTTAGAATGGGAGCTAGTTCCCGTTGCAGCTTTTTAAGCACTATGATTGAAATGTTGTCAGAGCCAGTCGCTTTGCTGGAGCACCCTGGACAGATATATGGATGTCGCTCAGAGTATTTTCAGTCATAGGGTGGAATTCAGGAGGTAGGCAGCCGTGATCACAAAGCGTGGAATTAATGCTAGGTTCTTTGCAAAAAGTTTGGCTTTATCGGATGCTGACAAAATCACCACTGGTCCATTGATAATGGTTGGGATATAGGTCACGCATCTATTCAGGACCGTATTTGTTATTCGCCAAAATTCGTCGGAACCAAGCCTCTGCTCAACCACTCTAAACTTAACGGATTGGGTATATGACTCTCTTGCATTTTGTATAACCCTTTTGCAGTGGTTGTTAGAAGTCCTAAAGGCAGCTTTAGTTTCAGAACATCTATTTCATTGAAAACAATTGAAATAGTGGTTTCTGTGAGCAATGGCGGCGGAACATTCTGGGGTGTACCATGGCTGGCAGTTTGGTTTCTGTTGGAATTTCTTGGATGGTATGAAACTTTCTATACCAAGATTAGCCAATCAGTTCATTCACTGTGGAGGTCCCCCAGATGCCGGAGAGCCTTCTACTCAAATAGCTTCTTTCCTCGTGCGGCTGGCCTCTGGAACTCCCGTCCTGCCCCCTGTTTCCCCGACAGTACTGACATGCAGAAATTTAAAACTAATGTAAACAAACATCTCGCTGCCCAGATCCCAATTTAGGCTTCCCCCCCCCCCCACCCTTCTCCCCTTTTCTTTTTCTCAGTAGTCCCTTACGACTACAGTGGCGGCCTGCCTTGTTTGGGGTGAACCATGTTAAAAAAAAAGAAAAAAGTTAAATCAGATACGATAGAGAACACATTATTTTCAAACATGGAATGCAGAGGGAATTTCTGATACGAACGATCTGAGGCTGTCCTAATCAGCCATTGAGTAACAATACACTGTGTGATAGAGAAGGGTATCCGAGGTCTTGATGCATTTTGTTTTGATCTTAAGTGAGAAAACTGAGTGATTGAAAGATCCCAACATAGACAGAACAGTGGATGAGCACAGTTTAGGACAAGTTGTCAGAAGAGATTCAGAAGACTTGCAAAATGACCATCAGCATCGGGTACGTGAGTAGGTTTGTCAACAATCTGTGTTAGATCAAGGGAGAAATCATGACAAATCCTCCCTTCATTATCTGTCTTGTTAGAGTGGACTAACTATTCCACACTGTGAACAATTAAATCTCCACACATGTGAATGTTGGCAGAAGGATGAACAGACAGGATATGGTCAATTTTCTCAGAGATACTCTCAAAGATAGAAACTTTGTCATTTTAGAGACGATAAAGGGAAAATATGAATGCGGTGCTGTAAGTGCTACTCGGAAAGACATATAGGGGACTTTAGGGGTTTCTTTGGAGATGTCCCTGCCACATAGAAAGCTGTTCCTAATGTAGGCACAAATTCCATGTCCATGGTGACCTTGGGGGTCAAGTTTTGCTGTCAACTTCAAGTAACTTTTAATCATGAAATCATCTAAAGAAACAGGCAAGCCAATGCCAGTTTCGCAGAGGAACAACAGATCTGGTTTGGTCTCCTGTAAATGGATTTCAGCATCTGGAAGGTTGAAACGTAGACTCTTGATTTTGGAAAAAGAGACCTGGTCGTGGGGGTCTAGGTTGGAAGTTGGGATTCTGGGTTTATGATTATGTTGTGTTTTGTAACTTGTCATGTTGAGGTTGGAGGATTTGTGGAAGAGGTCAGTAAAGGGGTTAAGAGCAGGACAGAGAGAGAAAAGAGAGATGTTCTTAGAAGATCATTGAAGAAAGAAAAGCCGTAGCAGTTCCCATTAATATGGCATCAAGAGGCCCCACCGTAAACTACTGCAAGGTTCAGACTCCATTCACCAAATGGCAGTACAGCAACCCCGGTATTACGCACTTGCTGATATGACAGCGTCCTTGGGAGTTATTCCAAGGTTCGGGTCCTTGGAGTAACAGGCGAATAATGTCAGCCGAGATAAAACGTCTACCCCCAGCATCCTTATAAGTGACATGGCAACAAAAAAAGAAAGAGAATTACTCAAGCTATCCTCATATACTACTCACACTGACACACGAGTAAACAGCATTTTCTTCTCCCTTTGTCAGAAAAATTGCTCATGGAAAAAGAGGCAAAGTAGAGAAAGCGAGAGTTTTGGGGCTGATGAAAATGCATCCACAGTGCGTTTTTTACTCTCCATTAGTTAGGTTTTACATACAAATATTTACGGGGGAAAAAAAGACTAAGTATTGTACTTAGTATAAGTTTTTCTTGGCTATTTAGTAAAAAATGGAGATACATTCGCTCTCATAGGTGGAGAAGATGAAGCATGATGGGGGGGGGGTGTATTCTTAAACAATGGCAATTTTTTTTAGCAAGTTGTTCCTTGTAGCAACCTACTCCTTTACCTTCCTGCAGTGCTCCTTGAAGTTCTATCTAGTGTGACATCCAGGTAGACAGGAAGTTGTAGTTCATTGCTATTCAAGGTGATGTTGAGCTTCCTGGTCGCCTTATGGTTATTGATATGAAATCTGCAGACCTGTGTCTTTCCTGGGTTAGTGTTGAGTGCATTGTTCTGGTAGTACTCTATCAGGGTATTAAGAGCATCTGAAAGTCGTTGCTCTATTGTTTTGAAGTCATGTGCTTGCATTGCCAAACAAAGATCTTGAAACCAAATTGAGACCGATTGCTACACTACTGGTGGTAAAAGGAAGTAGTAGTAGTAGTAGTAGTAGTAGTAGTAGTAGTAGTCTCTTTCTTGGTTTGAAAGGAGCTCCTAGTTTCAGTGCTTATTCTCAGTCTTATAGTGTTAAGAAGAACAGATAGCCCGAATCCCTCCCACCCCCTGATTGGATGTTAGTCTGTCATCAGCTATACTCCCAGCAAAGCTGGTACTCATTTATACACCTGGTGGGAGAAGTGGGTAACATCAGCACTGGATGTAAGTAAACATAACTAAGAGAATTTCAGTCCTAACCCGAAAAAACTTTTAGCAACCTTGATTTATTTGGGACCTTAAAGTGCCTCAGGTGGTGAGATACCAATTTGGGAGCTTTGGGGAGTGTGGAGTTTCTATTTACTTGCCTCCCCACGAAGGCAGAGTTAGACACACAGTCGGTTTTTAATGTGGGAAAAATCCATCTCCCCATAAAAGGGGCCCTCTTGATTGAGACAAAAATATAAAAATTGCTTCAATCTACAAGGATTTCTTCTTCGCTGACTGAGAACAGAAAATATTAAGTGTGGTATCAGAACAGATACTACACTTTCTTTCAAGCTAGAAGGAGTGTGGAATTACCACTTGCTTACCATTGCTCCCAGGTCCACTCTGACCAGGATACGTCGTAGTACTTGTCAGGGTACCGTCTGTGAGTTAAATAGAATTTCTCCCAAGAATGACACTAAATTGTCTCGGACATCATTGGGAAATGTGTTCACCTCTACTCTACCCCGTAATCCATTTTTTCCAGGCTTTTTTCTTTTGCCTACCCTATCAACTACTCAAACTCTCCTCCCCAACCGCCCTGGGTATGACGCAAAACTGTATCTAATGATGAAACACGGATTTGGGAAGTGTGGACTCGCTCTTTAGTTTACTCTTGGGTGGTAGTACCTATCAGGTCCTCATCTATGTGTTAAATAGAAACTATTGTTTACAGATTATTTGTTTAAAAAATATTTGACGCATATTTGTTTACAAAATATATGCCTATTTAACAACTAAATCTACCAACCAATCCTATACAAGACATACTTATGGTTTCGGCATCAAATGACCCAACGATGGTTGACATGACATAAAACCAAGGTGATCCGTAATACAGGCCTGGCAAACATGTGACTAGGGTCCACAACTGGGGGCGGACATCTGAAGACCAAAATTACTACTAAATAATAATTACTGAGAAAAG
This sequence comes from Sepiola atlantica, assembly GCA_963556195.1. NCBI lineage: Eukaryota > Metazoa > Mollusca > Cephalopoda > Sepiida > Sepiolidae > Sepiola > Sepiola atlantica. The sequence goes on from OY744535.1 coordinate 65,637,868, forward strand.
TTTTAGTAAGAAATTTGTTAGTAATGTCCAGTAATTAGCAACTATACATATTATTAGGAAGTTCCTTACAATAATTGATTTATTTCCATCAAATCAAATGCAAAAAGTACAAAAATTTAAAAGAACTAAATTCACAAAAAAATCACTTTATTTACCATGAATTAGACACATTTTTGATATTTCAAAAATCACGAGTCAATTTGTTGATATTGACTATTTAATTACAGAAAATATAATGAAATAATACAATCAGAAAGCAAATTCAACATTTTACAAAATCAAATTAACTATTTGATTTTGTAAAATATTGAACAAAACAATTTGATAATTTTTACAAAATTCGTTATGTTTATTACATATACAACTTGTTTTTTACTGAAGATGAAGAAAATACTTATTTCTTTATAATACACAGTCTTAATAATAAAATCAACTGACATTAACAAGAACATAAAACCAATAAAATATATGTGAAAAGGGGGGAAATGTAAAACATTTATAATAACTGCTTAGAAAATTATGCATTATCAATATTGATTATGTTATGCCGTCATGAGAATTGTATAAACATTTTTATTTTATAAATAATATTTTAAGATAATTTCAAAACTGCCTTAGGTGAATCAATCAAACAATAATTTTTGAAAAATATATGCTCTTTTTTCAAATTGAAATGTTGCATATCAGAAACTAATACAAGATTTTACTTATGAAAATTATTTTATCTAAGGGAAGAGGATCAATCCCTATTTATCTACTTCCCACAAAGTAGAATGTGACACAAGGTCGGAAAGTGGGAATTGCGCACTCTAGAGGAAGAGTACTTGGGATTTTTAAAAATTGCCTGAGCAGCGCCGTCGGCAATCCCCGGTAGGGGCGCTTCAGGCGATTAGCAAAAAACTAACCCCTTCTCAAAGGGTGAGAAGGAACTGCACAGGACAGACCGATAGACAGGCGTAAATCAAGACCCAAAGGCCAAGACAATACGAGTCTATGGGGTGCAGTATCCATCGGAACAGATACTACACTTTGATCATGGCCAAAAGGCCACAAAAAGTTTAAATACTTTCAAAGCTTGAATTTTACTATAAAGACTGTTGAATTTTATTGCCTATTTCGCTCTGTATTTGCTCAAATGTTGGATAAAATTGATTTGTGGTCTGGTCTGAAATGATACTGACACAAAATTTATTTAGTTTTTAACAAGCTTTATTTAGTTACGTTTTTTAGCAACAATAACTCTTGCTTGACTATTTAATAATGGGAGATATCTGTGCTGTTCTGTTACTTAAATCTGAAAAAAAAAGGAGATTCTACTTTGTTTAGGCGATTACGTGTGAACACCCTGAAAAATCTTGCTGAAAGAAAAAAATACAAAGAAACAATTATTTAAGAATTTAGAGTGCGGATTGGTTTTGTATATAAAATTTACGTAAAATGATTCTCTATTTCTGGGCTATTGTAGTTATTTTAGAGCAGTTAACTAAAAGATTTTTACCAATAACCCTAAGTCTGAGTGGCAAGGTCGTAAAACTACACATAATCAACTAAAAAAAGTAGAACCACTACTCGCCCACCACCCTTCAAAAAACGCACAAGATTTATCTCTCATAGCAAAACGAAAAAAATTGGTTAATTGCCTAAAAAACGCTAGAATGGCCCGGAAATAGGGGATCATTTTATGTTAAATTTATATGCGAAACTGATCCCTCACTCTAAATTCTAGAACAATTGTTGTTTTCTTCTTTCTGCTAAGTTTTTCAGGGTGTTCACATGTAATCGCGTAAAAAAGTAGAATCTCAGTTTTTGTTTGAATACATAATTTTCCAAGGAGTTATCATTTAATTGGTAAAGATGTTTAAAACCCAGAGAAAACTGATAAACATGGAAAAACATGTATGAAAGTTAAATGAGCATAAGGCATGCATAAGTTGAAGGAAAAATAAAACGTAGTTTAAAAGTAACACAAAATATTTGGACATTACTACAAATTACAGAGCATTAAGTGTTTATTTCAAGAGTTCAGTTAGAGAAACGAGAAATGTTCATTGCTTGTGATTTATGAATGTGTATGTATGCGTAGTGTAGCCATGTGTCGAAGTGTGTGAATGTGTGTGTCGCCTTTTGCTCGTGGTTGAAATAATGTGTATCCGTGAAAGTTGATAATTTCGTTTAGGCATTTGTATGTGTGTGTGTGTGTGTTTGTCAGCAGTGTGTGGTTTTATATTTTTAATAATTAATCATTTAAAAAATTTTTTTTTACTTTAATCTTTTTTTACAAGTCAAACTATTTATAAAACAATAATGTGAGAGAAAGAGAAGCAAAGAGACAGACATAGGTAGATAGAGAGGAGGAGAGAAAGAAAGAGAGAGTCAACAGATGACGATTAGAACGGAAGTCACGCCGCCATTACTGACATAGCGATGCCACGAACGATAGCCAGGGAGATGCATTGGAACAACCAGGCTGACTCACGGGGCTCGTGCCTAGACGTTGAAATCCCCCGTCCAATGTCCTGAAAAAATTTAACAGTCTCGGGGCCAAGCACACACAACGTTTCCACTGAATTTGGTTGGAAGACGAAACGGTCAGTGAGCGAGCTGTAGTTTCCGCGCTTCCTTGTTTTGGCAAGCAGAGCCGCCGTGCTGGGCTTCACCGCAGATACTGCAATCCTTGCTGGTGGAAAGGAGTCGGAACAAGTGGCATCCCAGATCAGCGGCTTTCCGGCTCGGAAAGCAAACACAGTCATCCTGTCAGGCCTGCGACCGTCGCCCCTATCCAGGCCGACTGGTTCAAGGATTGATGAAAAACCTGCCGAGTTGAGACCTTGCCTGACTACGTCATTAAGGGCAGAGTGGCGAGGCAGGCGGCCAGCACTAAATCGACAAGAGAGAGGATGCAGGGCAAACTCGTCAACGACCTGACCACAGCGACACCGGTGTAGGTGGCACAAACGGAGTCCCAGCCGTTGTGAGACGGTGATCCGGATAGTGTTATTGTCCAAGAGGGTTCCAAGTGTCGCTGAAGGAATGGCACTGAGCCAAGCACCGCTGTAAGGTGAACCCGACGCTCTCAGGCAGGCAGCTCTATGCTGGTTACGGCAAACACGGATTGACATTGAATGTCGTCCCAGGACGACTGATGTATGAGATCGGGTAGTTGCTGAAGGTTTGTCGACGTCCATGTTGACAAAACGGCTGTCAAAAGATCTGAAGACGGGGATTCGAGATATGAGGAGAGAATCTCGTCAACGAGACCTGCCGAAGCGTGAGTTGAGGACGCATATGCCAGCAGCACAGTATCGGTTGCAGAGCGCAAACCAAGGCCACCGAACCGAAACGGCAAAGTGGCCTGGCGCCAACCGGTGTTGTCAAAATTTACATTACAAATTTCACTGGCCGAGCGACGTAGAAGTGTAAGCATTTGTGTATGTGTGTGGGGGAGGGGGGGCGGGGAGCCAAACTTGTGTTCTCTGTTAAAGTGTACGAGAGAAAGAGGAAAGAGAAAAAGGAAAAAGAGGCAAATTTTGTTGCGCGGTCTGCTTTTATATTGTTTCATAGTGGTTTGGCGGACGTTGTACAGAGCACTCCACATGATCAACATTTTTGGATTTTTCGCATTTTTGTTAGACTGTCGCTGGGAGCTGATTTTTATGGCCCCAATTTGAGCTTTTGTTGTTGAAGTGAATTTGGCATTGCTTTCTGTTTTTGTGTTTATGCCGTTTGTTGATAAAATAGAGGATGTCAATCCGATAGTTCAATGAAAATTTACAGTGGAGGATTATCAGTTTTTAATATAAATTTAACATAAAATGATCACCGATTTCCGGGATATCAGTTTCTAACTGGATAGCGTTTTAAGGAAATATATCTTCCTGAAATTTAAGAAATACCAAAGGGCCAAGAAATGCCATGGATTGAAAAGTTGATACTTTCATGTAAACACCTGAAAAACTTGGTGTTGAAAGAAATTAAAAACATATGACATGCCCTCTCTTAACACTATAACTAACCCCAAGTTCAGGGTTGAGGGTAAAACATTATGACCACTAACCCTAGGACCGGGTGGCAATAAACAAAAAACACACAAAAAGTCCCCCAAAACACACATTCTTAATTTCCAAGAAATTAAGAAAATGGACAGAATTTAACGAAAAACAAAAATTGGTTACATATCCTTAAAACGCTATCTGGTCGAAAAGTAGGTGATTATTTAACGAGTGATCCCCCATTCTAAACTTTTCTGTTGTTGTTTTATTTATTTTTACCGATCGATAGCGTAGGGATAGGAGCGCCGACTGTCAGCTCGACGGGTGTCCCAATCCAGAGTGCCATTTTTCTTTTTTTTTGGGGGGGGGGGGGGTTCAACACATTAAAAACCGACCGTGTGTCTAAATCTACTCTCGTCTGAAGGCAATGGTCTAGTTTGGAGTTTTGTAATAAAAACAATTATGTGTAGTCGATGAAAATTGTTTTATGTTGTTGTTGTTTTTTAAATAATATTAAATGAGGAATCATGTTTGAAATGTGTAAAATAGCAGAGAAAATGCTTGAAAATGAACGTAACGAAAAATGGAATGGAAGTACGAAACGCGTACGAAACGAAACCAGCGCTTTCATTATCTCAAAATTTTAATAAGTCCCAAAATAGTATCTATGAAAAAAAAAGTGAAAGACATTTTAATTTTTGTATCTTTATTGAGTTGTAAAATCAAGAAACTTAAATAAATTATTTTTATAATTCACTACAAGAGTGCGTTTCAGTACTCCATGCTTCACAATCCACGTTTTCGTATGCTTGATGTCGATATTGCGTGTTACAGACGAAAAATGGCTTCTTATCCAGAATTACGAAGACATGAGGAAAAAAATAAGACAAACTGAGAAATATCTGTATGATTTACGTACCCATGACGGAATCAATATATCGTATACCAAAAATCACATAAATTAATCAAGTAGTTTTTTTTAAATTTTATAAAAGAAAGTCAAACGCCAGAAGTTCCGTAGTCTTTTCTTTTAAGTAAAATAATTCCCTTTTAAAAAATTATATTTCTGAATGTTTTAGATGAATATTGATAATTTGGAATATTCGGACTACTGTTCTCATCGTGTGTGTTATTCTCAACAACGTTTAGGCCAATGTAACATCCGACCTTGTGGACCGTGACGTAATAAATAACTGGCCACTTGTCGCTTAACTGGGGAGGGGCTAAATTTCTGAGAAGTTCTAAAAAGAAATTACTTATTCTATCACTAACCCTAAGTTCGAGTTGCCAGCCCCCCCCCCCCCCGATAAGTCGTATTTCTTACATTTAAGTTTTGTTTACAAAATGCTTGACTATACAAAATCAGGCAGATGCGCATAACAAGGAGGAACGCTGGCTTCCGGTGGAAAAAGCTTGAAGAAAGTGTCTACGGATGCCTGAAAGTGATACAACAATTATTTTTATTCATATTAATTTCAGACTTTTCTTTTATCATATTCTAATAATTAACATAATATAGACTATTTGAAAAATAAGTTATTTTATTGTTTTCAAAACTTTTAAAAAGGCTATTTAGTACTACACCTACTACGCCACGGAGGTTACATTGGCCGAAACGTTGTTGACCCAAGATGAGAACAGTAGTCCGAATATTCCAAATTATCAATCCTCATCTAAAAAAATCAGAAATAGAATTTTTTAAAAGGGAATTATTTTACCTAAAAGAAAAGGCTACAAAAAAGGGATCCTTGAATTTAAACATTTTAAAACGATTAAAAAAAAAAGAAATGACAAATTCTTCATTTTTAGTGTAATAAATAAATAAAAAGATCATTTATAAAAAATAAATAACAAAATAAAAAAATAAACTTATACAGGTAGGTAGAAGGATAATTTATGTTGCCTTTGGTAACATTTATTTGTTGCCTATTTTATTTTTAATATAACTTTCCTTAATTTCAATTACTTAAATCGAGAGCAGACTTAGTAATGTGGGGAAAATCCATCAACGTTAATTCTATTGTGAAAATAAACCGCAAAGAAAAATATTGTAAATAGAGGGGGAGGGGGGGTCAATAAAATGACAATTCGGTGTTTATTTTTAACTTGCTCGGGGTCATAAAAACATATAATTGAAGAAAAATCACGTGTGTAACATCTTTATATACAAACTTCTATTCTCCCCCCCCCCTTTCTCCATAGCCGTCTCTTTATCTTTCTACCTTTCTCTTCTCATTTCACCGCTACTTTCTAATTTTGCCTTTTGCGAAAGCTGTTTATTCCCCACCATTTCTCCTACGTTGCCCAGGACAATAGTATGACATCTTTCTATAAAAAGTACCACCTCTGTCTGCGCCTTCTATATAGGTACTTATCTCCGCCCCGGTGTTCATACTATATACGTATCTATCATCACTCCGGTGCGCATACTATATACGTACCTATCGCCACCCCAGTGCACATACTATATATGTACCTATTTATTCCTTTAATTTCACTGATTGAGACATTATTGAATATGTATACAAATATTAGTGAAAACAATGGCGGAGCATAATTATTTATTCGTTTAATTTCACTGATGTAGACGTTATTTAATATGTATACAAATATTAGTGAAAACAATGGTGGAGCATAATTATTTATTCGTTTAATTTCACTGAATTTAGTCATCGATTTTACAGCACCTGGTCACCATAAATCGTCACACATTTAGTACTGGCCACCCTATGCATTGCTTAACTTCTTCTTTTTGACCAATAATAATGACAACAGAACGTTCTTAACATTGTATTGTTTTATTCCCGGACAACGCCAAATACAAGGAGGTGTACTAAATCGCTCTGTCTTATTCTCCTCCCTTTGGTGAGGGCAATAGTCCGAAGAGAAATAAAAAAAAAATCAATAATAATGTGACGATGGCATAAAAATAGATACAAACCTATCACTATGACGTCATGTACCTATCAATGTGACGTAACGTGCACAAGATAACATTAAAAATCGTGATCACATTAAACGAAAAAATGGCTATTTGACCCCTTAAAAATGAATCTTTTTTTTTAATTTTTAGATATTATTTTCTCGAGGTTATGGCGGTTAAAATAATACCTAATTTGGGGGTGTTTGTATAGTATTTTTAAAGTTTTAGCGAGACATACACACACACACACACACACAGATTTTTGCCTTATATATATTGAGATGAGATGAGATGAGATTATATATATTGAGATGAGATGAGACTAGCAGGGGTACCCGGCGTTGCCCGGGGCTCTCCCTCCTCCTCCCCGCAAGCAAAATAGGATATTGAGTACTTTTCTCCCGGACAACGCCGAGTATTTAGAAAATCAAGATGGCCTCCAGAGCACTACTAAAATCACTCTTACTGATCCCCCCCCCTCCTTTTCATCTGCACAATAGTCCGAAGAGAAACACTACAGTAGCTCTATCTAGGACATTTAGCACTTTTCTCCCGGACAACGCCGAAGCCTTTGGGTCCTAAATTGACGAAGCCCCCCCCCCCACACCCCGGTGCTGGGCCCTGTACTGTAGAAGCTGGCCCGGTGACTATACTGCAGAAGCACCCCCCCGTCCCTGTACTGCAGAAGCCTCTGGATCCTATACTGTAGAAGCACCCCCGGTGCCTATACTGCATAAGCACCCATGGTCCCTATTCTGTAGAAGCATTCGGGTCCTATATTGTAGACGCAGCCCTGGTCCCTATACTGCATAAGCACCCATGGTCCCTATTCTGCGGAAGCATTCGGGTCTTATATTGTAGAAGCACCCCTGGTTCCTATACTGCAGAAGCCCTTGGGTCCTATACTGTAGAATTAAACAATGCTTTATTCAATGATAATATCGTTAATTCTTCGAGTTATACTAGTTTTATTAACAAGAGTGTAGTGGCATTTTCCGTAATATATACGAAATAGTTTTTTTTTAAAAATATATTTTAAACATATACAGATCTTATTTTCATTAAAAAAAAATCATGGATTTTTTTTATATATATAAAAAAATACGTTTAGTAAAGGTGTATTTTGTTTAAAAAAAAATAATACATTTTCACTAAGATTTAAAAAAATGTTTCACTATATCTCCCGTGCTTGTTTATTAATAAATATTGAAAATTTCATTAAAATTGGTTGATTTCCTGAATTTTGGTGAATTTTTAAGTGAAGGGAGGGTCAAAATGTTTTTACATTTTGGGGATCGGCCTTTGATTTTGCACGTACCTATCTCTTAATAGGAGTTGGTGATTCCATTATTAAACAAACAGTTAACATTGAACTTTTTTTTTGTATAATTTTTAAACAAATTTCAAAGTCTGAATTACTTACAGTTGATTGGGTTAGAAGTTTAAATAATGGTAATTCATAATTCAGTTTTTTGCAGTATTTGATCGTGAATTATTATTTTCTTTAAATTTATATTGAATAAAGATAAGTTTCAAGATGAATCGAATCGTGTTCTTTTCTTTTCTTTTTTTACATGCAATTTTTAAAGTTTTCTAATGCTTTGTTTTAAATATTTACAATATCGTATAGTCAACATGTTTTGATATTTTGAATAACTTTAGTAAAGGTGTTTTTTGTTTACAAGAAATAATACATTTGCACCAAGCTTTATAATAAAGTAATGGATTTATTATATTCCGTGATCATTAATTAATAAATACTGAAAATTTCATTAAAATTGGTTGATTTCCTGAATTTTGATGGATTATTTAGTGAATAGAGAAGTCGAAATGCCTTCTTATTGTTATTACTACGGTCCTTGTTTTGACACGCAATGCAGTGACGTCAGAGGGGGGACAGGAAGTTAGTTGCTTGGCCTTGTCAACTCTCGGTGGCCACGGCAGACCGCACTTCAGAATAATTAGGTAAAACAGGGACCCCTTAACAAGTTTTGCCCGTAGATTAAAAAATACGATAAAATTGAGTTTTACGTTTAATTAAATATCTACTCGATAACTTTTCCTAATTCTTTCTGTGTAAACTAATTATTGCCTAATACGTAAGTATAAACAAGAGTTTCTATTTGGAATTGCGTCGAAAAAACCCGTATATTTTTACTTGAAATAGTTCCTCATTTAATATTATGGTACTGTTCCAGATGACGTGCCTAATTTCCGTGACTTCGAGAGTTGCCGAAACGAAAACGCCAAGCGTTAATGGAAGGCTTGCAGGCGATAATATAAGACGAATAAATTCAAAGGAAAAGTACATAGATAAAAACCGAACAAACTGTAGGTTGGTGGGGGTCAAATGAACCATTTTCAATCAAATGTGTAGAAATAAATTTGGCTCTTGTAGAGATCGAATACACGAGGGACATTTATTTTAGAAGAGTTCCAATGATGTAAGGGGCAGTAACTCTACTACGTCAACCAGCAAACTAAGTATAAGATAGTACTAGTAGATATAGAAGTAACTTTAAAGCCTTTTATGGATATAAAAAACATTCCTTCCCGTACAGTACATTTGACTCTTAACATTTTTTTAAATCTTATTTAATTTGGAAAAAGAAAAAAATAAGTCGGAATTAGTCGAATTTTACTAAAGACTGATTCTTCTATCAAATGTAGAGTAATTTAAGGCTCTTGTATATATAGATATCTACTATCTAATAGATACTTACGTTGCTGGTTGACGTAGTAGAGTTACTGCCCCTTACACCATTGGAACTCTTCTAAAATAAATTTCGCTCGTGTATTCGATCTCTACAAGAGCCATAAATTTTTTTGGGGGGAGGGGGAGATGGATCTTGTCAACGTTTTCTTGGCACTTCTGTCGTATATGTGAAGCAGCAGATTTTCTGTCCTTCTACTGAAAATAAAGGGAGGTAATTCAACCGGAAGTGATTTTTTTTTACAACATAAAAAAAAGCAAGACTGATTTGTTTTTGGGTAACAAGAAACAATTAACAATTTCTTTTTTTTTATTATATGAAGTAAAACTTTATGAAAAGTCAACAATGATTTTTTCTTTAATTTAATTGAAAAGTTGGTACCTGTCCAGATATTGACCCTAATTTCCGTGACTGCCCGGCAGCAGCAAGCCGACAGCTAACGGAAGCGTTCGAGACCTGCCGAGTCGGCAGACGACAACAATGTAAGACGATGAATATACGTAAAGAAAAAGAAATGCATATATTTTTATACAAAAAATGAAATAAATGAACAAACCCATAGCTGAAATAAATAAACTGTTTTATATTATTATTTTTTAACCATTTCTTAAAAACTTTTTGTAGAAACGCTAACTTTTTAAAAACTTTTTTAAACCATTTTTTTTTAACTAAAATAAACTTTTTTTTTTAACTTTTAAACTCTAAAATAATAAAAACTGTTTTTTTAAAAAACTTTTTTAAACCGTTTTTTTTTGTAACTTTCTTTTTTTTGCAATTACGCATTGTTTTTGTTTCATTATTTTAGCTTTTTTTGGGTTTTTTTTTTTTTTACATTAAGCATTTTTTTCCTTCATTAGATTCTTTTCCTGGAGGGGTAAGGGCTTGTTTTTTCTTGTGGAGGGGGGCTTGCGTGGTTCGAGACAGTACGCCGCATTCTATTAGTAAGTTTTTCTCGGTCGCCATATCCTGGGACCACAGGTATATCATCTTTAAAATTGTTGCAACTTCTAGTTTTGACCACGAAAAAAAAAGTCCCCGATCGCAACGAAATCCAAGCCCGGCATCTCCAGGCATATTTCTCCGTCACAGTCTTTCGCGGTACTAGCCGGCAAAGTCGGCCGCCGCCGCATCGCATAACTTTTGCCAGCAGAGCTTTTTGCTGGCAAAAGTTAATGCACTGCTCCGGAGAGGCAATTGTACGACACAGCACTTCGAAATTCATTTTCTACAATTGCCAAGCGTCTCTCCTTCAAATCTGTAGCAGTTACCTCCTCCTTTCAAAACATAACTACACCGGTTGGCCGTTAGGTGTCGCTTTTTCACCGACAGATGGCGCTGTAAAGCGACACCAGAGTTATCTGCCCTACCTCTTCTCAACAAGCCTCGACAGAACGACACTAGCGCTCCGTCTCTCTCTCTTCTCTTCTTCACCAACCAGCCTCGGCAGAACAACGCTGGCACCAGCGCTTCGTTTCACTCGCTTTTTCCTACTCAATTGGCCTCGGCAGAACGACGCTAATACACTAGCGTTTCGTCTCACGCTTTTCTCTTGAACTGGTCTTGGCATAACAACTACCAACACACGTTTCTTCCGTCAGCACGTGGTCAAACAACGGTAAGAGTTCTCAACTCATTTTCTTTGTGTACGGCTTTCAAAGACTTTCCTCACGCCGGATTCATTTCTTCTTATACCTTTTTCAAGAACTGTTTTTCCATCGACACACATGCATACATCACACACTTCATCATTCCACGTACACACACGTTCAATAAACGTTATTTGAACTACTTCATTTTTGTTTGTTAATTATTACTCTGTCTTTGCATGCAACATTGCTTGATTTACTGAACGCGTTTATAATCGGGGGACACGACCCTCGATCCTAACAAATCGCTATCGTCTGCTTTTGACGCCAGCCTCGTTTTCGATTCGGCAGGTCTCGCACGCTTCCGTTAGCTGTCGGCTTGCTGCTGCCGGGCAGCAGTGTTGCCAACTGAGATTTTCAAAACCCGCTAGATTGAGAAAGCAAAATCGCCAGAAAATCGCTAGATTTGTAACTTTTCGTCATTATTGGCAACTGAGATTTTCAAAACCCGCTAGATCGAAAACAATAAAATCGCTAAAAAAACAAAAACACTAGATTTTAACTTCGTACCCTATATATATATATATATATATATATATATATATATATATATATACCTATCAAAATGACTGCCAAATTTTATCGACTACTTTTGTCTGTTTTTCAAAGCTATGACAGCGAAAATATATCCACTGTACAAATATTAATTTGTCTGTCTATTACTTAAAAAAATTATTTTGCAAATATTAATTTGTTGTCTGACTTTTTCGGATTATTTTGTAAATAAAAGTTAATTTGTTTTAATAAATATAATTTGTTGCCACCTGGACCTAGGGTTAGTGGGAGGTTTAATGGAGTGTATATTTTGTTTTGTAAGAAACAAATCATAAAATCAAACAGTGTTTATTAAAAATTTAAATATATTACAAATTTAACATCACAATAATGACGTATCTAAATATAGAATATTGCCGAAGAAATTGTCCACAAAAATGAAATTAATATTTGCAAAATAATCCACAAAAATCGGAAAATTAATTAATATTTTCAAAATAAAAGCTGTAAAAAATATTCACAAAAATGAGAAAACAAATTAATATTCGAAAAATGATTTTTTCTTAATCCACAAAAATCGGAAAATAAATTTAGAAAATAAAAATTAAAAAAAGAAATCCGTAAAAATCGGGCAAGGCCCTTACACCTATAGTTTTAAATAGGGTCTACCCCCCCCCCCCGCAAAAAAAATATTTTAAAACATTTACTGCTGTTTTAAAGCAAATAAAATCGAGTTATGTTTGTTCTAAGAACACTGTTCTGGTATTATTTTTTCCAGTTATTATTTTGATAAAAAAATATTAAATTAAAATCCTATTACGAGATTATCCATTATATTGCATTTCGGTTTCTTCGTAAGAAAGTCAGCCATTTTAATATTTTGTTAATGATTGAATTATTTCGATATTTATTACATACTTACCTAATTTTCCTACCTTGCCAAAATTACATAATTCCCCCCCCCCCAAAAAAAAAACACGCACCCTTCCTACTACCAACCCTAAGTCCGGGTGGTAATACGAAAAATAAATAAAGAATAAATTTAACAAAAGTCGAAAAAAGTGCGTGCGACGTGGGTGTAACGGGGCTGTTTATTGAATATTAAAGTTAGTTTTTTTGTTGTGTTATTTATTTATATTAAATAAACCGTTGTATTGTATCACTTATCTTTCGCGGAAATAAAACAACAACAATTATTTCAGAATGCATCAGTTTTGCATATACTTCTAACATAAAATGATCCCCCATTTCCGGGCCATTCTAACTTAGTAAGTAAAAGAATTTAGTTAACATTGGTTCTCAGAGTGTAAGTCGAATATTTTTATTGGTAAATTATGAGGATGCAAAGAAAACATTTCAAAGTTCACTGCCTCCTATCTCTCTTATCAAACCTTTTGTAATGGTAACAATCGAAAATTAAACAAAATGCTGGTGACATTTATTGGATGTGTTTCTACCAGTATTTTGTTTAATTTTCGATTTTTAGCGATTATCCGAGTGATCATCGTCGACATCTTACCGACGTCATTTTCTTTTTGAGTATGAACTGAACAGTCGACACCGTGTTTTTTTTTAACAAAAATATGCTTTAAAATAAGTTAAAACACAAATAAACTTATCCAGATAGGTGGAATAGTAACTTATCTTGCCTTTGGTAACATTTATTTGTTGCACATTTATTTGTTGTTGTTTTTTTTTTTGTTTTTTACCCATTTTTCGTTCTGTCCTAGAATTGTTTTTTTTATTATTAATTTATTTTTACGTTCGTGGGCTTTTGTCCGTGTTTGAATTATTTTGGTGGCCTTTTGTCCGGTGAGCTTTTGTCCGGTCGCGATCACCATTTTATTTTTAGAACATTAACATTTTTATTGACATGTAAAACTACTGCAGATTTGCATGTATGGAAGGTAGCTTGAGAAATAATCTCATGATGACTAAAGAGAAAATGAATACGGAAAATAGTTTTACTGAAATCTGAAATTGCGTGTGTGTATGTGGCAAACGAAATCGCCAGATTTTTAAGAAGAAAATCGCTAGCCGCTAGATCCAAATTTTACTAGCCAGATTCAAATCAAAATCGCCAGATCTAGCGGGAAAACCGCTAAATTGGCAACACTGCCGGGCAGTCACGGAAATTAGGGTCAATATCTGGACAAGTACTGAAAAGTTTTGATTGGTGGGATTTTTTTTTTTATATAAATGAAAAGTTTTGATTGGGAGGGGGGTAACTGAATTTTTTTGTCAACATTGATTTTGATTTTTTTTTTTTTTAATATAAATAATTTTAACATTTGGAAGGTCTGTGGGGGTCGTCATACCCTTTTGGTCGGGGTTACCAACTTCCTCCACAAATAAAAATAATAATAAGATTTACATGCACAGTTAACGGAAGTTTATTTACTGAAATAAACATATTAACAAATAGAATATATTACTTTGTGTAATGAGTTCATGAGTCCTTTCTTTAGTTTCATGTTAAGTAAAAAGAAGAATGTCTTTTCTTTTGTTGAAGTGTTCATTTGTTATAAAATATTAACAAAGGCAATAGTGAATGTTCGCCTGTGAAATTGTATGAAGCGCGCGAAAGGGTGAACTGGAAGAGTGATAGTCAGATGCGTGTAAGCTCCGGATGAAAGTCAGTTGAAAAGAGAAAGTTTGATGTTTGTGTGTGCTTAAATACTATTTGGATCGGCTCCAGCGAGCTTATGGAGAAAAGTTTAGAAAAATATGTCTTTGGAGAAATCTCATTGGACAGAAATATCACGTGGTGTGCTTGCAATTACGTCCGCTCGTTTTGAGTTGATTTAATATAAAAAGCCACATCGGAATTTGCGTGGGCGTTATTTTATATTTGTCACGCGCCAATACAACAATTTTCACTCTGCGCGCCTAAATTGTATTTATTCCAAACAACAATTTTTATTCGAATCTTAACCGTGTCAACTAGCACAATACTCCCCCCAGATTGAAAAAAAAGAAAAAAAAGAATTTTTTTTTTTTTTTTTTTAATATGTAATGTATTCCTTGAAATGTTTCGGCCAGTGGACTTTTCTACCTGTTTTTGTCGTAGGTTTGACGTTCTTGTCACTTTCTGCTGGACTCCCATGTTCTAAGGGAATTTGTTCTGGTGGGGAAATTGTCTGAGGGTGTTCCTCAATGTATGCTGGTTTAATTCGGTCGATCGCGATGTTGTCTGTCCTGTTTTTCCTTTGGACAGTGAAATATTTTTCACTTCTGTCCAAAACTTGGTATGGTCCTGTGTAATTTGGACAAAATGGCTTTTTGACTGTATCGTTCCTAATAAATACATATTTGCATGTGTGAAGGTCATTTGGCATATGTGTTTGTTTGTCAGCCCTCCTGGTGGGTGTAAATTTGAGAGAAGACATTTTGTTCTTTAATTCCGTCACAAATGTATTTGTGGGTGAAATGTCTGCGTATGCATCAAAATATTGTCCAGGTAGTGTGCTGCTGATCCAAAAACTACCTCCGCTGGCGGGCTTTGTAAATCCTCTTTCATCGTGTTTCGGATCATTAATAGGATTAATGGTAAATTATCTGACCAGTCTGCGTTGTTATGACTCATAGCCAAAGAAGTTTTTAGCTGTCTGTGGAAGCGTTCGACGAGGCCGTTCGAGCAGGGGTGATAAGCCGTTGTCTATATGTGGGACGTTCCCAACAATTGGTTGAATTCTGCGAAGAGTTTCGATTGAAATTGCGAGCCTCTGTCCGTTGTGAGTACTGACGGTACTCCAAAAATCGCTATCCAGTCTTTTAATATTGTTACAGCTACTGTCGTCGCCGATGTGTCCTTCACGGGTATGGCTGTTGGCCATCTGCTGAACCTGTCGACTATGGTGAGAATGTGGGTGTGTCCTTTCGAAGGGGGTAATGGCCCCACCAAGTCAACATGGATATTGGTAAACCTGGCATCTGGCGTACTGAAAGTACCCAGTGGTGACTTTGTATGCCTGTGTATTTTATTCTTCTGACAGGATAAACACGTCTTGGTCCAATTTCGAATATCTGTATTCATTTTCGGCCAAACGAAACGGTCTGCTATTATTCTTACCGTGGCTCGTTTGCCTGGATGAGATAAATTGTGGAAATGTTGAAAATATGTCGTCTGATGCTTGGCGGTATGTATGGACGTGGTTGTTTTTTCGTTGTATCACAATAAAATGTTGTTGTACTAAAAGGTACAGGCATTTCCTGCAGTTGCAAAGACGTTTTCTGTTGTACGTCAGTGAGTGTCTCGTCCGTTTTTTGTTCTTGTGCAATTAATTCCATACTCAGCGAACTGGAATTTATCGACGTTATTGCAGCTCGTGATAATGCGTCCGCCACAATGTTTTCTTGTCCCTTGACGTATCTGATGTCTGTAGAATATTGAGCAATATAATCAAGATGTCTGATTTCTCTTGGGCCATATTTATCTATGTGTGTATGCAGTGCATACGTTAACGGTTTATGGTCAGTGTAAATACAAAAGTTTCTTTCTTCTAACAGATGTCTAAAATGTTTAATTGCCAAATAAATTGCTAATAGTTCCCTTGAAAAAGTTACTGTACTTTGTCTGTGTCTTGCTCAGTTTGGCTGAAAAAAACGAAATAGGGGTCATTGTATTCCCTGTCAGTTGGTGTATAACTGCTCCTACAGCTATGTCTGATGCGTCTGTTGTAAGTGTAAGTTTCGATTCCTCACTGTCCTTAATATTATTCAATTTTGTGAAATTGACTAAGGCAGTATTAGCTTGATGGAAAGCTTTCAAAGCTGATCCTTCCAGTTTTAATTGTTGGTTTTTCGTTTTGTTCTTCAATAATGACGTTAACGGTGCAAGGATTGTGGAACAGTTGGGTAAAAATCGTCTGTAATAATTAATTACACCTATGAAGCGACGAATTTGTCTAACAGACGTAGGTTGTGGAAAATTCGTAATGGCACTTACTTTTTCGGGTAATGGTGATATTCCATCCTTATCAATTGAATGTCCGAGGAAATTTACTTCTTGCTGACAGAAAATACATTTGTCCAAGTTTATTTTTAAACCGTAATGGGACAGTGTTTGGAAAACTTGTTCCAAGTGTTGTTTATGTTTGTCGAGGTTTCTACTAGAAATTAGGACATCGTCCACGTATGCGAATACGAATGGAAGGTCCCTAAAAACCTCGTCTATCAACCTTTGGAAGGTTTGACAGGCGTTCCTAAGTCCGAATGGCATTCTGACAAATTCGTAAAGTCCAAATGGCGTGGTCAGTGCTGTTTTATGGATATCTTCTTCCGCCACCGGTATTTGGTGATATGCTTTCACTAAATCCAGTTTGGAAAATATCGTGGCGTTTTGCAGTCCGATTGCGAAATCGTGAATGTGTGGGATAGGGTATCTATCCGGTACAGTTTGTGCATTTAATCTCCTGAAATCGCCGCAAGGATGCCATGTTGTCGCGTCTGATTTCAGTACCATATGTAGAGGAGATGACCAGGCACTTTTGGAAGGTCGAATAATTCCTTGTTGTAACATGCGTTGGAATTCGTCCTTTGCGATCTTGTACTTATCCGGCTTCAAACGTCTGGGTGTAGCGTAGACGGGTTGTCCACTCGTTTTAATATAATGCCTTGCATTGTTTTATATCATCCGCGACTGTGAATGGCTGAGTAAGTTGTGGGTATTTTTGAAACAGCCGACGAATGTACGTCTCTTCAGGAAAGGCAGAACTAATCCCAGTAGACTGGTATCTTGTGGTGATACCTTTAATTACGATTTTTGTTTGGTTATCAGTCAGTGTGCGATTAGTCATGTCTACTGATAGATTATATCGTGCTAAGAAATCTGCTCCTAATATTGGTGTCGTCACGTTGGCTATGGTAAATATCCATGAAAATGTGCGACGCAAGCCGAGATTGACGCTTAAGTACTTTTCACCGTATGTCGGTATTTGTGTGCCATTAGCTGCCTGGAGGTGGTAAGGCTATGGAGTAGCTTTCTGTTTACTTAGCGCTGGTATCACGCTTATTTCGGCTCCGGTATCTATTAAGAAATTATATCCGTGATTACTGTCACGAATAAAAAATAGACGACCTTTAGTAGAAAATCCAGCAACAGTTGTCGTCTCTACTGGCTGGAATGATCGTTTCCCTGATTCTTGTTTTCAAAAGTGCAAGGAAAAGTGCAACGCTTTGCCTGTGTGCCGAATTTTTTGTGGTAAAAACAGATTTCGTTCGCTCGTTCTCGTGTATTGCTTCGACCTCTGCTGAAACTTTGTTTTCGGTAGTTCGGTCGATTATTAAATGAGTATCGACGGTTTATTTGCATTAATTCCTGCAATTTACGAGTGAGGTTTTCAACTGTAGTTTTTAGTTCGGCCACTTCGACATCTCTCGTCTGTTTTGGCTGTGCTTGTGTTGAGTTTAATCTGCGACACCTCAGATTTTCATGAATTCGGTCTGCCATGTCGGCTAGTTTTACCGTGCTTGTCTCTTCCGTTGTGAGTGCCAGAATTTGTACTGTTGTGTCTGGGAGTTTATCCAGCCACAAACTTCTCATTATATTTTCGGACATTTTGTTGTCTCCTAGCAATGATCGCATGTATCGTAAGAGTTGTGACGGTGTGCGATCTCCCAATTCTACTTGGGTGAAGAGATTGCGTAACATTGTCTCGTTTGATAAGCCAGTCCGTCTCAAAATAGCCTCCTTAAGTTCGTCGTATGGATCATTTCCTGGAACGTTCTCCAATAAATCAGTCACTTCCTCGACGACGTCTGCCGGGAGTTTTTCAACCAAATAACAATACTTGGTTCGCTGAGACGTAATCCGTTTTGCGTCGAAAAGGGCCTGGATCTGGATAAACCACGTCTTTATATTGGTGGGATTAAAAGCTGGAATATTTAGCGTTAATGTAGCTAGAGGTGTTTCAACGCGGGGAGCTTCCATTTTTCTGTTTTTTTTGTTTGAGAGTGATTTTAAAGCCTTTAAACTGTCGGTTGATTTTTTATCTTTCGACTTAATAGCGACTACCGGCGTAACTCGCTAATTTGTTGCTACATTGTACTGAGATCCACGCTTCGTCTGACGGCTTGTATCATCCCTTGAGATTCGCATTGTCTTTTTCTTCCTTTGAGTGTTACCGCACGCATGATATCGCCAGTAAGTTAGGAAAAACCGCGTGTATAAGGAGATTCCGTTGTGCATGCAATTCTAAGTCGTGGTCACCAATTGTGGGGGTCGTCTTACCCTTTTGGTCGGGGTTACCAACTTCCTCCACAAATAAAAATAAAATTTTGTCAATGTTTTTATAAGATAAAAGAAAGAAAAAATGATATTATTCCGTCAGCGCTCGGGCGCTTCCGAGACCTGCCTGATCGTTGTCGACGCGAAGTCACGGAAATTAGGTGCGTCATCTGCAACAGTACGAGTAACTTATCTTGCCTTGCATAACATTTATTTGTTGCCTATTTGTTTTTTGACTCCTTTTTCGTTCTGTTAGCTGTCATCAAAAATGCCCCAAACTCTTGTTTATACTTACGTATTAAACAATAATTAGAATACACAGAAAAAATTATGGAGTAGATTTTTAATTAGAAGAGGCTATTTTGCCAGTCCCGGCAAAATAACGACCCCCTCGTTATTCTGCCGGGACCGGCAAAATAACGAGGGGGTCCTTATTTTGTAGGTCCCGGCAGAATAACGAGAGTTCGTTATTCTGCCGGGTAACTGTTATCGTCTTGTGAAAGAAAGGGTAATGAAATAAATAAGGACAAATATTTAATAAAAATTTATTTTCATCCTCATTATCAGTTGTTATTCTGTCGGTTATTTTAATTTTTTGAATATAAAAGAAGTATCTGCTTTTAATACAAAAAACATTAAACGTAAAAATTAATTAAATGAACGAAAATATTACAGACAATTAGATTCTTTCGTCGGATTTAGAAGTAATTTGCGTTGGATAAAAAATGTTTTAGTTATTTAAGAAAAAAAAAATAGTTTTCATTCATTGATATAAAAATAAATAACTCTTGTTAAGAAATCTGATTATTAAAATAATTAATGATAAGTCCCTAAAGAAGTTAAATCAGATATAATTTTTTTTAATATCAGTTTTATAAACAGTCTAAACAGCAATTTTAAAACTGATTTTTCACTATCTTTTAAGATAAATGTTTGGACTATTTCTTATCATTTAACTAAATTAACCATTAAATTGAATGTTTTTCTTGCGATAAAATAACAACAGTAGTAATTGTCAATAATTTCAACTGCTACATGTAACGACGAATTTTAATGCAAAGTTGAATTGTTTTACAAACAACCATTGTGAGGTAATCCGGTAGTTATATTAAAAAAGGTAGACAAAAACGGGGTTCAAAGCTAATTATTTGTACTTAAAAACATAATTTGTATTTTTTTTACAATAAAAACAATATGTAAATGCATTTAAATGGACATAGAAATTCATCGTAGTTACTTAGTCTCTAATGAAAAGAATAAATATATCATTTTTTTTGCATTCACAATTTCATAAGCGACTTGTGAAATTGAGAAAATCCGTGTGCAAAAGAAATCATCTGGATACTATTTACATGACAGATTAAGTAACTACGATGAATTTCTATGCCCATTAAAATGTACTTACGTATTGTTTTTACTGTCAAAAACATTACAAATTATCGGATTACCCATTGTGACCTTTTTATCGTCCGATTTAAAATTAAATGATTAAAGTTATTTTTCTTTTTGTTACGTGAAACTTTTCTTTTCATTAAAAAAGGACAAAATTTAAAACAATATTTTGAACTTTATTATTATAAAATATAGTATATTTGATGCCTTCAAAAGTATGTGACAATTTAAAATTTTTTTTATCAAGTCTGAATCTTTTACTGAGGAGTCCGATAACTGTATTGTTAGATCCTTTGGGTCTACCCCTTTTCTTTGACTTTGGGGGTAAAGTGACATTGTCAAGATTAGGTCCATCAGTTTCTGGAAATAGTTCCAGCTTTGTAGGAGATATTGGATCTGGCAAAGGCAAATCATCCTGTGCTGCATACTCAGTCATGTTGATACCACGGTCATTTCGTATACCAGTTGGTGGTGCATCCCACACAACAACTTCTACAATTGCAGCCTGCTTTCCTGATTCCCACACCTTTTTCAAGTTCTCTAACACACTAAGTCTCTGTTCATAGTCTTGGTCACATTCTGAAGCTAATGAAGCCAGTTTCTGTCCTAGTATGAATGCCTTCTTGTACGTGTGTACATTTATGGGATGTCTTCTTCCTAGACTGATGCGAGGATGTTCAGGAATGGTGTCAGATTGAGGCTTGGACAGCATCCGATGACCTCTCGTGTAATACTGCCAAGTCCAACGCTCGGCAACTAGTTCAGTAGCAAAGAGCTCAAGTGACTGCTTCGCTCTCAATGAAAATAAATGACGACATGGCAGAGACATGGATGTGTGGAAGGTACACAAGCAAGATGTGGTTGTAACACTGAGGACCCCCTCTGATGATTCAGTAATAAAGGCTCCAGTAGTATCTTCTTGAAGAATGACATGCTGTGCTAGATCTAACTGCTTCTCTACATATTTGAAGGCATGTGGTGTTAGGTACTGCTGGTATTGCAAGGCTAATTTACCTTTATGTTGGGTACTGCAGGAAACTTTATAAAACATCTTAGTAACCTTTCTATTACGCTCCGATCTCATCATCTAGAGGAAAGACAGGAACAGTGAGAAGAAATCCAGTAAAGAGTGGTGGCTTGACGTCATGGACTTCAGTTTTTGGAAGTGAGATTCTAACCTGTTATTGGTCCTCTCACCCAAAGACATATGTTGGTGCTTGAGTCTTTCTACCCACTGTTCTGTTATAGGGTGCCAGTTGGTATTATAATATTTCAGTAAACTGTTGTATAGTTGTGTGGCTTTCAGTGTTTCATAATGTGTCTTATACTCATGTTCTGATTGTGTGTATGCCAGATTTTGGATGATTTCTAAGACAATTGTTTTTTTTATCACTAGAGATACCCATTCTTTCCATTGTAATTTCACATCTAAATGTTCTAAGAACATGAAAGAGACATATTTGTAGGTGGCAGTTTGGCATTTCTTCACTGAATACCTTTCTTTCAACCATGTCTTTGTCAGTTAGCACAACTCTAACATTTGTCCGTTTCGGATACTTAATCTTGAAGAGTTGAATCATTTGACGGATAATATGTTCCTCTTCACTGAAGGCTGCTATGATTTCTGTTTCTCCATTGCCGTCAACAATAGTCATGAGGTAGAATGGCATTCTTAGTTCATTCGTCTTATGCGTAGCATCTGCTAGTAGTCCAGGCAATATAGCACATTTTAGGGCCCAACTTGGAACAAATTGCAACAGAATTTTTTTCACCACCAGGCATTCCCATGAGGTGTCTAGAACATCATACTAAAAGTCCTAAGAAATCAACGTTGAGGAAATATGTCTAATTTGCATAAATCCAAGATGGCCGCCAATTTTCGATAATTTGCCACATCTCCGCATTTAGATGTCATAATTGAGTGATTTGAAGTGCTAAAATGGGGTTTTTGAACACAAGGATTTACGTGGAGTATGTTACATTTTTATTGGATAAAGAATTTATAGCCAAAAATCCAATATGCTGGAAAGAATGTCTATTTTTAGAATGTATTTGCTCAACATTTTATTTTTTTCGGTACATTTTTTAACCTAGGGCCTACTGAAATGTAGGAAAACACAATTGTAGCCATAGATAAGTTTGTTATCATACTCATGAACAACAGTAAGCCTGTGTTTCAACAACAGATCATCAATATTAATTTCAAGAGTGTCAATTCCAGTTGTGCCACTTTGCGGTATCTGGCTTAAGCATCGTCGTCTACATCATCTGACAAATCTGGCACCTGTGAATTAGAGCAACTTGTACCACGACATTCTCTACACACGGCAGTGCAATGGAGACCATATTTTTGCCATGTGCACCTCCTTGTTTTGCAGTGTTTCTTGCAGCTACAACAGATGACATCCAGTATCTCCGGTGGTGCTGCGGGCTGATCTGTCTGTATAGGCATGCACCTTCTATCCACAAGGTGCCATCCCCAATCTTGTGGCTTCATGTTGACACATGTTCCTTTCCACTCCATTACCTGGTAATAGACACGGAGGCTATGGAATCTTGCAGCTGCTGATGATGGGGGTAGAGCTTGTGGTTCCACGGAAGATGTGTTCTTGGAAATCTTGTCACAGAACCGTTTGTATCTTAAGCTGTCCAGTCCTTCCTCTTTGGTACCACCGTACAGTGATACCAGAGCTTTCTCTCCTGCAGCAGTTATGTCCTCCGGTGTTTGCCCTGATTTGTGGAACATCTCTGATTGCTCACGAAACAGGGAATCAGTCTTCACCTTCTTCACTGCCAAACCTTTTCCCAATCCAAACAGGCGACTAGTGGTATCGCAGCCAAGAATAGCATGGACAAAGAGCAGATGGTCGCAAATCTGAGGACCCAGCAACTCTTTCGACTGCTTTATGCACCACACCATTCTCGATTTGGTGGCTTGCTTTGACTCTGATACCAGAAACAGTTCATTTTCGGTCATATCAGCGTGATACAACAGGAGGACCAACAAATCTGTGTCGTCACCAATGAGAACCGTATCTCTTGTTCTGGCAGAGGCAAGGGCTGTTTGAACAATGAGGACATCAGCATCATGCTTTGCGTGTTCTGTGCTGCATCCAGCCCTTTCTAGTTTGTCGCTGAGAAAATGTATGAAGCGCTGTTTGTTTGCCTTGTTGTTCAGGAAGTCCTCCTTCTTGGATTGGATGATCATATCATCAGCAAAGCTTACGGTCAAACTAGAGCAGGTTCCTGTTCTTCTTTGTTGTGTGGCATCTTTAGTTGTGGGTTCATCTTTGTAGCCATCGAAAACAATGACAGCAGCTCCATATTTCTGTGTCACATATCTGACATAAATCTGACACACACTATTATATGTGGAACCTCTTGGCCAGGGAATCCGATGGAGTAGCGCGCCGCCATCAAGGACATATTGGACTTGGTCTACACTCGGCTCACGTTGTTCTTCATCTATAGACTTCCACAGAACATCAGCAAGGACTGCCTTATTGGCCTGCAAGGGAAGGGATGACGAGTCAAATAAGGCAGGAGGGTGGCTACAAAGTTCGAACTTGAATAACGTTGACAAGTCTTTGCACCGTTCACCTACAATTACCAGTCGCTGGAACACCAATTGTGGATCCACTACTACAGATTCCCCTCTGACTTTGACAGTTGATCTGGATGCAAGTGTCATTGCTTCATCGGCTTTTCGGAAGGTGAACTCTTCCACAGATTTCCCTGCCATGCTCACAAGAATCTTTTCTCCAATTTCTTTTGTTTGGTCAACATTGACTCCGTCCTGAGCGGCCATGCCATTAGCAATGTTGTGAAGTGAGGTATTCTCCTTGAATGGATCTCTTTCCTTCAGATAGCTGATAAGATTGAGGGTGTCCTTGACATCTCTGGCCTGTCTAGCCTTCAAAATATCTTTGTGTTGGTCGCTGGTTTCGTAGGAGACCCCGCTGAACTTCTGCATTGCATCGTTGATGTTTGCGCATGCTGGCATGGATAGGACCCACAGTAAGCGCTGAGTCTCTGTCATCCCTTTTCCTCAAGTTAGGCCCCCATGCGTCTTTATACTTCTCATCAAAACTTGTTTGATGATCAGATCTGTGGAGAGCCCTGCCCAGTATCTATCACTGTGCCGCACAACGTGGTATCCCTCTTGGAACTTCTTATACACATCCGGATGTGTATTTGGTAGTTCGGTCATCATTTGCAGGTAAACATATGCAGACTTTGTATACAGTCGGTGTCCAGAAGCGGCAAGGTAGGGAAGCATATCGTGCACACATTGGAGGTGTAAGCTCCAGTTCCCTGTTCTTTCAGCTTTAATAAATTTCCGCAAGATGTCCACCATGTTGAGATACTGCAACCAGAGTTTTGCTGTTGGCATAGTCATCATTTCCTTTTTGTTGTCAAGTTCAGCCTGGATTCTTTGCAACACTTTTGCAGAGCAAACTTCTTCCACTGAGAGGGAAGAGGACATTGCGCTGTCATACAATTCACTTGCTGTAGTTATGTCAGTCGTCACTGTATCTGAAGGAATATCTTGTGGTTCTACATTATCTGTCTCAGTATCAGCAGTTGCCACTTGTGGTTCCTGAACTGTGTCTTTGGTTGGCACAGGCACATTGTAGGCATCAGCGACCAAAATGGTGTTCAGTGCAGCATCTACCAGCATATGTCCCCGCACTGCTCTGGAAACAGCTTTGCCTGTCATCATGTGGGGCACTGTGTTTCCAGCATATACCACTTCGAGCAACTCTTGCAGTCCCGAGCCTGCCATTAGGTGACCTATGCTCCCAAGAAAGCTCATCTGCATGTGAAATCCCCCAAGCCTGAGGACTATGCGCTTGAGATCACTGTCATTTGGTTGAGACATTATAATTGTTAAAGCTTCTCCATTGTCAATGTTTGCTGAATCTCAGATTAATTACTCTGGAATAGAAACAAAAATAATATATAAAGTTATAAAATAAATAGTTAAATATAAAAAGTTATAATATAAAGTTAGTCAAGAGTTAGTAAGTTATAATAAAGTTATAATATAAAGTTAGTCAAGAGTTAGTCACATGAGGCAGCAAAACAGTCACATTTCAGTTTGCCTATGTTTCGGATACCACGCATATGAACATTTTTCAATATTTTTTGGCCATATTGGATTTTTGGCTATAAATTCTTTATCCAATAAAAATGTAACCTATTCCACGTAAATCCTTGTGTTCAAAAACACCATTTTAGCACTTCAAATCACTCAATTATGACATCTAAATGCGGAGATGTGGCAAATTATCGAAAATTGGCGGCCATCTTGGATTTATGCAAATTAGACATATTTCCTCAACGTTGATTTCTTAGGACTTTTAGTATGATGTTCTAGACACCTCATGGGAATGCCTGGTGGTGAAAAAAATTCTGTTGCAATTTGTTCCAAGTCGAACCTTATTTTGCCTGGACTATAGGAGGAGTTCAGGAAACTGACTGAATGTTTGCTGCATGTATATATCTTGAATGAATATGCCTGTCAGTGTGTTGGTCTCATCTTCTAGGTACTCTACAGAAAGCCCTGGCTTGGACTTCAGATAATCTGCAAGCTGAAGCAGTTCATTGACATTTGTATGCATTTTGAGCTCGTCAGCCGTGGTAATGTTGTGAATATCCTTCATGAAGAGGGGTTTGCCTGTCATATCAGACAAGTGTTAACGGACCATCTTCCTGTTGGCATTTACCTTCAGCATCTCTTCAGCTTTGTCTTTGGTAGATTGGCTTAGCCGTCTTTGTACTGGAAAGAGGTTGTATAGTGGCTTAGACACATCATGATTGTGCTCATTAATGTGCTTGGTGATGACTAAGCTCTGTCCATATTCACTAGATCTCACTTTCAGCTGGTATCAGCAGTTCACCTTGAATGTGAATTGGTTCGGTCGCAGGCCTTGAGAACTACTGGTGTGTTTTTTTCCACCGTCAACACAAGAATACCACAGTTCATTGTATTTTATATCGGGATTGAATTGGCGATCTGGCATTCTTTTCTGAGCTGCAACAATTGTTTTACTATCTCTTTTCCACAATTGCACAGAGTTAACAGATTGGTAACTGTTAAGTTTCTCTTGTAGTTCAGCATATGAACTGAATGTATCTCCAACACTAAGTTCCATTGTAAGCTTTTTCGAATATAAAATATTTTCCAACACTAGTTTTCGGTTCAGTTTTGGTCAAATAATGAAGTTATTTAATTGAATTTTAAAAAATTTTCTTTATGAAGAAAAACTTCAATAATGTTAAAATATCAAGAAAAAACACTGGATTTAAAAAATTTCTATTTTAAAATGTGAGGTGAAGATTAAAAAGAAGAGGTCAGTAACTTACAATTGGAAACCGTAAGAAATATACAAAAAATTCGAATAAAAATGGTCGGAACTTTAGTTTAGCTGTGAATCAGAAATCAATTTTGAAGAGTTACGTTCACTCCTGACCCAATCAACCGGAAGTAAAAATTAATTTTACAATTAGGTTTAAATAACTTTTCGTTTTACAAAGTTTTAAATTGTACAAAAAAATCACTGTTAACTGTTTGATAAAAAAAATCCAACAAACTCTTCGTTTTTATAAAGTTTTAAATTATTAAAAAAAAAATCACTGTTGACTATTCATCTTATAAAATGTTACATTATTAAATAATTATTTATCCAATTTAAAAAATATTTCTTTTTTATTGGAAAAATGTTGAAATAAAAATTATCTTTTTCACGTCGAGTATTGATTTACTTCTCTCCAGGAGTTAGGCACAAGGCCAGTTTTTATCTTACTCCCACAAGTAAGATGTGACCCAAGGTCGGGTCGGGAAAGTGGGGTTTAAAAATTGCCTGGGCAGCCCGTCGGCATTCTCCGGTAGGGGCGCCTCAGGCAGTAAGCAATAAACTTACTCCTCCCCAAAGAGGGGAGGCGAAGCCTGGGAGGGTGGACCTCCTAAAACTGCACAGGACAGACCCATAGACCGGCGTAAATCAAGCCCCGAAGGCCAAGACAATACCAGTCTATGGGGTGCAGTATCCATCGGAACAGATACTACACTTTAATCTTAGCCAAAAGGCCAAGAAACCAAGTCTTTTTTAGAAACAAAAACATAAGTATTAAAGATTTGTTTATTTTTTCAGTTTCATTATCTTCGTTTAATTATTTCTTTTTTATTGGAAAAATGATGAAATAAAACTTTAAAATGTTGACTCGTGAAATCTTCACTGTAACTGTAACAGTAAGGTTAACTAAACATGAGCCGGCAAAATAACGACCCCCTCGTTATTCTGCCGGTCCAGGCAAAATCGTTTTTAATTAAATGTAAAAATCAATTTTATTGTATTTTTAAACGATAAAATACTATTTTACATTGGGCAGACCGTACTTCAGAATAATTAGGTAAAACAGGGACCCCTTAACAAGTTTTGCCCGTAGATTAAAAAATACGATAAAATTGAGTTTTACGTTTAATTAAATATCTACTCGATAACTTTTCCTAATTCTTTCTGTGTATACTAATTAAATTATTGCCTAACACGTAAGCATAAACAAGAGTTTTTATTTGGAATTGCGACCTCATCTCGAAAAAAACCGTATATTTTTACTTGAAATGGTTCCTCATTTAATATTATTAAAAAAAATAACCCAACATAAAACCATTTTTATCGCCTATACACATTTTTTTAATTACAAAACTCTAAACTGGACCCTTACCCAAGTAAAATTAAATTAACAACAAATGAAACATTAATAAGGAAGATTGTTCTGTTACAATCCAAAGTGCTTCTTTTAGGGGGGCTGGTTTTGTGTCAAACTTCGCCCTCGTGAGGAGGCAAGTAAATAGACTTAGTATTTATCTTTCTACAATAGCAGTCTGTTTGTCTTGGTAGTAACTACAAAAGTTACACTGCACACAAGTTATAATAATTATACCTACACATTTCATATTCGCATTCATAAGAATGTTTTTCAAAATAACAAACATCAAAAGAGAAACTCGCAAGTCGACATAGCAAGCTCTAATAGAAATGACGTCATAAGTCATTAGCATATTACTGAAAAATAGTCTCTAAACCAAAGTGATAATTTATTAGTAGAATGTAAATTTCAACTTTTAAAGACAGTTTTTTTAAACACAACTATATTATAATTTATTTTTTAATATATTTTGAAGTATATGTATATACCACAATAAAAAAGGGTCTATAATTTTGCTACGGCCTCATTAGCATATTCATATTTTGTCTCAATACCAAAGTGTCTAGGCAAAATAACTTCAATATTATTATTTTTAAATTTGTTATAAAAATAACAAATAGTAGCAATATATATTATTATTTACTTCTAATTTGGTATATATTTTATTTATAATTAAAACCTCCGCAAAATAAATTAATAATCTTCCCATAAAAATGCATGACTATCAAAAGCGATCGAGGAAAAATGGCGACCAGTGAACAGAGCGATGATTCGTTGTATCCTATTGCGGTTTTAATCGACGAGTTAAGAAACGAAGATGTTCAGGTAGGTGTCTTTTACAATATTAGAACCTTGTCCTTTACCAAGAATCTATTTATTAAGGTTAGTTAAGCATATTTATTTAGGAATGAGACATTTTCGTTTTCATCGACGATATACCGGAGCGGAGTGAATAATAAAAAAAAAAAAAAATCAACCTGTCCCCTTTTAGTTGTGGAACTTAACAAAAAATGAGTTTATTTGTTTGCCTCTCGATCTAGTTACAACTAGATGTAGAATCTTAGTTTTAACTATGATTAAGTTTGATAATTTTGTTGTTTGTAATTTCTTGGCTTCTAAATGGTCTATTGACCCCCCCCCCCCCGCACTGCTCCCTATTTGCCTTTGATGACGGGCCAAAGATGAGAGAAAGACTTACATATATTTTAAAGAGGGGAAAATGTCAGCAAATAAGACGATTCAAAGATATATATTACTATGAAGATGATTGAAAGCCTTTTTAGATTTCTATACCTTTTATTAAAGGTTATTGAAAGAATGAAGTTGTAAATGAAAACTTCAAGTACTTGATAGTGATGATAGCATAATTGAAATAAATATGGCTATATTTACTACTACTATTATTAACTATATTACTTTTTTAAAATTATTTTTACTTATCTTAAAGATTTATGTACTCTTACAGATCAGCTTCTATGGCTGCCAATATTGGTTCTGGTAACGAGTTACAACAGTCGAAAAGCGACCACACAAATGAAACCAGGGTTCCTGAAACGGAAACCGAAAAACCCTAATATATTTGCATTGCGTTTTATTTAAAAAAAAAAAATTTTTTTTATTGTTGCATTGTTTTTTTTCTTCTTGTATTTAAGTCACGCGGCATTTTATGATGCTTTTAGCTGTCCGCGTGACTTAAAACAAAATAGCAAACAATTACAAACATACCTCATATGTGGATTTATAAGATAAAGCAACAACTTAAAAAAAATAATACAATGTAAATATGAATAAAATAAACTGCAACGTAAATAAATCAGTGTTTTCCTTTTTAGGAACCCGGGTTTCATTTTGTGTGGTTGCCTTTCTGTTGTAACTCGTTATCGGATTTTATTGAATCAATATTAGCTGCCATGGGGCCTCAACCAAGATCTCTGTAATATATTAAACTTATATAAGAATAATTGTTTATTTCATTTACGTGAGTCAATGCTATTGACGTAATTCCTTCTAAACAGATTTAATTAAAAAAATTTCAACCTGTCTTTGGATATCAGGATAAAGTCCTTTTTTATAATTTATTTAATGAAAACAAAACTATTTCTTTGTTCATTATAATGGACTTTGTAAATGCTAGTTTTAATTAAAAAGAAACTACTTAAGATAAAAATAATGGTGATGGATTTAGGAAAGATTTCCGTGTACGTTTTCAGCGTCCAAAATTGTCTTTTCAAAAGACTTTCTCTGCGATTATTCGATTTGTAGTGGAAATTTAAGAGATATTCATGAAGATTTAACATTCATTATTTTTTAAAACAACTATTTTCTTCTAACTTAAAAATCCTCACTAAAGTAACGGAAGAACAATAAGATCCAAATTTAAAACTTAGTATTTTTTTGGATTATATATAATATATATATATATATATTAATACTAAATTCTCTTTAAAATAACAATCTGTATTAAATCTTTGAATATGTTTACTTAAATTTCAATGTAATTTTAAAACTACAAATCGAATATTCATATAGAATTCCTATCTTAAGACGAAAATATTGCCAAATAGAATTGAGGCGAACCTTAAAAACTCATAGCACTTTCAAAATTTAATATTTTGGGAAAAAATTTCAGCCGAGGACTTTTGAAACCATAGTGAATCATTCCATAAACATTTTTTTCATAATTTTAAAAATTATTTAGGGGGGATCACTTTTCTATATAAATCTAACGTAAATCGACCACTCACTTCTTGGTCAAGTTCAGGGTAAAAAAAGCAGTGTCTAAAATTTATATTTTGGGGAAAAAATTTCAGGAGAGGACTTTTGGAACTATAGTGAATCATGTTACATTTTTTTCTTTTTCTTCAAAAAAAATGTTACATTTGTAAAAAAATTTCGACATAAAAAAACATTTTGGACGACGCTTCGGCCGATGTAACCACCGACCTTCTTTAGGAACCTTCTAGTCGAACTTGGTAACACAAACAGAATTTCCAACTGAACTGTTCTCATTCCGCCAGACATGATCGGGTAGAAGTGCTAGTTCTAATTTGTTAGTGGTTATTATCGCCTGTAGTAATGATGGCACCTTAAACCCCCTTAAAAGATGGTTACTTAAACCTACTGATTAACCGACGCTATTAACCGTTATGCCATGGGGTCATGCTGACGGAATGAGAACAATCCATTCCTGTTGATTAAATTCGGTTAGAGATTCCGTACAGGTCCCCAAGTTATAAAAGATGTACCTGAAGAAGATTACATATGTCGAAACGTTGTGAATATAACAATCAAGATGAGAATAGTAGTCCGAATACTTTTTTTTTTTAATTATTTTTTTTTTTTTTACTTTTAGTAAAAAATTAATAGAAATCATTTGTAATTTATTTTTTTAAGCAAGTAGTGGATACACAAATTACTGCTACAACTGTCGTCCCTTATAACGAATTTAAATGTTGTAAATTCGCTCATCAGAGACTGATTCCTTAATTCATATTTTATTTCCAAACATTACAAAATATATTGGATACTTTCTTATGTTTCTTTTATTTAAGCTATTTAAGTAGTCTGCCAAAAATGTCTCTTCCGCATCCATATTCCATCGTCATTCGCATTTTCATTCTGTTGGCGGTGTCGGTTTTTCGCTCTAAAATTCTTCCTCTTTTGAATCATTTAGTTCCGTTTTTTGATTGATTCATACAATAATGCCCCATTCCCAAAAGAGCTTGACTTTGCTTTAGGGGCACACATGAACCATAATACTTGAATTTATTTTTTAAAACTTCAGTTAATTTCTATCTGCCAATTTAAAGGTTTCAAAATCCCTCCCGAATGTCGAAAGACGATAATTAAAATCTAATGTGACATTAGATTTTAATTATCGTCTTTCGATTTTGAAATCTTTAAATTGGCAGATAGAAATTGACTAGAATTGATAATTTGAAAGCCTTTAAACTGCCAATACGAAAGTTCTTCCTTTTCCAGGTTTATGTTCCTCTTTTCTAATCATTATATTAATCGATTGTCAACAACTCGCCTTTACGTGACTTGCACATTTTTTAAATTTACTATTAAGCGATTTATTGAAATAAAAGTTGCGATTACGTGAAGTACTAAATCGAACTATAAAAAAGTCCTATTTAAAAGGAAAAAAAAGAATTGAGAAATTAAATCTAGCGTAATGCATTTCTGTTTCTTTGTAAACATATGCTATTTTTTAATATTGTTAATTGAAAAAAATGAATTACTTCTTGACCTTTTGAAATTTGAAAGGAATTTGGAACTGTAGAATAGAAATCCTCACTAAAATGTTGAAAGCTATTTACATCCGATAAGTTCATAGATTAAAACGACATTACCATAACAAAATTAGTTTAATAACAATTTTGTTCAATTTTATGACCAAATTCTGTATTTGTGTTATTCTGACTACTATTCTTGTTTTGATTGTTATTTTCATAACGTTTCGGCTGATCTTACCTTCGCCCTTCTCCAGGGGCATCTTTTCGAAGTTTGGAATCTTTATATACGAAAGAGGTTAAGGACTGACTATCGTTCCCAGTACTAGCCAATATATACATGGAATATTTCGAAAACATGCTATTAGGATCCACAGCACTAAAGCCATCACTGTTACTGCAATATCTGGATGATGCGTTCATACTCTGGCTTCATCAGGAGGATGTTCAAGCATTGCTGGACCATCTGTACTCTTAACCATGGAAACGGAACATTATAACAAATTGTCCTTCCTAGATGTGTTTAACTTGCACTGAACAGGTTTTCAGGTCATCGATACATCGAAAGCCAAACTTCACTGGACAACACCACAACTACAACTCTTACCATCCTTACAATGTGAAGAAAAGAATTGTCAGTTGCCTATAACATTGAGCCAAGACAATATGTAGTAACAGCAATACATACCAAGAGGAGATAGAAAACCTCACCCAAAATAATCATCCAGAGAGCATGAGATAGCTGAGAAATCTGGATCTAACATTAAAGAACATTATCTAAAAACTCTTCAGTCTCTATACATATGCAGGGCTTGGCTGAAAAAGTTTAAAGTATATGTAAGCTATGACAGGACAATATTAAGGAGAAACTTAACTCTCTCAAAAACATCTGTCAAGCCTCCTACAGAAAACCTCATGATCAAGAAGTGTTTATGCCATTCTATGTAAATGTGGACAAATGTCCAACGGTTAGATATGCCGTGCACTAAAAGTTAAGTTAGAACATTGGAAAGTTGACTGATCACATATGGAGGGAAAAGGGGGAAACCATCTGCCCTTGTGGGACAAAGTAAAATAAAAAAGTAATAAAATTTGAGACAGAACAGTGTGACGTTTCAAAGAAGCTGTGCATATGTTGGGCAGCAATTACCTCCAAGTAAACCTATTATAGAATTAAGTACAATATCTGTACCAATAATTATAGGTTAGAACACACATACACATACATATATAATTATATTTTAGATGAATATTCGTCCGAGGACGGTTAAAATTAATCTTCCTAAACAGTTTTGCACCACTTATGTCCTCTTATGAAGAGTAAAATCAAGATATAATGCTAAACCTTATGTCTAGAATTCTTATTCCAATTTTGATTAAAATCCATTGCATGAATTTGATTCTATGAAATGTCTAAAATTTAAAGGGTCTTAAATTTTAATTCAGGGGATCTTGCCTAATGACTATAGACAAAATTCAATGCAAATCTGAGTTTTCATATGGGAGTGTCCATCTTATGACCCCTAATATCCTTTCCAAAGAAATTGGAATATTTATTGTCTAATACCTATTATCATTTCTTAAATTGGAGGTATCTGAATTTTCACGAAATTTGCATAAAACTAAAATAGTCTACATTGCTCACCCTTACACATAGGAGCTGTGTTCCAAGATTCATGATTGGTTGGTTTAGGAGTGAATCCTATACATAGAAACATATACACATACCTAACTTTATATACATACACCCTCTAAATATTGAAGTTTACAAAAAAATAATGGACCCATGTTACTCACGGTGTTGCCTAGAATACATATTCCAAAATTCATAATGATCCATCATTAGTTTAGGAGATTATCTTGTACATAGTAATATATATATATATATATATATATATATATATACACACACACACATACCTAACGTAAATACAATTTATCCTGTGATGCAGATTCTGGCGTCTCGGAATTTAAATTATAAAAGTTCTTCTGGAACTATGTGTTTTTATATAATTATTTTTATTGGTGTTTGGCGCATTCGTTGCTTTTTTGTTTACTATTTCGATTGTTTCACTTCCTAAGTGTTAGGATGCAGAAAATTGCATTATTAGTCACCCATAACTTTATAGGACATATTTTTCGTTAATATATATATTATTTTAAATTTTTATACATACATAAAAGTAATCCATAGACACATATTTCTGGCTCACGGCCGTTATCGGCATGACTAACTTAGACAAGGATCGCACCTTCAATATTGATGTCTATAGTCCAGCGTCTTACCATTGGACCAAGGCGCCCTGTCTAGAAATATGTACGATTTTTATCACCTAAGTATTTAATGTATTTTTATGTAATTTTTATTGGTAATTTTTTTTATTGGTGATTTTATTTTTATATATATATGAAAGCAGAGAATATTTTAGGGCCGAGAAGTGTATATTTAAGAGTAAGGACACCAACACTATTTTATTTAAAAGAAAATTTGTTTACATTTTTCACATTTGATGTTTAAATACATGTGTTTCTGACATCCCTTGCTGTCTTCAGGCATTTATTATAATATGTAATTATATATTTATAGTAAATGCCTGGAGACTGCAAGGGGTGCCAGAAACACATGTAGTATTCAAACATCACATTTAAGCATAAAATGTAAAAATTATAACAACTTTTATTTTTAAATTTTCTTTTAAATGTTGGTGAATTCACTCTTTTAATGCATGGTGGGCACATCGGTATGCACGCTGACTAAGTCAAATGACTTTCGTATTGAGGTTTGAATTGTGTGGCCGGGATGGATTGTCTCCTTCCATACTGATGATTGCAGGTTTTGCATGAGACATGTGTATATGGATTAATTTGGAAATTTTATATATATATATATATATATATATATATATATATATATATGAAAAAAAATTGACTTGCAGTCGTGGGATTTCACAACGTGTTTTTGATGCAGGACAAATCACTATCAGCATCTGTTTGTATATGTGTGTGTATAATTATATAGGGGTCAGAATTTTCTTCAGTGTGGTTAATGGGAGTGTTTAAAATGCCTCAAATCTCCAACACACATCCTAACCAATTTTCTACGACAGAACCACATATTCTATTGGATTAATTCCGCCTGATTTCAAAATATTTTGACAACCTTTGACGTAGTTTCTTTTAACGGTGAATTTGAACATTTTTGTCACTGGATTTTTTTCTATCTAGATATACTTTACATTTTAACAACTTTTCTTACACTCATATCAATTTTCTATTTTCTCAAATGTTTTTGAATTTTGGCTACTTATCTATCCATGTAATTCATCTAAGATCTTTGAAAAGCCTGGCTTAAGGAAAAAAATAAACAATTTTATTGAGTACACCAAGCATTGAACAACTGAAGATGAAATAGATTTGTTCATTTTTACATCTCTCTCTCATATATATATATATATATATATATATATATATTTGTTAATAAGTAGTAATAATAAATCTAAAAAGATTAAGAGTGGAGAGTGAGGGGGCAGTGGGGAAGAGGCAGCTTTTGTCTCAAGCACCCTTGCTTGTCATTCATAAACGGTGTTCTTATTTCTAAACATAACTCTAATGCAAGAGAAATAACTCTTATTTTAACATGATTAAAATAGGAGTATCTCCCTTACATGAACATTTTTTTTCCATGTCTATATTAACATGACTATACATGACTTAAACATTATTAAAAACTAAAATAACGTAACTTAATCCTGGGTAACACCAGGTAGGTCAAGCTAGTATAAAATAAAGTAAAATTGTGACTGTTTTATGATCAATATCTGAAAAAAAATTTCTTTAATTGAAAAAGAACTTGGTGGCTAAAATTTACTTTCAGCTTTAGATTTAAAAGAACAACCTGAATTATGTGATTTAATGCCCATTTTAATATTGTTGTTGCTACAAAAAGTATGCATGTCCAGTAATGAATCTAAGAGGAATATAGTGAGAAGAGATAAAGAGTCGAAAGACAAAAGTGTACCATTTTATATTTACTTAATCGATTAAAATTGCTGATTTGTTAACTATGTGATTTTGGACTGTAAACTATCAATTAGCGATTTCGGTCATGAATTAAAGTTAAAAATAAAAAAGTCTAGTCTTATTGACTTGTGCTCTTAAACCACCCCAATGTCTTTTTTTTTTTTTATTGGGTAAAGAAAATAAAACATTACTTTTGATGTAGATCATTTTCAAGAAAATATTTCGGAATTCGTTCAAAACCACTTACTTTTTTAATAAATTGTGATATTTGTTAAATAAAATAACATGACATTAAAAAAAAAAATAGCTGATAAGGAGTTTCGTGGATGAGTTCCCCCACCCTTTTTTTTTATATATATCAAAATCAGCCCCCCCCCCCATCCTTTCTAACAGTTCTCTCTGAAAACGGAAGTTAATTTTGCCATGAAGGTTGACTTCAAGCAATTCATGAAGAGGATAGGGGAGTTAGCTGACTTTTGATTCATCAAGGAATGATTGAGTTGGGCTCCAGGTACAAGTCATCCCAACAATTCGGTTCTCTCTGACCTGGTGATTGGCCAGGAACGCGTTGTCCCTCACTGCCATACAACAGTTCCAGAATGGAGGATTCGCACGAGTGTACGTGCTACGACACATGATTATGTGTGAACATCCTAAGTCTTGACAGAAAAGACAACAAAAAATAATTGGGGTGGGGGTTCAGTTTCCTATATAAATTTAACGTAAAATGATCTGCCATTTTCCGGCTGTTATTGCCTTTTTAGTTCAATTTAAAAAAAAAAATTTTTTCAAGCTGAAAACTTGATATAAAATAATTACTCTACCACTAACTCTAGGTTCGAGTGACACCCCCCCCCCCCTCCTAAAAAAACTCCAAAAAACTCACTTAACCCTAAGTCTGAATGGCAACCTCCATTCTAAACAAAACCCCTTCCTTAACCTTATCACTAACCCTAAGTCCGAGTGGCAAGCCTCCAATCCTACAAAAAGCCCATAAAAACTACACATGATGGTCCGAAAAAAAAAAAAGCAGAACCCATCAAGAAAAAACGCAGAGGATTTATTTCCATAGAAAAAAAAATTAATGCCCTAAAACGCTAGAATGGTCCGGAATGGTGAATTTAAATCAAAAAAAAAAAAAAAATTTTACACTAAATTTATGTGAAGCGAATCCCCCCCCCCCCCCCCCATTCTAAATTCTAAAATTTTGTTTAGTTTTCAGGATGTTCACGCGTAATTGCCCTTAGCCTAACCACTAACCTGAAGTCAGTGGCAATTCCCCCCCCCCCAAACCCCTCTTAAAACCACACATAATCGTCTAAAAATAAGGAAGGAGAGCCCCCCCCCCCCCCCCCCCCCCCAAGAAAACGCACAGGATTTATCTCCCATAGAAAAAAATTATTAACTGCCCTAAAATGCTAGAATGGCCCTGAAATGGGATTATTTTACATTAAATTTATGTTAAACTAATCCCTATTCTAAATTCTAAAATATTTTGTTCTAAGTTTTTCATGGTGTTCATATGTAATTGCCTAAAAAGAAAAAGTAGAATCTCATTTTGGGGAGGCAAGGGGGTGATTTAGCAGGTGTTGATCTACGATAATATAAAAAATCTTGCAATATATTCATTTTTAAACAGTCTAGTATTAGATTTCAGTTTCTTGTACATAAAATGTATTACAATTCAAATTTGAGTTCTAACTTTTTTTTTTTATGGATACATGGTATTTTTAAGGTATTGCAACATATTATGTGCATTTACTGCAGGTTACTTTGAAACCATTAATTTGTAGAGATTTTCAGTGGCATATTAATCTTGTGTTGTAACAAAGATATAACATTTTTACTGAAATTAGTGTAAAAAAAAAATGTGACAAAACGCATATGGTTTTAAAGCGATATCCAATCGTGTGGGGCACAAAAATAGTCATAACTTCCTTATTTTTAGTCAGATTTAAAAAAATGTAAAAAGATTCTTAGATCAAGCTCTTTTTATATATGCCATTGGGATATTTTAGGCAATCTAAAAAAAATTTCATGTGTATTGCTACATTGGAAGGACCCCCCCCCCCCGTTTTCTTTTTTCCTTCCACTTAGATTCCACTCCCATTAGAGAGTGACATGCTTTTTCGATTCTGAACAAATTGGACTGCCCTGTTAGCTGGGGCTGTAGAATTCGCTAACTGCACCTCTGCAGAGGGGTAACCCCCCCCTCAATGGGGCCACCTGTTTGCCATCGTGATGTCTGAGGACCGGGATCCTGGTGGCTGAGTAGCCTAATGACTATAAAACAAAAGGCCATTTACTGCAACGCTCCACTTAGTCCCTTACCGGACTAGACGGGTGGTCGAAGAGGCCTGATCGACCAATCGGCTGGTCACAAGCTTTAACAAAAAAACAAAAAACGTGTCTAAATAAAACTGCCAATATAAACCTTTTATATAAATGGCCGTACCAAAAAGTAAAATAAACTAAATATATGAGTGTTAGAAGGCGGTGGCTCAGGGTCAATCGATTCTGGGGAAGAAAGTCACAACATGGCTGCATACACCGAAGCGGCATCCCTGGACTTGACAAGTGAGGAATACTGATTGCAGGTGCGAATGTGCCCCCCCCCCCCCCCCGTACCTCCCACGCAGGAAGGATAAAATGGAAGTAAAAAAAAATATATAAATGTACACACCAAAATCCACTAAGCGACCTCACTGCGAAAGCTCAGATATAATGTATCAAGATACACCAACATTCGTTGTAATACAATCAATAGAAGATAGGCTGATAACTGAAATATCGCCATTTAAAATAGAACAATAAAAATAAAACGTAAATAATTAAATTCTTTCAAATAGAACGATATTGAAATTAAAAAAACAAACAAAAAAACTCGAGTTGAAGAAATATTAAAGTGGGAAAGTTTTGATATAAAAATCAAGGCTTATCTCCAGCAATCTCTAAACTACTAAAAAGGTGTCGTTAAAAGCTACAAACTCTCATTATGCACAATGGACGAAATAAAGACTAATCTAAAAAAGCAAAAACAAAATGTAACTGACGTTAAAAAATTTTTTTTTTTAATTTTTAAATAATGGAGAAACCATAAATACAAATACGTGCATATTAAATTTTAATATACCAAAACCACCGAGTGAAAGGATATATGAAAATAAAGTTGAAACCTACATACCAAACCCACTCATATGTTTTAACTATCAGAGGTTTGGTCACCATCAAGATAGATGCAATAGACCTCCAGTATGCGGAAGATGCAGTGAAAATAACACAAAACATACAGACTGCCAAAAGGGGGCAAACTTCTCTAACTGCAAAGAAAATCACCGTAACTCCAGAAAATGTGAAGTAAGGAAAAAGGAAAGATATAGGTAGGTTGAAATAAACCAAGGATATCTCTTTCCCGGAAGCAAGGAAAATAATTGAAACAACAAAATACACAGAAATAACCAAAAGAAACATACCAAATACAAACAAACAAAGACACCAAATATACAACCAAACTGAAATATTACCTGATGTAAAAACGAGATGTGAACACTAATACAATCACATAAAAAAAAACAAGTTCCCAAAGAAAACTAAAATAACCAATCAAAAAACACGAACCAAACAAGGAAAAGAAATCTCAACAAAGGAACAGGGTTACAGAAAATCAATATAATGTACAGAAAGGGAAGATATTGCCAACCTGTTGACGGACGAATTTGAAAACGACTCCTCGAGCAAACAGTGTGATCCTACATTTCAAAAACTTAGAAACAGTGCTGAGAGGCAAAAACTAAACTTCACATCAGACAATACACAAAATTACAACATCCCATTTGCTATCATCGAACTGAAAGACTCTCAGAAAATCCAATGATACAGGACCAGACGATATACACTATCAATTTCTGAAACGATTACCAGCAACATCTCTAAAAATACTACTAGAGATTTTCAATCAGATTTGGTACACAGGCAGCTATCTGGAAACATGGCAGAAAGCTATAATCATACCAATACCGAAATCAGGAAAAGACCATTAAACCCAACAAACTACCGACCTATTTCTCTAACCAGCTGTTTGTGTAAGAATGGTGAATGAGAGATTGAAGTGGTATATACAGAAATATCAGTGCATATACAAATACCAAAGTGGTTTGACAAAACTGAAGTACCATCGACCAACTAGTATGACTTGAAACCTTTATCAGAGATGGCTTTGTACGGAGTCATGTTACCGCAGTTTTTTTCAACCTCGAAGGCATATGACACTATATGGAAGTATGGAATTCCTATACAACATAGGTCTAACCACATTTATACAAAAACTTTCTCTTAAATCGTATTTTCAGAGTTAGAAATAGATCAACGATGTCAAAACTAGACAAACAAGAGATGGAGTACCTCAGGGCAGCATTTTATCAGTGACATTTTTTATAATAGTGTCATCCAGTTGGTTAATCTTGAATCTCTATTGCCTGGTCGTCCGCACACATGTCAATAGCAGAAAGATGCAAAACTGCATTAATAAAGTTGAAAAATGCGGAAACAGAAATGGATTCAGATTTTCTAAAAACGAAATAGTATGCATACATTTCTGTAACAAAAGAATGCTACATCTTGACCAGCAACTCAAAATAAATAATACCAACATGCCAATAGTCCAACAAACCGAATATCTCTGGCTTTCTTTATAGCAAACTGAATTTCAAGGACCACATAGAATATTTAAGACGAAAATGTATTAAAAGCTTAAATCTCTTGAAAATCATATAAAAAAAAAATTGACTGCTACTCATTTATAGAGCATTGATCAGATCAAAATTAGATTATGGCAGTATAATCTATAGTGCAGCCCGTGAGTCATACCTTAAGACTACAACTCATACAAAATCAAGCACTAAGATTATGTCTGAATGCCTTTACTACCTCTCCTTTGCAAATACTCTATGTAGAAGCCAATGAACTCCCATTACATCTAAGATGGGAAAAGCTTTAACTCCAATATATGCTAAAAATCCAAAATGACCCTGATAACCCAACATATAAAAAAATATTCACATCACAATACACCCACTTTTACATAAGTAAACCCTCAATCATATATCCTCTAGGAATACACATTAAAGAAGCCAGCTCCCAAATTAACAATAACCCTGACAACATATCGCAATGGACAACCTCAAATATACCACTATGGATGCTAACCAAACTGAAAATAGATCCCACACTGAGACAAGGAAACAAAAAAGAACTAACCCCTGAAAACGAATAACAATACAGATTTGGAGTACTTAGATAACAATACACAACACATAAAACAAACAAGATCTAAACAAGAGTAAACCACCTGCTCTTCATGGATGACCTCAAGCTGTATGCTAGTTCAGATGCTGACTTAAGCCGACTCTTGAAGGTTGTACATACCTTCTCCAAAGATATTGGAATGAAGTTTGGCCTGGACAAGTGTGCCAAGTGCTCCCTCAGAGCTGGAAAGAAGATCCAAATGGAAAACATACAGCTTGATGAAGATACTGACATCAAAGAGCTTGAAGAACAGGAACAATACAAATACCTTGGCATAAAAGAAAACGATTCAATTCAACATGCCAAGATGAGAGAAAAAATTGGCAGAGAATATATACGCCGTGTTAGAAAAATTTGCAAAACACAGCTAACAAACAAAAACAAAGTAACTGCTATTAACCAATTAGCTATACCAGTGATAACATACAGCTTTGGAATTATTGATTGGCCACAAAAGGACATTAATAGATTAGACACTAACACGAGAAAAATGTAGAGAACCCAGTATCTACCAAGGCTGTATCTACCAAGAGGAGCAGGGGGTATAGGTTTCAGAAATTGACCATCAATATCGAGCCATTACTGTGATCACCGGCCAATATCTGATGAGCTCCTAGAACCCAAACCTTATGATGGTATGCCAACATCAAGAAACCAGAGAAAGCAGAACAACCTCTCACAAAACTAGCCAAACATTTTGGACAGGACTTTCTTACAAATGAGGCAGAAACAGACAACAATCCTGCCACGGAAATAGCCCGCAAAAGCTGCCGGAAATACACCAAGGCCTTCCATTCCAGAAAACTGGAAGAATGGGCCAACCAACAACGTGTTAAGTATTTCCTAGGTGAATTATCTCAGGAATATATAGATAAGGAAGGCTCTGTAGACTGGCTGAAAAGAGGATCTCTCCACTATGATCAGGATAGAATGATAATGGCTGCTCAAGATCAAGGCTTGATGACCAATGTCTTTAAAAAGATAGGTGGTCTCAGCAACAATAACAAGTGCAGATTCTGCCACACAGAAGTGGAGTGTGAGCCACCTGATATCCAGTTGTAAGGTTCTCTTGGGGGATGGCTATTATATAATGCGATACAATGGAGTGTAAATATCTTCACTGGACTGTATGTAAAAAGTTAAATATTCAGTGTGGCAGCAAGTCCTGGGATCATATATCAGAAAGAACAGTTGGAAATAATTTTTACACCATCCACTATGCCTATACAATTCCTACAGCTACATATCTAGAAAATGGAGCTGTTAAACCTGACACTGTGATATGGGACAAAAGGGAGAAAGTAGCAAGCCTAGTTGAAGTCAGTGTCCCTAATAATGCAGGGGAAAGGGGAAAAGATTACAAAATATCAAGGTCTTATGTACGACATGAAAAGAAACTCTAATCTTAGGAAAATCTGCATCATCCCAGTAATTATAGGAGCAACAGGACTAATGAAATAGAATTTCAAAAGCTATCTGGAGAGTACACCCAGTGAACCGAGTGCAAGAGAAATACAAACAATTGCACTTAAAGTGACAGAATCTTGTAAAGATCTCTAGGCTGGAGTCTCTGAAATAGCCGGTGAATGTCTGGCATCCGATAGGATGCCCCATCTCCAGCAGAAACGGAAAGATAAGAAAATTAAAAAAAAAAAATAATAATAATAAAAAATGGGTTTAAAGATAAGGAAAAACTAGGAGCAGCAGCCACTAGCGTCTATAAACAAAAAACTATTACGGCTACCCAACAACACTTCTATTTTTGCTGCTGAAACGCAAGTAATAAACATGGCAATTGATCTTGTAAGGGGATTACCAGAAAAACAGTTCATAATATTTACAGACTCCTTATCTTCCCTCATTGTCACAGAAGAAAGATCCTACTACCCTTACATCTTCAACATACTGGAAAACATAACTTAGTGAAAACACAAAAGGAAGTACCAAGCCATGTTGGTATTAAAGGCAATGAAATGACAGACAAATTAGCCAAAAAGGCCCTTAAAGATATAAATATCAAAATACCATATACAGATTTTAAGTCAAAGGACAAATAAAATCAAAATGGCAAGCAATATGGAACACCTTTTCTCAAAACAAGTTGTTTGAACATCAATCTATAGAACAGAAAACAAAAATATGACCAATCAAAGGAAGACACAGTATTAACCCGTATACGTATTGGACACACAAGACTGACCCACATACACCTACTAGAAGATGAGCCTCTGTGTGACCATTGGACAAACAATAAAACACATACTAATCAAATGCAAAAAATATGCACATATGTGCAACAAATATTACAAAGCAAGATATAAAAATATTATTTGAAAATATAGCTCCGTCTCAAATAGTAGGATTTCTTGAAGAAACCAACTTGTACAAAAAAAATTTTTTAATTTTTTAAATCCAGTATTAACAAAATAACATCAGACAAGAAAAATACCAATTAACTTGAATAGGAAAAGTAATTGTCTTGTCACCAAGCAGACAATTTTAAAAATTCACTTCAAAATAATGACCCAAATAATACCTTCCTTCTCACCCCCAAAGGCATACCAAAATCTGAAAATCAAACAAAACGATCATACATCAATAGTCAAATCCTACACGCTAAAAACAAAACAACTCTCCAAAGAAACATTGCAAAAACTATCTGAATCCGAGAAGAAAAAAAAATTTTTTTAAGTCGTTAAACACAAACTGGAAAACAGTCGCCAGTCTATTATCTAGAAAAGGTTGGGAAGGTCTTACTAACTGGTTTTTGCTCTTTCTCCCACTCTCCGTTATAATCCAATAAATTTCTGCATTAGATGGTGGAATATCTCGGGTTTTGGTCCCCAACAATCTTTGTCTTTTGGTATGAGACCAAAAACCGTTCATTTAAAAAATAACAATTTTAAAAAAAATTCTTTCTCTCCTTCCCCCCCACCCCCTCCGATATTTCACCCAAAACAAGGCAGGTCTCCACTGTAGACTGAGAATTAGGGAGTAGGGTTTGGGTGTCATTAAGTTAACTCTTTTTTGGACATTGTCTAAGAGTGAGAGACTAGTGGATGATGCACCAGCCCAGATGTGGCAACAATACTCCATGCATGGGCGGATGGTGGCTTTGTAGAGATACAGGATAATGTCAGGTGTGAGGAGTTTATTAGCACGGTAGAGGGAGCCCACCTTTGCAGTAGCCTCGGCAATGTACTTGTTCCAATTCATGTAACCTGTGAATGTTAGGTCAAGTAGTTTGAA
Source organism: Sepiola atlantica (assembly GCA_963556195.1). Taxonomy (NCBI): domain Eukaryota; kingdom Metazoa; phylum Mollusca; class Cephalopoda; order Sepiida; family Sepiolidae; genus Sepiola; species Sepiola atlantica. Next base: position 65,682,779 of record OY744535.1, read on the forward strand.
TGTTGAGCTCTTGGGTATTTGCCATGATAATCGATGGTTGAAGAGGTTTCTTGTAGTTATTGAAGGAAAGGAGTTTTGTCTTTGCAGCATTAAATGTTACCATCCATTTATGACTCCAATCCACTACAGCCTGGAGGTCACTTTATAAGGATTCAACCATTGCCTCTGATGTGTACACGTCTGTTTTACTCACATGACGAGATTAGAGCGTGGTGTTGTCAGCAAATATACCTATCTCAGACTCGATGTCATCAGAGAGATCGTTTATGAAAATCAGGAACAATAAAGGTCCGAGGATGGATCCCTGGTGTACACCCGCATTTATGTCATGTTGCTTAGATGAACGGCCATCGAGGACAACCTGGATCTTTCTTTTGGTTAGGAAGGATCTAATTATATTAAATATTTGTTCAGTAATACCATATGAGTGAATTTTTAAGAGGAGCCCCTTATGCCAGACCTTGTCAAATGCTTTGGATATATCAAGCGCTACTGCCCTAGCTTCATCTGCCTTGTCGAGTGTATGATATATGCGTTCAGAGATAACTGTTAAGATATCCGCAGTAGATCGTGCTTGTCTAAATCCATACTGGAAAAAAGTTTAGCATTAACTAGGTGCCGGACTATCGCTAGATTGATTAAGGATTCAAAGATTTTAGCAAAGTTCGGGAGTAGACTAGTTGGGCGATAGTTCTGAGGATCTGTTCTATCCCCAGAATTCTTGAAGACTGGTACCACAGAGGCAATTTTCCAGCTATCAGGGAAGCAAGATTCAGCAAGGCATTTGTTGGAGAGGACAGAGGCCAGTTCTGCAGAGCATTTCTTTATTACTATTACCAGTATTAGATCAGGCCCACAAGTTTTGGAGGTTTCAAGGTTTTTTATGATGACCTGAGCTGGGGTGATGACCAGGTTTTCAAGTGTGGCTTCAATCCGCAATGGGAATTTTGGGAGATGGTGGTTTGCTGAGTCCAAAGTGGAGTTTGAGGCGAAACATTGGGCAAGTAGTTCAGCTTTATCAGCTGCCATGCAAACAATATCATTATGGTTTGATAGCGGGAATTGTTGATAGTCCATTCACCACACTATTATAGACTTTCCAGAAATCGCAAGTGCCTAGTTTCTGTGACTGAATGCGTTTTTTGGTTATCTTTGTATACCTTCTCTCAGCTTCCCTATCACTGCCTTACAATTTCTTGATTCTATAAATTTGTCTATTCACAGTTGACTTATGGCGGACGAACTTTCGTAATGCTTGCTGCCTCTTAGCAATGTCAGCTGCACATTTCGAGGTGACCCATTGAGGAGAGTGGGGTTTGCTAAAGAATTTTCGCATGGGGACATAGGCTTCAATGCCTGCTTTGACCCATTCGGTTAACTCCTTTACACCCTGAACAGCAGGGAGTGAGAAGGTTTCAGTCCATGGGGCATTGCTGATGTGATCTCTGGACTCAGAATCGGCCTGCTTGTATTTCGTTGTTTTGAGCAATGGCTCATCAGCTTTTGAACAAGTTTTTAGGGTGATAGCAATCATAACCACGACGTGATCAACGTTCCCGAGCGGGCGATGTGCTTCAGTCACACAAGCCTCGGTCAGTTAATCGTTAATACCAATTAAAAACAGAAATTTTGATGTTAATTAGTTTTAAATGTTTAAAAAGAAAACCAACCATACTTTCAATAGTTTGTGTGTGTGTGTGTGTATGCTGTCATGATCAGGATTGACAAAATTGGTTTTGTGGATGACTGGCATGTTCATATATGCCATTTTCTATGCTTCATACACAGATATGATACGCGTTTTAGGCAAAATCCATAAAATTATCTGAACAATGTTTCCTTATCTCTCTATTCTACTGTTGTGACGTTGCATTTATAGTATGCCTCTCCACTGCTCCGAAGACCCAGATACCATCTCTAAATTGACCTGTTACTTCTCTTGAAGTATGATTCGTCAATTTCAACTTCCTTGGACGTAGTCTCTTGATCTAGACCACCAAGCAATATCGGCTAGTTTAATGTCTTGTTCACACAGTACCAATCCGTGCGATCCAACGCCGACTTCCTTCTGAATTGTTCTTTCATATCCAACAAAAAAAAAACTATTCTTTATTTGCAGATGGCTTTTTCAATAAATGACTCTTTTCACACACTAACCATTGACCGACAGCTACAACATGTCCACTGCCATCTGCTTGTGAGGTGCTTTCTTTTGGACAAAATCCTAGGTACTTCACGTAATGCACAAATGCTAGAATTACCTATCAACCCAAGAGAAGCTGCAAAGTGAACCATATCTTCTGTTATCTTTGGTAAAATTAAACTAAATGTCTGGTTTAAATCTAATTTCGAGAAATGAGGACATGTTCTTTACTGAACTAAGGATGTCCTAAATTTGACATCTTGTTTGGCTTTAAGAAATCCTAATAATTAAGTAGCCAAAAGCAACAATGTTCCAATAGCCAATGAAGTTTTCTGATTAACTAATCAAGTTTTTTATTTTTTTATAAAGATTTTTTTTTCTTCGTAAATTTAATTAAAAAACAAACTTTCAATTACAAGAAAACATGAAAGTACCTAATTAAAATTTTAAAAAATGTTTTAATTATCAGGACTGGGAAATTGATTTATCCTAAACGGAAAGAAATAGAATAGAATAGAGTAAAAGGCAGTGATGGACAAAAACTTGGGAGATGGGTCACTTTCTCAGTTAATTGAAAATTGAGAACAATGTAAATATTGGGGGGGGGGGGGTTAAAAGCCTTACTCAATCTGAGAATTTAACATTTTAACACATTTTGTGATTTGAATATTAATGGAACAAACTAAAAATCGGTTTTAGTATATAGATATATTATACAAAATGTATCAACTGTTTTCCTAAGATTTTTCTTATATACTTTAGTAGCACAAAATACATGTTAAAATATACTTTAGTTCTAGGACTGAGTTATGGTTGAAAATAAAATCTAAATTTTTCTAAGTCATAATTTATAATTAACAGAACAAGTTGGGTCTGTCAATGTGACCATCTTAATTTGCCTATTATGCCCTCTCTGCAGGAAAATGTCTTCCCGCTCGCTCTCCCTGCCCACCCCTCTCCCCATTGCCTGGGGCAAGTAAGTACTAACCCTGTCTTCCCCCTCCCCCTTAGATGTATATTTAGGTCACTGTTAAAAAAAAAAAAAAATCTTGAGTCGACTTGTATCGAACGCTAAACCTTTGGATAATGGACCTGCATCTTTAGCCACAGGACTACAGAAGACGGTATAAAATATTACGAAAAATAAATCGGTTAAACGAAATCTGAAGCTGACATGCGTTTAATGCACGCGCAAATCGTATCTCTGCCAAAAGGCTCCCAAATTTGTGTGTTTTTGTTATAAGATAATATATTACGTATGTTTTGTTTCAGTATTTAATTCTTACAAGAGTTGAAATTGGTATATTAAAAAAGTACTTATTGTAATAATTAGCAATATCCACCGACCATAAAAACGCTTTGGATCAACAGATTTCAAGGCGGTGCTACTGAAATCGTCACATTTTTTAACCAAAGCACTTCAATCCAAGATACCACTATTTTGTTTTGAAATACTTTGACATGGATCAATAAATAATCTATATATATATATATATATTTGAAGTTATAAGAAAGTAAAGTGGAAAAAAATTTAACATCGCTAACCGGGCATTTTTGCAAATGAAATTTTGGAAAACCATTAAAAACCTTTAATCCTAGTGGGAGGTATAAAAAAAAAATGATGTCATAGAATTCTTAAACATAGCGAATTCCGAACATTTTGAAAAAAAAATTTTTTTTACTGAAACTGATGAATAAAACCATCTTTTTACCTTTTTTTTTATGCATTAAAATTATAATTGTCTATTTTATCTTATTTTTAATTACCCTGTCCGAAAAAAATATTTTGTTCAACGATATAGTAGCAGTTATTTACGAAACTGGCTTTTAAAAAAATAAAAATTTTATAGGCAATTACGTGTGAAAATGTTGGCGGAAAAATGAAACAATTAATTTAGTCAGGGGTGGATCAGTTTGCATATAAGTTTAAATGTAAAATGAGCACCCCCCCCCCCCTTTGTGGGCCATTCTTACATTTTAGAGTAGTTAATCCTCCAAATTTTTTTGATATTTTTTCATGCTGAAAGGTTAGTATAAAAATTATTTACCCTAACACTAACCCTAGGTTCGAGTGGCAAGCCCACCTAAAAAAAAGCTTCCCCCCCCCCATAAACGTACCACTAACTCCAAGTCTAAGGCAAGCTTCCAACAAAAACCTTAAAACCACACATGATAGTCTAAAAAAACAAAAAAAACAATCTCCATAGAAGAAAAAATTGAACTGACTAAAATGCTAGGATGGCCTGGAAATGGGATTATGTAACATTAAATTTATGTGCAAAACTGATCCACCCACTCTACATTCTAAAATAATTTGTATTTATTTTTTTTTTCAAGGTGTTCGTTCACATGTAATTTCCTAAAAGGTAAAATTTCGTATTTTTGTGATTGGGGGGGGGGGGGGGGGTCAGGTGTTAAATCTACAATAATATGGAAATCTTGCAATCTATTCATTTTAAGACAGTCCTAGTATTAGACTTCACTCTTATAAATGTGAGAAAAGTATACTAGTTCGGTCAGCTGTTGATCTTTTTGTTCTTTATAACGTTTTTGTTTTTTTGTTTTTGTTTTCTTCAATCAGTTGCCAAAGTTTGCGCATGACAGACAGTCAGAAGTATGTCTGAAAAATTGTGACTCCAGATGTGTAGACTTTATTTTCTAATCCTTTCGTTAATGATTGAAAGCAAGCTAATCGGATATATTTTATTTTTCAGCTTCGGTTGAACAGTATAAAGAAACTATCCACCATTGCTCTAGCACTTGGGGTGGATAGAACAAGAACTGAACTAATTCCATTTCTTACTGGTGAGTTGTGCTCTTGCTTCACTCTTGACCATGCTCGTTTTCTTTTTTTCTTTTTAAATGTGCAATTCATAAAATCTAGCTGTAATTCAAAATCCTAAGATTCTATGAGTTGGTGGTTTTTCTAAAACTAAAAGTTCCTTCTGGGGTCTGTTGGAATTCATTTTCTTTGCTATTTATGCTTAGCTACTCGCTACCTCAGCCACATGAAGGTGTGCATGCGAGGGGAGTGGTGGATCTGATATTGCCATATTCAATTTCCTTCTGCTTTTGTCTTGTTTCGCTCTGCAGGTGTCTCTCAAAGGATTCAATGGTATACCACTAGGCATCAGTTGATAGATCAGCAGACCACTGATGTTCAGTATGATGGCCACCAAGCAATCGTTATTAAATTGCTGTCTGACTTGCCTGTGATAATGTGGCACAGTCTTCTCTCCCCTCTTGGAGAAAATTAATGAGATTTTATTTTTCCTAAATGTAGACTGATCGTAAAATTACAATTTTTATAAGTCATTAGAAAAGAGCAAAAATACTTCGTTCTAGCTTTGGATGCATTACTTATGTTCAGTGAAATGCGGCTTCATCTGGATCAGTCTCGAGTCTGGTTCAGATGAGAAATTTAGTTTTAAAAATCTCAGTTTATCAAGCTCTTGTTCATGCCATCTTTCACTGCGTGTGTGTCTTGCTCTGAGAAGAGCTGCAGATCTTTGCAGGCTGGAAGTTTTGCATTGCATCTCTTAGTTTGCTGGCAGCGATTCATCTCAAATGAGCTGGTCCGTCCGCACAGTGTTAAATCTCCTTGTCGCGAAACATCTTTGATGTCGAAGAGGCAAATTCATCAGAAAGCCATTGATTCAGTTCCACTTTGGAGCTAAAAGAAGCATGGTAGCGCCAGCTCAAAACTTGGCTGAGATTGGTGAAACAAGATGTGAAACTGATCACCAGTCCACGTATCTAAAGTATTTACCGGTGGAAAAGACTGGCTGTCGCTCATTTTAATGCTGACAATGGACCGGAGTGCTTGTCTGATTTTCATTCATGGCGTGAATTCATTAGTAGGAGCTGACTCAACTGATCCAGTGTGAATACCAACAGAATGCCAAGTAAGAATCTAGGCTTGTCATTTTTTCCTGGAGTTTTATTAAAGTGTGATGTTTCTCTGGAAACTCAACAATGATCACACCTATGAAACAAAAATGGTAAATATTGAATCTCCCCCCCCCCCCCCCCCAATGAAAATAGGTAATTAGTGGATCAATCATTTTGGTTGTCTTGTATCTTAACCAGAATAGTGTAGAAGAGTTACTTAAAATTATGGGGGACGACAAATTGCAGAGGATTTCTCCTGAACTAATAATACCACTACAATCATCAAGGCACAACAGCATCTCAACTTCTTGAGAAATGATCTTTGTGAAAAACTACTGGCATCCGTCTACTACAGCTCTATTGAGTTTGACATACTGCACTTATGTCTAGTAGGCCAGCTACTCTGAAATGAACAGGAAGTCTTTTCCGGGTGTCCTTAATAATCCTGCTATGGAAATCTGTTTGTGGCCATCTTTGGAGGAAATCTCGAATTGCTGTTAGCTCAAGAGTAGAAAGCTTTTTCAGGGATCCTTTTCATCCTGGGTATGTTTTATCCACTGCCCTCTGGCAGATGGTACGAGTGGTTTAATTGTATACCCGCATGGACGATGCAATTGGTTAAAGAATTCAAATCCATTCGCTTACACTATAATACAATTAGGAAAGGTATGAAAACTCCTCCCAGGTGTGAATAAAATAAGAAACATGTCCAATGAATCGTTTTCAATAGACATTGTGTTTAGACATTAACAGTATATCAAATCTTGGATTATTTAAACAGATATGCCAATAAACAGATATGCCAATTTAGTCCTCACTTTTTACATCCATCAGATCTGATCTTTATCATTTGTTTTATGATGTGGGATATTAGCTTTTACTTTGTGTTTTTGTGTTTATTGTATCAGGATTGACGTCTAATTTTGCTGTGCCACAAAATAACTTTCTTCCGATAAAATGGACCTTTTTATTTTAATGGAAATTTTTCATAAAATTTCAAACTGACTGAAATCATTAAATCCATTGGGTTGGACTATCATTTGGAGAGTATAAATATGTAAGGATGAACAATACAGTACTATAAAAGTTTGTAGGAAAATTGATTTCTTTTCACTGTTTCTGAAAGGAATGAGTGAAGTTTTTTTTAACTGCAACAGTTGGGTAGTAATACAAAATCAGATATTTTCAATGTTCGTTGTCCCTGTTTTACTTTGGCCGAACATCTATCACGTGCAACGTCTATTTGCATGCACCACCAAAACATGTAGCCTAGTGCATGTTAACAATATAATAGGTAACTAAATCTTAAATGCCTATTTCAGTTATGTCCTACAGAAAATTTAATAAATTAAATACTACGTATTAGTCAGTTTAATAAAATGACTATATCTAGTGTTTTGGGTGTTAGGGTTAGGAAAACAGTAAATAATATTTGAGCTTAGAATCCTTTTATTCTAATTAACTTGGAAAGATTTTTTATAATTGAATTTAGATTTCATTAAAAGTAAAACCTAGCAAGTACACTCGGGGGGGGGGGGGGGATAATCTGCTTGAGAAATGAACTATAGTATTTAAATTTATAGTGTGATCTTTTTAAAATTTGAGTTGATCTGTCAAGGTATACTGATGAATTCACATCCTGATATCAACATTATTATCGTTTTCTTTGTTTTTAAAATTTTTTTTATTTAATCTTTTTCTATAGGTATTGTCTTATGTATTTGCCTCTTTCTTGTGTCTACTCTTTCTAGAATAGGTATATTTCTCGTATACCAAGTACTTATCACAATTCTAACTCTATTGGATTTGATGTATTACAATTTCTCTCCCTTTATCCTCTCCTGACTTTTTTTTTTTTTTACCAGACACCATTTATGATGAAGATGAAGTCCTTTTGGCTCTGGCAGAACAACTTGGAATATTCACACCTTTGGTTGGTGGTTCTGAGTATGTCCATTGTCTGTTGGTAAGTTTATTTTATTGTATCTCTCCTGTATTCTTTGAAGACTTTAATTTTCAGTTTTTTAAAATCTGATTCTGTTGGCATATAAATCTAAAACCATGACTTGAAGCAAAAAGTAGGGGTTTATTATTTGTGTACAACTAAATAAGGCATGACCACTCGTGGCGGCTGCTACTTTTCTAGAAATAGGCATGTCAGTGGCGCAACCTTTTTAGTCATTCAAGGCAATCTCTTCCCGTCATATCAAATTGAACTGACATATTGTCTTGCAATATTATTTTAAATAAATAAGAAATAAAACAGATTTCATCACAACTTTCAGCGATAACGATTATATGAAATTAAAGGTTTATTTTTGGTAAATTCTCGATTTTGTTTTAATATTCCCTTTTAAGCTTGAAAAAAAATTGTTTATTTACTTACAAAAATGTTCATTAGTTTTATTTCAAATTTGAGTTTTTTAACACAATAACAAATCTACACAAGTAGAACCATAATTAAAAAAATCTTCGTAAAAAAGTAAACGATCTTTTCAGGCGTAAGAGTGCAATAGTTATAAAAAAACAAAAATATAAGTCAAAATTAAAAAAAAAAAATAATAATAAAGGAACTGTCCCCTAAAGTTTGAAGAAAAAACTTACTTTTTGGTAGGCCAGTTTAATTTTTTAAATAGTAATGACTATCATTAGTATTAAATTTGCCCCCCAAAAAAACAAAACAAAAACCCATGCAGTAGTCGAAAATGAATGCTAGCTTAAAAATAAGTTTTAGAAACTTAAAAAAATTGCATTTTTGTTTTTAAAGAAAGGAACACGATCTGATTCAAATAAGACTGAACTTTATTCAATATTAATTTGTATTTGGATACTACATTTCATCTTTTCTGTTCTCGGTCAGTGGAGAAGAAATTCTTATAAACTGAGTCAATTTTTATTCTTGTCCAGATCCAAAGTGTCCCTTTTTGGGAGCTGGATTTTCTCTACAGTAGAAACCGATCTTTTGTCTAACTCTGCCCTTGTGGGGAGGTAAGTAAATAGGAACACACGTAATTTATTATTGACTACTGTTTGTTTTTGTTTGCCAATTTAATACTTTTAAAAAATTAACTGGTCGTGCCTTATTTAATCGTACATGAATAGTAAACTTGCCCAGTAGCTTACTATTTGTATACGACTAAATAGGGCACGACCACTCGTGGCTGCTGCTGCTTTTCTAGAAATGTAGGCACGTCAGTGGAGAAATCTTTTCATCGTATTCAAGGCAATCTCTGTCTGTCAGATCGAATTGAACTGAAAGGAACTGCCCCCCTTATGTTTGAAGAAAAAGGGTGTTTACTTTTTGGTACGCCAGTTTAATTTTTTTTAAATAGTAAAAGTATTAAATTGACAAAACAAGCTGTAGTCGATAATGAATTACGTGTGTTCTTATTTACTTACCTCCCCACGAGGGCAGTTAGGCACAAGATCGGTTTCTATTGTAGAGAAAATCCAACTCCCGAAAAAGGAACTCTGGATTTGGACAAGAATAGAAATTTACTCGGTTTATAAGAATATCTACTCCACTGACGGAGGACAGAAAAGATGAAATGTAGGATCTAAACCCATTCTACATTTTTTTTTTTTTTTTTTTTTTTTTTTTTTTCTCTCTCAAGGTTAAGAGGGAATATTAAAACAAAATCCAATTCACCAAAAATAAACCTTTAATTTCATAATCGTTATCGCTGAAAGTTGTGACAAAATCCGTTTTATTTTTTTATTTATTTAAAATAATATTGCAAGACAATATGTCGGTTCAGTTTGATCTGACAGGAAGAGATTGCCTTGAATGACTAAAAAGGTTGCTCCGCTGACATGCCCATTTCTAGAAAAGCAGCAGTAGCTGTGAGTGGTCATGCCTTATTTAGTCGTACACAAATAGTATAACCGCCACAAGTATCTTTTACTCTAGTTTTTCTACAAGCTCTTTTATCTATTTACTTCATCAGTTCACCATGGAAAATAGGTCAATTATATATAGTCTATTATTAAATGCTTAGAATCTCTATGCATTTTGATAACAAGTAGGTTTTTTTTTGGTTTTTTTTTTACATATGACTGGTTTCATCAAAAGCACAAACAAATTAAACATTTTTTTTTCTGTCTTTTACAAACAACTCAATTAGGTTTTTTTGGTTTTTTTATTGCATAATTATACAAATAGTTTTAAAATAACATATAACTCGGGGGGGGGGGGGGGGGGCTTCGTTTCTAGGACAGTAGCACTTGACATATCAAAGGACTTCGATAGGGTTTGGCACAAAGATTTGCTGAATAGGTTTGCTAGCTATAGAATATCTAACAATATCTTCGCATTCATAAAATCCTTTCTCTCTGATAGGTCTATAAAAATTGTTCGTATTTACTTGGTTCCCTACAAGGGCATAGTTAAAAACTTGGTTGGTTTTTAATGTGGGGGGGGGGGGGATCCAACTCCCCAAAGAAGCACTCTTGATTGGAACAAAAATAAAAATTGTCTCAGTCTAGGATTTCTGTTTCACTGACTGATGACAGAAAAGATCAGAACAGTAACTACACTTTGCTCCTAGCAAAATAGTTTATAAAAGTAATTGATGGCAGAAGTATGAAGCACATAGAATCAACTGTACCTAAGGATCCGTTCTGAACCCAACCCTCTTCCTAATCTTCATTAGTGATTTTCCAAATCCTATTCTGAGACTATTCGTTGTCATCTATATAGATGACAACTATCTATGGCAGCACTTTGAAGAGCAGTGATGATCGAAATTTTGCTGATTCTTTCTTCCAACCTGGAGCACGTGCAAGGGAGGGGGGGATGATTTGTTAGTTTTAACACCTAAACCAAGCTTCTCTCCTTTCACCACCAATGCTTTGCCTCAGTTAAAATTCAATACTCTCTCTTTCTCCTTGAGAAAGCTCCTAGGTCTTTCATTCCAAACCTGAAATGGAAGTTTTACATAAAATCTGTTGCTAGAAAAATGGCTGGATCTTTCTAAAATTGAAGACGGTATCTGACTCCCGACACAATCTTCTACTTGTATAAGAGTCGGATACGTCTTAAATGGAGTACTACTGCCACATCTGTAGTGATGCCACTCAGAGCACTTGCTATTGACTTGACAGTACAAAACCGACTTGACACTCTGGGGTGGGGCGTAATCTCTTCTCTTCCCTACGGTCCTTTTCTCACAGAGACATTGCTAGTCTTTCTCTGCTCTATCATTATTTTCATGGTAGGTGCTCAATCTATGGTTCCCTTAAACACCACTTTTTTCAATCTGTAGAATTCAATACCACAAGACTATTTCCGGCCGAATACAACATGATCGTCTTGAAATCTAATGTCAAATACCTATCGAGCTGTCCTTAAGTAATCAAATTTTGTCCATTCCGTCTGTATTTTTCAATTCTCTAATAGTTGAAGGTTGACAATGATTGTAGCAGCTTCAGACCAATTCGGAGAAGTGAGACGGCTGTTTTCTCACTTGACCTCTTCAGTATTTACAGCGAAATGATTTTACGCAAAATTGCTGACGAAGGTGTTAGTGTAGGCGGACGTAACATCAACAATTTAAGATATGCGAATGACACTGTCCTCATTGCAGACTCCGAAGACAAATTACAACACATACTGACGGCAGTGAAGGAAGAAAGTGAGAAGAAATGGCTGGAACTCCTGGAACTCGATGCTAAGAAAACAATGTATGGTTATCTCCGAAAAGGCTGAAGTACCAAAATGCAACAACAAATGCCACGGCAAAACCATTAGACAAGTGGATACATTAAACTACTTGGGTTGTAATATTACGTCAGATGGTAAAAGTGATGCGGAAATCAAGAAATGAATTGCAGTGGCAAAATTTGCTTTCCATCGCATGGAGGGCATCTTTTAAAACAGAAGCATAAAAATGAACACAAAAATCAGAATCTTTTTAATAAAAACAGAAACCACCACTTTATCAAGGCCGAGGCCACCCGTGGACAAGTGTTAAAATGATTTCTATTTATTCTCCCTCCAGGAGATTAAACACAAGTGTCATGTGGGTTTGATGGAAGCGTTTTCAGTGGAATGACTTGGATTTGAACCTGGCACACCCAGGTTCTCAGTCCGCGTCGATACCAACTAAGCCACTGTTCCATCCCCAGAATCTTGAAGGCGTACATATGGTTAATCCTACTTTACGGTTGCGAATGTTAGACATTGTCGAAAGTGTGACACTATGGATGCCGCAAAGGTCGGGGCCCAGTCAGGAATAGGAAATAACTCATGAACGCACACAAAAGAAAAGATAGGATAGGAAGTGACTAATCGAAAGACAAGACAATTTGGGAGTGGTCAATTTCCATTGTTCAGGACAGGTCACCAAGAAAAGAATACTGGACACTTTTAGGAGTGACAGTGTTTTACGACACCTGACTACAGTAAGGTAAGTTAGTTTGACGACAGTGGTGTAGGTTTGGTTGACGACAGTAAAGTTTATGACAAAAAAGTTAACGAGTTTAGTTTTCGGAGAGAAGCCGAGCAGTTAGGATCGAACTTCCCGAGAGAGCGGGTCGGACCGGGAAAACGATGAGATGAGCTGACGACTTTAGCAACGACAATGGGGGTCTCGACAGGACGGTGTCACACACACTCATAGTTCAAACTAAGTTATACACAACGTATATGTGTTCGTGTTCTTTCTCGAGAGTTGTGTTTCTTTAACTTGTGGACCAGTGCTGTGCCCTCGACGATTCGTCAGTGGATAGACGATGAAGACAAAGAAGAAGACCACGGAAACATAACGTTACGGTCGTCGAGTGGGGCAGCAAGTGGTTCCACAAAAGTAGCTGAAAGTCATTTAGAAGCAGCGGAGATATGGTTCCTCAGAAGAATTCTACAAATCTCATGGACAGAAAGGAAGAAAAACAAGTCGTGCGTAAGGCTGACTACAACAGAATGCTTCTCAATACTGTCCACGCCAGACAGTAAAGTTCTTCGGTCGTATAATGCGGGCGGACAACTTGGAGAAAAGCTTGATGTTAGAAAAAATTGACAACAAAGACTAGAGGAAGACAGCGTATCAAGTTCACAGATGGCCTCAACAGGGTCACTGGAATCACGACTCTAGATCTCATCAGAAAGACTGAATGCAGAGAAGAATGGAGAGCCATGATCATCGATGTCTGCAAACAGACCTGACACCTGAAGAAGAATAGTATTCTTTAATCCAATTGATAATCTCATTAATCCTTATCCTCGTGACTCATTAGTAATAATAAAAAAAATTAAAAAAATTAGAAACAATAAACGTGCTATTGTGCGTTTTAAGTAACTTTTTTTTTATTTTTTAAGTACTCGCTATCAAAATGTTCGATTTTTATGAGTTTGACTATTGGAATAATACACCCAAAAAAATTTTTTTACCTTTTTCAAGTTTTGTTTTTGTCATGTTAGACTTTTGTACTAGTAATTGATTGAAAAGTCTGTTGTCCCTCTTTTCAGAACCCTTTGGAAAGTTTGGCTATTGTTGAAGAGACTGTGGTTCGAGATAAAGCTGTTGATTCTTTAAGAGCCATTGCTGCTCAACACTCTCAGGCAGATTTGGAGAACTACTTTGTACCTCTTGTCAAACGATTGTCGGGAGGTGAGTTTTAAGTTTATTTCTACTTCTCAAAACTTTCTTTACTCTATTCTTGGAAATATTCTCAGTTTAATTTCTTAGATAAAAATATCTTGTTCTATCGCTGATATTCACCAAGCACATTGATATTATTTCATTTCTACAAGAATCGGGCATGATCACTTGAAAGGGGTCTAAAAGCTCCTATTTATCATAACTCATGGCTGTTCTAATTTCAAGGCTGAAACTTATTTCTTCTATAGTTTGGGTTAAAGCATATGGTACTTTTTATCAGAAAATTAGATAGCTACTTGTGACCATGGGCCCAACAGATCCTTAAGTTGAATGGTTATCACTCAAACCAAAATGATCAGGTTGTTATTTGTTTAATCTTTTTGAGCATCTTACTTAACTATATTTTCCATTTCATAAAAGATTTTTTTAATTAAGGTTCTACTTGTGTAGATTTGTTGTGTTAAAAATAAAACCTTGCACAGAACATTTATCCTATTAATACAATAGAAATCGAATTATTAAATTCTGGTAAATATTTTATTCAATCTTTATCAAAAAAAAAAAATTTTTTTCCCTTCCATTATCTTGAAATATTCTGTACTGTTCTTAATCTGATCTGCTAACTTATCTCAAAGATATATTCTATTAGCAAAAAACCTCAACAGTTGTAATTTTTTTTTAATCTGCCTTGAATTTTTCAAATTAAGAAATATTTTTTTTAGATGTCCATAATTAGAAATGTCATTATTGTAAAGTGATTAATCCTAATTTTTAAAAAGTTCTGTAACTTTTTAATGCCTTACAATATATTCATATCTAGACATGAGTACAGTACCATACCTAGATATATGGAGAAAATAATACCCCCCCCCCCTCCATAAGTTTGCTGTTTTTTAAAATCTTGGTTTTGTTATTTATTTAGGTGATTGGTTCACATCCCGAACCTCAGCCTGTGGCCTCTTCTCTGTGTGCTATCCTAGAGTATCTACCAGTGTTAAAGCTGACCTCCGTCAGTAAGTAGCATATTTTATTTTTCCACCTATCTATATATAAAAAATCAATTTCTACAAATTAGTCTTGATTAAAATTTGACTTTATTATGTTTCAAATTAAATATCTTAGCAGACGTGTCTGGGTAAAATGCTATGGGGGGGGGGGGGTCCTATCAGTTCCTATCACGTCTGGGTGTGACAGAAGGAAGCCAACCTTGCCAAAAAAGGATGTCTCTCTGGACGAGTACAAAAATAACCATGATCAGGCCCGTTGACATTCTCTGAGGAGAGCACCTCTGGCCATGTAATACCTGGGGGGGTGAGGGCCTTGTGAGACAGACCCAGCAAATAAGCACTTTTAACTCGGCCAGAGGATTGAGCCACGCAGCCAAAAGGTCAACAGGAAGTTTAATTTTTCTATTTTTCTCACAAAGTGAGCAGATGTCTTCACATAACGATAACAGAAGTTTCACTTGTTCTCTAATCAAACTGCCAGCAGTCAACACTCTTTGATATTACGTTAGAATCTTTTTCAAGGAAAAATTATCAACGCTACTCTTTGATATTTGGACATGTCGGACAATTAATGAAAGGGATATCTTTTATGAAGCTTTCTCCCCCGCCCCCCCCCCCCCACACTTTAATTCATCTCTGACTAGACATATTGCCACAAAGATATAAGGGACTAATGTGCTATGGGGCCAGATTTATAGTGGGAAGTTAAGAAGTGATGTTTATTCACACTACATGTAAGTTTCTACATGTTGATACGGTCGAGGAAACTGGTAGCAAGGAGGGAATGGGGGCTTTATAGAGATGTAGGGTACTGGCAGATGTAATGAATTTCCTAGCCCGGTAGGAGCCTACCTTCTTTGCAGCAGACTTGGCAATATCTTCTATGTATTTATTCCAATTCATGTTACCTGAGAATATTAGGCCGAGGAGTTTAGACTTGGATGCTTGGGAAGGGTGCTATCGGCCATGACAATTGATGGTTGGAAGGGTTTCTTATTGTAAAGATTTGCCTGTACATCGAGAATAGAATGGGGTATGATCAACAAATATACCCATTTCTGATGCGATGCTGATTAATTCTTCACGGTTTGTCTGGCTGGATCGTTCTAATTGCAAGTAACACTAAAACATTTGTACCCAGAATACACGTTTATTTTCTTTGCTTCAAGTACATTATTGGGCAGAGATACATAACCAGTGTTTAGACACTAATTTTAAAGGCTACGTATTTACACGTGTGTTCCGCTTCGTTTCTAACCTGCCACTGTTAATTGTTATTTCTGTTTTGTTTTGTTTTTTTCTCCTGTTTTCATACGTAAAAATTTGAATTCTTCAACAGCCCACATCTGCCTTCTCCTTCCTATGGTCACTTAATATATAACGTTTGTCTATCATTTGTTTCCCAATGGTTCTGATTAACTTTTTTCTTTTTTGTAGATGTTTTAAGACATTATGTGGAGATGATACTCCAATGGTGCGCAGGGCAGCTGCTGGCAAGCTGGGCGAGTTTGCAAAGGTAGCGGAGACAGAATACCTCAAATCTGACTTGATCCCTTTGTTCAACACTTTGGCACAAGATGAACAGGTAAAAATCCTCATTAATCAATATATAAATTGAGTGAGGCCTACAAATTATTGTAACAAATATTTTAGAAAACTTAGCTCATCTCTGTATTGTCAAATATACTTTGAGACTGCAAGTGACATGTTGGGAAGAAAAATTATTTTATTTTAAGAAAAAAATTTATGCTTATTTTTTATATATTACAGTCGAAGATTCTAACTGCCATGCCATCACCACTGGGTAGGAAAATTTTAAAAATATATAGACATATTGTGAATGATAATTTATCTAAGCATAAAGGAGTATTTTAACGCAGTACTAGAAGACAATAGTTGCAAATCATTTGTTATTCTACCAAATATGTCTGGCAATTTATAACAAAGTTCAAGATGTGCATTTATTCATAGTGAGGACGTCCTTGCGACATTAACACATCAATTGAGTGAAGTTTACAACTGATAAGGATTCTGGAGGACGGCTAAGACCTGGGTATTGTCAGTTGTTTGTGACTCTAATGAACTAGATTGTTTTTTAAAAAGTTAATGTTAACGCTTAAATATAGACAGTATTTTGCATTTCTAATTTCATTTTCATGCATATAAGCAACCATTTTCTTGATGAATTTTATTAGAAAAATAAACATTTTATATCTGCAGGGTGAATATAGTTGCTACTGACTATATTCCTCGTCTCACTGTTCCAGTTATCCACTGCAAGTGTCCAGTATGTATTTGTAATATCGGATGAAAGCCCTTTTCTTCCAATGTCTTGGACACAACTGGATCCAGTGGTGAGCCCCCAGCTTTGGAGAGTGTGGGGTCCTTCCTTAGTTACCACGATTTCCAAGTGCACTCTGACCCAGGTCTCTATCTACAGGTTAAATAGAAATCTTGTTTACAGATTATATGCCTACAAAACAAAAATCCAACAAATCCTATACAAAACATGGTTCTGACATAAAATGACCTACGGCTGTTGACAAACCATAACACTCCTACCCTGTTTAAATTATATTTTAGTAATTGCAATTTCATCATTTTGACCAGTTCTAAATACTTGCATTTATTCCCAGAAATCTGATTGTGCGTCATACTTTGTAGTATCTCTTAGCAACTTGACAATAATTATATATATATATATATATATATATATATATATATTTTCATTTTATATTTGTCAACATTTGAAGTGTCAGCATGTTTCTGTATGTTGGTTAATGGGGTGTGGCCAATATCGATCTTTGATAGCTTTGTCTTGTTTGTAATATCCAGTCGTTTCCATCGTCCAGTGGTGATGGGTGGGGTGAAACTGCTGTAGAAGCTGAAAGCAACTTTCTGGCTGAGTAAAATTTAACTGTCCTTTTTAAATGACTAAAATCAACTTCAGTTGGACAGCTGATCATTTATTTGGAGTTTTACATACAGCTTGTTCTGGTCTCAGAGCTTGCATTCATGTGATTCTCACTTTGCTTCCAGCTGTAAAATAAACTGATTTAACACTCCCCTCTCTGATAACCTCAATCCTTTTCTGATTTCCTTCTGCCTTCTCACATTTATGTACGGCATAATCACGTTGACACATCGGTTCTCATTAGATCACCAAAATTAAGCAATGTTGAGCCTGGTCGGTACCAGATGAGTGACCGTTTGAGAACACCAGGTGTTTGTAGGTAGACGCTAATATAAAAAAAAATGGTCATCTCCACAGATTGAGATATACATGCGACTAAGGATCGCTTGTGAATTTAATTCCCTAGAAACTTCCTCCTTCAAAGGAAGCCAGCTCAACCTAACCAAGATGAATGTTGTACCAGACAGGGTATCGGGTTTCCACATGAGTGATCTGACCTTTTAACTCTGCCAGACAGCGTATCCTTTAAGTCCAACCACGCAGAAAATAACCATTATTTAAAACTAACATACCCTACACTCAATATATCACATATCTACGTCCCGTTTTATATTCTCCCACTTTTTACTTTTTCACTAAAACTTTTCCGTCCTTATGTTTCACATACAAATTAACATTAATTTTTTTAACTCCCCAAACAAATTTTTTTAAAATATGAAATGAGGTATTGTTTAAATTTTTCTGACAGTTGTCCTCATCTTGACTATCTTCAAAATGTTTAGAGATATTCTCTCTAATAAATTTTACTTAGAGGTGAAAAAACTCAAGATAATGCTTGATATTTACTAAATGTGGAATGAGACCCATCTATCCCAGTGTCGATTGAATAACTGGTTCGGTTTGAAATTTCGTGTAACAATAATAAATTAACATTCTATTTTTTTTTTTTTTAAGTCTGACTTGTTTTACGAATAAGACTAGATGCATGATGGTGGATTTAATTTCAAAAGTAAATTTTTCTTAGATGTAATGTAACATTGTTTTCGTTTGTTATTGCATTAAATTAAAAAAAAAAACGGGTTTATCAAAGTTACATTGACACAAATACATGCATATGGACACAAAATGGTCATGCTATTTTATTAATATATAGAAAATAACTTGAGCAAAGTATAGTAATTTTTAAAACAAACTTTTCTTTCATAGGATTCCGTACGTCTTTTGGCTGTGGAAGCTTGCGTCGCCATCGCATCATTGCTCAATGCTGAAGATGTTGAGCAACATGTGATGCCAACATTACGACAAGCAGCTGAAGACAAGTCATGGAGAGTGCGTTATATGGTTGCTGATAAGTTCACGGATGTAAGTATAACATTTTTACCTTTTTTTTTTATTTCATTTCTATTTCTCTTTAAATTTCATTGGAGTTAAAAATCCAGTTTGCTTAATTGTACAAACTTATGCCAAAATCTACAAAATGATGTAGATGGTGTAAAATACTGAAGGGGTCAAACTCTGCTGATTTTTTTTTAAGTATTTGAAGAACAAAAGGCTGATTCTAAGGATGGTAATATATCTGACATTCCTAAACATCAAAATCAAGCTAGACATAAGTGTGCTTCGTTTATAAAAGTAGCAGTGAAGGGACATGCCAGGACAAATTCAGTCTGTCCACCCTATGATACTAACTTCCTTCTCACCCTCTTTACCCAACTTTCAACGATTTTGTAACCGGATATACTCAGTTTAAGAAAGATAACAAGAATTTTATTTGGTAATGTGCAAAAATGGCTAATAAAAAAAGTCACATATACTGCTTTGATTTAATTTGAAGTCAAACTGACATGTTAGGACATTCTCATTGCATAACTAAAAAATCTTACGTAGATAAAAATAAATACTTATTTTGCTATCTAATTTACATGTTTGGTGTGTACAGACATCTGTATGTAAATTAAATGCAATGCTCGCTGAAAAAGACTCTAAATGCTCAGATGTGAAGAATAATTAGTGGTTGAATCAACATGAAATACATAGATAGCTAAGATTGGTGACTTGTTCAGTTAATTATAAATTACATCCGTTAAAATCAAGTTGATTTCATAGAACAATTTAAAGAATTTTTTTTTTTAATTTAATATCCTTATTTTATGTTCACTAATAATCAATGTGGCTAGTCACATGATTCGAACCGTGGTCATGATTGACTTCTATCCAACACCATAAAGTAATGAATATGGCCGTTGTGACAGTAATATGAAAGAAATAAACCCCATTTATCTTTTACGAATATAGTAAGCTTCAGAGAGTATTCTTGACATATTGCTGAGATAGCTTTTCACATTTCTGAATGCTTGATCCTTAAGGGAGCTTTAAATAATTGTTTTTTGTAATAAATATGTCAACAATTTTAAGTGATGGTCTTAATATAAAATAGTGTAGAGTTCTTTTAAGTTTGTTTTTTTTAACCACCAAAACTAATTCCCGAAACTTGTAAAAATTGATCTCAGCATACTCTGCAGGTTGATTAATATTTTTTTTTTTTTTTTTCAGTTACAAAAAGCTGTTGGCCCTGAAATCACAAAGAATGACCTAGTGCTGGCTTTTCAAGGACTCTTAAAAGATTGCGAAGCCGAAGTGCGCGCTGCAGCTGCACATAAAGTTAAAGGTAGTATCTCCAACCCTGCGAGTAACCCTTCCTTATATATGGGCATCTGATTTCATGCAATAATACCATTTCATTTTTTAAATTTATATATATATATATATATATATATATATATAAGGTACGTGCAAAAATGGGTGTCTCTTGTACGGACTATGCTTATTAGAAAGCGCTTATCATTAATTATTTAGTTTCCATGTAAACTTTGATTGTGTTTGAAAGATAAAAGCCTAAACTTAATCTCTAAAAGGAAAAACTGTATATTTACGTGTGAAAAAGAAATTATAATGAAATATATTATGATGACTGAAAAAACCCAAAAAAATTCAGTGAATTTTGAACTTTGAAGAAATTACTTATCTTTCAAGGGATTTTTACAAGTTTTGGACTATTTCAAAGATAATTATTAAATTAAAGTCATAAGATTTAAAAAATAAAAAATAAATAAAAAATCCTACATTTTTAAATTATCCCTCCCAAAAGTCAGTTTAGTAAAATCCGGCATTCAGTAAATCGGTAAACGACTTTATTTACTAATTGACTATCGCTATACAAATATGGAAGGCAAAAATGTAATATTTCTATTTATAAGTTTTAACTTCATATATAAAAATGGTTTTATAATAGTTTATAGAAGTTGAAATTATATTTATGTCTTCAATGTATTTGTTCCAATTCATGTTGCCTGTGAATGTTAAGCCGAGGAGTTTGAACGTTGAACTCTCAGATAGGGTGTTAGTTGAAGAGGTTTCTTGTAGTTATTGAGGATAAGGAGCTTGTCTTGTCAGCGTTAAATGTTACCATCCATTTTATGACTCCATTTCACTACAGACTGGAGGTCACCTAAGGATTCAACAGTTGCCTCGGATATGTGCGCGTTCGTTTTGGCCACATGACAAGAGTAGAGCGTGATATCGTCAGCAAATATACTTATCTCGGACAATGTCATAAGAGAGGTCTTTATGAAAATCAGGAACAATAAAGGTCCAAGCATGGATCCGTGGGGTATACCAGCATTGTCATGCTGCTTGGATGAACAGCCATCCAGGACAACCTGGATCTTTTTTTTTGGTTAGGAAGGATCTAATCATATTAAATATTTGTCCAGTAATACCATATGAGTTAATTTTTATGAGAAGACCTTTATGCCAGACCTTGTCGAATGTTTTGGATATACTGCCCTAGCTTCACCTGCCTTTTCCAGTGTATGATATATGCGTTCAGAGATGACCGTTAGGATATCCGCAGTAGATTGTGCTTGTCTAAATCCATACTTACGGTTAGAAAGAAGTTAACATTAACTAGATGCCGGACTATCGCTAGATTGATTAAGGATTCAAAGATTTTAGCAAAGATAGGGAATAGACTGATGGGGCAATAATTCATGGTGAATTCAACTCCTCTTCTAGCTGATTCAACTTCAATTTATTATTGACCAAAACTAGTTTTTGGACTTTTGTTTTCCGGGACAGCTGTCGAATTTGGGCGACCTGAAGGTTCAGCATCATTTGTGTCTGTATGGCCGCATTTAAAGTCGGCATACCTCTTCCTCACCATTGTTTCTAATGGAGCAGAGTTCAGATAGCACTTATCAAACCATTGCTTTGCTTGAACATTATTTTTATGGAATTCTGAATTTTCCATTGTTTTGAAAATTTGCAACAGTAGCTTTACTAATCTATAAACAGCTCAAATTTTGACATATACCATTTGAAGGTTTAGTAGCACTAATATATATATATATATAATAAAGGCCCGGTACTTATTGAATGGCATGCTAGTGTCACCTTTCTATAATTCTAGATATTTTACGTAATCTTACAAGATTCAAACTCTGGTATGTTACACATTAAAAGATAATTATTTCATTTTTATTTATCGAAATTCTCCATCAAATTTCTGAAAGTAATCTCTCTTCTATATAAGAGAATCTGGAGGGGGGGAGGTCTGATATTTTAACCTTGTGGATTGGTAGTTTGGAATCCCTGCTCTAATCTAATTGCATGTCTTTCTCATGAGAAACTCAAGTTGGGCATCATTCTATCAGAATCTGAGATCAATAACTGATTTGAACTGTAATCAAAGTAGAAGGTTCTGACGCAGAAATGCTGCTCTTAGAAGTCGTTGCTAGTCTTTTTCTACTCTATCATTATTTTCATGGCAGGTTCTTCAATCTACAAATTCTTAAGCTGTCCTCCTAAATAATCAAATTCTGCCAAACTTCCATAAGTTGTCTACCTGACACTCATTAACCTTTATCCTCGAGTGACCTTTGGGTCTTTATAAGTGACTCTTTAGTTAAACAAAAGTCATAAATTCAGTTTTTCACTGGTTTGAGTGGTATTTCCACATGCAAAATATGTGGAAAGTAATACTTCAATTGGAAGCCTCAAACATCACATAAGAACAATGAAGCATTTTTTTAATTTTTTTTAACTTTAGCTAAACTAGGTGTAGTATAAAACCTATTCGTTATTTGATAATGTGGTTAGATTGGGAAATAACTGATTCAGTGAATGAGCAAAGACTTAATTTGGATCGTTTTTATTAGTGGTTTGGGTGAAATTTTATATAATGGCTTTTTTGACCGGATTATGACGCTATGTTGTCACTCTGCTTCAATTGCTTCATGACACTAGTCAGTGTATGTACCAACATTTTTCATTTGTGAAGACCTTGGCAACGACATGTTTGTCTGAGAAATGATTGTACACTGGCACAAGTTGACTTTCATCAAAACATCTGTGGGATTATTACTAAGATGTATTTGAAGAATCTTTTAATTCTTAGTTTTATTTTTTAACCTATAAGACTCTAGTGTAGACAAATGTCACACATACAGCATTGAAGCCTGGTTCTCTATTCAACAATATTTAATCGATTCTGTCAACTGTTTATAAATTCTATTCAAATGAGATAGGGGAATAGCTATGGTTCAATGGGCTCGGCCTATTGTGTTAATTTCTGTCGGCTATTGTATAACTTTCCCTGATAGCATGAGGGTGTGGTATGAATCCATCAGTTATCCTCTAACTAGTTTTGATTAGGCAACTTTTCTCTAATAACAAACGCTCCAATTTACACTTGCCATGTAGCTTCGTAAAATTTGTTTACAGTTTTGAGAAAAAAATAAGACAATACTTTTTGTGGTTCTTTTATAAAAAATACTTTAAGAAATATTGGTTTATACTCAACTTTCAAACTTTAATTCTAGTATAATAATGCCAATTAAAAACAAAAAGAAAACTACTTTTTTAGGTGATTATGTGTCAACACCCTAAAAGTCTTGGCGGAAAAAAAGACAACAAAAATAATTTAGGGTGGGGGAGACAGTTTCACATAAATTTAACATAAAATGATCTCCCATTTCCCGGCCATTCTTGCCTTCTAGTGCAGTTTTTTAAAAAAAAATTTTCAAACTGAAAACTTGATATAAAATAAATAATTACTCTACCACTAACTGTAGGTTCGAGTGACAAGCCCACCTAAAAATGCCTTCTCTTGAACGTGTCGTACCATTAACCTTAAATCTGAGTGACAAGCCACATCCTAAACCTGCCTTAACCCTAACGCAAGTCCGAATGGCAACCTCCATCTAAAAAAACCCTTCCTTAACCTTATTACTAACCCTAAGTCCGAGTGGCAAGCCCCCAATCCTATAAACAGCCCATTAAAACCACACATAATAATAGTGTAAAAAAAAAAAAAATTTTTTTAAAGCCCCCCCCCCCCGAAAAACGCACAGATGTATCTTCCATAGAAAAAAAATTACCTGCCCTTAAACGCTAGAATGGCCCTCAAATGTAGGATTATTTTACATTAAATTTATGTGAAACTAATCCCCACTCTAAATTCTAAAGTAATTTTTTTTGTTTTTTTTTTCTACCAAGTTTTTCAGGGTGTTCACATGTAATTGCCTTTAAAAAGGGGGGGGGGTTAGACTCTCATATTTTTGGAGGCAATGGGGTGATTTAGCGGAAGGTGTTAATCAACAAAAATACTAAAGAAATCTTGCAACATATTCATTTTTAAACAGTCCTTTATATTAGATTTTAGTTTCTTGTACATAAAATGTATTACAATTAAACTTTGAGTTCTAATTTTTTTTTCCCCCTCACATTTAGGACATTCCCTATAAAGCAGTTAGATATATTTTTAACCAACTGTTCGCATATTGAATCTAAACCTAGCATTTGGGTGGACTGTTTCAAACCTCTTATTTTCCAATGATCCTCTCTCATTGATGTCTTATTCTATGTGAGTGACTGAACACTTGCCTCCTTCACAAGATACCTGACTTTATGTAGCTCCTAATTACAGCTTCATTTTTCCATCCTTATTTCTAGAGGGTACCTTTTTTTTTTTTTTTTTTTTTTTTTTTTTTTTTTTTTTTTTTTTTTTTTTTTTTTTTTTTTTTTTTATGAATTAAATTTGCAATTAACTTATTTAATTTCTTTACAGACTTTTGCCAGTACCTTGCTCCTGATGTGCGTGAGAGTTTGATTATGACAAATATCCTTCCATGTGTTAAAGAGCTGGTCTCTGATGCAAACCAACATGTTAAATCAGCATTAGCTTCAGTCATCATGGGACTTTCACCAATATTAGGCAAAGAAAAGTGAGTAAAAATGGTTTAAATATTGGTATAACGATTTTTTTTTTTTTTTTTTTTAAATTTATTTTACATCTCAATCTGTCAAGCTTCTTTAATGCTACGTTCATAAATTCCTTCAGGTTTGAACTGAAAACGCAAACGCATTATAAATTTTTCCTAATCTTTATCTACTCAAATTATTTTGCACTAGCAATCAGTTGGTGTGAGATCCTGAGTACATAGTGGCTGATGCGCAATTTCCCATGCATATTTCTAGATCTTTTGTGAGGTCTGAGTTCTTCATGATCATAATACTAAACCTTGTATTTTTATGAATGTGGCATTAACAGATTGGCATTTAATGATCAAAAATAATTTATAAAAAACAATCTTAACATCCTCCTTGAACGAATCATGTCAGATGCCCTGGATGATCACGTGGGCACAGTCAGCATTGGTGGACGAACCATCACAAACCTCAGATTCGCCGATGACATTGATGGACTTGCCGGAAATCAAACAGAACTTTCTAATCTAGTGAGCCGCCTCGACAGAACATCCACGAGGTACGGAATGGAGATCAATGCTGAAAAAACAAAGCTGATGACGAATAGTGGACAACCATTATCAACAACGATAACAGCCAACGGCCAAGAACTGGAAACCGTAAACCAGTTCAAATACCTTGGCGCTATACTCTGCAACAAAGGATCCAAGACTGAAATCCTGGCAAGAGCAGCACAAACGGCAGCAGCACTTGCAAAACTGAAATCAATCTGGAAAGACGGAAACATTAGTCTCCGTTGCAAACTGAAGCTGCTGCATACACTAGTATTATCCATTTTTTTTATATGCATGCGAGTCATGGACCTTGACAGCCGAGCTCCAAAGAAAATCCAAACGGTAGAAATGAGATGCTACAGAAGAGTGCTTGGCATCTCGTACTCGGACCGTGTCACAAACGAAGGAGTTCGCGCGCTCATCAACGCAAATCTGAACAACTACGAAGATTTGCTGACAACTGTAAGAAATAGAAAGCTTGGATGGTATGGTCACGTGACAAGAGGCAGTGGTCTCTCCAAAACCATCCTGCAGGGAGCAGTGCAAGAGAAGGAGAGGTAGACAACACAAAAGATGGACGAACAACATCAAAGAGTGGACGGGCTACAACTTCGCTACAACCCAGTCCATTGCCCATGACCGTCAGAAGTGCTGACAGCTGGTGTGGAGTTCATTGGTGCAGCGCCCCTACGACCCAGGAGGGGGTTAAGGGACCAAGTCAAATCAAGTCAAGTCAATCTGATTGAGGATTAAAAAAGGACATAACTTTCATTACAACCTGATATTGGTATTAAACATTTTCTTCAAACCTTATTCAATGAAGGAAATCCATTTCTTGTTCAAAATGTAACTTATTTTGGAGCTGTCTGAGAAACTTGACCCTGGTCAGCTGGAACACGGACAGCAACTTTCCACCACGAATCCTAGAGTGCAACTCAAAGAAATCATTTCTTGCTTTTAATTGAATTTTAATCACATAACCAATGAGAAAATAATCTTAATATTGTCAAAGATTTTTAAAAGAAACATTGACAAAAAAATAGAGACCTGTACCCGGTGTTATAAGACCAGTGGTTACATGTCTCCTGAAGGTGACGCTTCTCTGCAGGTATAATGTGTACGAATATATAATTTATTTACAAGGAAGGAATATGTGTATAACAAGGCAAAACAAAGTTTACGAAATATTAACTGGGTGGAATGAACTTAGGATAATTTTCTTAATCGTAAGGCACCTAGGAAGATGTTTTATGTAATTGTTGTGAATTCAGGATTATAGAATTTATAAGTGGTTAAAAGTCCTTTTATTTTCTCTATATAGAAAATAGCCTAAAGATTTTATTTCTTTCTGTTAGCAAAATTTATTTTTAATATCCAAGATGGCTGTCTGCAATCTTGTAACTTTATGAAGGTGTAATGGCAATAATTTAGAGGTTGATTTATTCTGGTGAAGAGTAGATGATTTTTCATTAATAAGACGGATCTTTGTGCAGAAGTTAGAGGAGCTTTATCTCTAGAGCGGAACAAATCTTTTGCAACAAAAGTTTTGAATACAATGTGTTATTTCGCTGCGGGCCAAAAACTAAAATCATAACTCTCGTTTGAACGGAAGTAGGTGGGTCTCCCCATGCACGCACACGTGCTTATTCCTAATTTCTGGCATGACTGATCTTTATCACCTTTTCTCTGTGGGAGTCAAGACTCTTCTAAAGTGGCTGCAATGAGTGAGCGATCATCAGTGTACAAACTTAATGTTTTACCATCAATTGATGGATTACTCAAGATGTGGGAGACCGGACCACTGCCATTATAAAAAAATAAAAAAAATTCAATAATTCTTGGTTCTAACTAATAAAATGATGACTTTTAGGCAAAATTCAACTTAATTCATCAACACTCCTTCTAGGATGATACTCTGTTTCCAACGATTTTCTAATGATTCAATGCCTTTAGTGTAGAACAACGAATTGTCTTTGACCTCAAAATATGCCCCAGTTTTGGATATAACTTCATCTCTTTTTTTTCTGCGATATTGCACCGATAATGCTATGTAATATTTGCTATTGATAGTTATTCCTTAAGGTAATCGATGAACAAAATAGCTTACATATCCCAAAATACGGAGGCCAAAGCCTGCCTGCTGATATTTGCATGTTTGGACGGCTTTCACCTGCTGCTGTCTACTCTGAAGTTGTGGATCTATTCTCATCCATTGTCACATATTGACGCTAAAACTCCTTTTTTATTGTTGTGAAACGGTTGCAAACAATGCTCTGAATCCTTGTTTTTGATAGACTGCAAGCAAATGCGAAACCCACTATGAACACTGCTTTCTCATTGACAAATGTTCATGCGAAATGGTGAATATTCTGCCTTCTCATATGAACTCTCTGCTATCTCATGCAACTTCAATTTACGTTCATCCAAAACATGTTTCTTCTGGGACAACTACCAAATTCGGCCGACCTGAGCGTTCAGCATCGTTTGTGTTTGTACGACCGCGTTAACCTCTTAACTGTTGTTTCCGGCAGAGCAAATAACACTTATCAAACCATTGCTTTACATGAACAGTATTTTTTTCTATCAGAAGGCAATACTTTTATCAACAAAATTCAGATTTTTCCATTTGTTTTGAAATTTTGCAACAGTAAAAATTATGATTTTAAAAAAAAAAAAAAATTAAAAAAAAGTTAATGGCGCCATGTATACAGCAAGCCTGGAACTTATTGAATGATGTGTTAAAAGATTTTGCATACCCACCTATTTTCTTGCCAGCTGCTTTTTAAAAAATTTTTTTTTATATTTCTCAAAAGATTAGATTTCAAGGATCAGTGCACAAAACTGACTATACTTAAAAGAAAGAAAAAAACATGCTTGATCTAAACTGTATAAAACTAAAGTTGGAATTTAATTTTTTTTTTTTTTTTTTTAATTACAAAAAATAAAACTGTTTTATTTATTCATTTCGAAACTATAAAAACTAATTTTTATCTGAATTCTTTTCATAAAATGGGTTTATATTTTGCTTTTAATTTTTCTGAACTGTTCAACTGAATTATTTGTCGAATATTAATATGCTGAAATGGTCTTTTCTTTCTAGCACTGTAGAGCATCTTTTACCATTGTTCCTAACACAGTTGAAAGATGAATGCCCTGAAGTTAGATTAAATATCATCTCTAACTTAGATTGTGTCAATGAAGTAAGTAATATTAACTAAAAAAAATTATTTATTTTAATTTTTTTTCCTCCCCCGAATGTTTCATCGAACTGTTATATAAACCGCCAGGAATGTTTTTACTTGACTATCTTAGTTCGATGAAATTTCTGTTTATTTATTCAAGTTTATATTGGTTCTGTGTTTTCTATTGAAAACCTTGAGCACATTTTTGGTTATTATTTCTATGCGTTCTATTTTTAGCAAGTTGTCTAATATATATATATTAATCTGAATTCTACATAATTGAGATTTGGTATCTGTCTGAAGCCGAAACTCGACTGTTACTTCTATTGTATTATCTTTTAATACTCAATTCAGTTAATGTATCAATCCTGATGCTACCAGGTCAGGCCGTCTAAAAATATAGGCTTTCTGACCAAAATGCACCTAACATTGAAGTTTTTTTTTTTTTTTTTTTTTTTTTCTCTTCTCTTGTCTTTGCAAAACTCAATCATGTTCTCTCACTCTAGCTTTTTTTTTTTTTTCTTCACCACATCCCCAAACGGGGCCACCAGTTTGCCATGGGTGGCAACCCGTGATGCTTAAGGGCGGGATCCTGGTGGCTGAGCAGTCCATAACCCGGGAAAGTAGTGGATATGTACACTGCAACACTTTACTTTGGCCCTTACCTGGGCTAGACGGGCGGTTGGAGAGGCCCAATCCGATCAATTGGCTGGTTACATCAAGCCCCACCATATAAAACCTACACCAATCTACTCACTACAATTAACATTCTTATTCCAACCCCCACTAATAAATACTGCCGAAATATGGCAGAAAGCAATCAATTGGTTATGCCGAATAAAGCATTGACATGGCTACGGCATCCCTGACATTTTTCTTCAAAACTCTAAAAGCAAAATCAAAGAAAGACAGGTGCTCATTGTTTCACCAAAATCAAGTATATCATCCCTGTATCTGTGGTGCCATGGCGAATGGTTTCCCCCCTGGCACTTCCCACAAAGGGCTCCGAGGTGGGTAGGGAGCAAGGATGATGAAAATACAAACACATGGATCCTTTTTCCCCAAAACCCTAAAAAGATACCACTCCGATGTCTCGGACATCTCAAGCTCAGAGGCCGAAAAAATATACAACCCTCCAAAAAACAGCTTTCCCACAAATTACTCAGTATTTCTAGTAATAGAACTACTAGAAAGAAAGAAAAAATTGAGCAAATTATTGCCATTTTTAATTGAAAAAGTTCTCACGAGTAAGAGCAACCCAAAGGCTATTAAAAAAATTTAGAAATGGAAATCTTCTTGTCGAAGTAAATAGCAATAAAGATGTACAAAACTTATTGAAGACGTATAGTTTCTACAATTATAAATGCAAAGTTTTCCCACGTAGAAAACTAAACACTTCTAAAGGAGTTATAAGAAACCAAGAATTATCCTTGGCAGCGACAGATGAAATAAGAACGGCTTTAAGAAAACAAAGCGTAATTGACCACATAAAAAGAAATGGTCACACCATCCAAACTAATACCCATGTATTGACTTTTGACACCCCTACAATTCCAAAAGAACTAAAAATTGGCTACTTCATTGAAAAAGTAGAGCAATACATCCCAACACCCCTAAGATGCCACAAATGCCATAAATATGGGCACCACCAGGATGTATGTAGGGGAATTAAAATATGTGGGAAATGTAGTGAAAGGGGTCCCAACCATACAGAAGATGAATGCTAGAACGACGAAAACTGTCCAAACTGTAATGAAAACCACCCAGCCTACTCCAAAACTTGTAAAATTTACCAAAAAGAAGAAGGAATTACAGAGGTAAAACATAAAAGAAATATATCATACTCAGAAGCAAGGGAGATTGTGGAATCATACTTGAAAAGCAACACATGCAGAAGCAACCCCCCAAAAAAGCCCATCAAGGCAACAAAATGAAACAAATGACCAATATCAAAAACTTATCTCAAACTAGACCAAAACGAATGGCCAAAATTCCCAAAAAATTTAAAAGAATTATATTAAAATATGAATAATAAATCAAAACAAACAGCAAAACCAAATATAAAAGGAAAAAACCTGCCTGAAACAGAAATAAAAAAGAAAATAGCTCCAATTCAAGTACAAGATACGAAAAAAGCAACCAAAGAAAAAACATCAAAGAACCTGCTGAAAAACAAGAAACTCAACCAATAACTACACAAAACAGATTCCAAACACTTGAAAAGGCGGAAACTGAAAATACCACGGTTCAGACTAATGAAACTACAATCAAAAAAACAAAAGCAAATAAACAAGACAAAAAAAAGACCCCAAACTAACAGTACAATCACAACTCGAACAAGAACCCGAACTCCAACAAGACCCAAAACTACAAACTCCTCAGAGATGGAGATAGATGAAAGATAAAGAAAGACCAGAAACTCTTAAACAAAATAAAAAAATAAAAAAAATTTTTTTTTTTAAATTACAATGGAACATAAGAGATACAAAAAAAAATTTTGAAGAAATAATACGCCTCATCAAAACTTTCTGCCCTGCTATAATCTGCCTACAAGAAACTCGTATAAAAGAGAATGACACAATCAATATAAAACATTACTCATCATACAACTACATCAACAAAAAATCAAACATAGCCAATGGTGGATCATCATTATATATCAATAAAAATATTACACACAGCAAAATAAACTTGAAAACAAATATGCAAGCAGTTGCAATAACTGCAACACTACACAAAGAAATAACCTTTTGTTCACTATATATATCACCAAATGAAACAATGGATGAAAAAGAACTAAACGCTTTAATTCAACAACTACCAAAACCTTTCATACTAATGGGGGATTTTAAGTCATAACGAGTTATGGGGTAGAAAGAAAAAAAACAACAAAAGAGGCAGAATTATTGAAACTACTAAACCAAAACCACTTATATTTGTTCAATAATAAAGAGAACACATACCTACATCCAGCAACAGGTCCTCTCTCAGCAATAGACTTAACAATATTCGACCCAACCGTTTACATGGATTATAGCTGGAGAACCCATGACGACACATGCGGAAGCGACCACTTCCCTATTATACTGGAAACAAGAATCCAAAATTAGATGACAAAATAACCTGTTGAAACCTTCAAAAAGCAAACTGGGGGAAAATTCCAAAACTCGTGCCAATATAGATTAAGACCAGACGCTAACACCGACACTGAAGAACATATTGCATATTTCTCTCCTTGCCATTGCAAAGGAGAACGTACTAAAAAGCTCCACTTCCTCAAAAGTTAACAAACCCTGGTTTAACAATGAATGCCAAATAAACGTAAGAAAACGACGCTAACCTAAGAAAATTTAAAAAGAACCCAACAAGGGAAAGCTTGGACATATAAGAAAACAGCAGAGCAAAAGCAAAAATCCATGAATCCATCAAATCAAAATCTCCACCTTGGATGATTAAACAACCATCCATAATATTAAAACTAAGTAAGCACTCTAAAACCAAAACCCATCCTTCAACTTTCCATGAAGAACTGCTCAACATTCAAAATACAAAGAACACCTACATATATACTGATGGATCAAGTATGAAACCGGGTAGGATGCGCGGCCATCCATAAAAAAAAATAGAATTAAAAAGACTCCCAGATGGGGCTTCTGTGTATAGTGCAGATTATCTGCCATCTACTTGGGATGCTATGATATTTAGTGCCAAGAACACAAAAAATACCTCATACTTACAGACTCTTTATCAGTGTTCATATCAATAAAGGGAAAAAAAATGACAAACCTCTTGATTACAAAGCTGCTGAATAGAATAAATGCTCTAACAGTAAATAAAGAAATAATCTTCTGCTGGATTCCAAGCCGTATCGGTATCCACATGAATGAAAAAGCTGATAAAGCTGCAAAAGAGTCATTACAACAAAACCCCACAACAGAAAAAATCCCTTATACAGACTTAAAAACAAATACATATATTCTCAAAAAGTGGCAGGAATCATGGAACTCCTGTATAGAAAATAAATTATACCAAGTGACACAAACCATCAGAATAAGAAACACCAATACAAGAACTAGACTTAGAATAGGACACACCTATGCCACCCACTTGTACTTGCTGAAAAGAGAAGCACCAATCTGCATATCATGCCAAGAACCCTACACAGTGCATCATATACTGGTAAGCTGTATAGACTTCAAACAGATCCGACAGACACTACCAAGAAAATAACCTAAAGGAAATCTTCAAAGTTAACCCGAATAAAAAATTTTAATTTCTGAGAGCAACGAAGCTATATTACAAGATAGTCGAAATGTTTCTCTGAAACGTTTGTAACATTCAACTTCCATGCTACAACAAATGTTTCGGCATTAAATGACCCATAAGAGGTTGATATGCCGTAAATCAAACCAATCAATCAATCATAATGTATCAATTCTGTTGTCATAGCATCCTCCCAGGCATTACCTTCTCTCCATTTTATATCATTCCCTTTAATGATCTGACCTAAGGAACACCCACATAAAATACAGATCTGTTTATATACTCAAAACTTAAAAACTATTCAAATCGTCTGCAATATTCATAAACAAATTTTCTGACATAAATCAATTTGAAAACCATACCAAAGAAAGTGAGCCGAGTACCTTGATGTTCAAGAACTATCAATAAATACATTATACTAACAGGACCCATGGAAATTCCAGTGAGATGTCTGAATTAAGAGTGACAGTTATGAATAGTGGTGGAGGGTTGCCACTCCGTAATCTGCCTAATGTGAGATCTGCACCCAGCGAACTGAACATCACATCAGTTTTTCTTGCTGAAATCTGATCGATCTGGGTAGGTCATCCTACCAGGCGCTCCTAATATAAATGCTATTTTTATACCCCTCTAGAGATCCTCTTCTGAGGAGTTTGATTACGCGCACTAAAAAAAAAGACCTGTCACATCCAGTCATGGGAACAAAGTTAAATAACTTGCAGACTAGGTGCTTGGAACATGATTGAATAAACTGCTAAACGGTTTAAGATTCAGATTGTCATTAGGAAGCCCTTTCATTTTGATCAATCTTTGTCTTTTCGCTTGGTGCTTTCAAGCGTCTTAGACATCACGGATTGGAGCTTACGCTTGACAGTCTGTCAAAGCTCGTCTGGGTAAGCATCTTCAGATTGATGTACTGTGAGACTGTTGAACCGATTGGATTGTTCAATCTGGAATGCATTGAAAGTTTGATTACTTCAGTTTTGAAAGCTTCTATTAGAGAAGCTGAAAGCAAGACTTGATAATCAAGTAAGTAGGTGTTGCCATGGATGTTAAACATGTGCTCGCTAGTCATTTCGTTTGCTGCAGCAAAGTTGACAAGTCTGTCACCATCAAATTGTTGAAAAAGCAAAACAAATCTGATGACTTCAGATAACTCGCGCTGATAGATACATTCTGGAGGAAAGTGGCAGAAGACAGAACGTGCCTCAGCTGTTGGACTCTCGTAAACTTCAGTTTCCTCTGTTAGAGCATATATGCTGGAGTGGTAACCAAACCATCTGGAACAAGAATAGCGAGTCGATCACCAACCTCAACGAAGTCCTAATCTGCTGGAGAAATCACTTCACCAATCTGTTCACGGCTAACAGCCCTCATCGGCTACTCTTATGCACGTCAATCCAACTCCTTATCACTGACCCCCTTACCCTCCATTTTTTAATAGGTTATCGCTGTTATCAGAAATCCAAAAATAACAAAACTGCAGGCAACGATAACATCCCTGCTGAGATCATCAAGCACAGCGAAAACGTACTAGGGCCTGATCACGTTATCATCCAGGTTTGGGACTGGAGCGATGCAATTCTGATATCATTTTTTTATGAGAAAAGTGGAAAGCACTGCTGTAGCAACTACCATGATATCAACCTGATTGACGTGTCTACTAAAATATTTGCCTCTTTTCTTCTGAGACAATTCAAATCAGAACCAGACCAAACCAATGTGGTGTTTGTTTGCGTTGTGTGCTGAATTCGACTGTCGATTGTGACGCCTTCTGGAAGATTATGCAAGCAGATGGCATTCCGCCTAAACTTCTCAGCCTTCTCAAAGCATACTACTGCTCTACATAATCTCACATATTCATGTTCGGTGAGGTTTCAAATCCTTTCAAAATACAGCCCGGCAATTGAGCAAGATTGTATTCTTACACTTCAATTACACCACTGACCCAGAATGCCGTAAGGGAATTTTCCGCTGTCACAAGGTTGCAACTTTGCCCTAACAGACAAAACACCTATCATCCTCTTGTGAATTTCTTAGTGCCAAGGTATTTGAAACCCTCACCATCATCATAGCCACGAGTCAAATTGGCGCTCACATCAAAGCGCGAATTGGCCTTGCATGTCATGCATTCTGCTAACTTAATTTCCGGCTCTGGTCAAGATCTGAGATCAAGTGCGGGTTAGGGTTAGTAAGTAAAGATCTACCAAATGCTGGTGTGAACGATCCTCCTTTATGGCAAGAACTGGTTGAAGTGTCCGTTCATACTTGCTGGCTGTACTTCCTCTGCGCTGCTAGCACCTAAGGAAGGAAGGATGTGGGGTTTCAGAGAGGTCCCCATTCAATATGGGTGGGGGGTTTACTTAGCAAGTTATCGATATGCTTAGACTGGCTTTCCGGAGTCGAACCTTGACAGAAGTGTCTGCGTGAGGCCCTATGATCGAGAATGCCTCTTCTGACCTCATCCTTCGCCGTTTAGTCAAGACCCATCGTAGACCATGGGGTGAATCTTAGTTCTGACAAAGTGCTGAACCATGCTCAGAAAACTTCCTTGCTCCAGATCCATTTCACGATCTCGACAGGAAATATACAGGGATTTAGTGGAGGGTTCTGCTTCAAATACGCTTAGGGAGAAGCTAGAATGGTCGATGGAGTTGGCGCCGGGTTTGGGGTATCTTAACAATACTGAGTACTCTCTGATCTGGCGATTGTTACAGTCTCAATGGCATATTTTGGCTTACTACTTGTAGATGGAGCCCATAAGTTGCATGTCAAAAAAAAAAAAAAAATGTTCCCTAGGAAAGTTGTTTAAGTTATAAAATGATAGGGAGGGGAGAAGGAGCAATTAACAGTGGTTTAATTATGAGGATCAATTCTGGTGGTAATTGGACCTGGTCTTGTAATGAACACCAATGGCTAACGTTTTTGCTCGATCCCATCATGCAATTCTCTCAAAGGAAGTCACTGTTTCCCATCCGGTTAAAATGACAAGTCCGTTCACCTAATTAGGTTATGACTGCACACACATGATAAATGCCTGAAATAATGAGTAAAGCATGTGATTGCTACTACTTGAATGAAGTGAACAACCATTGATAACAACTTTTTTGTGGGGGGGGGGGTGACTAATAAGTTTACTTTTAGATATTTTTTTCAGCCCACCAGGGTTTTCCGCAAGTCGTAAGAAGAAAAATCTGGTTCAATCATTTTTTTATGTTCATGCAAAATTGGTAGAACATCAGAAATGGCCCAAACCTTTCAGACAAAAACAAATATAACTTTTTTTTTCTTTTGAACAATTTTCATGTATAACTTTCAGTTTAATTCTCTTATATATATATTTTATTTTATTTCCCCCATTTCATAAGATAAATCCACAGAACTTTAAAAATAATGCCTCTCTTTAAAAGTAAAACTGTATGGGGAAAGTGGAACAACCGGAAACTATCACAGTATAGACAGGTCAATATACTGATTGACCCCAAAAAATCGCAACATTTTGTTTTTTGGTGGTTTTGTGCTAGGTTGGGTCTAGTCTACAACATACTAAAAGTTGGACAAGATCCGAATATGGGAAAGTGTCAAATTTCTAATATGACGTTTTTTTTAATTTTTAGTTTTTTTAATTTTTTTTATACAAGTCATTTTCCATTTACATGAGAAGCACAAACTCGGTCAGTTTTCATGATAAATCAATACATCTTGGATTTTTACTCAAATTTCTGGGGTCGATCTTTCACATGAAAAGGGGTTACCAGTGATGCCAAATAAACCCTTATACAATATCAGTGGGTACCCCTACACCCATTACCTTTGTTGTATCCACCCTGATTCACTTACGTCAGTGCTTTTTCAAAACTTTTAACTGGATCATTTTTCATATTGTCACAATTTCCATCTTGGCAATGTCCACATGCACTTGTACATTCTAGTCCGTGCCTCCCGTAGGTACACCTTAGGTTATTGCATCCTTCTGAACAGTTGCAATGAATTATCTGAATCAGTGCATCTGGAGTAGGGCTTTTGTCTGTAATCACTGGGACAAGTTTACTTCCTTCCACCCCCCCCCCCCCACTCAGATGCCACCATTTCATCACTACATCCCATCCACTTCATAATCTGGTAAGTCCGCAAAGAATTAAATTTATAGGCAGAGGGCATTGGTGAGAGTCGTTCTGACGGGACGAACGTCTTAACTCTCGCAACTTTCTTGCTGACAAGATCGGAGCCAAGACTTGCCCAGTATTGGCTACTGCGTCTGATTACGTGAAACTCAAACTGGAACTTTTGATGTACTGCATGTCATCTTTCAAGGCATACATTTTCTAGAGATATAAACGAGCCAACTTCAGATAATTTGGATGACTAGTGGCTGCGAATATTGGCAAACAAGCAAAGACAGCACTGAGATTGAGTTCCCAAGACTCAATGCGATTTGGAACGTTTCATATTGTATGGAAGTTGACGTTACATGATTGGTGGTACACACAGTCTGCAGCATGAAGATCACCACCAAAATATTTGATCTGACCTTAAACAGCAGTGGCCCACTCAACCCCTCTTGTTTTGCAATGAACCAGGAGAGTTTGAGCAAATGCACAAGTCTTCACATGGCAAATCTTTCCCTTGCTTCTTCGTTTAGTCTTTTTTTTGTTTAACTGTCATATCGTCCCAGAGAAACACGAGCGCCCCTCTTTACTGGCAGAGCAGAATCATCCTTTTTTGAGGCTAAAGCAATGTCCTTTTTGTTTATGTGAACACTAGTTCCGGCTTCAACAATGACACCTCTTTCAATACTTGCACGGTTGACACCTGCAGCACCCTTTTCTCGAAGTACCATGGTCTCATCACAGTCCAAATCCCGTTCGCATAAAGGACAAGTTTCTTTACTGGCTGCTGAACTCATGTTTGATCCTGAAAATATGTGTATGGTGATTAGTATGGAGCTAGTGAATTGTTTGTGAGGCCAGTTTTTGATGGGGTAAAACGTGGTCTCTTTGAGTTTTTTTCAGTTGCTTTCTCAGGAATCCTATACCCTATAAAACAATTTCATTTATATACGAAGGTAAGGGGGCCGATTAATTGAAGAAAGTAATAATTCACCATTGGTACCCATATAAAAATAATCACCCATATGCCTGTTTGTAAACCTGGGTGACTGCAATAAGGGGTTTAGGGGTCGGGTACCCCTAGATATGGTATAAAGGTTTATTTGACATCATTGGTAACCCCTTTCATGTGAAAGATTGACCCTGAAAACAAGTAAAAATCCAAGATTTATTGATTTATCATGAAAACTGACAGTTAGTGATTCACATATGAATGGAAATGACTTGTAAACCAAAACAATTTGACACTTTCCCATACTCGGATCTTGTCCAACTTTTAGCATGTTGTAGATTAGACCAGCCTAACATAAACCCACCAATAAATTAATGTTGCAATTTTTCTGAGATAGGGGTACTCTGGCAGTATATTGACCTGTCTAGTAACTATAAATTATATTTTTATTACTTTTCTATAAGAGATAGAAATTTTAAACGACTGTAAAGTGATATGTTAACGAGCATGGAAATGTGAGGAAAAATTAGATTTTTTTTTTTTTTTTTTTCGGGATAAAGTGTTGATAAATTAGATTTTTTTCTTTCTTTCTTGCACGGAAGCATATGGCAAAGATTTAATTTTGTGCTAAAATCGACTAGCAACAAAAGAAAATTTATTTTGGAGAACAAAAACCATCTTTTTAGAATATTGAATGAGGAAATGACCGTTAAATGAAAAGAATCTACCTAGTGGTTAAAATTTGTATAACCTTTTGCATATTTGTAACAAATGGAAATTACTGGTGTCTTGATCTATCAGGCACTGAAGGAAATGGCGAGCAGTATATAGTATGTAATCTATGAAATAGATTGGAATTTCAATTTTCAATAGAAAGAACAAAGATCAATGAATGACATAATTGACTGCTTAAACACAATCAAATATTGTGTAAGCTGCATTAAAATTAAGTCAGTCAGATTTTTCATGTCTAACATGAAAAATCTGACTGACTTAATTTTATATATTAGATATAATATAAATTACAGGGAGGGGGTGCTCAAATTCAGGAGCCATAGTCGAGTGTTGATTCCACAATCCTGGCAGTTTGAGTGACCATATTCTTCCCCCTAAAAAATGCTAACTTTATTAAGTAGATTTGTAGCTTGTAATTATTCCTTATTTTATTTTTCTATTGAAAATTTGTTCAATTTTCTCTCCCTCTTACTCATTTTAACTTTTATTTTCAGGTTATTGGCATTAAGCAGTTATCACAAAGCCTCCTTCCGGCCATTGTGGAGTTAGCAGAGGATACCAAGTGGAGAGTGCGGCTAGCCATCATCGAATATATGCCATTACTGGCCGGGCAGCTGGTAGGTAGACACAATATTAATAGCTTTAGTGGCAGGCTGCCCAGTTTATTGCAGAGTACTTGGGAGGAGGGTATAATGTATCTGGGGGCTGACCCATGATCCTCCTAGTGTTAGTATCATATCCCAAAGCAAGTAGAAGTGCTTTTCTTTTTTTCTTTTTTTTTTTTTTCTCGTCCCCTCCCTTTCCCTATATCTGTGGAAAAGGTGTCTTTGTGTTCTTTCTATCCATACATATTTGTTTGCAACAATGTTTATGTACAATGTGTTTATTTTTCAAATTTATATTACCAACTGGACACAATTTTATTATCTTATTCAGAACCTGTGCCACCTACTGAGCTACTAAATTTGAAAACTTGTATTTATCTTATCTAGTAAAGATGAAGATTCTTTACACTTTACTGGAATAGCTTTAATAACAAAAGCTACATTAAAAAAAGCCAATTGGGTAATTTTATAAAAATAAGTGTTTTTTAAGTTTAGAAATCATTCAGGGCACTAAAAAAAAAAAAAAAATTTTAAAGTACCTGATTGGAGATGAGAGTGAATTGATAAAATTATCACCAATTATTGGTATGTGTTTTTAAACATTTTTTCAAATTTATCTAAGCAAAACATGATCAAATGAAATATTTAATCTGATAAAGTTGTTTTGATTACTGTGATAGTCGGAGATAACCCTCTTTCACAGGTTCGCTTCTTGCAACACGTTACACTGTAAACCATGTGTTCATTCACTCTTTCTTTTTTTAAAAAATTTTTTTATCATAGTTCACCCCAAAAAGGGCAGGCCGCCATTGTAGACGTAAGGGCCTACTGAGAATTAGTAAGTTTTGGGGGTCATCCTAAGTTGGGAGCTGCGCAGCAAGATGTCAGTTTACATTATTTTTAAATTTATGCATGTGATGGGGGGGGGGGGGGGGAGTTCCAGAGTAACTCTCTCCAATAGCTAATTTCCTTGTGTTGCCGACCTCGGCAACACAAGGAAATTAGCTATTGGAGTAGACTTTCCGGCATCTAGGGACCTCCATTGAATGGATGAGACTTAGCTGATTGTCGGGTTGGTCTAGTGTATGGGGGTAGCACTTTCTTTTCTTTTTTTTACAATGCAAAAGTAAATTTGGACTAGAAGTTAATGGTCCAAAGTAAAGTATTGTGGATTTTCCCGTCCCCCTCCTTTATTTCCCCCTTTTCTTTATTTTCTTTCTTTCTTTCAGGGTGTAGATTTCTATGATGAGAAACTGAACTATTTGTACATGAACTGGCTAAATGATTACGGTGAGTGTGCCTTCCACCTTGTTCCTATTATTTTACTTTATTCTTTCACTTGTTTTTCAGGGTGTAGATTTCTTTGAGGAGAAACTCAACACATTGTGCATGAACTGGCTTGTTGACCACGGTGAGTGTCTTATCATCCGGTCCCAGATCTACTACTACTATTTATGAACGACCACCCATTGGTATAAATACTAGTGATTCTTCAACTGACTGCTATGTGTAACAGCATTCATCCACCTCGTATCATAAGTGTATGCACACCATTTCTCTGTGAGTATGGAATTACTCTCGGAAATTGAAAAAGAAAAGAAAATAGGCAATATAATTATTTTGGAAGGTTTTGTTATCCGACAATTTTCTTATTCAAATATTTTAAAAAATATTTCTTTGTCATGTAAAAAGCTATTAAAAGTTAACTGTTTTAGAAATAATTTTTTTTTTTTTTTAATTCTTAGTTTGATATCTTAATCATCTTCTATATAAAATTGAATGTCTGTGTGTGTGTGCCCTATAGAAAAAAATGTTAGAGAATGTAGATACAATATAAAAGTGTATTCTTATATAAAATTCAGAGTAAGTTGATGGGCGTATTCCCGAAT
This sequence comes from Sepiola atlantica, assembly GCA_963556195.1. Lineage (NCBI taxonomy): Eukaryota > Metazoa > Mollusca > Cephalopoda > Sepiida > Sepiolidae > Sepiola > Sepiola atlantica. The sequence goes on from OY744535.1 coordinate 65,723,887, forward strand.
CTATAAACCCATGCCTTAGGGGTCCATGGGGCAGATTTCATCAGGGAGGGGGTCCTTTTCAGTTATTTTTCAATGTAAATTAGTACTAATTTGGAAATTATCTAATGTATTTATGTAATGTAGAGCTACTCCTCAAAAACTAAGCGGCGCATGTCAAAAAGTTGATATTTTTAGCACCGTACATATCCTGGGATCATAATATCTCAAAATCGTAAAAAAACGATTCACTTGCTGAGGGTCAACCGGACCAATTTTAGGGGTCTGGCCAAATTTTTTTTTTTTTTAATATTTTG
>OY744535.1:65729179-65730970 GCA_963556195.1 Sepiola atlantica
ATTATATATATATATATATAATATCTTATTATATATATATATATATAATATCTTATTATATATTATATATATATAATATCTTATTATATATATATATATATAATATCTTATTATATATATATATATATAATAATCTTTTATTATATATATATATATATAATATCTTATTATATATATATATATATAATATCTTATTATATATATATATATATAATATCTTATTATATATATATATATATAATATCTTATTATATATATATATATATAATATCTTATTATATATATATATATATAATATCTTATTATATATATATATATATAATATCTTATTATATATATATATATATAATATCTTATTATATATATATATATATAATATCTTATTATATATATATATATATAATATCTTATTATATATATATATATATAATATCTTATTATATATATATATATATAATATCTTATTATATATATATATATATAATATCTTATTATATATATATATATATAATATCTTATTATATATATATATATATAATATCTTATTATATATATATATATATAATATCTTATTATATATATATATATATAATATCTTATTATATATATATATATATAATATCTTATTATATATATATATATATAATATCTTATTATATATATATATATATAATATCTTATTATATATATATATATATAATATCTTATTATATATATATATATATAAATATCTTATTATATATATATATATATATATCTAATATATATATATTATATATAATATCTTATTATACAGGGTGTTTCAAAAATAACTCAAAAACTATTAGGGGTTGAAAAATGAAATTGGTACCGTTGGAAAGTTTCAAGTTTTGTGGGAATCTTCAAAGTTGCTCAATATGAGCACCATTCGTCACACGGCAGACATCTAGTCGATAGTCCATTCCTGCCAAACGCGTTCCAGCATCTTGACGTCAATGGTTCCCACAACTGCCGTTACTCTAGCCTTTAGTTTGTCAATATCTCTTGGAAGGGGCGGCACATAGACTTGTTGCTTGACAAAGCCCCAAAGGAAAAAGTCCACACGGGGTAAGATCTGGAGACCTAGGAGGCCAGGGCATGAGAACGTCATCACCTCGCCCAGATCTCCCAATCCATCTACGAGGCAGCCTTGTGTTAAGAAACTGCCTTACTCTAAGACTCCAGTGTGGTGGTGCACCATCTTGTTGAAAAATGAAGTCATCAGATTCTGCTTGTTCCAACTGAGCCATTAACCAGTCTTCCAGCATGTTGAGATAGGATTCACCAGTGATAGTTGCCTCTTCAAAGAAGAACGGTCCATAGACACTTTTCTTGGAAATTGCACAAAACACGTTCACTTTTGGTGAATCTCGCTCGTGCTCAAGAAGTTCATGAGGATTCTCAGTACCCCATATGGGAGTGTTATGCTTGTTAACTTTGCCATTCAGATGGAAGGTCGCCTCATCGCTAAAAACAAGCCGGTCATCAAAGCCGTTATCTTCCAACTTCTCTTGCATTGCAATTCAAAAGTCACGGCGAAGTGGCTTATCAGTGTCCTTCAACTTTTGGACCAACTTGAGCTTGTAAGGTACCATTTGCAGTCGTTTCCTTAAGACACGCCAGACAGTTGCTGGAGCAAGCTGAAGTTCCCTGCTGGCTCTTCTCACTGATTTACGGGGGCTCCGCTGAAAGGCTGTCCGAACTTGCTCAACTGCATCTTCTGAAGTTGAAGGGCGACCTGTTCGCTTACTTGGGCACAAACACCCATCTTTC
>OY744535.1:65736170-65958670 GCA_963556195.1 Sepiola atlantica
AAGGGAGTTTTTTTTTTCTTTTTTAGGGGGTGGCTTGTCACTTAGATTTAAGGTTAATGGTACGACACGTTCAAGAGAAGGCATTTTTAGGAGGTTGGCTTGTCACTCGGACCTAGAGTTAGTGGTAGAGTAATTTATTTTATGTTTTCAGCTTGAAAAAATATATTGGTGTTCACACGTAATTGCCTAAAAATAGAATTATATTTATTTTTTTCTAATTGGCGACTAGAAAGTCGCTACTACTAGAAGTTCGAAAGTTGAGTGAAAACCAGTATTTCTTGAAGTAATTTTTTTTTTTTTTTCCAAAGTCTGTAAATGAATTCTACAAAGCTTTATAAGCTTTACAAAGCTAGTTTATCGCTAGCTGCTGTGGATTGATTGTTATATCAGTAATACTAGCAGCCATTGTTAACTTTCGCTCAAAAGGGGACAATATTTTTACGATACGGTAATTTAAAATTACTACTACCGAAAGACAAAACATACAATTATAATTGTAATGCATAAAAAGATTGATTTATTTACTAGTTGGGGTACAAAAAATTTTTTTTTAAAAATATTTGATACATGTCATGTTTATTTTTAGATTACAAAAAATAATGGAGCAATTAATTTTGTATGCCGACAATAATTGAAATTGATATTTTTCCTGATTGTTTTCCAAATTACATGTTTAAATTTCTCGAATAAAAGAAGGTGGGGGGGGGGGGGTAACAAAACTAACGTAAATGGCCTAAAATGGTGGTAACATTTTTATGACTTTATTTGTTGAAAACTCTTAAAATATATAATGTAGATTATTATTTATTAATGCATGTGAAAGGATATTCATTTCCGAACAAAATGGTGGTATTTTGACGACTTAAAGTGATTTGTTTTTTGTTTTTTTAAATTTGACTATTTTAGTAGAACTACTTTAAAATCTGATCCAAACCGTTTTATGCTCGATGGGTATTGCTACTTAAACTCAGTATTCCGTTATTTGTTAAATCTGAATTAGGGAGTGGTTTGTGATTAGCTTATGTTTACTATGTGAGAAGAACATTATGTGTTTTATAAAGGAATAAGCGATGTAAAATGTACTATTACCGTGTGAAATAATTTCACCGGTGAAATGAGTCGCGTCACAGGACTGAAATGATAGGGGGAAATAAGTTTGCTACCCTCTCAGTCGAATACGTTTTTGGGAGAGAAAGACTTTGGGTCTTAAAGTAATTTTTAATGTATGATTGAATTTATTGAAAGTTTCTGTAAACATGCTCGGATGAAGGAAGGTGTGAGTTTCTTAGCTAAGGGTGTATTATTGTTTTCTGGCTACCCTAGGAGAAAATAGATGGGGGGGGGGGTATCAAGTCTACTTTATATAGAAGATTGCTCTAAAAACTCTTTATCATATAAAACTTATTTTTTCACACTGGTTTCTCTTTGATATTAAAGCCTTTTCATTCTGTCTTCTGGTCGCTGCAATTTTCAGCTTTAAAGGCTTCATTTTCTGTTTAGGACCCCACCTGACCCATATTCTGAATCCAAATCTTACCTTTCCTACTCTCTTCATAATCTGTATAAAGTGGTGTGGCCTAAGACATCACTTAATACTTCATTAAATTGCATAGACCTGTATTTTAGAATGAATAGCATCTCAATTTTCATATTGGTATTATCTCCAAATGTACTTTCATAACTGGTTAGATCCATAATGGTCACAAGAATAATTAGCTTAGCTGGACCCCTGAAATACGGCAGTTGAGTTTTTGGGGTTTTTTTCTGATAAAGTTGAAACAGAATTTTCCATATGAATCTTGCTTAGATAAAGATCTGACATAAATTATGCATTACAGTTTTTATGTAATTTTAACATAAAATGTTTTCTTTTTCAACTGGTATTTAGCCAAAAGATCCTGTGTAAACACTTTTTTGAATTTATTTTTAAGGAATTATTGATTCTTTTGTAAATTCCTTGTAAAAAATAACTGCTTTCTTTAAAATTGCTGTAATGTGAAGATTATGAAATCTTCATAAGAGCCGTTACAAATACAGGTAATGCAATGAAAAAGTTTCAGATGGCTACTAAAATGCCATCGTCTGAGTAGGCACAGGAATTATTTTGCTATCGAAAGATAGAAGTGTTGAGTGCATTCACAATTGGATCAACAAAAATACTCTAAGATTGCTGTCTACGATTACATAATGGTTCTCATTTTTGGTATGTTTCAAACTTGTGGTATTCCCAAATGGTCACCCATCTTATTACTAACCCTAACCTTAATGTTTAACTTTTAAATCTAATGAGAACCGATGTTTCAACTTGATGTACATTATAAATCTATCCACATACCAACTATTGGATGAAGTGCCAATAGGGCAAACTAGACTCTCAAGCCAATAAAGGCTAGGGGTAGTGAGGCTGGAGATTGTGCAACCCACGCTTTATAATAAAGTTTAGTATTCTATTTATTGTTTTGACATGACAATGGGCAGTACAACTGAGACTAGACATTCCTCTGAACAGATAGCAAGCCTGTCTTGGAACCAGTTGCTAAAAGTAAAAGATTTTATAGGTCCTGCATCAATTATGATTGGGCAATGTTATCTCCCTTTTATAAAAATGGCAAAAACACTGGCTCAAACATGCAGCTTATGGTCTTTCCCTTGTGGATGCAAGTCTGCAGCTTCTTTACAACCATAGCTTTGATGAAACCCACTCCGTATACTTATTGTGACTCGAGTGAATAAAATGGTGCCATTGTGTTTAAATTAATTTTGTGTAAATAGAATATTTCATTTAGTTTGAATTCACCAACCCTGTAGACACACAAGTATATTTGTATGTATAGGATTCACTCCTAACCTAATTAACCGATCATTAGGAATTTTGGAACATACAAGGTGTTAGACATATTGATGATATTTTTATATTCTTTCATTTCAGAACCATTTGAAATATTTAATAGTGATAAAGTGCAACGGATAGCTGTTTCTGTGTACTATTTGTGTTTGAGAGCTGGAGACCATAGCCGAGTGGGAAGCTGCGAAATATTGAAAGAGAATGACCTCACCCTTATGCCGAGCAACTGTTCCAAAATTCATAATGACTGGTTAATTAGTTCAGGACTGAATACAAATATATAAACATGTACACATACTTGTGTGTGTCTACATTGTTAATGAATTAGACCTAAATTAAATATTCTATTTGATTTTCTCGGACATTTGTAAAAATGAGTCATTTTTTTATCGTAAACCCTCTTCCCCCCCCCCCCCACACACACACACACTTATGAGTTTTCTGAATTAGGCAGCTTGACCCAGAAATATGGTTGTTCATCAGAGGGCAAACTTTCTTCTGATCACTGAAAACATCAGAAGTTTCATGATAACCCAGGAATTTTGACAATTTAGTTCCAAAGCCTCTACGAGTTGTCTTGAACTGATCGCCTTATCCTTTAGAATTCATGTTGAGACCCCCACATGTCGTCAGTGGATCACAATTACGGTTGTGGGAGCTCAGAATATCTTTGTATGCAGTAAAGCGGGACCTTATCAGTTGATGGGAGCCATCTCTACCCAGCCATGACAATAAGAGTAGTGTTCAGTAGAGATGAAGAAAAACTGTTTATTTATAATCTAGTCATAAATTTGTGGAAATTGGATTAAACACTTTCATTTGTTTTACATTAACTTAGTTTTTGTTTATTATAGAAAAATAATTTAAACAAAATCTTGAATGTATTTGTATTGTAAATGATGTTAATGACATTAGATTTTATTTATTTTTTTAATCCTGTTCATTTGCTATTTGCCCACCTCCTCCTTCCCAACCTAAATATTTTTGTTTCTTGTGTTTTTAGTTTATGCTATTCGGGAAGCTGCTACTTTAAATTTAAAGAAGCTTGTTGAGAAATTTGGCGTTGAATGGGCTCAAAAGACTGTGATTCCAAAAGTGCTGTATATGTCACGAGATCAGAACTATCTGCACAGAATGACTTGTCTTTTTTGTATTAATGTAAGTATCGGAGTTAACTTTTTTTTCTTTTTTTTTTTTTATAGTAATAAAAGCAAATTGATAAGATTATCCAGAATTAGAATTCAAAAAAATATTTTTAATTTATTATATATAAATAATTAAAAAAAAAAAAAAAATAATAATAATAAATAAATATCTTAAATTTTAATTCTTTGCTTGGTCGCAGGGTGTCTGGGAAGCTTAGTTTTAATTTACAATGTAGAACTGGATCGCAACCCCAGAAGTAAACTGATCTGAAAAGTCTTTTTTCACCGAAAATGCTAATTTTTTTTATCCTAAAAGAATAAATATGATAAAGTCATTCAATTAGAAAACGATAAGTCAATGAAACGTCCTTTTGCAAAGCAATATGCAAATTAATTAACCTTAGTGCATTGATCACGTATGCATAAGTATATTCAAAAGCTATTTTGGTGTTTTAATCTCGCTGCCAGCGAGATAAATGGCCCAATTTATAATTATATGTATATATCCTAGCTGTGCTTTCCTGGTCTTACAGAAAAATAATTTTAAAAATATTCTATCAATAGTACAAAAAAAAAATAAGTATGTATTATTCGGACTGCTGTTCTCACGTTGAATGTTCTCACATTTCAATCGATATAATCTGACTGGATAGCTTACTCTTGTTTTGTCAGCCATGATCGGGTAGAAATCTTGTACCATTTTTAATTGTATTCTTATCGCCCGTACTGAGGATTGAACAATCCACCTCCAGAAGACTCACTTAGAACTGATTATAACTTATCACTTTTGTCCGTTGTGCTACTTCAATTCAATGTATATTTATTAATTAGTTATGTTTAAGTGAGAAAGATGTGATCTCATAATTAAACATAAATGTTTTTTTGGTGACTAGTGTTTGCATAATACCATTATTTAATGGAACTTAGAAGGCTAGGAACATCGAAAATCTAAATGGTGGAAAATTAAGTCTGTGATTTCTGAATGTTTTCAACTATTATTGTTGGCAAACTAAATCATTAACTTTTTGCTGCTGTTAAAAGAATTCAATGATTTATTTTGAAGAGTGTCACTCCTTGAAGTATTTGCTATTTTATCTTTGTATGTTAATTTTTATACGTCTACATATATTTTAATAGCTGCTGGCTGATGCCTGTGGTGCAGAAACCACCATCAAGTTAATGCTTCCCACCATTTTGGGTATGGCTTCTGACCCTGTGGCAAATGTCAGATTCAATGTTGCAAAGACGGTGCAGAAGTTAGGTCCGATGTTTGATCAAAAGTAAGTCTATGCAAATAAGTTGTTTTTTTTTTTTCTTTTTTTTTCTTTTTTTTTAATTACATGTATATTTGGTCTAAATCAAGCTCCCCCTGCTGACCCTTGATGGGAAGGGAGCAACAGTCATATTTTGACGTGATTCTCAATCGAAATACAATAATTCTCTTTAATGCTGTAATTCCCAATAATTCATAATTCTGGATGGCAATACAGTGTATCACAAAAAAAAATAAAAATACTATCTAAATAGATCTCTTAAGAAAAGCATGTCTGTTCTTCACCTTTTATTTTCGCATGGTCAGTGCTGTTGTCTTATTTCTCTCTTGTGTGGGGTTTCATACATTTAAACGACTACTAAAATCTAAACTTCTAATCCTTTCTTTCCATGCAGATGATGACTACCATTTTAGGTTGCTTCTGACTAGCTTAAAAGGGTACATGATGAGTCTAAATGGTCCTATCTAGCAGGACTGTACATGTATTTTGCTCACTAGCATTTAAACTAAATCTAATTTTGAATTGGTTCTCTTTATATTTGTCCTTTCCTTTTCATTGACCTTCTTTATTTATGCTTCTATGGACATCTCTTCTTTTAATTAATAATCTCATGTCAACATTAAAAGAAGAAAAATGACTTGTTTCTCCATCTCTTCTGAACACGAGTCTTTTTCATTTTTAACAGTGTTTTTCTTTGTTCTTCCTCCTGCTGTTTTGGAGCATTTTCTGTTTGACAGTTAAGTGATGCCAAGATGGGCATCCATATCTTTATAATAAATTTTCCCCCTATTTCATTGACTATTATAGCTCTGTAAACACTAGCTGTATATAGAATTCTGCTATGATCACAATTTAGGCCGATTCTTGATGCATGTTTCATTCAATTTCAGTAATTTCTATTTTTTTCCCAGACTCTTTTTTTTTTTTTCATATCTTGAGTTGTTTGATTAAACGATTTCACTGTCATTCATATCATCCTATTCTGGAATAACTAAGTGCAATTTACAAACAGAAAAAAAACATTCAAACATGGCAACACTAAAAAAAAAAAAAAATCCTGCTAGATAGGGGCATCATCATTGAAGCTAACATTTAATCCTATTTTCTTTCATTGGCTTTCTTTAATTTTTCTTTCACAACTAAGAATTATTAAAACTTGTCATTTCCAGTCAGCTGATATGTTCCCTTTCCGTTAGATTTCTTTTTTAAATTACACCAGCTGCTAAGATCGGCCGAGAAGTTCCCTTTTATTTCATTTTATTAAAAATTTTTCTCATGCATTGACATTTTTCACTTTTCTATTGTTGTTGTAAATAATTAGCTTGTTTAAATATTTGTGCGTATGCACTGTTCCTTCATTTGCATATTGCATTTTTGTTGCTTGGTTTTCCTAGCAACCATGTAACGGCTGTAGACCTACATTGAGACAGAAGTGCTGAAAGAGAGGAAAGTACTTTGCCTGTTTTATCTAGGAACGGGTGAGCCAGAGCATCAAATATTCGGATGGTTGGAAGTCACCTACGATACAATGGATTTAGGTTTTATTCATTATTTTCGCTAAAGATAAAAAAATAAATATTTGCGTTAACCCTGGAATTTTTGCCAGTCATGTTAATTGTTCTGGGTATGATCTAAAATGACATCTGATAGTGAAACTCCTTAATTGCATTTTGACCTGGAGTTGTACCTGTCAAGCTCCCATTTCTATGTTTATAATAATCTGCTCCTTTTTAAAACTGTTTCATTTATTACAACAGAAGCCACATTTCTGCATTATACTTACACCCTTTTCTTATCTTTAGTACAATCCAGTCCCAGTTGAAACCAACTTTGGAACAGCTAAAGAATGATGAAGATGGAGATGTTCAATATTTTGCAATTGAAGCTATAGAAGGTAGGATCTCATTTTGTATATTTTTAATATCTTAAATTCTAGTGAAATACAGAATTTATATTTTTCACAATGACGATTAACATTCCTTAAATGGAAGTTAGTGACAAAGATTTTTTTTTTTTTTTTTTTTGTTAGGGCATAGGTTTGTGCAGATGTTTACATTTGATTTGATCCTTTTCTCCTTACCAAATTAAATTCAAAGAAATTTGTCCAATTGAAGATTTAAAAGAAAAAAGAAATTTGGTCACTTTAAGGGCATTTTGTTGCTTTCTAAAATAGAATTCTCTCTATTATGTTATACTAGCAGATATGCTCTCTCCGGTCACATATTTTTTGCTAGCCTGAGAGAACGAGCAGATACTATCCTCCCCCTTTTTTTTCCTAATGCTCAAACTTTTCTTCTTTTTTTTTTTTTTCTAGCATTAAAGCTTTCCTAAAATGAAAACTAAACCAATATAATAATCATTCAGGTAAGTATTTTTTTGTTTTTGTTAAATGGAAAATATTTTGTAAATCAAATAAACTTTATATATTTTGATACTTTCTGTACTCCATGCTTTAAATAGAATAGAAAAACTTTGCACATGCAATAAAAACATTCAAGGTGTTGGAAGAATAGTCACTTATAGGTGCTTATAGTAGCAATACACATGAAAAAATTTAAATTGCTTAAAATATCTCAATGGCATATATAAAAAGAGCTTGATGATCTAAGAATCTTTTAAAATTTTTTACATCTGACTAAAAATAAGGAAGTTATGACTATTTTTGTGCCTCACACGATTGGATATTTTCCCCTCTTTAAGACCATATGCGTTTCGTCACATTTTTTACACTAATTTTTCAGTAAAAATGTTATCTTTGTTAAAACACAAGATTAAGCAATGAAATTTATCATATAAGTGTATTTTTGTACACGGAATCAGAATGTGCCACTGAAAATCTCCAGAAATTAATGGTTTCCAAGTAACTTGCACTGAGTGCACATAAATATGCTGCAATACCTTAAAAATACCATGTATCCATTAAAAGAAAGAAGTTAGAACTCAAAGTTGAATTGTAATACATTTTATGTACAAGAAACTAAAATCTAATACTAGGACTGTTTAAAAATGAATATATTGCAAGATTTCTTTGGCATTATTGTAGATTAACACCTTCTGCTAACTCACCCCCTTACCTCCCCAAAATATGAGATTCTATTTTTTTTTATTTAACACCCTGAAAAACTTGGCAGAAAGAAAGAAACAAAAACAATTATTTTAGAATTTAAAGTAGGGATCAGTTTCACATAAAATAATCCCCCATTTCAAGGCCATTCTAGCGTTTTAGGACAGTTAATTTTTTCTATGGGAGATAAATCCTGTGCGTTTTTCTTGTTTTTTTGGGGGGGTTTTGTTTTTTTTAAACGATTATGAGGGTCTTTGTAGGAGGAGGGGGGGGGGGGGCTTACCACTTGAACTTCAGGTTAGTGGTAGGGCTAGGGGCAATTAAGTGTGAACACCCTGAAAACTTAGCAGAAAGAAAAAAAAACAATTCATTTAGAATTTCGAGTGGGGGATTAGTTTCACATATATTTAATGTAGAATAATTCACCATTTCCGGGCCATTCTAGCGTTTTAGGGCATTAATGAATTTTTTTCTATGGCAAATAAATCCTGTGCGTTTTTTTTTTTATAGGTGTCTGCTTTATTTTTCTTAGACGATTGTCTGGTTTTAGACGTAATCGTCTAAAAAAAAAAAAAGTAGAATCTTAATTTTTTTTTAAATTGGCGACTAGAAAGTCATTACTACTAGAAGTTAGAAAGTTGAGTGAAAACCAGTATTTTTTAAAGTATTTTTTATAAAAGAACCAAATAGGATTAACTTTTTTAAGCACAAGAATTTTTGTCTTATTTTTACAAAGCTTTACAAGACTAGTTAGCTGCTGCTGATTGATGGTTATATCAGCAATACTAGCAGCCATTGTTGACTTTCGCTCAAAAAAAAGGACTTTTCGGATAAGGTAATTTATAATTACTACTACGGAAAGACAAAACAACATACAATTATAATTTTAATGCATAAAAAAGTAAAATGATTGATTTACTTACTAATTGGGCGACGGAAATGTATTTTTCAAAAATGTTCAACCGATGTCGAGTTGAAGGTTTATTTTTAAAATTTCAAAAAAATGAATGAGCCGAATTACTTCGTACACTAACAAACATTAAGTGATGTTTCTCCTGACTAGTTTCCAAATTTCAGGACGAAATTCCTCACACAGCAATGGTACGAGACTTTTAAACGAAGCCCCCCCCTTAAAAAAGAAATTGACGTAAATTGCCGAAAAATAGCGTTAACATTTTTTTGTCTTTATTTGCTCAAAACTCTTAAAAATATAATGTATATTATTATTCATGAATGCACCGAAAGGATATTCATTTCCTAACAAAATTATGGCATTTTGAGCACATAAAGTGCTTTAGTTTTATGACTATTTTAATAGAACTACCCTCAAATCTGTGATTATCCAAACAGTTTTCTGGTCGATGTGTATTGCTACTTATAGCCATTTTTTTTTTTTCCATTTTGGGTCTATTCAAAACATGTTTGAGAATTTAACTTTGTCTTTTTTTTTTTTTTTTTTTTTTTTTTTTTTTTTTCGATTGACAAGCCCATCTCCTAAAAATACCTTATCTTGAACGTGTCATACCATTAACCTTAAATCTGAGTGACAAGCCACCCTTTAAAAAAAACTCCCTTAATCGTGGCCTACGTAATGTAGTAAATTAGTTCACTATTACGATGACCACGCCTTAACCCTAGGTTCAAATGGCAACCTCCATCCAAAACAAAACCCCTTCCTTAACCTTATCATTAACCCTAAGACCGAGTGGCAAACTCCCCACCTCCTCCCACAAAGACGTTCCAAAAACTACACATTGTCTACCCCCCCCCCCCCCCCCTTCTCAAAAACCCAAGAAAAACGCACAGGATTTATCTCCCATAGAAAAGGTTAATGCTCTAAAACACTAGAATGACCCTGAAATGGGGGATTATTTTACATTAAATTTATGTGAAACTAATCCCCCACCATAAATTCTAAAATTGTTCTTTCTGCCAAGTTTTTCGGGGTGTTCACATGTAATTGCCTAAAAAAAAAAGAAGTAGAATCTCATGGGGGGGGGGGGGTTAACAGAAGGTGTTAATCTACAACAATGCCAAAGAAATCTTGCAATATATTCATTTTTAAACAGTCCTAGTTTCTTGTACATAAAATGTATTACAATTCAACTTTGTAACTTTTTTTTTTTTTTTAATGGATACATGCAATTTTTAACGTATTGCAGCATATTTCTGTGCATTTACTGCAGATTACTTGGAAAACATTAATTTCTAGAGATTTTCAGTGGCATATTCTGATTCCTTGTACAAAAATACACGTACATGACAAATTTCATTGCTTGATCTTGGGTTTTAACAAAGATAACATTTTTACTGAAAAATTAGTGTAAAAAATGTGACGAAATGCATATGGTCTTAAAGAGGGAAAAATCTCCACTAGTGCGAGGCATAAATTATTTTTATTCAGATTTAATAAATTTAAAAAGATTGATTCTTAGATAAACAAGCTCTTTCTATATATGCCATTATTGAGATATTTTAAGCAATTTAAATTTTTTCATGTTTATTGCTATTTTAATACTTGAGGATTTTTTTCCAACTATCAACAAAAGATTAAATGACTAATTTAAACAAGGCATTCTGGTGGACCACCCTGTCAGTGGAACCACAAATTTGCAGACTGCAACCCCATCGAGAGGGGGTCATGTTTTCTAGAAATGTAATTATCCTATCTATATGATACCATTAAGTTTCTTTAACTTGTATTAAACCCAACTTATGTTTATAAACCACATCTATTACAGGGATGCGAGTCCCCCCCCCCCCCCCCCGTTTTTTTTTCCCAAAGAAATAGCTATAACTTTATGTCCTTATTTTTTTTCTCCCATTTGATTTGATTTTATTTCACTTTCGCTCCGTGTCTTTTTTTTCCTCTTCCTTATTCTGTAATGTTTTGTCTTTCCTTGCTTGGCCTAGATTTTCCATCTCTTTGACTTCAAAGTAGGTAGAAGACTTGTTTCCTCAATTTAAAAGATCAGTCGATACATTTTTTTTAAATTAAAAAAAAATTTTTTTTAAGCTGCCTGTGTGATTCAAAGTTGTTTATAAGTATAAAAGTAATATTTCAAACTTAATTTTCAGGACAATAGGTTAAATACAAATTTTGACAGGCGTATTATGGAAAATGTTTAAAATTTATTCATGTAACTAAGTAATTTACAAGTCTTCAGTAGAATTCTTGATACTTCCAACCAAGAACATCACTTGGTGCATTGAAAATCACTATCGTTATTATTTGTTTCCTGTTCTGCACACCTTCCTATATTGTCCCTAAACGAGTCTTTAAAACACATCTATCATATCGTTCTCATAGTATTTCTCTCCATGCAACACATATCCTCAACCCTCACTGACCAGTCAGCTGTAACTTTAATGTAAAATGGTTGAATTTTATTGAATTTCTTTTGCTTTTGTTGTTTTTATTTGTAAATGTGATTTGGGGGCAAACAATCTATTGAGTGCATTTTACATCAAAATTATAATCTCCCCCTCTTAAAAATTACCGGTAAGTCTTTTTAAAAAAATTGAAATATTTGGTGTTCGATCGTTATAATAATCCAGGTTTTTTTTCTCTTACAAATTAAAAATTGAATCTGTAAAGTTTGATTTGTAGAAGTCCTGTTTTTCTAAGTAAAATAGACTCTTCTTATGGGTGGTTATTTTTGCTTTTTTTTTGTTTCTTTTGTTAGAAAAATGATTTTATATTAATTTATTTTTCAGTTTTTTCTTTCAACTTTTTTTTTTCTTTCTCTGGTCTGCAAGTTCCGATAGGATGAAAGCTTTGACTACCACCACAGCCAAGCGGCGTTCTTCATACCAGTCATAAGCAGCAGCAGTGCATACCATTTTTGGCAGCAGCAGCCGCTGCCTGCCCAAACTCGCCTCCCCCATAATTATTATTACTCTAATTATAAACAGAGCAGAAGACTTGACAACATAAATCACTTGCAGGCCAAAACACCTTTTCTTTTTCCCCACCTCCAACACTAGACCCTGTATCCGCCTTTGCTGAGGATTAGGGAGGGGGTAGGTGTCTATCTTGGTACTCTGCTGCTATAGACTTGGTCACCAGAATTCTTCTAACCAGGACACAAGCTCTACAAGAGACTCCAGTTTGGTCAACTTTTTTTTTTACTTGAAATAGGAAAACAAACAAAATAAAAAAATTAAAGAAAAAAAAGTGAAAAAAAAAACAAAAAACTTTTTAATTTTCTTTTTATTTATTTATTCTTTTTCAATAGCTTTTAAAATTTTATTTGGATTTTTTTTCTTTTAAATCCTTCCAATCCCCATCCCACGAAATTTAGTTTGTTATACATTTTATAGGTTAAAAAAGTTTCTCCTACACCCAAACCCTTATTATATATATATATATATATATATATATATATATAGATATATATGAGATTCTAAATTTAAAGGTTTTAACCAAATTATTAAATTTAAAAACAAAATTCATAAAAACTTTTAAATAATGGAAAACTTTTTTTTTTTTTTTTTTTTTTTCTTTTCTTTTCCTCCAACCTTTTTGATTTGCATTCATCTTCCCAAAGTAGACAGTCGTGAAGGTTTAAAGTTTCAACCTGGAGAGGCACATCATTTTATTAATAAAATTGAATGTTGATAATACATCATTGGTTCTGTTGATGCATCCTAGTTTAAATTATTTTTATTGAAATTGAAAAATAAAATAGACAAAATAAAAAAACAAAATTTTCAGATCATAGAAAGTTTCATTAGAAATCAATTTTCTACAACTTGTACAACTTGAATGCTGCTACTAATGCTATTAAATAAAGTAAATGTCTTTATTATGACACCCAATCTATGCTTGCTTTTCATGAACCAAGTTCTTTTTTCTTAGGATTGTTTTGTTTGCATTTTCTATTAAAGAAAAGGTGTGATTAATTTCAGCCTATTTTCTTGTGACCATGCTAAAAAAAGGTAAACATAAATTTAGTTAAAATGTTTTTGTTGAGCAAAAATAAATCTATTACTAAAACTCTGAAATTGTCTTTTTGATTGTATTAAATTTGTTGGCTATCCAAATAAAAGCGGTAGTTGTCACGGCTTAATTAAACAAAACAAAAAAAAATTTCAATTTCTCTGCATCGAAAATAAACCTTTTTGTAAATTCTTTTAAAAATATAAATTGTTTTTTTAACTTTGTCTTCTATTATCAAGACAGAAAATTACATGGAATTGACAATTATTTGAGGTAGAAAAGGTAATTTAAAAAATTTTTTTTTTACTTATTCCTGCTCAACAAAAATATTCGTAACATTTATTTTAAACTATTAACTGTTGTATTGTTTTAGCATGGCCCCTGGGTTTTGCGGTCAATGACACCAAATAGCAGGCATAAATAAAAAAAATTATGGATAGAATTCTGAAAACTTTATTTTTATTTTTATTTTATTTATTTATAATATAACAATTTCTCATAGTGACATATCTAAGTATTCTCCTTGTCCTGTTCATTTGTTGCTAATACTCGATTGTCATTCGAAAGAACTTCTCTCCAACAATATCCATATTTGTTTTTGCCATCTGTTTGGCTATCCTAAATACTTTGTTCTCTTGGTCATCCCTATATCTCGAAACCTGGCTTTCTCAGCCTCCTTCTTGACTTCGTATATTACTCTTCTTGCCTCCTTCTTTGCCTCCAGATACACATCTTTATTCACTAAGCCTTTTATCCACTGAGCCTTTTATCCACTGACTCCTACACTTTTGCTTTTCTTTGATACACTTCAACTCTCTCAATCCACCACCTTGGGGACCCTTTTGTCGATTACAAGTCTGGTCTGTTACCTCCAGCAGTATCTTTCAGTCTTCTACTGTTCTTCCACACTTCCTGTAGTGGATCTGGTAGCCGAACCTCCATCATTTAGTCTCTAAACTCATGTTTCACATGTTCTTCAAACAATCTTCGCACGAGCTTTCTTCAGCATGAAATTGCAAGTACTGTCACGATTTCTTCATCAGGTATTACTTTCACACCACATTTTGTCTTTTTTTTTTTTTTTTTTTTTCCCCCTTAATCTACTTACATCTTCCTACGTAATGAGATGTCTTTCCTTTTTCCTAAAAAGGTTTCAGCAACCAACATGTCACTTGCAAGACCAAATTTTAAAATTCTTTCTCCTGTATTCCTATCACCATGTCCATTTCCTCCATGCACACCCTCAAAATCACCAGGGGTCTTTTCAACATGACCATTCTAATCTTCTACAAGTACTTCCTCATCAACCTTACTAGTAAGTCATAACTCCTTCATTCACTCAAGTGCATAAACAGATTTTTTTTTATTTTTTAACATAGTTCACCCCAAACAAGGCAGGATGCCACTGTAGATGTAAGGGGCTACTGAGAAAAAAGAGGGGAGAAGATTGGGATCTGCGCAGCGAGATGTCTGTTTACATTAGTTTTAAATTTCTGCATGTTTGTACTGTCGGGGGGGGGGGGGGGGGGCAGGGAGGGAGTTCCAGGGGCCAGCAGCAGCACGAGGAAAGGAGCTATTTGAGTAGAAGGTTCACTGACGTCTGAGGACCTCCAGTGTATGAATGAGATTTAGTTGATTGTCGAGTTAGTCTAGTGAATTTATGTCGGGTAGCGAAATCATCGGAGCATAATCCATTGAAGTAGCTAGGTGATTACCTACCAAGGCTAAAGAGTGCTTCATCTGCCCTTTTGGATTTTGAAAAGAAGTTTTTCCATCAAAACAAAAATGGGAAAGCATTGTTTGTATTTTGTTATTTGTTTTTTTTCTCTCAGGAACCAAGAATTAGTACAGATTCCAGTTCAAAAAGATGCACTTGAAGGTCATAGGTTACATCGGTCGAAGTGTTGTGAATATAACGATCAACATGAATAGTTCACATAATACAAAATTTAAATTATTTGCACAGAAAAATTCTTTCAATCATAATTAAAAAATATTTAATCTTATTAAGTTGTTTACTAATACAAAATGATACATAAACTGTTTCTCAGACAATCCCTCCTCTTACTAGTTTTGTGATATTAGATTTTGAGGTTAAAAAAATATCTTTAATTAAATTGGTAAAACAATGCAAATTTACATTTTAAATAAATGATTTTGTAAACAAATATTTATGAAGAAAACCAATTATATATTCAGTAAAAAAAAAAAAATTGAATGCTTAACATTGAAGAAAAAGTTTATTTCATATGTAATAATGGAATATTTTCAATGTTATGGATAAAAAGTGTTTATAAACACAAATTTAGTCTATTCTATAAAATTACTTTTGAATTAATGCATTATTCAAATATCTCGGATTTCTTTTTTTTATCTAGAAAAAAAGTGCTTTAAGAAAATGAGGCTTTTTAAGTGGTCAGTTTTGTTTGGCAAGGGTTTTATTGTTTTCCTACTTAAGCTGAGTAATTATTCAAATTGGAGTGAAATGTGCATATTTTGAAAGTCTATCGATTATGCTTTGTGTTTATCAGTAATTAAAGTGTAATTATGATCCTTAATATAGCATCTATTTAAGTATGAAATACCATTCAATACATATGAAGAACCATGCTGCCCCACTCAATGACCGTCAATCCCAACATTGTGTGTCCTTGTCTTCGTCGTCTATCCACTGACGAATCGTCGAGGGCACAGAACTGGTCCACAAGTTAAATAAAAGAAACAACTATCGAAAGAACACATACATTGTGTATAAGTTAGTTGGCACTATGAGTGTGTGTGTTACACATTGTTGTTACTCAAGTCGTCAGCTCATCTCATCACTTGCTAAACCGTTGCCAAGCTTTGTTTGCGACCTGCTCTCGAAAGAAGCTGACTTCAAACTCCGATAATTCTTCTGTCGAGGCTACGACCGCCACTAGGTTGATCAGTCCATCTCATCGTTTGCTTGGCTAGATCTACTCTCCCTTAAAGCCGACACTAAACTGAATCTCTTCCGAGTCCCAACCTCGTCAACTTTTTGCAGTAAAACCGTCCTCTGTCGTAAAACCAACCACGTTGTCGTAAGACACTGTCACTCCTAAATATATTATCTCCTTTGTCTTAGTCATGGACAAGACCTTGGCCTTGAACAATAGAAATTGTGTGCGTTCATGAGTCGTTTCGTATTTCTGACCGGGCCCCGACCTTTGCGACATCCATAGTGTCACACACCTCCCATGCCCAACTTGTCATTCATTATATAAATTACAAAAGAAAAATTGTTACATAAGATAAGAAACAAAATCATACATTCATATTACCTAAGTTTAGAAGCGGCAGAGACATGACAAACAAAAACCGACTGAGTGATCTCCAAACTGGAATCACAAGGAGGCATTTAACCCTCTCTCCAGGCCAAGGATATTTGAGTACTCTTAAAAAATATACAACAAAGCAATTCCTTTTTGGACAGGCTCCTGTCCACTGGTACATGCTTCCCATACCAGAGAGAGGAAATCAACCTCGCCCCTCCATTGCGGTAGAAAAAAAACAGGAGGAATTTTAAACTCGCCTCCCACCAAGAGGACTTTATCCACACCTCTTATATAAACAAGCATTCCGCCATTTTCTTCCACAATAAAACCATGTCTTTTCACAATTTTGCACTGACAAACATGAAACAGTGTCTCTCTCCAACAACAAATGACATTTTTTTTTTTCATAAAAATACAAAATCTCTACCGTTTCTATTTCTTTCTTTTTTTCTTTTTTTTTTTTTAACAACTCCTAAAAAAACATAACTAATATATAACACATGGGTCTTTTTTTCCTTCTTTCTGATTGTGTCTTTCTTTTTATTCCAACACAACAATGTTAATCAAAACAATCAGACCCATATCCTAAAGCAAATACAATTGTAACATAATACATAGAAGTCTCTTTTCTTTTTATTCTAATTGTCCCCCTTTTTTTTTTTTTTGTTCAAGTGAGGGTCTCTCTTCCTTCTCCGTACAAATCATCAGCTTACCTCCCTTATTTTACATTTCCCATCATGTATCATGGACCATCTTTGATGAGAAAAATCGCATTACACTCTCAGATTCCTGACTTATCCCAGCTAACATCTACCAAAATCACCAACTGAGTTAACTTCATACTAACCAATTACACAATCTCTAACCATTTTAAACTTCCCCCATTTTGCTTAGCATTCATCCACTTTCCGGGTACTGCCTCATACATGCTTCTCTACTTTCTATTCCTTAACACATGGTTCTTGGTCATTCTCCGTCAGTCATTAGGTCGCAGAATCAATTGTGCATCCCGTGCGAGGTGGAAGAAACAGTTCCCATCCACAGTTTCACTGCGTCATATCCCTATCTAATGTTTGAATTCCCGGATGCCTCTTTTCCCAGCATCCCACTGCTTGTGTTCCACCAAATTCTCTGACCAAGTCAATCACCATGACTTCAATGCAAATACCCACTTATTGTTCATCTCTTTCCGTTAAATGTATCTTAACTACCACCCTTCCACCTGCACGGGACGCATAATGAGCACGCCCAACAGTCAGATTCCTTAACAAATCATGCAATACTTCCTTCATACGACCTGCCATTCTCCTAGCAAATCAACTTGTGTCCCTTTTCTCTTCTCTTTTATCACCCCTACTTTCCCAAACTCCGAGGCCAGCCGTACCTTCCAAGTGTTAATATTGTCTGTTCCCTC
The DNA here is from genome assembly GCA_963556195.1 of Sepiola atlantica. NCBI lineage: Eukaryota > Metazoa > Mollusca > Cephalopoda > Sepiida > Sepiolidae > Sepiola > Sepiola atlantica. Next base: position 65,754,151 of record OY744535.1, read on the forward strand.
TGATGTAAACAGGCATCCATTAAACCCACTAAATCCAATGCTGCTTATGTATATGCGATAGAAGTCGCGAGGTTAACTAATTGGCCCATTGATTTTGAAAAAAAAACATTTCGTCAACTAACTTATTTGTTATAACTTTCTTTTCCTTCTCAATTCAATTGTTTTATTTCTTGGACAAACATTTTGCATTTTGTGTTCAAATGATTTTCCTTTAGAGAGACCGTCTTGATCTTCAGCAAATTGCGATCTTATTTTTGAACTGAAAATAAATAGACGACTTGATTCTTTCTGTTTCCTCCTGCTCCTCTTTCATCGCCGATCTTTTCAAAGGACCACACTGTCTGAAACTACCATCCCAACACTTGCGACTACTTATAGGATTGCCAATTTAGTGGTTTTCTCGCTAGATCTGGAGATTTCTGCTCGGAATCTTAGTAAAAATTGCATCTAGCGGCTAGTGGGTTTTTTTTTTTTTTTTTTTTTTTTTTTTTTTAAATCTTTTTTAAATTTAATTCTTTTAAAATCTTTTCTAAATTTAAATTAAATACGAATAACATTAAAGTGGACACTACCAATTTCAGTAATATAGAAATAAAAAATAACTATAGAAAGCATGAAATATTAAGTATATTCGTAATATTTTTTATATAGGTTATGAACAGTTAAACTCTAGCTGCTTTCCAGAGATTTCCTTATTCCGATCTAGCGGGTTTTGAAAACGTACGTACTCCCTTTCTTTCTCTCTACCGGTAAAAAAAAAAAAGTTTCAATTACAATTATGAAAACTAAAACAACTTTTCATCAAAACAGAATTTTTTTTTAATATTTTTTTTTTTAAATCAGCTCTTTAAAACATTTAATTTTTTTTTTTTTTCGTGCGGAGTTAAAAGAGACCCTCCCACTTACCTTTTTCTTTCTTTTTTTTTTATAGAGAGTCCGTGTGTTTTCCTTTCTTTTTATCTCTTTCTGTTTTGTTTTTTGCTTGTGTCCGGAATCTTTACTTTGTTTTGCTTTCATTGTTCATTCTGTTTATTTTTCTTTCATTCTTTCTCGATCAATTTCTTTTTTCTTTCGCTTCTTGTCTCTTTCCGTTTTTCTTTTGCTTGCAAGGGTCGATCCCGGTCATCGGCGCCAATTGTAGAACCATGCTGCCCCACTCGACGACCATCAACCCCAACGTTGTGTGTCCGTGGCCTTTTTTTTTTTTGTCTTCATCGTCTAGCCAAGTCGTCTATCCACTGACGAATCGTCGAGGGCACAGAACTGGTCCACAAGTTAAATAAAAGAAACACAACTCTCGAGAAAGAACACATATACATTGTGTATATGTTAGTTTGAACTATGAGTGTGTGTGACACCGTCGTGGACTGTCGAGACCCCCATTGTCGTTGCTCAAGTCGTCAGCTCATCTCATCACTTGCTAAACCTTTGCCAAGCTTTGTTTGCGACCTGCTCTCGAAAGAAGCTGACTTCAAACTCCGATAATTCGTCTGTCGAGGCTACGACCGCCACTAGGTTGATCAGTCCATCTCATCGTTTGCTCGGCTAGATCTACTCTCCCTTAAAGCTGACACTAAACTGAATCTCTTCCGAGTCGCAACCTCGTCAACTTTTTGCAGTAAAACCGTCCCGGTTGTCGTCAAAGATGTAAAACACTGTCACTCCTAAATATATTATCTCCTTTGTCCTTAAACAATAGTAATTGACCACTCTTGTATTTACTTTTGTGTGCGTTCATGAGTCATTTCGTATTTCTGACCGGCCCGACTTTTGCGGCATCTATAATGTCACACTTAAAAGCTTTTTAAAAACTATAAAAAAAAATTCTTCTAAGATACGAGACATTCAATAAATTAGCAATGCTCACAAAAAAATTTTTCTATAAAATATAGGATATTCATAAAATATAAGTTTATCAAAGACTTAGTTTTTTAATTATCAAAATTCATCCATAACATTTTGAAATATAAGCATTTAAAGCTGAAAATTAAAAACATTTTCCCCCCCAAATAGTCAACATTTTTGTTTTTCATTGATAAAATTCTGTTTAAAAAAAAAACTATTCAAGATAAATCGATGAAATTTAACATATGTAAAATTTGCTGGTGAATTTCATGAAACCATTAAAAAGAAGATAGCTCAGCATTTGAGCACCGCATATAAATTTTAACAAACTAATTCAATTTGTTTAATTTGCAATCGCTCTCACCTAATCTTCTGAAGTGTTATCATCCACACAGGTTGTTTGTTTTGCTTCTTTTTTTTTTTTCAAAATAAGATAGCGTGTAAATGTAGTTAGTTTAAATTTAATTATTAATAAATAAATATATATATAACTTTTGTTTGCTGGGATTTTCCCCACCATCTGAGTGCTCGATTGAGAATCAAAATTAAGAGCGTAATATTTAGTTATTTTTTTGGTACAGAAAATTAGTACATCAGTACCGTCGGTTTCAAGCTCAGAAGGACTTGACCATCCGGCTCTTTTCAGCCCATGTTGTCAACACGTGACAACATAAGCTGAAGTGAGCTGGATGGTCAAGTCCTTCTGACCTTGAAATCAACGGTACTGATGTTGTACTAATTTTCTGTACCCAAATAAATATATATATATATATTTCTAATAGAAAAGCTCTAACAAAACATTTTCTATATTTATGTTTTTAATTTTTTCACAAATTCAAATAATACTGTCAATGAAATTATCACATTGGCTTAAATGAACGGAATTTTCAGTAAAATTTTGTTGGTGTGCCTTTATTATGGTTTTCAAAGAACTTTCTGGACAATAATTACATGAAGAAAAATTTCAAAATCAGTTTTAATGATTTAAATGTTCGAGCTTATATTTTAATGAAAACTTATTGAACCACAGCGGTCTAACTTTGATTACCGACTACGGCTAAACTATTTGACCAACAAAATTCTTTCCTTAATTTAAAAAAAAAAAAAATTTTTAAGCCAAATTTGACCAATTTCCCACCACTGTGTGCTTTGAAATCTAGTTAAATATGCAACTACTCTTTTACGTGCTCAACCAAAATTGGGGGGAAAAAATGGTTTTATGATATTCATCTTTTTTTTATTATTTCCTTGATAAAAGGTTATAAAAACAAAGTACACATATAAATGCCATTGATAAACTTAAAGATATGTTACACAAAGGAAATTGTTTTTTTATAGACACCCATCCACACAAGGTTTTGTGAGCAGTGCTAAATGAATAAGGCAAATTTTGCAAAAAAAAAAAGAGCAAACTCACATTTTTGGAAATGTGAAAGTTTTTTCACATTTCCAAAAATGTGAGTTTGCTCTTTTTTTTTATATATATATATATGCAAACATTGTTAAAAATAAGGAAATTCATCTTTAATTATACTTTTTTTTTTTTTTTTTTTTTTTTTTTTTCTGATGGTCTCTTGTATTAAAATAAAATTAATAAATGTTCCATAGGTTTCACGAACGTTTTCGATTCTTCGGTGAATCATCCTCAGGTGTCAAAAGTAAATGAACAAAAAGCTGGAGAAAGAGAATTTTTAAAGATGTCAAAGAAATGCGCAGAGAACGTTTTTCGCATTCTTCCAAGAAAGTCATGGATGATTTAAATTCAGCGACGCTTGAATGACATCGCAGAATAAAATCGCATTATGTTAAGCATTTTAAAATCTTACCACTGTTTTCATTAGCTTTATTATTATTATTTTAGTTACATTCTCCCAAAGGCATTTAAACTTATAAACCACATTGGTTCTTTCTAGTGGTTTTGGGGTTGGGAAGGAGCTTAAATTCTAGTGTTTTAAATTTAAAGAGCTACAAAATAGCTATTGTTAAAAATCTATTAAACAGTTCCAAATTAATCTCATCTAATAAAATACTATCTGTTGAATTAAAAAATATAAAACAAGTACTTATAAACAACGAATTCCCTAATTATATCATTGATGAATAAATAAAATTAATGATTTGAAACATAAAATACACGAGTACGATAAATAAGAATATTCAACATCACAACTTAAACGATATTAACATATACTTTTGTAATCAAATGCAACCAAAGTTCAGATTAGAAGAAAAAGCCATGAAAAATATACACAAATATATATATCTCCAATTGACAATAGGTATAAAGATGGACTAATTATTTACTATAAGAAATTTAAAACAAAAATATTATAGTAAAAAAAATATATATATATATATATATAATATATATTTTATATATTATATAAAATATATAAATATATATATATATATATATATATATATATATATCTAATATGTATATTATATATATATACATATATATATAGAGAGAGATATATTTATATATTTATGTGTATATATATATTTATATATAATATATTATATTTATGTGTATTTATATGTATATATATCATATATATAACAATGGACAATTCCCCCGCTATCAAATAACAACGATGTTGTCTGCACGGCAATTGATAAGGCTGAACTACTTGCCCAGTGTTTCGCCTTAAACTCCACTCTGGACTCGGCAAACAACACCTTCTCTTAATTCCTGTTGCTGACTGAAGCCACACTTGAGAACCTGGTCATCATCTCATCTCAAGTGAGAGACATTATAAAAAACCTTGACACCTCTGTGGGCCTGATCTTATACCAGTAATAGTAATAAAGAAATGCTCTGCTGAGCTGGCCCCTGTCCTCTCAAAACTATACAACAAATGCCTTACTGAATCTTGTTGGGAAATTGATTCTGTGGTACCAGTCTTCAAGAATTCTGGAGATAGAACTGATCCTCTAAACTACCGCCCAATCAGTCTACTTCCGATCTTTGCTAAAATCTTTGAATCATTAATCAATCTAGTGATAGTCAGGCACCTAGTGAATGCTAAACCTCTTTCTGATCATCAATACGGATTCAGACAAGCACGATCTACTGCAGATATCCTAACGGTCATCTCTGAACCCATATACCATACACTGGACAAGGCAGGTGGTAGCGCTCGATATATCCAAGGCCTTTGACAAGGTCTGGCATGAAGGGCTTCTCATAAAACTGCACTCATATGGTATTGCTGGACAAATATTTAATATAATTAAATCTTTCCTAACAAAACGAAAGATCCAGGTTGTACTCGATTGACGTTCTTCTAAGCAACATAGCATAAATGCTGGTGTACCCCAGGGATCTATTCTTGAACCACTATTGTTCCTGATTTTCATAAATGACCTCCCTGGTGCGATTGCGACTGAGATAAGAATATTTGCTGACGACACCACGTTTGACTCTCGTCATGTGGGCAAAACTGACGCACACATATCTGAGGCAATGGCTGAATTCTTAGAAAATGGATGGTAAGTTTTAATGCTGCAAAGACAAAGCTACTTTCCTTCAATAATTACAAAAAACCTCTTCACCCACCAATTGTCATGGCAAATAGCACCCTACCTGAGAGTTCATCATTCAAACTCCTCAGCCTAACGTTCACAGATAACATGAATTGGAATAAATACATTGAAAACATTGCCAGGACTGCTGCAAAGAAGGTGGGCTCCCTCTACCGTGCCAGTAAACTTCTCACACCTGACATTATCCTATATCTACAAAGCCACCATCCACCCATGCCATGGAATATTGTTGCCACATCTGGGCTGGTGCATCGTCCGCTAGTCTCTCCCTCTTAGACAAGGTCGAAAAAAGAGTCGTCAACTTGATAGGTCTTTCACTATCGATCAAGCTCCAACCCCTGTCCTATTGCCGCAGTGTTGCTTCCTTGTGCCTTTTTTACAAGTACTTCAATGGATTGTGCTCTAATGAGCTTGCTGCTCTGGTACCCCCATGACGTAAATTCACTAGACCAACCCGACAATCCCATCCATACACTGTGGAGGTCCCCAGATGCCGAAGAGCTTTCTACTCCAAAAGCTTCTTTCCTCGTGCTGCTGGACTCTGGAACTCCCTCCCTGCTTTCCTGACATGCAGATATCTCGTTGCGCAGCTCATGAATTAGGTTGCCCCCCCTAAAAACCTTCACCCTTTTTATCTCAGTAGCCCCTTACGTCTACAGTGGTGGCTGCCTTGATTGAGGTGAACTATGTTAAAAAAATATATATAATAAATATATATTATATTATATATATAAATATTTATATTATATATATCATAAATATATATTATATATATCATAAATATGTTAGAAAACAAATCTAATTATTTGGTACTGTCAATTTTGAAATCTTAAAAGTTAATCTCGTATTATTTTCTTTTTTTGTTTGCACCTGCACCGATCTGGTACAAGACTGCTGGGCTTGAGCACTCTCCCCCTTGGTGCATTCATCATATAACTTTCACCTATGCAATAAAATTTGTGGTGTCAGAAAATGAAATGTTCCTCTTTTTTTTATTACAGCAGGACTAGACAGATGTTTCCTGTCAGCTTCTTGAAATGAGCAACGATTTCTCCACCACCGCTAACGACTCACATTACCTACCCTGAGTTGAAGATATAATTGGAATCAATAAAATATTTAACAAAATAAAAAGTTTCAGTTATCTCATCCTTACAATTATTTTATTGCAAATTGGTACAAGTAGTTGCAGACTGGGTCTAAAAATACCGATGGCAGGAGATGAATGGAAGTTCACAAGTACAAGGCTATCAATTAATTTTAATATGAAGAAATCAAATCTCGTACTTAGCCCCTCTTCCGGTCCATATTATGTACAGGTTATTTGTGGTTTAGTATTATTAGACTAGCTAGTGTTCAGGAGAGCTGTAAAAATGTACAAGATCAGTGTCAGATGCATGTTTTGGAGACTGGAAGTCTTATCGGGCCTCTTTGTAATCAGCACAAATCATGTAAAAGTCCATAGAACCGTTTCAAAGATTTTGCAGATCAAATAGCAGACAAGAGGAGAGTCGGAACAGCGTCCTTGAAAATGGGGCTTTGAGTTTCATAGGACAAGATGATAGGTTATTCAGGTCATAAGCGTAAAACGTCTGATTTTCATGATAGCATGTGTTCTTGTAGTGTACCATATAATGATGGAAATTTGGTGGCTGTCTCTAACCAAAAGACTGAATATTATTTAAAAAAGGAACATAGCATTAAAACATACAAACAATTTATATTTAATGGGCTGATTGACCCCATCATACACATATGATTATGATATTCTAAGAAAAGAAAGAATTTCAAGCACCTCATTCAAATTCGTTTTAAATTCAAAGAAATAATGAAACAAAATCTGATGAAATTGCAGTATAGAACATTTTGCAATATTCATGTTATTATGGGATCACTTTCCAGTGGGCCTCCAGTTACTTGTGGGCCAAAGGTCAATTGTCGATGTTGCCTATAGCAAAATATGGCTCTGGATTTCGGCCAATTTAATTCTATTGATTTATCTGGTTTTATTAATTTATTTCTTACTTTATTCATTTCTTTATAAATAGCTTAAATAAATCCAAATTAATTGAAGGATCTTTAAAAATATTTCATAAATTTAACGTAATTTAAAAAATTAATATTTTTTCCAATTTGTTTTCGTAACAAAAAGCAACTTGAAATCAAATATAATCTACATTTTAAAAGATTAATAATTGTAATATTTTCATAAATAAATGTAATTTGTAAGGGTATTATTAGACTGAAACTTCAGGAAAGATGGAGAAAACTTATAGTTTATTTGTGGTATCTGTAACTATCAAAATCTGATTTTCTTAAACAAATGCTTGTTGGGTTTATATTTCAGCTGAGAGTTTTCGAAAGGAAAGTGTCATTTGGTGTTCATGATTATCTCCCTTGATCTGCTTTCTTCCAAGACATTTTCTTTTCACACTGTTATGATTCAAACACAGGAAACAAAATATAGAGCAAATGAAAGACATAATTAACGTGTCAATTATGCGGTTCAATGTCTGATAATTAACACCTTCAATATAATTGGTTTTTTTACACTATTTGCAATAAAAACTAAATTTACCAGCCAATTAGATTTTCTTTCTTGTTATTGGAACAAATAACCTCATCAAGTTACAAATATCATTTGTGTAGAACATTTTAAGAATAAACTGAATGAATTAAAAAATAATGGGAAAAGATATTTTTTAAGTTTATCTAATGATATATTTTAGCATATTTCATCTTTATTATTCGGTAAGATTGTAGGCATTTGTATATATATACGAGGGGTGTTCAATAAGTAATGCCCCTAACCCATTTCTCATGGAAAATAATATGTCGGTATTGTGGACATGAACACAAAATAAAAGGAAAATGCACAGCATTTAGAAGGTCTTGTACAAATTGCTTAAAAAAGAACTATTTTCAAGCAGTATACAAATTCAAAAAGATAAACGTAGAAAGAGTTGAGAACGAAACCACAAAATAAAAATGGGGAGAAGATTGAACAAACAAACAAAAAAAGACATTACATAAACTAGCAGGAATGAGTGTTTTTACAAAAATAAATTTGAAAACGGCAAATCAAATACCAGTAGATATCACCAAATACAAATACCAATAGATAATAATTTCAAAGAAGTAACAATAATAAATATGTAATAAATAAGTACTAAAATGGAAAAAAACACCAGACAAAGCATTAATCGAAAAAGTACTAAAAATATCTATACCTAAAAATAAAAAAGAACTTGAATATTTTTGGGGATTAGTAAATTTTTAAAGGCGAAAATATACGGACCTGACTGAACCGTTTTCAAATTAAAACAAAAAAGAAGGTTGAATTCATCTAGTTCTACGTTCAATCATCAACTGAACAATCTACTGTTTATTAAGTAGACTTGAATGAAAAGATTCTATATAAAAGACTGAATCCATTCTATGCAAATTCTATGCGAGATTGGGGGACAAGTAACTGACGGGTCAGCTGCTGCTGATACTGCTGTCCCGATGGCACTTGATTGGTTAGTGAATAAGATGTGGACAGAGAGATAAAATGTCTCTCTTTCTGCCACATGTGTTGAGCTGTTGAAAGATTAACATTCGTTTTTTTACAAGGATTACCAAGCCGTAAATGGTGTAGGACATTATCAAGAGAAAAAAAAAATATTTACTTGAAAATGGATGATGTGACAAAATGAGTTTTATTTTTTCAAAAGTTGACAATTCTACCATTTATCATCCATTTTTAAGTAAATCTGTAGCGAGAGCTACAATGGTTCCAAATAAACACCAAAAAGCAAATAGCTTTAAGAGCGACTTACTTTTCTGTTCCTTGTTCGTTGGATATACGCTCATCCTCACTTTCCAAGAACAAAGAAACTTTTCACATATTTTGGCTAAATAAGAATTTCGGCTCATTTGGGATTTAAACCCCAAAACATATCTGACTCCAACTGGTTTGAAAGCGGGGAAAACGCCAAACTGCATAGGTGCTGCAAGTAGTCCAACAAATTCCTACGGCAAGACATCCGATTGATTGATGCGATAATTACTCAGCAATAAACCTTGTCTATTTACATCAAGAGAAAATAGTACATCAAAACATGTGACTAAAACAAATGTTTAATAATCTATGTAATAAATATTGACCCAACAGATGACGGGTGGTCGAGTATTGATTGAAGTTCAGTAGTATACATGAAACACTGTTTCTTTTAAAAATGTTATTTTAATTGTAGTGTAGAAAAGAGATATTTGGTCAGAGATGAATCAATAGCAAAGTTTATTCTAACATAATTTCTCGACTTTATTTTATGGCGGGTGGAAGTGTTGTTAATGGCGGGAGATTCGAAAAGAACAAAGGATTAACCACAGTGGCGAAGGATGGCCGGACAAATGGTTATGCGTGAATGAATCCCCCGACCATAAGGTTGTGAGTGAGAGATGCCTTTGTAACGGCATGTCATCCCACTGCTTTGAAACTCCACCGGACCACGTGTAGATTAAATAAAGAGGTTTAGACAAAGAAAGAAAGAAGAAAACATTTTTACTTAAACTTATATTAAAAGAAAGCGAAGGAATGATAAAGCTAAACAACATAAGAATAAGCATTTTATAAAGTTAATAAAAAGGAAAACATTTATATTAAAAACAATTTATTTACTTAAAACATTTTGAAGAGTTCTTAGGTTCGTACTTGTAAGCGTATATATGCGAGCGTGTGAATGTCTTTTGTGTGGCTAATTTGTAATTGATCATTTGTGAAGAAATGTTCGTTAAATTGAAAGATTGTGAATTGAAAGATTACCTTTTTCTCCCACCTTTTCGGCCGAGGCCGCCGGTGGGGGTTTGTCGAGAGTTCTTTGTGTGCGTCCGCCCAGAACGCTGAAGGCAAAAAAAGAGAGAGAGAGAAAGGAACGCGTGCCCTTTTAAAGACTTAAGATCACGCGTGGTCAAGCTAGTCCGTCGGTCGGCCATTGGCCGGAATCCTTTTGCAAACGTGATTCTGCGTGACCTCGTGAGGTTCTCCAGTTCAGAGACGAAAAAGGACTAAAGAAAGAGGGTACCTAATTGTGGCGTTCGCCACAATTTCACATCTTATTCAACAAGCAAAAGAAAAAACAGGTTAAGAAAGAAGTTATTGAATATTCATGCGTCTTGACACAGAAAGTGTTATGTTAAAAGTCCAAAAGTCAAGACAAGGAAAATGTTATTATGACCGTATGTATGCAGGTTCAGGTTAGGGTTAGGGGTTGTGAGACTGACAGGCTTTGTATTATTGTCGGGTTTTGTTTGCATACCAAGAAAAAGTGTGGTAGAATTCAGAGTGACAAACTTGGCTGTCTTGCTGGCTCTCTGTGTGAAAAGCATGTATACAGTTCTTTATATAGATTTTATGAACACGTACCCAGGGAGATTGTTTCTGATTGGTCAATATAGGCAACCAATCGAGATTGAGTATTTTGATCCAATCAATACCAAGCATATTCAATCAAGTAAACATTGAATGACTTAGCGATCATTTCTCTGCAGTTGTTTTAGAAAGAAAATAGTCCATGAAAATGTAACTGCTATATTACCCCTTGCTTAGGTTTATAGTATGGTGGACGAAATGCAATCCGAACGAATGCCAAAAAGCAAATGGCTCAAATTGTTACCATCTTTCTTTCCCTGCTTTGTTGAGATACCCTTTCCTTTTCACTCACTAAAAGCAAGGAAGTTCTCACAGAAACTTTAACTCAGTATAGTCCAACCGATGAAAAGCGTTTCTAAGCAGAAGTCTAATACGTTGGCAAGCCGACGTGAACTTCATGACCCCTATAAGAACGAGAGTTCACAGAGTTTAGCAGACAGATCTAAGCGACAGGCCTTGAAGAAATGCACAAGAAGTACGCTCGACTCTACCCTCAGCCCTCTTGCCCAGGTCGACAAGAAGAACTGAACATTTCAAAACTTACGTACATGCTTTCCTTGCCTCGCTCGCACCTACTTACACACTGATAAGAAGTCAGGCGAACAGAAGCAAATCGCCATAGTAGCAGAACAAGGTAACTCTTATCCACACACACATTACCATTTACACGCACTAACAAATATAGACATACACATCTTTAGCCTCGTGTCATGCTTAATTAATGAACATTTCCAACAAAGAACACGAGTTGAATAAACTTTACCAATGAACTTTTCTTAACTACAACTAACTTTTATATTTCATGTAAACTTATAGGTTTATAAATGTTTTGTCTAAAATAATGATTTCCTTCATTTTTAATTCATTAAATGCTGTTAGTCTAGCACCTTCGCCATAATAGCAAGTAAATAAACGAATAAATAAACAAATAAATAGTGACGAAAATTTGTGGGTCGTTACCAAAATTTGTCTTTTGTTACCATGAATAAAAAAAGTGTGAAGCAATAAATAGACCAAAAGGAGCAAATAAAGCAACAATTTATTAATAAGACAAAAAAATAGCTAGTTCTGCTTTTGATTCCCAAAACAAGGTTAAACACGTTAACCTAAGGTAACAATGGAAATTACAATAAAATAAAAATAGCCCAATAAAATGAATTAGATTGAGCTAAAAAAATATACATAAAACAATGGAGTCTCTACTCAAGAGACTATTCTTAAAGGGTGGGATGTTTCAGACGATAATAGGAAATATGCCAGTTGACACGGTTAAGATTCGGATAAAAATTGTTGTTTGGGATAAATACAATTTAGGCGTGCAGTGTGAATATAATTGTATTGGCGCGTGAAAGATAAAAAATAACGCCCACGCAAATTCCAGCGTGGCCTTATATATTAAATCAACTCAAAACGAGCGGACGTAGTAGGGAGCACACCACGTGATATTTCTGTCCAATGGGATTTCTCCAAAGACATTTTTCTAAACTTTTCTCCTTAAGCTCGCTGGAGCCTATCCAAATAGTATTTAAGCACACACAAACATCAAACCCTCTCTCTCTCAACTGACTCTTCATTCGGAGGTTACACGCGTCTTACTATCACTCTTCCATTTCACCTTTCGCGCGCTTCATACAATTACACAGGCGAACATTACCTATTGCCTCTCTTAACATTTTATGGCATATGAGCATTTCAACAAAACAAAAGACATTCTCCTTTTTACTTACCCTGAAACTAAAGAAAGGACTTCTGAACTCATTACAAAAGGAAATATGTTATATTTGTTAATGGTTTATTTCAGTGAATAAACTTCCGTTGGTTTTGCATGTAAGTCTTCTTATTATTATTTTTATTTGTGGAGGAAGTTATCACCAAAAAAAGGCATGACGACCACCATAAGTTGGTGACCCAGACTTAGAAAATTGCATGCACAACGGAATCTCCTTATAAGCTACACGCGGTTTCCTAACCTACTGGCGATATCATGCGTGCGGTAACACTCAAAGGAAGTAAAAAGACGATGCGAATCTCAAGGGATGATACAAGCCGTCAGACAAAGCGTGGATCTCAGTACAATATAGCAACAAATTAGCGAGTTATGCTGATAGTCGCTATTAAATCGAAATTAAACAAATCAACCGACAGTTTAAAGGCTTTAAAATCATTTTCAAACGAAAAACGGAAAAATGGAAGCTCCCCGCATTGAAACACCTCTAGCTACATTAACGCTAAATATTCCAGCTTTTAATCCCACCAATATAAAGACGTGGTTTATCCAGATCCAGGCCCTTTTCGACGCAAAACGGATTACGTCTCAGCGAACCAAGTATTGTTATTTGGTTGAAAAACTCCCGGCAGACGTCGTCGAGGAAGTGACTGATTTATTGGAGAACGTACCAGAAAATAATCCATACGATGAACTTAAGGAGGCTATTTTGAGACGGACTGGCTTATCAAACGAGACAATGTTACGCAATCTCTTCACCCAAGTAGAATTGGGAGATCGCACACCATCGCAACTTTTACGATACATGCGATCATTGCTAGGAGACAACAAAATGTCCGAAAATATTATGAGAAGTTTGTGGCTGGATAAAGTCCCAGACACAACAGTACAAATTCTGGCACCCACAACGGAAGAGACAAGCACGGTAAAACTAGCCGACATGGCGGACCGAATTCATGAAAATCTGAGGAGCCGCAGATTAAACTCAGCACAAGCACAGCCAAAACAAACGAGAGACGTCGAAGTGGCCGAACTAAAAACTACGGTTGAAAACCTCACTCGTAAATTGCAGGAATTAATGCAAATAAACCGTCGTTACTCATTTAATAATCGACCGAACTACAGAAAACGAAGTTTTAGCAGAGGTCGAAGCAACACACGAGAACGAGCGAACGAAATCTGTTTTTACCACAAAAAATTCGGCACAGAAGCGAGGCGTTGCACTTATCCTTGTACTTTTGAAAACAAGAATCAAGGAAACGATCATTCCATCCAGTAGTGACGACAACTGTTGCTGGATTTTCCACTAAAGGTCGTCTATTTTTCATTCGTGACAGTAATCACGGATATAACTTCTTAATAGACACCGGAGCCGAAATAAGCGTGATACCAGCGCTAGGTAAACAGAAAGCTACTCCACAGCCTTACCACCTCCAGGCAGCTAATGGCACACAAATACCGACATACGGTGAAAAGTACTTAAGCGTCAATCTCGGCTTGCGTCACACATTTTCGTGGATTTTTACCATAGCCAACGTGACGACACCAATATTAGGAGCAGATTTCCTAGCACGATTTAATCTATCAGTAGACATGACTAATCGCACACTGACTGATAACCAAACAGAAGTCGTAATTAAAGGTATCACCACAAGATACCAGTCTACTGGGATTAGTTCTGCCTTTCCTGAAAGACGTACATTCGTCGGCTGTGTAAAAAATACCCACAACTTACTCAGCCATTCACAGTCGCGGATGATATTAAACATAATGCAAGACATTATATTAAAACGAGTAGACAACCCGTCTACGCAACCCCCAGACGTTTGAAGCCGGATAAGTACAAGATCGCAAAGGACGAATTCCAACGCACGTTACAACAAGGAATTATTCGACCTTCCAAAAGTGCGTGGTCATCTCCTCTACATATGGTACAGAAATCAGACGCGACAACATGGCGTCCTTGCGGCGATTTCAGGAGATTAAATGCACAAACTGTACCGGATAGATACCCTATCCCACACATTCACGATTTCGCAATCGGACTGCAAAACGCCACGGTATTTTCCAAACTGGATTTAGTGAAAGCATATCACCAAATACCGGTGGCGGAAGAAGATATCCATAAAACAGCACTGACGACGCCATTTGGACTTTACGAATTCGTCAGAATGCCATTCGGACTTAGGAACGCCTGTCAAACCTTCCAAAGGTTAATAGACGAGGTTTTTAGGGACCTTCCATTCGTATTCGCATACGTGGACGATGTCCTAATTTCTAGTAGAAACCTCGACGAACATAACACTTGGAACAAGTTTTCCAAAGACTGTCCCATTACGGTTTAAAAATAAACTTGGACAAATGTATTTTCGTTCAGCAAGAAGTAAATTTCCTCGGACATTCAATTGATAAGGATGGAATATCACCATTACCCGAAAAAGTAAGTGCCATTACGAATTTTCCACAACCTACGTCTGTTAGACAAATTCGTTGCTTCATAGGTGTAATTAATTATTACAGACGATTTTTACCCAACTGTTCTACAATCCTTGCACCGTTAACGTCATTATTGAAGAACAAAACGAAAAACCAACAATTAAAACTGGAAGGATCAGCTTTAAAAGCTTTCCATCAGGCTAAAACTGCCTTAGTCAATTTCACAAAATTGAATAATATTAAGGACAGTGAGGAATCGAAACTTATACTTACAACAGACGCATCAGACATAGCTGTAGGAGCAGTTATACACCAACTGACAGGGAATACAATGACCCCTATTTCGTTTTTTTTCAGCCAAACTGAGCAAGACACAGACAAAGTACAGTACCTTTTCAAGGGAACTATTAGCAATTTATTTGTCAATTAAACATTTTAGACATCTGTTAGAAGGAAGAAACTTTTGTATTTACACTGACCATAAGCCGTTAACATATGCACTGCATACACATGTAGATAAATATGGCCCAAGAGAAATCAGACATCTTGATTATATTGCTCAATATTCTACAGACATCAGATACGTCAAGGGACAAGAAAACATCGTGGCGGACGCATTATCACGAGCTGCAATAACTTCGATAAATTCCAGTTCGCTGAGTATGGAATTAATTGCACAAGAACAAAAGACGGACGAGACACTCACTGACGTACGACAGAAAACGTCTTTGCAACTGAAGGAAATGTCTGTACCTTTTAGTACAACAACATTTTATTGTGATACAGCAAAAAAACAACCACGTCCATACATACCGTCAAGCATCAGACGACATGTTTTTCAACATTTCCACAATTTATCTCATCCAGGCAAACGAGCCACGGTAAGAATAATAGCAGACCGTTTCGTTTGGCCGAAAATGAATACAGATATTCGAAATTGGACCAAGATGTGTGTATCCTGTCAAAAGAATAAAATACACAGGCATACAAAGTCACCACTGGGCACTTTCAGTACGCCAGATGCTAGGTTTACCAATATCCATGTTGACTTGGTGGGGCCATTACCCCCCTCGAAAGGACACACCCACATTCTCACCATAGTCGACAGGTTCAGCAGATGGCCAACAGCCATACCTGTGAAGGACACATTGGCGGCGACAGTAGCTGGAACAATATTAAAAGACTTGATAGCGATTTTTGGAGTACCGTCAGTACTCACAACGGACAGAGGCTCACAATTTCAATCGAAACTCTTCGCAGAGTTCAACCAATTGTTGGGAACAACCCACATAAAGACAACGGCTTATCACCCTTGCTCGAACGGCCTTGTCGAACGCTTCCACAGACAGCTAAAAACTTCTTTGGCTACGAGTCATAACAACGCAGACTGGTCAGATAATTTACCATTAATCCTATTAATGATCCGAAACACGATAAAAGAGGATTTACAAAGCACGCCAGCGGAGGTAGTTTTTGGATCAGCAGTCACACTACCTGGACAATATTTTGATGCATACGCAGACATTTCACCCACAAATACATTTGTGACGGAATTAAAGAACAAAATGTCTTCTCTCAAATTTACACCCACCAGGAGGGCTGACACACAAACACATATGCCAAATGACCTTCACACATGCAAATATGTATTTATTAGGAATCATACAGTCAAAAAGCCATTTTGTCCAAATTACACAGGACCATACCAAGTTTTGGACAGAAGTGAAAAATATTTCACTGTCCAAAGGAAAAACAGGAAAGACAACATCGCGATCGACCGAATTAAACCAGCATACATTGAGGAACACCCTCAGACAATTTCCCCACCAGAACAAATTCCCTTAGAACATGGGAGTCCAGCAGAAAATGATGGGAACATCAAACCTACGACAAAAACAGGTAGGAAAGTCCACTGGCCGAAACATTTCAAGGAATACATTACATATTAAAAAAAAAAAAAAAAAATTTTTTTTCCTTTTTTTCAATCTGGGGGGAGTATTGTGCCAGTTGACACGGTTAAGATTCGGATAAAAATTGTTGTTTGGGATAAATACAATTTAGGCGCGCAGTGTGAATATAATTGTATTGGCGCGTGAAAGATAAAAAATAACGCCCACGCAAATTCCAGCGTGGCCTTATATATTAAATCAACTCAAAACGAGCGGACGTAGTAGGGAGCACACCACGTGATATTTCTGTCCAATGGGATTTCTCCAAAGACATTTTTCTAAACTTTTCTCCTTAAGCTCGCTGGAGCCTATCCAAATAGTATTTAAGCACACACAAACATCAAACCCTCTCTCTCTCAACTGACTCTTCATTCGGAGGTTACACGCGTCTTACTATCACTCTTCCATTTCACCTTTCGCGCGCTTCATACAATTACACAGGCGAACATTACCTATTGCCTCTCTTAACATTTTATGGCATATGAGCATTTCAACAAAACAAAAGACATTCTCCTTTTTACTTACCCTGAAACTAAAGAAAGGACTTCTGAACTCATTACAAAAGGAAATATGTTATATTTGTTAATGGTTTATTTCAGTGAATAGTTTGGTTTTGCATGTAAGTCTTCTTATTATTATTTTTATTTGTGGAGGAAGTTATCACCAAAAAAAGGCATGACGCCCACCACAGAAACAACCAAGTTATTCCAATAAATATCGTCTCAAACCACGCCGAAAAATAGATAAAAATGGACAGAACAACTCCATTCTAAAACAATGGTTAATGCCTCAGGCAATAACGAAAAGTGGCAAGAAAAAACGAGAAATCTCGCTTTTCCACCAAAAACACAAAAAAAAAGATGTCTTACTTGAAAGGACTGAAAAGAAGAATTCAAACAAATACAATAAAAAAAACTGTCTTTAGAAGGGATTCAAATGTCCTTCTCTTCAGTCCTTCAACATCTTTTAAATGGTCGTTCCAGACCAAATTTCTTTTAAATAAAACCCACAAAGGGTCAAAGTTTTTGGGTTTTCTCGTCCAAAATTCACAAATAAAATATCCTTTTCAAAGGATAATTATAGCTCTTCAAAACGACGACTTTGACAACGGTTGTCTTCTTGGGGCTGTATGTCTGGAATTCTTTCAAAACTTCCCTATGCATAATAAGGGATTTTTTTTTATAAGGACTCTTTGTCCTTGTACATAAAAGCCTCTGGCTTCTTCAAATAATTCTTAAAAAAGACGCTCTGCCTTTGTACAAAAAACTTTTCTTCTTAAGGACACTCTATCCTTGTACATGAAGAAGTTTTAACGTCGTGCATATCTTACGACGCTGTTCTGACCGGTACTGGCGAGAAATGGGCGCCAAAATTTCAAAAAAGGAAATGAATCTATCAGCCAATCAAAGGTCAGCTCCTTCTGCTTGTCCGACTGCTAATGCCCCATCGTCGCCCATGGTAGAAAGGGCTATGCTGACTATGATGATGATGATGATGATGATAGGTGAAAAGGAGGGACAAGAAAAGGGTTAAGCTGATAATGAAAACAGAAGAATAGATACTTAGGATAGCAGGGAATGTTGATCCCCTCTTAACCCACACTGCTTAATGGCGAAAAAAATAAAATTTCTAAAATAGCAAGGAAAAAACAAAATACGCTTTATTGATGGTAACAGTTTAAAAGAATAAGTTTAAGCAAACATGCAAATTGTAATAAGAAGAAAATGAATTTTCAATTCGTAAGGATGTCTGTGTTTTGCTGAAAATCGAAAAAAGTTTATTATAAGAAAAGTTTATGCATCAATTTTCCTGTTTTTTTTAATTCAAATTTATGTGTCGTTTGCTGACGAAATATTAAATGAAGTCAAGTTGACTGCATTCAAATTTATATTCATAGTATTACAGCAGACAATATCTTAAAATTTGAATTGTTACTCATTCGTGACTGAATTTGAGTTGGCTCAGTTGACTTATCTCGTTGAGAAATTTTCTTTTAAAATTGTCTTGTTGACAATGTTTCAAATTCGAATCATTTTTAGTGAAGATTTTTTAGTCAGCCAAGTAATGTTTGTTTGAAATTCAAATTTGTTTGTCATCAGCTGACAAAATGTAAATGGAATCTAGTTGACCGTGTTAGAAATTCCAATTTTTGTACATAGTATGTCGACAGACAATATCTTTCAATTTGTATTGTTTGTTTTTTCTTCTTTGTCATGTGACGGATTTGAGTTGTTCATCTAATTGAGAAGTTTTTCTTACTGGTGGTTTTATAGGATTGACCTCTAATATTTTATCAAATTGGTGTAAGCAGAGAAACAGAAACTAAGCAGAAATTCACTTCAACAACAAAAGTTCAAACTGGGGCCATAAAAACCAGCTCCCAGGAGCAGTCTAAGAAAAAGCGCAAAAAAACCCCAAAAATGTTGATCACGTTGGTTGCTTACAATCACATCAGGGTCACCAAATATGTAGGGGCGTTGACCTTAGCTTAGTAAGATATTGTGTTTTAGAGAATAATCTAAGGTCCGCGCTTCTACAGTTTTATTGATGAGTTTCCTTTTTGCTTCAGTGAAGATATTTTAGTCAGCTAGTTGCCAAGAAGTTGGTAGTGTTCAAGTTGACACGTATTTCTTCGGCAAGTTGGCCATCTTGTTTTCTTTAGCTGACCTTCTTGCTTGCAGTAATTTTGGGGTCTTTAACAAAATACTTCTTTTAGGGTAACAAGAAGTATAAAAAATATGGGAAAACAACAATGGGAAAAAAAGGGGCGAATAATAAAATGGTGCCCGGAAAATTCGGCAACAGAAATTTCGGCAATTTTGGCAAAGTAGGAAAATTCGGCAATTATGGAATAAATATCGATTGAAAATAGATTTTAGAACCGTTCTTGCAGGATTATACAGTTGTAAAAAGGGGTTACCCCCCCTCTCACTAATAAAGAACACTTCTTGTATTATCCTTTTGGTACTTGTGCAGTTTACCAGGCTATTTGTAAAATAAGATTCTCAAGTTGAATTCAATTTGTATATCTTCTGTTTATTAAATTGCTGAGTGAAAGTACAGAATAGTTAACAAAGCCTCCGCCTTCCCATGTTAAGATAGGCTTTCTAAATAATGTTATTATTTCAGCCCGGCCGTAAACTTCACAGGTACCTTTTTTCCAATTATAATATTAATTTAAAAAAAGTAGTAAATTAAAATCCTATTACGAGATTACATCCATCATAATACATTGAAATGAAAAAATAAATCCATTACTTCGTGTCTGTTCGAAATTTGGAAGTATTTAAACTATAGAATAGAAAGTCATTTAAACTGGCTTTAAAATTCTTAGAAAATCCTCATGTATTTAAAAAAGCAAAATTGTTTTTCATGTCATTAAATAAATTTCTAACTTATTTTTTTAAGTCTTGAAAATGTAACTGTAATTCAGTGTTTTAATCTCTGGTGGCCATTTTGCCTAAAAATAGTTTTAACAAAATGAAAGGATTTTTATTTATCAATTTATGGTTAATGAAAATTTAAAAAAAATTTTTCAATTTAAGGTTAATCGAAAAGTTTTTTTATTCATCCATTTATGGTTAATGAAAATTCTTTTATTTATACATTTAAGGTTAATGAAAAGTTTTTTATTTATACATTTATGGTTAATGAAATTTTTTTCCATTTAAGGCCGGGGGTTGGTTCTTGGACAAAGGGTTAAACCCATGTGGGATCCCTGACCAAAGGTTGTGGGAGAGATGCCTTTATAGCGGCATGTCATTCCCACTGTTCGGATGTTCCGACCACGTGTGGATAAAATTAACAGTTTAAAACAAACAAAGGGAAGAAAGAAAACATTATTCTATTATCTGAAATTATATTAGAAAGAAAGCGAAGGAATAATAAAGCTTACACACAAGAATGGTATTTTGTAAAATCAATAATTAAGAGTAAAACATTTATATTAAAAAACAAACAATTTATTTGACTAAGACATTTTGTAGAGTTCATATTTTTAAGGAGTAAAAAAGTTCCATTTGTAAGTTCATGTTTGTACGAATGTGTATATGCGAGCGTGTTTGATGTAAAGTGATTTTTGTGGCAATTGTAATGGGTATGTGTGCTTGAAGAAAAGTTCGTTATTCGTGGTAGGAATTAAAAGAGATTACCTACTTTTTGACTTTTGCCCCCCCACCTCCTCAGTCAAACGGTGGGGGGGGGGGGTCGACGATCTTCTCTGTGTGCAGAAAGCGGAAGAAAAAGAGAAAGAAACGAGAGTGCGTGACTTGTTTTATAGGGAGTCAAATCACGCGTGGTCAAGCTGACCTGTTGGTTCCTGATTGGTTGGAACCTTTGGCCAACGTGCTTTCACGAGATCACTCACTCTTCTCTACCTCAGAGATGAAGAAGGGCTGAGTAAACAAAAAAAGAAAGGAGTCGCAACAAATATCCCCTGGCCGGTTGTGGCGTCAGCCACAAATGAAAAGTTTTTTTCATTTATCCATGTAAGGTGAATGAAAAGTTTTTTTAATTTATGTATTTATGGTTAACGAACAGACTTTTATTTATCCATTCAAGGTTAATGATTTTTTTTTTATTTATCTATTTAAGGTTAATAAAAATTATTTTATTTATCAATTTAAGTTCAATGAAATGTTTTTTTATTTATCAATTTAAGGTTAATCAAAAGTTTTTTTTTCATCAACTGAAGGTCAATGAAAAGTTTTTTATTGATCGTTAATGAAAAGCTTTTTGTTTATCCAATCAACATTTTTTTATTTATCTATTTATGGTTAATGAAAAGTTTATTTATCCATTTAAGGTTGATGAAAAGTTTTTTTATTTATCCATTTAAAGTTAATCAAAAGTTTTTATTCATTCATTCATGGTTAATTAAAAGTTTTTTTTTCTAATTATCCATTTATGGTTAATGAAAAGTTTTATATTTATCTAATCAAAAGTTTTTTTATTTATCCATTTAAAGTTAATGAAAAGTTTTTTATTCATTCATTCATGGTTAATTAAAAGTTTTTTCTAATTATCCATTTATGGTTATATTAATGAAAAATTTTATATTTATCTAATAAAAAGTTGTTTATTTATCCATTCATGATGAATGAAAAGTTTTTTATTTATCAATTAAGGGTTAATGAAAAGTTTTTTTTATTTATCCATGTAAGGTTAATGAAATATTTTTATTCATCCATTTAAGGTTAATGAAAATATTTTATTCATCCATTTAAGGTTAATGAAATTTTATTTATTTATCCATTTAAGGTTAATGAAATTTTATTTATTTATCCATTTATGGTTAATTCAATGTTTTTCATTTATCCATTTATGGTTAATGAAAAGATTTTTATCCACCATTTAAGGTTAATTAAAAGTTTTAATTTTTATTTATCCATTTATAATTAATGAATTTTTTTTATTCATCCATGTAAGGTTAACAAAAATTCTTTCATTTTTCCATTTAAGGTTAATGAAAATGTTTTTACTTATCCATTTAAGATTAATAAAAATTTTTTATTTATCCATTTAAGACTAATGAAAATTCTTTTATTTATCCATTTAAGGTTAGTAAAGAGTTTTTTATTTTTCCATTTAAGGTTAATGAAATGTTTTTATTTAATCCATTCATGGTTAATGAAAATCTTTTTTATTTATCCATTTATGGTTGTTGAAAAGGTTTTTTTATTTATCAATTTATGGTTAATGAAAAGTTTTTTTTATTCATCCATTTAATGAAACGTTTTTTATTTATCCATTCATGGTTAATAAAAAATATTTTATTTATCTGATATGTTAATAAAAAGTTTTTTATTTATCAATTAAGGGTTAATGAAAAGTTAATATTTTATTTATCTGATATGTTAATAAAAAGTTTTTTATTTATCAATTAAGGGTTAATGAAAAGTTTATTTATTCATCCATTTATGGTTAATGCAAAGTTTTTACTTATCCATGTAAGCTTAATGACATTCTTAAAATTTTTACGTTTAAGGTTAATGAAAAGTTTATTTTTTATCTATTTAAGGTTAATGAAATGTATTTTATTTATCAAATTTAGGTTAATGAAAACATTTTTATTTAGTTATTTATGGTTAATGAAAAGTTTTATTTATTTATTTATACATATAAGGTTAATGAAAAGTTTTTTTATTTTTCCATTTAAGGTAAATGAAAAGTTTATTTTTATCTATTTATGGTTAATGAAAAGTGTTTTATTTATCCAATTTAGGTTAATGAAAAAAAATTTATTTTTCCATTTATGGTTAATGAAAAGTTTTTTTTATTTATGCATGTATGGTTAATGAAAACATTTTTATTTATCAATTCATGGTTAATGAAAAGTTTTATTCATCCATTTAAGATTAATGAAGAGTTTATATGAAAAATCCATGGTTTTTTATTGATCCATTTTCTTTTAAACTGGAATTCTTTTCGAAAAGGTCTCTCTCAGAAACATGGATTTCTTTTCTTTTAAACAGCTTCCGGTTATAAATTTTTATCTTATAGGATTTTGAATCTTTCCCTCTTTTTCTTAACCCTGATAATTATTTTGTTTAAAAACCTCTGGTTTTTTAATCTTTTTCTTTTATAGATTTTCTTGTCCTTATTAATAAAAAAAATCCTGTACTTTAAAATATTTTTTTCTTCAAAAAGAAATTTTAAGACCTGTATCTTTTACCGACGGAGTCTGGGATAACATGTCTTACATTCCATGTATTGAATTTGAATGGACACGAAAAAACGCCAAAAGCTGGGGCTACCTCATTCAGCCAATCAAGGCTTAACTTTCTTGCTTATCATCAGACTGCTAAGGTATGACCTTCATAAAAGAAGGCCGGTGCACTGAGTTGGGTCTTTCTGCTGAGGTCACGGCAGTAAGTATGCTAAGCAGATAAACAAGACACCTCAAAGAGAAAGTTTATTACACGCCAACGCATTGATATATGACTGTGGTCGTTTCTGTCTAAAATTATTTAATCTTTGATGTAGTAATTGTTTTGTATTTAAAAAAAGGTTGGAAATCTCATAGTGATTTAAAGGTAAAACTATAAAAAAAACTCATGAACAAAAATTCAAGATGGTTGACAAACCTGTCTTGATAGAAAAGGCTTAAATAAAAAAACAAAATTTGCTTTTCTCTAAAATTTGAAATATTTTTTACAAATCTACATAACATAAAACATTTTGTTTATCCTGATACAAAATTAACTTTTATGCTTGCCCGTCGATGTCATATAATAATATGAACTAGAAATTCTGTTCAAACTTGTTTTTTTTTGTATAATAACAACTTTATTTTTACTTACAAAATTAATTGTTCAATCAGTTTTAAATTATTTATCGTTTTCATTTTTTATATTATTTATCGTTGTTATTTTGTTTGTTTATTTAATTACTGTGGGCGTCTATTCTTTATGAAAGGGTTGGTAGGGTCTTAATGATAGTTTTTCTTTGTTTTTTGTTGTCCCACTCATCACTTTCAATGAATTGGTACATGTATATATCTATAAGTAAAATTAAAATTTTTAATACATTAGAGATTTTGACCCCGAGAGTAAATGTGGTATCATGGTGGCGAATGATTCTAGCAAAGAGTATGATAGACAGAGGATGACCACCGACATTCCCTACCACACACTTTTGATGGCCTTGTGCCTAATTTGTTTAAAATTTGAATTGTATTTTTATATTTTTTGCAACAAAATAATTAAAAGTGTAATATCTGTTCTGATACGACATTCGTCTTTTCTGTCCTCAGTCATTAAAGATGAATGAGAAATTCTTCTAGACTGAGGCAATTTTAATTTTTGTCCCAATCCAGAGTGTCCCTTTTTGGGAGCTTGATTTTCCTCACATTAAACACCGAACTTCTGTCTAATTCTGTTCTGTCCTTGTGGGGAGGCAAGTAAATGATGTCACTTTTCAGTACACCGGCCTTCTTTTACGTAGGTCATGGCTAAGGCCCCACTGTCGCCTTGTCGGCAACGCTGCTGCTGACGATATTGATGATGATAGTGGTAAAGGGACAGGCAGGATATTATACTGATGACGAGGACGATGTTGATGATGGGAAGGGATAGGAAAACTGATACATTAGCAAGAAACGTTGACACCACCCCAACACTGCTAAATAGCCAGGAAAATAAATTTTCCAAATGCTAGCTTTTTTTACATGGAATACGTAAATGCGATTGTTTATATAGATTTTAAGAACACACGCTTGTGTTGCATAGCCTCTCTCCTGCTTGGACCGCGGCAGTACGCGCCTCGTATACTCGTCGTGTAGAGGGTTGGTCGTGTCGTCTAGTGGATGAATTCTTTCTTCTCTGCCGTGAACCACGCCGTCCGTTGTCTGCAATAAAAGCCATGTGGTGCACTCCGAAGACAAACTCTTCTTTTGAATTTAATTCATTTATTACAAGCGTTGTTATTTCAACTGGGAGTCATTCGCTACGTCGAGAGAGAGAGCAATCACTACTTTATCGTAGTTAGTTAACAATGTTTTCTTAACTATTCATCTCTATGGGGGAAGGATTTCTCGCACCTGCATTCCCCTAAGGGAAATATCCCTTATCTTTACATTGTGAATCGCACGTCCTCTCGGTTCGCTTTCCAAATCAGACTGACTAAAAACTCGCTTCTCACGATAACGAGTGACGTCACGGATCCTCTCTTCTCTTTCCCACGCAAGGCCCGCGACGTCACAGAGCCTCTCACAGGTGCAGACTGACCCTTGATCTGGGGTCTCATCACACGGTAACCTTGTCACGTCTGTTAGCTCTGACTGTGAGAACAGGCCCTAATCTGAACTCGACTGCACCCGCGTTAATTCGCGCAAGTCAAACCAACGATTCCCAACAGATACGTCCATTCCCATAGGGCCATTATCCAACATTCCTCCCCTCCCTATACAAAAAAAAACAATCCTAAGATTTTGATTTTTACACACCCCTCCGCAGGGTCTGGTCAGAAACAGGGGTCAGCGTAGCTGGACATCTCAGTTCCACCCTCTTGACCCAGCTGCCATAAATCGGCCCTATGACCTTTCTTGGGCTGTAAGGAAACCTCTCTTACGATCAATATCGGCTCTCGTGGCCATCCACGTCATAAACATTATCGGGCAACATCGCCCCATCACCTGCTCAGTTCACCACTGAACCCACAACGGTCTGACCTCTGACCCCGGGGCATTCACACCAACACATAGGCATACACTCACCTTACTCTCGTACTCCATAACATCGATTTACAACTGATGGTCATTTCTCTAACTGGCGGACATTACCGCGAATTACGGGGAACAAACAGAAACCCCTATTTCAAAACATATAACCTATTATGGTCAGCACACGAATTTAATTTTAGGTGCCGTTCTATCCATCCTTAAGCACTATATCTGCACTCGGTTCAAGACACCTCTGTGGAAACGGTGTGTCTTTTGGAGGTGGCATCTCCGACACTCACATCGGGCCTCAATCCGATCACATTTCCTATCTATCTCTATCACAGGACTCTAAAATAAGGCACTTTGTCGACCCATCTATGGTCATAGCTGCCCTCGGCGCGCACACAAAGTGCCCCCCCCCAATTAACTCCAAACCCCGTTGATGCGGACTCACTTGCATCGCTTGTTAACTGTACCCTTCCCGTGATTCTAACTATGTCGTGGGAGGGGGAGGGGTGAAAAGTCCCTCCGCGCCGGGTCGGTCACATCCAAAACCTAGGACGGACCCATTCCTACAAATTAAATATATCATCATTCATGCTTGATTGACCAATACCAATGCGGTAACTCCGAGGTCCCCCCCAAAATATATCCATAATCATGCCAATCTTTTCATGGCTACAACTCGCTTTTTTTCTTCTTTTTTTTCATGCGTGTGACACCGAACAACTCTTTGTCCGTATAATCGCAAGCTCACCGGCTACCTCAACGGGTCACGAGTAGCGAACATAACTCAATCCCAACCCATCAGTTGGAAGAGACACGGCCCCACAGGCCTCAACATCGGACCTTAACCGCATCGCCAAAAGGCGAACTCTCTCATTCTAACTCCCTTTAATTGGCTGACCTCAACTTATTTTTTAATTAGTTACTGTTTTTTTTATATACTAATATTTTAATATGAGGAGGGCCAAAAAAAACAAAAAAACAAAAAACAAAACAATGTTCTCGACCAACCCGAAAAAAAAACAAGGAAAATAAATTCAATCAGTCTCTCTATCGACGATACATTTAAATCAAACAAAAAAAGATTCAAAACAATACAATTTGATGAAAAACACCCCACCCCAAAACAACAATCAAGATATCACTTTCCCCACCCATCGAATGCATTTTTTTTCAAACGTGGACCGAATATGTTCTGTTTGTGTGTATGTATGTAAGTTCTTTACCGTCTCTTTTTTATTCCTCTTTTTACAAAAGTTAAAACTGCTGTGTGCAATATCACCTTGTTGTTTAGTTCCAAATTCATGTGTGCTGTGTCACGAATTATTATTATTATTATTTATTCACTTAAAAATTTTTTTTGTTTTAGTCTAATCTTAAAGTCTATCTGTCCTGTTTTTTACTTTTACGGCACATCGCGACGTTTTCTCTCAAACAAAACAACGACTTTATATTTGATTTTGTGTGTGCGTGTGTGTCTGTTACACTGTCTTTTTTTTCTATTCAGTTTTGTTTCTAACTAAATTCGTTTGTTTTATTTCTTTTCTTTTCACAATACGTTCATAATTGTTTCATTCTTTTCTTTCTGTTTTTACTTTTACGGCACATCAACGTCTTTTTTCTCAAACAAAACAACGACTTTCTACTTACTGTTTGTAGTTCTCTCTCTGTCTCTGTCTTTCTTTCTTTCTTTATTTTTCGTGGTAACGATGGTTCGAATTCAGCCCATTCCATGCTCGAAATGGCAGGTCACTTAGCACCAAAAAGGTATATGTTGCATAGCCCCTCTCCTGCTTGGACCGCGGCAGTACGCGCCTCGTATACTCGTCGTGTAGAGGGTTGGTCGTGTCGTCTAGTGGATGAATTCTTTCTTCTCTGCCGTGAACCACACCATCTGTTGTCTGCAATAAAAGCCATGATGCACTCCGAAGACAAACTCTTCTTTTGAATTTAATTAATTTATTACAAACGTTGTTATTTCAACTGGGAGTCATTCCCTACGTCGAGAGAGAGAGAGAGCAATCACTACTTTATCATAGTTAGTTAACAATGTTTTCTTAACTATTCATAGAGAGGGGGGGGGGAAAGAATTTCTGGCGCCTGCATTCCCCTAAGGGAAATATCCCTTATCTTTACATTGTGAATCGCACGTCCTCTCGGTTCGCTTTCCGAATCAGACTGACTAAAAACTCGCTTCTCACGAGAACGAGTGACGTCACGGATCCTCTCTTTCCCACGCAAGGCCCGCGATGTCACAGAGCCTCTCACAGGTGCAGACTGACCCTTGATCTGGGGTCTCATCACACGGTAACCTTGTCACGTCTGTTAGCTCTGACTGTGAGAACAGGCCCTAATCTGAACTCGACTGCACCCGCGTTAATTCGCGCAAGTCAAACCAACGATTCCCAACAGATACGTCCATTCCCATAGGGCCATTATCCAACACTTGGCTCACAAAGAAATTGTTTCTGATTGTCCGAGATTGAGTATTTTGATCCAATCAGTACCAAACATTTTAATCAAGAAAACATCAAATGTTTTAGAGATCACTGTAATGCTGTAGACTCGGTTTGCAAGACTAAAACAAAAGGTAAAAGGGAAGAAAAAAATTGCTTCTCTGCGGTTGTTGTTGTTGTTGTTGTTACTTTTAGAAAGTTTAGCTTGTTTGGAGACAGTTGAGGCTATCAGTTTTAGATGGGTAAGAGACGTGGTGAATTAAGAAGGTTTAAATCAGGAAGAAAGTCAGAATGACGAACTTACTTGGAAGAGTTAGTAAGTCTGGCCGAATCTGACTGAAATATAAATGTTACACAAGAAAAGGGATCAACATTCTTCCTTGAAATAAACGTCTCTACAACTAAATAGATGTTAATATTTATTCATGGGAACACAGGAACAAAAGAGAGATGGTGTAATGGGCTCGCTCATGTCGGTTAGATAATGTTATATCCTGGAGTTCGGCATCTTGTCTGTGTTATAATTGTGGTAGTAAGACTCTGAACGTTACCTACACGTAGTTCAGCCACGAATGTAAAATGTGCACAGGTTGAAAACCTGATGAAAGGAAATCAACCCGTACTCCATAAAATGAATACACATCCTATCACAATTTATAAACATATATGTATAAACAACCAAGACAAATTAACAGTACATAACAAGTATTTATTTATTTAAAAGAGGCTGGTTTTTATTATTCTGAGAAAGTCGATCAGAATTAAAAGTTCATTTGTAGCAATTTAAAAGGCTTATAGCCTTTATGAAAATTAAAAAAGGAAAGCTCTTTTTCCTGACACCAAAGTTATAATTGTGTCGAAAACCAAATGTTATAATTGTTAAACTTATTTTCACGTGTTCCTGCGCGGGTACGTTGCTCTTTTGTGAAGAGACCGTAACTAGTTAAAATATATCAATTAAAAAGGCTTATGGCCTTTATGAAAATGAAAATAGGAAAGTTCTTTTTTCTCTTATGAAATTCGAGGAAAGCAAATGAGAAGACACAATATAAACAAAATGAAAGTGGATTTAGGACGAATTAATATGGTAATTCTTTTTTTTATTATTTTTTTATTTTGTCCTTATGTGTAAACACATACCTTTTTTGTTTTGATGGCGGAGAGAAGGATATTTTATAGAATTTTGGATTGTGTGGTCTGTTGTTAACAAGCTTATTTAGGGTCCTGAGATATACGTAATCTCTACGTAATCGTCGGTCGGTCGTAATCAATTTTGTTGGACCAGGGTTTTCCTTAGGTGTCCGGTAGACAGCCTTATTAAATGTCGTTGTACTTCTTATGCGTTAATTTTCAAATTCCTATTTTTTCCATTTTTTTTTTTTGATTTTGCGTGCGGGGATAAATTGTCTGAATATGACGGCTGGGTGAGCGGTCGATTTTCAGAGGCGTTCTCTCTTAAACACAGGTCCGCGACGTTCTCCTGTGCGGGGATAAATTGTCTGAATATGACGCTTGTCTGGGCTCGAGGCCCGTCTCTTCAGAGACGTCCTCTCTTGATGCTCCTCGAAGCTCGACTCCTTTCTGGGCTCGAGGCCCATCTCCTCAGAGATGTCCTCTCTTGATGCTCCTCGAAGCTCGACTTCTTTCCGGGGCCGAGGCCCGTCTCCTCACAAACGTCCTCTCTTGATGCTGACCCAAGCTCGACTCCTTTCCGGGCCCGAGGCCCATCTCCTCAGAGACGTCCTCTCCTGATACTCCCAAAAGCTCAACTCCTCATGTTTCCTCTCGCTTCGATTTTCCCGCTCTCCTGTATAGCAGCAGCATTCCCTCATTTGATTGGTTGAGTCTTTCGCCCACGCCAATGTGTGGGCTGACTCATGCAAGTCCGTCTGCCAAGCATCCTGTTGACCCATTTTTGACAAACGTCGCCGTCTGCACCCCCTTTCTGTAATGGTAGGGGAACATGTGCCGACAAGTCCCCTTTTTATGCCTTATGGGGCAAAATATGTAGATATAACATCTGCCTTTAGCCAAAGCAGCGAGATCAGAATAAGTATGTGTCTTGATAGCAAGAAGAAACACTGGGAACTGATTTTACGTCGTATATTGTCTTTGGCACCAAATATGTTGACGTGTATGAATTTTGTTACTGAAGTGATTTAGCAAGAGAACGGTTCAGTTCAAGTCGGAAAAATCCTGAAAGAAAGTGTGAAGACACAGAAGAAAGAGATCAAGGATAATATGTATTAATCATCACGACCTTCACTCGAATCGAGTATACGGATTTCCAGGGGCTTCATTTGTGGCTTCTCATATGGAAAAAAAATCCAATTCAAGATCCACGGGCATGCATTATCATTTGCCAATTGATTTTCATGGCACACTATTCTTTCTGCTTTCAGTTCTTCATTGTGATGACGCCGTTCACTTCTAAGTCTTTCCACACTACTCCTTATTCCATTCCTCCACTCAATTCTCCCGAGTGCACTCGTTTCCCATGTTGTGTGATCAATTCCACACCTCTTCTTCATATCCCCCTTCAAACAATCCTTGTACTGCTTCTTCTGTCTTCCAACCCTCCTAGCTCCAACATTCAGTTTGGAATAAAATATTTTCTTAGGATAGGACTGTATTAATACTGTTAAATTAAATAACAATGCAGAAAAGTCTTGCAAAACTAATTGTGTTTGCAGCTTTAAGAAGTCCAACTAATAATAAAAAGTTCTTTAACGTCCAAGAAAATTAGACAGCCCTCTGAATTGTTCAGGTTCTAATCGTTGTACTCAAATTCAGGAGAAATTTTCCTTACTTGTTGTCAGGACGGGATCACATTCAAAAGAGGAAGATTAAGAGTTTTTGATTCAGCTCGCCAAAACTGTCTGTTGATTGGTCAAGGAGAATCGTCTTGGCCAATCAAATAGTGTTGTGATGGACAAGAAGAGAAATATTTAGGGAGAAACCTTTTTTTATACTACACATTGACATGTCATACACCTACATAGTAAAAAGTCAATAATTACACATGCACAAAGCCAAATCACCATCTCAGTTAAAGCTTTCGATACGAAATAGTTCGCTCATGCGACTGCTACAAAAGAAAATAGTCCATCAAAATGTAATTGCTGCCAATAGTTTTAATTTAAAAACTTTATATATATTCTTTTTTATAAAAGCTGACTCATTCGTTATGTTGAATCTGTGCTTCTATAGGAAGGAACCCATATTAGCTTTTAGCTGGGGAAAGCCAAATTTTAGATGAGATAAAAAAGACAGAACAAAGGAACAAGAATATGTGCATTGGTTTGTGTAACTTTTCTTTGGGACATAAAACAATTAAACAACCCACTGCACAGACAGGTAATAATTGTATGTAGGAGAAACATGGTAGCAAAACAAAAGATAAATACATTGAGTTGAGTATGGTGAATGTATACAAGATGAAATAATCATTTCCCGGAGTTTGTCGATTCTTCTGCCATCGGTCCGGCAGAGAATGCAAGATCACATCTTGGTCTCTTTCAGAGTAAGTCACAAACTGAAATGTTCATGTCAATCACATGATCTGGATTTAGCAATCGCGCGTGAATCTCGTTACATGCAGACATGTACCTGGTGAAGAGGCGATGACTACAATGATTCATCGAGCCAAATCACAATTCCAGTAGATTGACAGAAAATAGTTCATTTATGTAAGCTGCTACAAGCTAAATGCGATTTACGGAACAAACCAGAAATGGTCAAAGCGGTTTACAATTTGAAAGCTGCAAAACGAAAAAAATAAATGCAAAAAGCAGACGTAACTACAGTATACAACTGCTAAACAAAGTGACAGCAGCTGTTTATCGTCACTCGAAGAACTAATCACATTTTTGCTAAAAAAGCAGTCTCTTGGCAAAAACATAAAATTGCAACAAATGCAAACAGAAATGCGTCCGTTAGACTTAAAACATTTTTTTATCCCATCAAAAACATAAATAAAGTAGAAAAAACTCATTTAATGATTTTAAGAAAATTATTAAACCCATTTTTAAAAAAAAGTGGGAATGGTTAATTAACCCTAACCTTATGTGAGAATTCCTTCTCACACAGATGAGGGCTATGGGAGACTGAACGCAACCATAAAAAATACACACCTATCTTATTAGTAGAAACTCACGTTCTGTGATCCCATCTTGCAGAACGATGCGTTCCGCATAACTTGAAGCATTTTAATTTGGTTATCACGTAGTTGGAAGTTCTTGGAAATTCGATCTTAATTACATTCAATTGCCACAAAGTTATTGCATTGCTAGAATAGGTCAACTAAATGAAAATATGGTTTTAAAGTTTATAGGAAAATTTCAATATTAAATCCATTGAGTTGATACGAGGTTGACCCTTCCGCCACAAAATCTCAACTGAAGAAAAGATGGTTGTCTGGCACCGCATGTGTTAAAAAAAGGCACCAAATATATCTCTAAGATCAACTGCCAAAGGTCAACTCCTAAACGTCACCTCCTCCTTTCGGTAGGAGGAGGGGACGAGTGTGAAAATTTAACAGTGCGATTTCTAATACTTGTCAGGGAAAAATGAAAAAGTTGTTTTATTTAATGTGTGTACTAATTGACTATTCGGCGACGTCTGTTCCGTAAATCGTAATCGGAAACATTCGGGCTGATATTGGTTCACTCCTATAAAAGTACTGTTGATTCGAACAAGCCTTTATATCTCAGTGGGCACGGTATTGTCTACAGATGAAAATCAGTTCAGCTGAGATCCTTGTTAGAAAGTGGTCGAGGGCCGCTGCCGTGCGCGTGTAGTCCGATATCCCACGTGCGGCTTTTAGAGGAGGAGGAACAACTCACATGACGACTATCGCATAAAGATGGCTCTAACTTGTTGCGAAACTCACAATCATCATGGTACAAGAATTTCCAATCTAGTCAGCCTTGCGAATCCGAAACAAGAGAACACACACTTATTAACTGTAATGTAAGCTCTTTCAGCAGGAAAAAGGCCACAACAATTGAATTTGCCCGCTGGATTATTATATTATCATTTGTATTTCCGAAAAGAAGACGGTCGGATGGTGGATATTGTCTTCATCATCCCATGCTAGTAGTCACAGAAAGAAGCATTCACACTTGGAAAAACGGTTCTAAACGGAAACCACAAGTTGTTTTAATATTAACTCTTATTATCGAATCTGCTGCTTCGTGATTTTCTTATCTGACAAAAGTAGAAAAACCAGTTAGAATCGTCTGATTTCTATTCCATCCCATAAAAAAAATCTGAATTTCTTTTTTGTTTTTTGTTTTAAACTACGCCGTTATTTTTGTCTCTTGCGGTGCAAATTTGACGCGATTCTTCCCCTTCTTGCCAATTGCTTCCTTCCGGACGACTCTTTTTTTTTCTTCATTATAGTTAAAATTAAACCACAAACCTTATTACTATCTTAATTTAGACCCTATCAGTAGATTATTTATTAATTTAACTTTCAAGGTGAAAACCCCCCAACTTAGATGGGATTGAACCCGGTACAAACAAATAACGACGTTCAAAGTCGCCCGTGCAGTTGATTTAAGATTTTGATTTTTACCTACAAAACCAAACAATTTTCTTGATCCTTAGCGATTCATTATTTGTACAATTATTTGTTAATTTTTAAAATTTGTTAATGTTTAAAAGACTTTTGTTGTCTTAAAGTAAAAAGTGCCTTCTTGAAAAATACGTTAATAAAACGAAATAAAGTAAATTGTCAGTCTTAAAATTGATACTTTTGACGTGTTGTTTACAAAGTATGAATAAAACTAATTAGACTATTGTTATTGAAACAATTTGTGAGTTATAACAACAAATTGTTCCCTATTCTAACTAGTATTATAGTAGTTTTTTTTTCTACAACAAATGTGATACAGTAGTCCCTTTTTAGGGGATTATTTATACAAATTGCCCAAATAACTCTAAGATCGACATTAGCATTTGACAACAAAACAGGAATTTCAATTTGTAAAATAAGCTTTCAAATTAGAGTTTTTTTCCTTTCAATTAACTCTATTTAATATCAATTAACTCTAACTATTTAATAGATTGAATTCTGTGATCCAATCTTCTAAGCACAAACATTCTTATTTAACTTTTATTAAACTTGAGTGTTTTTGATCAAAAATAACCATATTTACTGTTTTATTTATTCATTTAAGAACATAACTTAACCAACTATTAACAATAGTTGCAATTAGTAATATCTGGCAATCCGCCCAAACGCTGAACGGCTATTATTAATTCTTCTAGTTTACGTTTTGTTACTGAACTCTTTAGATAAGTTCTATTTCTTATTTGTGGTCCATGTTGTTGTTGAAAGAGTCCGAGGAGAAGGAGAAGGTGAAGGATAAGACCCTGAAAAGGCTAAGAGTAATTCTAAAAATAAGTCCCCATTATTGTCACCCTCTAAAATGATTTATCTAATAGTATTTTCCGCCGTCGCCGGAGCTTGCGGTTTGATAGTCTTCATATTCTTGGCCATGCAATACCGTTCACTGCAAGCCTGGAGAATAGACCACAATTACAATTCAAGCCTTAAAAAGGTAAGTAAAGAAACTTTTTTATTATTTATTTATTTATTAATGGGGAGAATCTGGACTGGAGGTTTGGAATGCCCCCCCCCCCCACCAACACTCCAGCTATTTTCGATTCACACATTTAGAGCACAACTATTAAAAATAAAATTTAGTTAAAAAAGGGGTTCTTTAAACCGAATCAAACCGACATTTGCCGAACTTAACCTAAAACTTGGGTTAGGGTAAAAAAAAAAAAACAATTCGGTTCAAAATCTATAGCAGTACAAAAAAAAAAAAAATTCGGCACTTTAGTTGTGAATCAGAATTTATTTGTTTTCAGTTTTGAAAATAGAGACTGACAATCAACCGGAAGCAATATAGAACTAGAAGTTTTTTTTTTTTTTATTATTCAAAACAATCAATAACAGCGAACAGTTTTTTTATTTTTTTTATTTAATAATGTAAAATTTTATAAAACGAATAGTGGTGGAAGAAATCAGTCTGCGCTGCAAAAAGTCAATAGTTTTGTTGGGCTCGCTGATTAAATTAGCAGATTGAGGTCATTAAGATCCATTTTTGGATAAAAGAAATTCAAAGTCTGAATTGATTGGGTTAGGAGTGAATGTAACTCTTCAAAATTGACTTCTAAAATAAAAATGAGATCTCATCTTTTTAATTTTATTTTTTTTTACTTATGAATACCCGTATCCTGGAAAAAAAAAAAATTAAAAGTGGGGATTCACTTTACTATATAAATTTAACGTAAAGTGTAGGACAGAACGAGTAACTATTTTTTGTATTTCCAAAATGGTGTTTATTTTGGAAATAAGAAAATCGATTTTGGTTCTTGTAATGAATGCTTATCCAGAGGATTTCAGTATTTACAGAGTTAGGCCCAATTATTGACTGAGAATCCTGAGTTAATCCCGGAAATTACCGAAGTAGTTTACGATTTGAAAGCCGCGGAAAAATGTATAAAGGCAGACGACACTAAGCGTGAAAAGTGTTAGGTTAGGGTTAAAGAAACTTTTTAGGGTGCTTATTTATAGAAATACACAGGTGAAATATGGCAGTTCAAAATAAATGAACAGGAAAATTCTTTGATATACTTACGTATCAGGCAAAGGTAGGTATCTACACCAAAAATTAGAAAGAATTATCGAGTAGAATTTTAATTAAAAATATAAATCAGTTTTATCGTCTATTTCCGATTTTCCATTGATTCTCCATTGGCACGAGCTCCTCCTGTTCTCCCTTTTGCGCTTGTCAGTATAATGCGCTCGTGCCAATCATCGGATTCACTGATCTTGACTTATGGTCCCAAAATACTGTAATATTCATTTCCTTAGAGCCACCAAGAACCAAATTAGTACATAGGTATCCCAAACCAAAATTTTATCTTTATTATATCTAAAACCTTTTAATGTGGCCACATAGATCTTTGCAAAATGTAAACAATGATACCAGATTTATTTCGGTAGCACAATTAGTCAACAAATTATGATCGCATGAATGGATGGGTATGTATATATGTATCTGTTGAGGTATGTGTACGTATGTATAGGCGTGTATGCATGCCCTCTATTCATGACTATTAATTAAAATATCGATCAACAAGATTAAATATTAAAATCGATAAATGTAAACATGTTCTTTTGAAGAACACAGACCAATATTGGTCTGTTATATAAATCTGACCAAACAGATTGTGCTTATCTTTTGTTAAGAAATCTGTTCTGCTCATTGAAATTGGGCAAAATCTGACTTTCCTTTATGCATTAGATTTGCATTTGTGTGTGTGTATCACGATTGAAGAATATACCATATAAATTTAAACTAGAATAATTAGTGTATATCTGTTAATGTTGGCCGGCGGAACATTGGTTGTGTAGACTCATGTGAGACTATTTAATGTGTATGTATGCATCTTTCTGTACATGTACTGGGAATGTTGATATTCAGTCGACCATCAAGATAGATGTCAGTGTCGATAGATACATAAATGTGTGGATAAGTTTATAAAAGTATGCATTCCTTGCTGCAGATTTGCATTATACCTAAGTAGATGTTTATGTATAGATGCATGTGTTGATATTTGAATGTGTACATGTTATCAAGCGGAGGAGATGAATCTAGTATGTAGCCAAAAGCTGGACTTGTAAATCATCTTAAACCACACAACCAAAGACAGGATCAACAGTTTTATGAGGAAGCTATAACAGCACGGCCTCCAGTGCTAGGTTGTCATATTTGTGGTCTAATCTGCAAATCTAAAAATGGTCTAGCAAGACATTCGGGGATTCATAATGAAGCTAACGTGCAAGCACCCATACCAGAAGGAAAGGTTTTGTGTCACATATGTGAATGTCCATGTAAGACTAAAGTTGGGTTAAAGACTCACTAACGTGAGTACGCCAGAACAGCAACTAACTGTAGAGATGGCAAACTTCTGTCAAGAAGAAGCAATCATCATATTTCATATATGTCGGGTGTGGACAATATTTGTTGGCAATTTTCAACTGCTAATTTTATTCATATTTTGTTATACTTGTCTTTATGAAAATATTGACTATATTTCCATAGACATTTATTCTTTGTAGAATGGATTATGGATAATTTTGAACCTACATATTTATGGAAAAGACACAGTTCTCTTTAGAATTCATACCAGAAAGACAAATAAGATTTCAGACTTCCTCAGTGTCAGGAGGATGGTAGAAGGGTCACAAACTAAATGGATGACGGCAACATCAATACAAATGCACAATCGATATCTATCTGTGTGTGTTTCTCTCTCTCTTTCTCCATATATATATATATATATATATATACATATATATCATGTTTTTCATTCTCTTGTTCACGTTAACAACCATGCCGAAGTCTGGACACTTTCTGACATATCAAAATTAATATCCTGTATGATTTTTCTACATTGCTTTCTTCATTCTGAGGAAGTCTATCAATAAAGACGAAACGTTGATGAATACATAAATCACATAGTTTTTGTCTTTCCTTTTTTCATTTTACGTGTGTGTTGTATACCTGTCGTTATTGGATGCATATCTATATTTGTAAGTCTGGGTGCATTTGTTACATATATTTACACATATCAGGTTGGAAAGAAAGTAATGTCGTATTTTTTACTTCATCACTTTGCAGTCTCCTAAGTTGTACACAGTTCTAGATTTTTTGGTGAATTGGTTCTTAATATTTCGCTTTGCTTTTCAGATATAGTAATTAGTTGGAAAATATTAAGTTTAACGATCTCAGCCGTCAAAAAATGGATATTAGTGAGTAGCATCTGAGACATTGCATGCGCTATGAATTAAAAAACGAAAACTCAGCTGCAGAAGCTACAAGGAATATTGGAACTGTCTATGGGATAAACGTTCTGAATGATCGAAAATGTCAACGGAGGTTTGCAACATTTTCTTCTGGAGACTTTAACCTGTCAGATCAGCGACGTTTGGTAAGGTAATTGGTAAAGACGCTGTGGAGGCTAATCCAAAGTTATCTAGCAGAGAATTAGCTCAATAATTCAATACAACCCATACCACAATTATTTCATGCCTTCACGAGTTTGGAAAAGTTTAAAAACTTGGACTCTGGGTTTCCTACGATTTTTACCGACGCTCAATGAAATCAAAGATTGACTGTTTGCACATCTTTGCTTTCCAGGAATCATTGAAAACCATTTTTTCAAATAATTGTGACTGGAGATGAAAAATGTGTTCTTTACAATACCCAATGCAAAAGACAATAGTTAGACAGAAACCGAAGTCCACAGCCTGTTTCAAAACAAGGACTACACCCAAAGAAGGTTATGCTCTCTTTATGGTGGAACATGAGAGGACTGATTCATTATGAGTTACTAGAGCCTAATCAAACAATCACAGCAGTAAAATATTGTTCGCGGCTGGATGATCTAAAAATTGCTCTATCAAAAAAACAACTAGCATTACTCAATAAGAAGGGTGTAGTGCTTCAGCATGATAACGTGAAACCTCATACAGCAAAACTCACTCAGGAAAAGGTCATAAGTTTCAATTGGGAATTTTTGCCTCATCCACCTTATTCACCTGACATTGTTCCATCCAACTACCATCTTTTCCAGTCGTTGCAGCATCACTTAAACAATAACATTTATGAAAATGACGACCAACTCAAAAATGACCTAAATTTGTTTTTCTCTCAAAAATCAGAAATTTTTTGAAGAAGGCATCAAGAAGCTAGTTGATCGTTGGACAGAAGTCATAGAAAATGAGGGAAATTATTGTAAAAGTTAAAAATGCCCTAATGTGAATGTTTCAGATGAAATAAATGTGTTGGACAAAAACGACATTACTTTCTTTCCAACCTGATACTTCAGAAACTGACACTTAATGGATACAACGCCGAGCCCCAGTCTTGAAAGGGTCATTAGTATCAAAGCTTGTTATGGCTGAAGAATGTGCAAGTTCCAAATAGCTCAAAACAATAAGATTTAAAAGACTTCTAAGCCAATTGGAAATGGTTGCTACTTCAGTCATGTGTCTACCCGCTTTCTTGTGCTTCTGAATGTATTTTCCTCAATATCATTCTCATTTTAACAACTTGCCCTGAAAAAGCTTTGCCTAATAAGGTTGTATTTGAAACATGAACATATGTAGCCAAAAGGCTCTACTTGTTATTGAGCACCATCATGTAAACACAGATCGGATTTACATGGATTATATGAACAAAATTTCA
Source organism: Sepiola atlantica (assembly GCA_963556195.1). Taxonomy (NCBI): domain Eukaryota; kingdom Metazoa; phylum Mollusca; class Cephalopoda; order Sepiida; family Sepiolidae; genus Sepiola; species Sepiola atlantica. The sequence continues at coordinate 65,793,961 of OY744535.1, forward strand.
CTGGAAATACTAATATATTATTTTAATTTTATTCCAAACTAGCAGGACCCGTGTCCCGGCGTTGCCCGGGGAAATATAACAGCCTGATTTAAATTTTTAAGTTAAATGAATAGATTCAGAAAATAAATCATTTCACTGGAAGTAATTTAGGTAATTAAAATTGGATTTAACATGGAGCTGTGCGCTAGCGTTCTTGTGTTTTTTCCAACAGATGTCTCCTTTATAGTGGTAAAAGTTATTCGTACAAAGCTCTTGAACATCCGACATAAAACTGCCCATGGCTAAAGCAAGGTGAAGTCAAGTTTAGACCCACCACTGCCAATGATTGTCCTTGGAACTTGTTAATTGTCATGGCAAATCACAATTTAACTGGGAACTGAAGCCTTTTAAATTTTATTGCAGAATCCGACTGAATAATGGGTATTCTGGGAAGGAATGTCAGTTTTCCCCTTGCCAAAGCAGTTAGTATTACAGCTTCTATCACATGAGGTTGCATGCATTTAACACAGTCTCGTTCCATTACATAGCCTTGGAGCATGAAGATTCCGGAGTAACATAATTGGGCATCCAGCTTTCAGCTGTGTGTTGGCATACCAGGCAATTCTAATGAATCTAAAAATTCTGTAGGGTATTGTACAGCCTGGACGCGATCGAGAATGGAATCCACATAAGTGAACGTTACAGTTTTAATGTACTTCCACAAATATGGCAATTTAATGCAAGCATTAAGCTCATCCGGGGGACTTCTACGTGGAACAATAGGAAGCGTTTGTCGGAAGTCACCTGATAATAATAGTGTTATGCCACCCATAACAGCATCACGTTTCTTGAGATCACGCAATGTTTTATCTAGAGCCTCGACCGCTTGTTTATGTGCCATTGTACATTCATCCCATACGATGAAGGAACAATTCTGTAAGACTTTTGCTGAATCTGACCCTCTTTCTATTTGACAAATTGGATCAGCATCTGTTGTTAGATAATGGCAAGTTAAATGTGGAGTGAGCTGTCCTACCACCAGGAGTACCTGCGGGTGCATCAAGGAATATAAGGCCACTTTGCTGATCTTCTTCAGTATTAAGTACAGTACGAAAAATATGAATTTGCTCATTATTTAATCGTGCGATACCATCTCGAACAATTGATGCTTGCTCATGAGGTTGATAACTAATTTCACGCGTCCATGCAGTAATGACCGGATGTGTATTAGATCGATTAGGTGAGGTAAGACCCAATTTTGTGAGTGGTTTACCATTGATCTTATAAGTCATATCTTCGATATGAACTAAAGCCATATTGAAGATGTCGTCTTAAAATGTTATATCAACTTCAGGCTGTTGATTGTGTTTCCTAAGAAGGAAATCTTCACTAAAAGCTTATATGTGTGCATCCCAAAGTCGTTTTGGATGAGACACTGCACATGATGTCAACATGATGGCAAACAAATGTCTCAAATTGTCGGCAGATTCAGATATAGATGCTTCCTGTAATGTAGCATCCCAGTGGTTATCATCCTCAAGTAGTCCATGTGCACTACATGCATCCCTGAATGTAGTCATAACTTGACGATTGATCGTTTTTAGGTCATTAAAGCTCTGTGAACCTCTAACATTGTGTAGAAGCATTCTCAAACAGAAGCAGTCAAATTGATTTGGATGCACGGTGTATACCCTGCCCCAAAACTTCTGTGCTTTTAACGCACGGATAGCCTGGAACTGGCTTACCCTGTAACCGTCGCTTGCAACTCTATCTGCTGCAGTACTTTCAGTAAAGTATATACGCTGTCCATTTTCTAGATGAACTGATAGGTGAATAACTTGGGGGGGGGGGATGATGTATATGTATGTGAAAGTTAAGTATTCTCCAAATGGCCTCATTGGTTGATATGTAACGTCCCGTATCGTATCTCTTAACTTCATCATGAGCATTACTTTCAACTGTGAAGATAGCTTGATCACTACCCTTATTTACATATTTACAAATGTATTTTATTGATTTCATGCTGTTGCAATAGTCAACATTGATATGTGCATCAAAAATCTCACGAAGCAGTTTATTATGTGGTACAACCCATCGGTTATCTACAGGAACTGTTATGTTGGCAGGTAGGGTAAGTGTCGTCTCAAAACCTCCAGCTAAAGGAGATAGTCGTCGATATTGTGAGTAGCCATTTGTATCCGATTGAGTTTCACTCAAGCTCTTACTGCAGTGTCCATCTTTGAGACGGAGTGAACCTCTGTTTCCATGAACCATATGGTGCCTAATGAAATCATGTAAAACCGGATCTGCCACTGGATCTTGAATTTCCGCACTGATAACTGAATCTATGTCAGAGGATTTCAATTTTTATCCTCTTTTCTGCCAATGAACAGTGTACATGTATAAACAATAGCAAGCAATTAAAAGTAAAGATGATTGTCTGCATGTAATGTTATAACAGAAATGTTTTTATTACTTATTGTTATAAAACAGTTCGGTTCAAATAGTGTAAAAGTCACATGTTTGTGTTTAAAGTAAGTGATAGGTATAATTATTGATATATATTGCTTCTTGAGTTGTATATTGCGTAACATAAGGAAAACATAAATATTTTTATCTTATATTTTAGAGTTGACAGTTTTTTATTTTTGTATTATGTAATCGGTGGTCGGTACGATAAATAACGAATGAAAGTGAAAAATACGTGTAAACTGAGGCTTCCCCCCCCCCCCCCTCTGGCAGAAACCTAAAAGTTATTTGGAATATTGTTTCGTATGTAATATAATATGTAACTAATGTAAACTGATCTGATTGAGGCTTGCGTAGAGTAAACTAATGGAAAAGTAAGTAACACATATAAATTCGAATAAGAAATGCTGTACGTTCTGTCATCGTCTGCTACGGCAATCCATTCAACAACAACAACTATTCTTACTACTGCTACGACCCAGCGTCAAACATTCAACAACAACTATTTGCACTAATGCTACGCCCGCGTCGTCTTACTCACTAACGGTAGACTTACTCTTACTGCTACTACCGCTGTCAGTAATAAGACGTAATACGTGATAAAAACAATTTGATATCTCCGATATTATTCACGGAAAAGTGTTTCCCATTGTTTAAAAAAGAAAGCTTTGAGTTCCAATTTTAATCCTGAGTTGTATATTACTATCTGCTTGTCACCATAAGCTTTCTATATGATACGTGTAAACTGAGGCCCCCCCCCCCCCCCGGCAGAAACAGAAAAGTTATTTGAAATATTGTTTAGTATGTAATATAATATGAAACTTGTAACTAATGATCTGATTGAGGCTTGCGAAGAGTAAACTAATGGAAAAGTAAGTAATAATATAAAATCGAATAAGAAATGTTGTACTTTCTGTCATAAGTGTACTAATGTATTTATTAGCACAATGAAGTTGAATAAAGCGTCGTGGTTGTGATTGCCACTGTGTTGAGTTAAATGTAATCTGTTATTCGCTAACGTGTAAATGCTACGTAGCAAGAATAATAGAATGTCAATCGGTTAATCCGTAACAGGTGTTTTGTAACATAGTACGCTAGTCAGATGTATTGAAGGGAGCGTCTGTTATTTTTTTTTGTGCAACTTATGCTACGGTGTGTTGAGGTGAAGGCATATTTAACGTAAATAATAAGTTTTAAATTATCCGTTGTGTATTTGTTCCCGGTGTAGACTGGTAGCGTGAGAGGAGTAAAATGTTAGAGAGAAATGTTCTTGCTACTACCTGTATGGTGTCTGGTTTGGGGAGAGTGACTGAGCGAGGAACGAAAATAACAATTTGCCCGAGGTGGGTGTAATAGTTTAGAGTTTGCGAAGAACACGGTCGAGCGAATAAGCTTGGTGTTGTAGTGCGTGTAGGAACCTATTGAGTTCGAGTTTATTTTCCTATTCGACGCGAAGGTACAGGGGAAAAAACGTCTTTACTTTATATATAAGATAATATTTCATTTTTAATATAGTATTAAAATTATATATATATATATTATATAAACAAAATTTCACTGGAAATACTAATATATGTGGTGCTATGACCATACCTTTCTACGCCCTCGCTATATTTAGAAGATCCACAGAACTTTGGGTGTTGACAATTTAGTCGGGAAATTGGGTAAGTGATCACTTCTGTCAAAACCCCCCAAAATGCTGTGAATAGTAACAAATATTTATTGGAACACAGGCATGTAGCAATAATAAAATATAAAAGTTATGTTGTTCATGTTGGAGATAAAAGACAATTTGAGGAATTTCACTTGCTTAGGAGACTTTGAAATTAGGAGGTCGAATTAGGAAGGTATTCTTCCTAGTCTTTTTTTACTCCTGCTTTTGATCAGTTGTGACTTCGGTCCCACTCTTACTCTGTCAGTCTCTCGAACTGACAGTCTTCTGGTGAGCTTTCAAAGTGTCAGTTCTTTTATTGAGAAATTTCAATTGAGATGAGTTTTGTGATTTGCTAACCAATCATAAATTGTGTCGCATTTTCTGCTCTCCTACGATTGGTCCGTCAATAATAAATTACATACGTAACAATATTTTTATTTTTTTTCTATTTATTATTTCCAAATAACTTCATTTTAAAACTTAATCTCTAAATTTATTACTAAAGTATAGTCAATTGTTGTTTTGGGCAGTCCTGAATCATGTAGTAGGCCTGTACAGAAAAGGAAAATGTTTTGACTATATTTTAATTATGTACTTTTAATTTTTATAAACTAAAAAAGTGAAGTTATATTTAATTGCAAGCTTCATTAAGAAATTTATAATAACTTCATTTGTAAAATTTAAATTTTTAATGATTGGGGTATAATCAATCATGTAGTAGGGCTCTCCAAAAAAGGCAAATGTTTTATTTGATATATTCTGTTAACAAATTTTTTGTTTCAAAATATACACTTGAAGTTATTATTGTTGTTAACCTCATGTTTAAAGTTAAATTCAAATTTATTAATATATAATTTGTTGTGACTTTGTCTCTATGGGCAGTACTGAATAATGTAGTAAAGCTGTCTAAAAAAGGTAAATGTTTTAAATAATTATACTAAATATACTCATTTTTTTTTCTAAATTATGATAAGGAAGTTAGTTAGAATTTCTTATTATTGCTTTTATGCAGATTACGAAGGAAAGTTTGAATTAATTCATTTTTTTTTCAGCGGATAAGAATAAATCCAAGGCTAGTTCACTAATGAATTAGATGCTTTAATTATTGTGATATCATAATGATTATTGGTTCAACTCAATTAGCAATTGTTACTAATATTTCCACCAACTCAAAGTATAGGTGACTCAAGATGAACCTGGTCACTGATGTTTTGGGGTCTTGTAATTTGTTTCTTTTTTAAATTATAATACAAAATACATTCTTAAACTGCAATGCCTTAAAAAAAAAGTGGACTAGACTGAAAAATGCAGACGCATGTGTATTAATATTTTTAAATATAAACCTGGAAAAGTACAGGACGCGTGGGATTAACTCTTAAGATATTGAAGCTGGAATTGAGATTTGAAGAATTTAAAGTAGAATACAATTATCAATGTAAATAGAATAATAAACAATAATGAATTAGGTGATTCATTAAATAAAGTTTGATTTGCTTAAAGCATCATTCAAAATGTGAAGAATCCATGAGCGATTGCACTTTACCACATTACCTCGAGTAGAGTGGATTCTGTGGCTTACTCTTCTCAGCTATGGAATCTGCCTGTATGTAACAATGTATCCATACTGAATAGGTCAGGAAATTTTTTTTTTTTTGTTACATGCAAAGCACATGTTTTTTTTTATTTTAATAAAAAAAAATTAAACCAAACTTTGACTCTTCCTAATTGTTAGCATCATTTTGTTCCAACTTCTATTTTTTAACTTTTCCTAATTTTAGTAATTTTTTGCATTTCTTTCAAGTGACAAATAGATTTTTTTTTTTAATTTCAAAATTTTCAAAAAAGATTTCTAACTTCTATTTTTTAACTTTCCAACTTTATTTCAAAAAGGAAATTTAAAAATTTAGTTATAAAGTGATCAAGTGATAAAAGTTTAGTGATTAAATCACTAAATCTTTGAGTCATTAAATCAAGTCACAAATCAGTTAGCCTAACTTGTTAATTTGCCTAAGTCATCACTTTTTCTGTTTACTTGAGGTGACTATTTAGACGAAATCTACTGTATAATTAAAGAAAAAAAATATTTGGGTGTTTTATGTCATTCTTGTGTTAATCAAAATACCAATATCAAAGAAATAGCTAAGAAAAACCATTGCATATGTCTGCCATTTTATCAACCTTGTGATTAAGTGTGATTAAGTGTACATTTAATTCTTCAAATCTCAATTCTATCTTCAATATTTTAAGAGTTAATTCTTGTTCTGTACTTTTCCAGATTTATATTTAAGAATATTAATACACATTTTTCAGTCTAGTATATATATATATATATATATATATATATATATATATAAGCAAATGTGTGCTCCCTCTGGTCACATATTTTTGCTATTCTGGGAGGATGGCATCATGACGAACAAACATATACTACACTACCCGCCTTTCTCCAAAAAGGAGTTAATGCCTGTGAGGATATCATAACAACAAAACAGATACATACCCCCCCCCCCCTCAAAAAAAAAAGGAGAAAGTAATCCTGAGAGGATGGTATTATGAGGAACGAACATATGCTATACCCCCCCCCCCCCTTACCAAAAAGAAAGTAATACCTGGGAGTAATGTATCATGACAAATGAAAATATACCTGACTCTAACCTTCACGTATTTGTTTCTATTACTTCTACTTTTTGCTTTCTAGACGTTTTAAAGATGTCTTTCTTGGCGTTGAAATATTCACATTGTAACAGACCATTTACAAAAATTAGTTGCTAAAACCATTTTTTTCTTTTTGTTTATTGATAAAAACAAATACGGCCATTATTCAAATAAATATATAATTTAATGAACCATAGATATGTAGGTATTTTCATTATGTATGAAAATACCTACATATTTTGAGAAAAACTGCCTGGGAGGATGGTATCATGAGGAACAAACATATACTACACTTCTGCCCTCCTCCAAAGGAGGAGGTAATGTTTGGGAGGATGGTATCATGACGAAGGATGTATATGGGGATATATACGGGCGTGCATGCATATTAAATGGAAATGAAGATTTGAGGAAACATTAGGATCACCAGCTAACAAGTGCTATATTTGTTAGTGTATGAGTAAGTGATACTGTGTGTGGGTAGGTTTACCTTGTTCTGTTACTGTGTGTGAGTCATAGCGATTTGTTTCTGTCTGCTTGACCTCTTGTCAGTCGTATGGATATGTGCACAAGATGAGAAAAGCTTGTACGTGCATTTTCTGTTTGCCTCCCCAGCCAAAGGCCGGGGTGGTGGTGGTGGTGTAAGGGAGAACATACGTTATTGTGGGTTCTTTCGAGGCACACCGGTTGAATCTGTTGCCTAGAGGGACTCTGAGAACTCTCTTTATTTCCCATCTCTTATAGGGTTTAATTTAGTTCACATCGGCTTATTACTTTGGCATCGACTTGTTAGTTTTTGACTTTGAACTGTTTTTGATTATTTGGAAATCTTCAGTTTACACGTTCTTGTTAAAACTCCCTTGCTTTTTGGAATTGAAGAGGAGAGTGTATCCTAATGAAGCAGAGAAAGAAAGTGTAGCAATTCAAGCCATTTGCTTTTTTTGCGTTAGTTTGGATGTCTCGGTCAACCACAAAGGAGGAATATCACTTCAGTTATATTAATTTTTATTAACAAAGAAGTTTTTCAAAAATAGGGCCACAGAAGTTATGGCCAAATGAAGAAATACTCTGAATGTTTCCCATCATGTAATTATATTTGTTGTTTAACTGTCACAAAAAGTCACACCAACTCTGCTATATTTATATAAGGATTAGTTATATATATAATTTTTTTTTGATAATTTTTTTAATCTTTTACTATTTGGTGTTTGGTCCTTTTACCCCCCCCCCCCCCCCCAAACCCCTTTCACATATCGATTCTGTTGCCATGGTTGGTGACTGTATTCTTTTTATCCTTTTCTTTGTCTTTGTCTAAGCTGTGCCCTGTGTCACCTTTAATCTTACCTCCTTATTAAATACATTTTTATATACAAAAAGTTGTTTCAGGTCGAGGGGTATGTGATTGGCCTAATGCATAAATCACAGACTATGGAATTTAGTGACAACTCATGAATGTTCTTTCCTCAAGGACTTTTCTTTTTTGTTTGTAATGAAAACTATCTTCTATATTTGCCAACCAGTCGCATTAAGCCCAGTCTGTTCTACGATTCATCCATAGCTAGCTGTAAAAGTAACTTTGTCGGCTGAAACTCAGTTTTGGTCTTTGAAATTAATGTTCTTTTTAAATTAGACTCTGCGTCCTCCAATGGTTAGTTTTGTAGATTGACCTTAATCGTAATTAACTTATTTGAATAATTTGGACTACTATTCTCATCTCGTTTTTGGTTGATGTTTTCTGACCTCCAGGTTCATCTTTTTGAATTTGGAAATCTTTATCAAACTCTGGAACTTGTATGCAACTTAGTGGCCGGAATAATCCAAATTATTAATCCTCATCTCAAAAATTCTTAAACATGATTTATTGAAGTTCATATGCCTCCTTTCAGCTTCAGATTGAAGGTGCAAAGAACTTTTGCCTTTTTTGAAGTTGCGTTTACCCAAAAAGAAAAGAGGCGCTGAGCAAACATGAAACTGATTTTTATCTCCTGTTTTTTTTTTTAATGATTTTAAACCTTAACACAGAAATTATATTGAATCTAATAAATTGACTAAAGTTTGTTTTAATCCCCTCCACAAACAGGAAACATTATTTTATTAGTCTTGTTATACTCCCCTCTCTGTAACGGGTATTCCGGGTAGTAAAAAAAAAAATGTGAATATATTTTGTTTCAGTTGTAATTTTGTGTGTATCTGTGTCTGGCTAAAAGTCAAAAACTGCATAAGATAGCAAGATACACTGACAAACCTTACATCATGATTATGGTAAAGAAATAAATACTATAATATTAATTTCCGTATGTTTACCAAGGATCAAATTAGTGCATTGGGGTAAAAAAAAAATGTACTTTTCATGCGTATTGGTAATTAAAATAGTCGTTTTTTTTTCTTTCTTTCTATTATAGTGAACCAGTTGTCAGTAGGTAGTCTGAGGTAATGTGAGGTTTTTAAAAAAAAAGATCTTGTACACACTTTATAAGTCTTTGATTTTGTTGTCCCTGCCATTGCCGGGTTGTTCTAGTTATGACTGATTCTTCGTTTCATTTGTCCTCATTAGTTTTTTTAAAATGTAATTTCAATCTCAATATAATAACGTTATTAGAAAATGTTGATTACATATACAGAGTTATTTTCTTGTCTCTTTGTAACTTGGGCTTTAGAGCAAATTGTTTTAGGAGTCGGACTCCTTGAAAATTGGCAGATCACGATTTCATATTTAAATTAAAATGTTCATTTAAAAAGTCATTCCTCAATTTCGCTATTCTATTCAGATTAATTTACGAAACATTTTCAAAAATGATCAATGTTGACCAAAAGTATTCAAGTCCTTCCACTAGGGCTGTGGATTCCGTAGATAAAAATATTTCGAATTTGCCTGTTTAGAAAAAAAAAGTAATGTGACCTTCCCCCATATCAATCTTTTATTTTATTTCATTTTTTTTTTGTCTGAATCTCAATTTTCACCAATGATTGTAATATAGGGAACCCATTACAAAAAGGAATTTTCATTTACCTAATAATAGTGCTGCATCATTTTTTTTCTAACATTTCCCACATGCCTAAATTTACTCAAATTGTAATACTGCTCAAGAATGGTTGATTTCTATGTGTTTTTTATGTTTTCTGTGGATTCCTCACTCTCAAAACCATTTCTGTGCAAATTTTCATGCTAGCATGTTTGGATGAAATTTTATTGAAGAAAAAGTGATTTTGTAATGCCTCAGTTTTCACACAAAATCTTTAAAATAGTTTATTTTCTGAACCACTTGAAATTAGAGGCCCGAATTTTCAGGATTGTCTCGTTTTAACGATACCTACCACTGATTACAATTTAAAAGAAAATATGGAAGGTGACATGGGCTGGATGATTTGATATGGAATTACTCAACATGTAAATAAGAAAATCAAAGATTCACAATTTGAACAAATTTTTGTCATTTTAATATCCCCGAATTTGAACTTAGCTCCATAAAATTAAAAATACTCAGCCCATAACCTCAGTCAAGTAAACTCTATTTAAGTTTTTAATGTAGCAGTCAATGTTTTTCATTGCTTGAAGAATTCTATAATTGATTAAACTAAGTCCAAAATGTCTCAGTATTATGCTCATGTCCTGAAACATTCCAGCTGGTGTATTCTTTACTGAGCTTTCTGTCTGTACGATATTTCAATATTATGGAGTCGTCTGAACAAACATTTGACTCCAGAGTCTGTTTTGAAACAAGAACGCGTATTAAGATGTGTTCATTTAGCAATGAAAATGCTATTTCAAACTCGAGCATGACTAACTGATGGACAGCACCTCTTTTAGAGATGGTTGGACATATTTAAAATAAGATGCGCCCATCCAATTTGCACGTTTAGCAATGAGATGTTATTTAAACATGAAGTCTGACCAGACAGTTACAGAAATGCGACCACACATCTAAAACCTAATTGACAAAAGAATACCTGACACCCCACTTTCCTGTTAGACGAAATGTAAGCACTGATGGTTGATAATGTCTGAGTAAACATTTACCTATGGGCTATCTCAACTTTGCATACAATCATTTCTTTGATTTACTTTTAGAATTTCTGAAACCTTGTTAAAGAGTGTGTCAACATAGCAACTTTTGTAACTTATTGATCATGGATTTATGAATAATAATTTGTGTTGTTGTAAAACAGATGTTGCGATCATTTGTCAATAGAAGTATAATTGTTCATTACACCTGCCTCTTTACGTTTTTTTTTTATTACACCCAATAAAAATAATCATTTGTCAATAGAAGTATAATTGTTCATTACACCTGCCTCTTTACGTTTTTTTTTTATTACACCCAATAAAAATGATCATTTGGCAATAGAAGTATAATTGTTCATTACACCTGCCTCATTACATTTTTTTTATTACACCCAATAAAAATAATCATTTGTCAATAGAAGTATAATTGTTCATTACACCTGCCTCATTACATTTTTTTTTTATTACACCCAATAAAAATAATCATTTGTCAATAGAAGTATAATTGTTCATTACACCTGCCTCATTACATTTTTTTTATTACACCCAATAAAAATAATCATTTGTCAATAGTAGTATAATTGTTCATTACACCTGCCTCATTACATTTTTTTTTATTACACCCAATAAAAATAATCATTTGGCAATAGTAGTATAATTGTTCATTACACCTGCCTAATTACATTTTTTTTATTACACCCAATAAAAATAATCATTTGTCAATAGAAGTATAATTGTTCATTACACCTGCCTAATTACATTTTTTTTTATTACACCCAATAAAAATAATCATTTGGCAATAGAAGTATAATTGTTCATTACACCTGCCTCATTACATTTTTTTTATTACACCCAATAAAAATAATCATTTGTCAATAGAAGTATAATTGTTCATTACACCTGCCTAATTACATTTTTTTTATTACACCCAATAAAAATAATCATTTGTCAATAGAAGTATAATTGTTCATTACACCTGCCTAATTACATTTTTTTTTATTACACCCAATAAAAATAATCATTTGGCAATAGTAGTATAATTGTTCATTACACCTGCCTAATTACATTTTTTTTATTACACCCAATAAAAATAATCATTTGTCAATAGAAGTATAATTGTTCATTACACCTGCCTAATTACATTTTTTTTATTACACCCAATAAAAATAATCATTTGTCAATAGAAGTATAATTGTTCATTACACCTGCCTCTTTACGTTTTTTTTTTTTATTACACCCAATAAAAATAATCATTTGTCAATAGAAGTATAATTGTTCATTACACCTGCCTCTTTACGTTTTTTTTTTTTTATTACACCCAATAAAAATAATCATTTGTCAATAGAAGTATAATTGTTCATTACACCTGCCTCATTACATTTTTTTTTATTACACCCAATAAAAATAATCATTTGTCAATAGAAGTATAATTGTTCATTACACCTGCCTAATTACATTTTTTTTTATTACACCCAATAAAAATAATCATTTGGCAATAGTAGTATAATTGTTCATTACACCTGCCTCATTACATTTTTTTTATTACACCCAATAAAAATAATCATTTGGCAATAGAAGTATAATTGTTCATTACACCTGCCTAATTACATTTTTTTTTATTACACCCAATAAAAATAATCATTTGGCAATAGTAGTATAATTGTTCATTACACCTGCCTAATTACATTTTTTTTTATTACACCCAATAAAAATAATCATTTGTCAATAGAAGTATAATTGTTCATTACACCTGCCTCATTACATTTTTTTTATTACACCCAATAAAAATAATCATTTGTCAATAGAAGTATAATTGTTCATTACACCTGCCTCGTTACGTTTTTTTTTATTACACCCAATAAAAATAATCATTTGTCAATAGAAGTATAATTGTTCATTACATCTGCCTCATTACATTTTTTTTATTACACTAAATAAAAATAATCATTTGTCAATAGAAGTATAATTGTTCATTACACCTGCCCCGTTACGTTTTTTTTTATTACACCCAATAAAAATAATCATTTGTCAATAGAAGTATAATTGTTCATTACACCTGCCTCATTACATTTTTTTTATTACACCCAATAAAAATAATCATTTGTCAATAGAAGTATAATTGTTCATTACATCTGCCTCGTTACATTTTTTTTATTACACCCAATAAAAATGATCATTTGTCAATAGAAGTATAATTGTTCATTACATCTGCCTCTTTACGTTTTTTTTTTATTACACCCAATAAAAATAATCATTTGTCAATAGAAGTATAATTGTTCATTACACCTGCCTCTTTACGTTTTTTTTTTTTATTACACCCAATAAAAATGATCATTTGTCAATAGAAGTATAATTGTTCATTACACCTGCCTCATTACATTTTTTTTATTACACCCAATAAAAATGATCATTTGTCAATAGAAGTATAATTGTTCATTACACCTGCCTCATTACATTTTTTTTATTACACCCAATAAAAATGATCATTTGTCAATAGAAGTATAATTGTTCATTACACCTGCCTCATTACATTTTTTTTATTACACCCAATAAAAATGATCATTTGTCAATAGAAGTATAATTGTTCATTACACCTGCCTCATTACATTTTTTTTATTACACCCAATAAAAATGATCATTTGTCAATAGAAGTATAATTGTTCATTACACCTGCCTCATTACATTTTTTTTATTACACCCAATAAAAATGATCATTTGTCAATAGAAGTATAATTGTTCATTACACCTGCCTCATTACATTTTTTTTATTACACCCAATAAAAATGATCATTTGTCAATAGAAGTATAATTGTTCATTACACCTGCCTCATTACATTTTTTTTATTACACCCAATAAAAATGATCATTTGTCAATAGAAGTATAATTGTTCATTACACCTGCCTCATTACATTTTTTTTATTACACCCAATAAAAATGATCATTTGTCAATAGAAGTATAATTGTTCATTACACCTGCCTCATTACATTTTTTTTATTACACCCAATAAAAATGATCATTTGTCAATAGAAGTATAATTGTTCATTACACCTGCCTCATTACATTTTTTTTATTACACCCAATAAAAATGATCATTTGTCAATAGAAGTATAATTGTTCATTACACCTGCCTCATTACATTTTTTTTATTACACCCAATAAAAATGATCATTTGTCAATAGAAGTATAATTGTTCATTACACCTGCCTCATTACATTTTTTTTATTACACCCAATAAAAATGATCATTTGTCAATAGAAGTATAATTGTTCATTACACCTGCCTCATTACATTTTTTTTATTACACCCAATAAAAATAATCATTTGGCAATAGTAGTATAATTGTTCATTACATCTGCCTCGTTACGTTTTTTTTTTTATTACACCCAATAAAAATAATCATTTGGCAATAGTAGTATAATTGTTCATTACATCTGCCTCGTTACGTTTTTTTTTTTATTACACCCAATAAAAATGATCATTTGGCAATAGAAGTATAATTGTTCATTACACCTGCCTCATTACATTTTTTTTATTACACCCAATAAAAATAATCATTTGTCAATAGAAGTATAATTGTTCATTACACCTGCCTCGTTACGTTTTTTTTTATTACACCCAATAAAAATAATCATTTGTCAATAGAAGTATAATTGTTCATTACACCTGCCTCATTACATTTTTTTTATTACACCCAATAAAAATAATCATTTGTCAATAGAAGTATAATTGTTCATTACATCTGCCTCGTTACATTTTTTTTATTACACCCAATAAAAATGATCATTTGTCAATAGAAGTATAATTGTTCATTACACCTGCCTCGTTACGTTTTTTTTTTTTATTACACCCAATAAAAATGATCATTTGTCAATAGAAGTATAATTGTTCATTACAACTGCCTAGTTACGTTTTTTTATTACACCCAATAAAAATAATCATTTGGCAATAGTAGTATAATTGTTCATTACATCTGCCTCGTTACGTTTTTTTTTTTATTACACCCAATAAAAATGATCATTTGGCAATAGAAGTATAATTGTTCATTACACCTGCCTCATTACATTTTTTTTATTACACCCAATAAAAATAATCATTTGTCAATAGAAGTATAATTGTTCATTACACCTGCCTCGTTACGTTTTTTTTTATTACACCCAATAAAAATAATCATTTGTCAATAGAAGTATAATTGTTCATTACACCTGCCTCATTACATTTTTTTAATTACACCCAATAAAAATAATCATTTGGCAATAGAAGTATAATTGTTCATTACACCTGCCTCTTTACATTTTTTTAATTACACCCAATAAAAATAATCATTTGAATAAATGTTGATAGATACATGTATCTTCCATATATCAATGTTTGTATTTGTGTTATAGAAATTGATATTTTAACAGAACAGTATTTCAAATTTCAATAAGGGTTAAATTTTTCATAGAATCTAAAGACACCATTGAAATTTTTCCTTCGATTCCATCTGGGCTCACTAGAAGCACTTATCGGTTAGGTCAATAACTGAAATAACAAAGAACATAGTTCATTTTTTAAAAATAGATTTTCTTTGTTTCATAAAATAAAAAATAAACAAGAATATCTTAGTGAAGAAACTTGCTATTGGTGGGATTACGAATACCTTACATGCTCTACATCTCGAATGGATTAGCCATGTACAGCGTGCCTTTAAAATATTTTAAACATTTAAATTATTTTTATTGGTATTTTTAAGATTTAACATAATTACGAACGAATTTGTCTTGATTCATTAAAGTCGTTTGCCATTTTACAGTTGCCGGATCTTTTTCATTTTTTAAAGACTTTGAACATGTTATTTTTTAAGTAATACTTATGCATAATTTCTTTTTGAAATAAGACTTTAAACATGTTTTATTTCTTCAAGCAATACTTTCCTCACAGTTATTATGTTACAAATCAACCATTACTGTTGAAATTAAGTTCAAACTACTACCAAGATGTTTTCCAGATTAAACCTTCGTACGCATTCATGTCTAGTTTTATGTTTTAAAAGTAATTCACGATTATGACAGTAAAATGTCTATCCTTTTTTCAGTCCTACTTAACTCTCGATGTTGTCAGTAAGAAATCAACTGTTCCTGTTGTCAAGCTTTAAACACATGAATTCACCACCCCAACCCCAGGAAGCCAGAGGCTGCGCTAATAGTTATTAAAAGCAGGTTCAGTTTCGGAGTCTCTTATAGACTTTGAAACTAAATTTTTTTAGTTTTATTTGCAAACCTAATATTTTAGAGTTAATATATATATTTTTTTTAAATTTCCTTTTTTTATGTTACTAAATGATATATGGAATATTAAAAATAAAAATGTCTGCAATATTTTACAGAAGAGAGATTGCAATGTCCACCACATAGAAAATTATTAAGCTGATTAACTAAATAAGACGACGCAGGAAAATTTCATTTCAGATTCGGGGCAAAGTCTTTCCAACCTGTGTTTGCTCATCCATGTGTCACGGCAATGAGATATGTGCATTTGCGAACTGGAAGAAACGATCCCATCGACTGTGCTTTATGAGAAACTTGCTATTGGTGGGATTACGAATACCTTACATGCTCTACATCTCGAATGGATTAGCCATGTACAGCGTGCCACCTCTTACATCAACTCCATAACACATCTACTGGGCACTAGGGACTGACGTAGATCAAGGAAAACCTGGCTCTAATGTGTCAGAAGTGATATGGCTGCATGCAACCTGACTGAAGTCAACCCTTTGGATCGGACTGCAAGGAGAGCAAGTATGAGACATTGCCTGGTGTTGTCCGACCCGGAGTCTGGGACACTTGCAGCACTCTAACTATCAAAAGCCGGAAATAGACAGATGAAAGGGAAATAATATTGTGCCAATCAATTACATGGATTCAACTATTAATTAACTGAGAACAGATTTGGTGTCTGCTGCATAAATTCTGTTGAAAAGGGGAAGATCTTTTGGGAGACAATTTACTAGAATGGAACCCACTTATATTAGCTATTTTAAAATGGTGAGATTTTCTTTGAAGATATGCGTACTCAACACCAATCAATTCGTTAGAATTTAAATGTGATCCTAAAATAATACATCCAATCAATTTAGGGGATTTAAAAAAATATTTATTTTTTTAGAAAGTTTTTCTTTTTATTTGTATGTAATTTATGTAATTTATGAATATACTAGCTGGCTTTACCAGCTCACTATCGATTTGCAAAGTTTGCTACTTGAAATACTTCAAAATTTTAAATAATAAATTGCTGTTAATGGTAAGATTGTAAATATAAAACAAGAACTTATGCATTTATTTAGATATTAACATTTTGGTAATTTTTTATACACATTTATCTTTTAAATAAGACAGTAAAGAAATCAAAAAAAAAAAATCAATTCGCCTGAGCTATGGTGTATGTGGATTTTTCCTATTTTTTTTTACCATACAATTTAGAAACAAGTCCCCAAAAGAAAAGGCCGAAAAGAAACATTTGAACACAAATGCGAAACGTTTGTTCACAGAATCAAAACAATCGTTGAATTTAAAAACAATAAAAATGAAAATGCGGTGTCACTAACTGGAAGGAGAGAGATAGCGAGCAAGCAAGTAAGGAGCCCCCTCACCTTCTTCGCTTTATGCCTTGTCGGTGTATCTTTCTTTCTAGTGCGATGTTAGTTTCATTTTAAATTATCTCCCTTGAAAATTAATGAACAGATATAAGAAAGGTTTTAAGTTATTCCTTTTTTTATTAAATCACTTTAATTACTAATATCGTCAAAATTATTGCACATATATAGGAAAAAAGGACAATAAAATTATAAATGAATAACATCAAACATTTATGAACTGTTTAAAAAATAGTTATGTAAATTAGGCATACAAAGGGCTGTGTTTTGTCTCACTATATATAGTATTTCAAAATGTTATGTGGTATTATTGATTTAAATAACAGTCATTTTGATGGTAATATACGATTGATAGATATGTGGAAGAAACTTTCACATTTATTCATTTAGATTTAGTCTTATGGTTTAAATAGATATCACAAACCAGTCTAGAGTTTGGTGTGTGAAAATGGGTAAATATAGTAAAATTTCCTTCAATTTCGGCTTGTGAAAACTCATTTTTTTTTTTTTTTTTTGGTTTATTTTGATAAAATTTGGATGTAAACAAAATTTAATATTTTCCTTTTATAAATGTACAATTCTTTTTTTATATCATTGATAGTTTTTTTCTAGGTTACTTCAAGTTAGGATATTGGTCTTTTGAAACTTAATGCACACACTATTTTGTGTTTCCATGCATATAAAAACGATCCCATCTTTTAGAAAAAGTGCCACTCTCATGGCAGGATTAAAATAATGTTTTAAGTTGTCTTTCACAAAAAAAATCCAAGTTGAAAACTTATGAAATTTTTGCCCTATTATCAAATTGTGTTTCTGCCTGTGTTTACATGGTCCAAATGTTTTATTTTTATAGATTTATTATTATAAGAATAATCTACTTGGATCTCTGTGGTATGAATCCTATTGAGATTCAATGTGTTAGCTGTTGTAATGTATTTTATACGAGCTATCAAAGTTGTGCTTCCGTGTCACTTTTGTACATTTTTGCCCAATGTTTAGGCTGGCTTGATCTAATAATTATTGCTTCCATTATGATTAATTTTTATTAACCACAAAATAACATTTGTAAGGATTTTTCACTAGTTGAAAGCCTGCATTTTTAGTTATACATTGAAATTTGGCTTCTATATCAATAACACACACAACAGCAAATTGTCTAATTTCCAACAAACTTTAAATGATCATAATTCACCATAATGAATTTTGTGCCATTGTTTTGCAAAGATTAAAAGTTTTTGGATGTAATGAAAATCAAATTTTGATTTTGGATACAACTTAGGATGACCCCCAAAACTTACACCCTAATTCTCAGTAGCCCCTTATGTCTACAGTGGTCCCCTGCCTTGTTTGGGATGAAGTATGTGAAGAAAAAAAAAATCCCAATCAGTTGATAACCCTTAACACACCTCTTAATAAGTCCTGGGCCTAATTAATAAAACAACAACTTTTAGGCAAAATTCAACATAGCCTCTTTCTAAGGTGATACACTGATTCCAATGCTTTTCTAACGATTTGATGCCTTTTTTGTGGAACGATTTGTCTTTGGCCTCAAAATACACCTCAGTTTCCGATATCACTTGTTCAATGGAGCCAAATCTCTTTTCCTGGGGCATTCTTTTAAGGTCTGCAAACAGCTAGTAGTCTCCGGAGGCTAGATCTGAAGAATAGATGGAGTATGGAAGCAATTGGAAGTGTAATTCATGTAGTTTTGCTCTCGTTTCGATAAATTTGTGATATGGTGCATTTTCTTGGTGAAAGAATACGTTTCTCAAGGTAATCAATTAACAAAATACGGACTCTAAAACCTTGTGTCTTTGGTCACTTAGGACGGCTTTCACCTACCGCTGTCTGTTAAGCTGATTGCCAATTTGACTTCGGAGTGAAGTGGTAAATCTGTTTCATCCATTGTCACATATTGATGCAAAAATACTTTTTGTTAATTTCAAACAGTTTCAAAGAACACTTTGAATTGTCGATGCATTGTTGTTTTTGAACACACCTTTCTCATTGACACATGTTCATACAAAATGGTTAATACATTGCCTTTTAGTCCTGTAGGCTGTGAGTAGCGCCCCATGATGCCTCAGGACAGGATCCTGGTGGCTGAGCAATACGTGGTCTGATTACATAAATGGTCTTACAGCACTACACTTTGGCTAGACAAGAGGTGGGGGAAGCCTGATCTGATTAATTGGCTGATCATATCATGCGCTAGTATCTATAAGTTCATCCCCAACCGTATTATTCAATCTGATTCTTCTAAAAATCAAAACATTGCTTCTCCTTTTTATTTTCCTCCCAAATCGATACTAGAAGGCATTAATCGTGTTGAGAACAAAAATTACCACTGCCGATTTTCTATACTTTCAGTTTATAGGTACTGGAAAAGAAATATGAGAGGCTAATTTATTTTCACTCAATGCGAGTATAATAGTCAAAGTATCCCCGTCTCAATCAGGGAGTTTGGGTTATTCCCCTTGGTAAATTCCCAACTTTAGTTAAACTTTGTAGTGGGTGATAGAGCTCAGGACCATTGAAAACCAAAGCAAATAGCAAACTCTAAACTTAAGCCATACTTATCATCTGACAATGAATCAAATAATGAATTTCTAAAATTGATTGTAATTAAATCTCTAGCAGATACAATTCTCACTAAACTGTCACCTTTTCTGATTGAAACAGGACAAACCCCAAGAGTGTGAAAAAACTCTGAAACGGTGGATCCTTCTGGTGAAGGTTACTGAAATTAAACAGGCAAAACATCTATTTAAAATGAAAAACGTTTACAATCTCAAATATAAGATGTATGCCCACAAAAAATTGAATGCCTCTAGAGGAGTAATCCAACGTTGGGACCTTGGTCTAGCAACGGAAGAAGAAATCGAGACGGCACTGCGTAAACTCATCACAAAAGAATATCCATAAAAAGAGGTGGAGAGATGATAATTACCAACACGTATATCCTGACTTAATTCTGCAGCAATTCCAAAGAAAGTGAAAATTGGTTACACTGCTAAAAGAGTTGAACCCTACGTACCAAACCCCTTATGGTGCTCCAAATGCCAGAAGTTTGGCCACCATAAGGACATATGTAGGGAACAACAGTTATGTGATAAATATGTCGAAAAGGATCCGTCTCACATTGAGGACATGTGCCAATAGAAAAAAAATGTTCAAACTGTCATGGGGATCACCCCGCATTTTCAAGATCATGTGATTTCTTTAAGGAGAAGAAGTTCATGATGGTGAAACACACGATAAATTCGTCATTAAGAATTGGATTGGAGTTAGGCTTATATGAGGCCTCTATGCCACTGCAGTTGTAGCCACCACTGAAAAAATATATCAAAATATAACTCCCCAAGTTTGAGAAGGAGACTAGGTACAATGAACTGGTGGAAAAATTGCTTAAACTTAGTTTGGACGAGTGGTTGGGATTTCAGAAATGCTTACGGGATGCTTTGTGTAGAGTTCGGGAGGAGGTGAAGGGCACACCAAAGCAGCCAGAAACAAATATATGATTATAGAGCCGATAGCACCCAGTGGAAATACAGGCAAGAAATATCAAAGATCCCTGATGTGTCCACCGGGACAGGTGGGATATCCCAAGAGGTTAAAATTTTAATGCTAACCACCATGACTGGTTGGGATTCTCCAGCGTTACTGATGCAGCTGGGAACTCTACTTTTAATCTCTCGTCAGCTCACGACCTCTCACAGGCTGTCACTTTTCCGACCCGCCTTGCTGATGGTGTGGACCAGCAAGCCTCACTTCTCGACCTGTTCTTGACCTCACTACCTGAGGCTTGTGTGGCGAATGCCCATAGCCCGCTCGGAAACTCTGATCACGTTGTGGTAATGATACTTATCACTCGTCCAAAAGCTGAAGAGCCGTTGCTCAAAACGACGAGAAACTATGAGCAGGCTGATTTTCAATCCTTCAGGGATCACATCAGCGATGCCCCATGGGGTGTAACCTTCTCACTCCCCGCTGATCAGTGTGCAAATGAGCTAACCGAATGGGTCAAAGCAGGCATTAATGCGAAAATTCTTCAGCAAACCTCACTCTCTTCAATGGTTCACCTCACAATGTGCAGCCGCTATTGTTGAGAGGCAGAAGGCATTCCGAAAATTCGGCCGACATAAGTCAACTGCGAACAAAGAATTTGTAGAGGCAAGAAATGATTACAAAGTAGTGATAGATGAAGCAAAGAGAAGATATACAGAGATAACCAATAAAACGCAGTCAGTCACAGAAACTAAGTACTCGTGATTTCTGGAAAATCTACAATAGTGTGATGGACAATGGACAATTTCCCCGCTATCAAATCACAACGATGTTGTTTGCACGGCCACTGATAAGGCTGAACTACTTGCCCAGCGTTTCGCCGTAAACTCCATTTTGGACTCAGCAAACCACCCCCTCCCTAAATTCCCATTGCGGACTGAAGCCACACTTGAGAATCTGGTCATCACCCCATCTCAAGTCAGACACATCATAAAAAACCTTGACACCTCCAAAGCCTGTGGGCCTGATCTTATATTTGTAATAGTAATAAAGAAATGCTCGGCTGAGCTGGCCCCTGTCCTCTCCAAACTATACAACAAATGCCTTACTGAATCTTGTTTCCCTGATAGTTGGAAAATTGACTGTGGTACCAGTCTTCAAGAATTCTGGAGATAGAACTGATCCTCTAAACTACCGCCCAATCAGTCTACTTCCGATCTTTGCTAAAATCTTTGAATCATTAATCAATCTAGCGATAGTCCGGCACCTAGTTAATGCTAAACTTCTTTCTGATCATCAATACGGATTCAGACAAGCACGATCTACTGCAGATATCCTAACGGTCATCTCTGAATGCATATATCATACACTGGACAAGGCAGGTGAAGCTAGGGCGGTAGCGCTCGATATATCCAAGGCCTTTGACAAGGTCTGGCATGAAGGGCTTCTCCTAAAACTGCACTCATATGGTATTACTGGACAAATATTTAATATAATTAAATCCTTCCTAACAAAAAGAAAGATCCAGGTTGTTCTCGATGGCTGTTCATCTAAGCAACATGACATAAATGTTGGTGTACCCCAGCGATCTATCTTTGGACTTCTACTGTTCCTGATTTTCATAAATGACCTCCCTGATGTCATTGAGACTGAGATAGGCATATTTGCTGACAACACCAGGCTCTACTCTCGTCATGTGGGTAAAACCGATGCGCACATATCTGAAGCAATGGCTAAATCCTTAGAAAATGACCTCCAGTCTGTAGTGGATTGGGGTAAAAAATGGATGGTAACTTTTAATGCTGCAAAGACAAAGCTACTTTCCTTCAATAATTACAAAAAACCCTCTTCAACCACCAATTGTCATGGCAAATAACACCCTACCTGAGAGTTCATTCAAACTCCTCGGCCTAACTTTCACAGATAACATGAATTGGAATAAATACATAGAAAACATTGCCTGGGCTGCTGCAAAGAAGGTGGGCTCCCTCTACCGTGCCAGTAAACTTTTCACACCTGACATTATCCTATATCTCTACAAAGCCACCATCCACCCATGCATGGAGTATTGTTGCCACATCTGGACTGGGGCATCATCCACTAGTCTCTCCCTCTTAGACACAGTCCAAAAAAGAGTCGTCAACTTAATAGGTTCCTCACTATCCACCAAACTCCAGCCCCTGTCCCATCGTCGCAATGTTGCTTCTTTGTGCCTGTTTTACAAGTACTTCAATGGATTGTGCTCTGATGAGCTTGCTGCTCTGGTACCCCCACGACGTAAATTCACTAGACCAATCCAACAATCTGCCAAATCCCATCCATTCACTGTGGAGATCCCCAGATGCCGAAGAGCTTTCTACTCCAAAAGCTTCTTTCCTCGTGCTGCTGGGCTCTGGAACTCCATACCCCCCCCCCCCCCCCCTGCTCCATTGACGGTACTGATATGCAGAAATTTAAAACTAATGTAAACAGACATCTCGCTGCGCAGTTCCCAATTTAGGTTGCCCCCCTCCCCCAAACCTTCACCCTTTTTCTCAGTAGCCCCTTACGTCTACAGTGGCGGCCTACCTTATTTGGGTTGAACTATGTTAAAAAAGAAAATTAAATTAAAGAACAAATAACAAAAAGAGAAACGACTAAGAAAAAAATCCTATCTCTGTTGAATTGACAAACAAATTCAAGGGATTAAAAAAGATGGAAATCGAGAAAAAAACAAACCCACAAGAGCCAATTAAAAACAAATAAATAAACCATGCGAAATAAAATCATCCAGTGGAATATGAGAGGTGTTATGACAAATTTTGAGGAATTGGTTTTCCTTATGAGAAGGTGTCCAGCAGTCGTCTGATTGCAGGAAACATTCCTCTGGGAAAATAGCAATATTCATATAAAAAACTAAACCCCATACAACTATATAAAGAAGATACAGATAGAGCGTCAGGTGAACCATCTATAGTTGTAAATAATAAAATTCTGCAGAGTCAGATACTACTTTACATGGATATCCAGGCAGTTGTTGTGTCGGTAACATTGCACAAGACCATGCTAATCTGCTCCATCTGTTTACCACCAGACTAAATCATAGTTAAATCTAAACTGAATAACCTAATAAAACAGCTCCCCAAACCATTCATCCTGTTGTTAGGTGACTTCAATAGTCATCAGTAAAAGTACAAATAAAAAAGGACAAATTATTGAAAAAAATTATAGATGAAAATAACCTCTGCTTCTACAACAATAAAACCAACACATATTTGCATGCAGCAATGGGAATGTATTCAGCACTGGATTTAACTATGTGATCTGGCAATATTCATAGACTACCCATCGATGGTGCACGATAAGACATGCGGGAGTGACCACTTTCCACTTACTCTGGAAAGCGCAGGTACTCAACTTGAGGAAAGAGTACCACGATTGAATTTGCAGAAAGCCAATTTAGAGTGATTACAAGAGCAATGGCTGTCAGTTTTTCTTGTCAATGGAGAAGATCACTCCACCTACTTTACAGAGACACTGGTAGAAATAGCTAAAGAGTGTGCACCAAAGTCATCCACAAACCCTGGTTTGATAAGGCATGCCTGAAAGCTATCTGGGCACGCCATGCCACCCTGAGAAGATTCAATTCACTAGAGAGAATTTGGATTTGTTTAAAATGAAGAGAGCTAGTGTTTGGCAAATGATTAAGGAGTCTAAAAGAAATTCACACACCAAATCTAAGTCAATATGGAGTATGATGAGTAAATATAGCTTGCAAGAACAGCAGCATGCCAATAAAGCACTTCATCAAAAACAATGCAAAGATCACAAACAGAAAATATATATTTAACACCTTAGCAGACAGTTTTTTTCAAAATTTTGGCTCCAAGGATCAGACTGAAAAATTAAAATTAAAAAAAAAAAAAACTGACGAAAATAAAACTAAATTTCAGTTTCAAAAATAGCGAAAGCAATAATCAGCCCTTTATACGATGAATCCCATGATACGGCAGTGGTTTTAGATGATATATCCTACAAATTTCTAAAACAATTGCCACAGGTATCCTCAAAATACCTTTTAGAGATTTATAACAAAATATGGATTAGCAGAAAAATTCCAAATCTCTGGAGGCAAGCAACGGTAATACCCAAACTGGGAAAAGATTCTCGATCATCCTTCCCACCATAGACTGATAGCATTAACTGTTATCTTTGTAAAATAATGGAAAAGATGATAAATGGATGGTTTACATGGTATCTGGAGTCAAACAATCTGATGTCAGAGCTAGAGTCTGGTTTCAGGAAAAAAAGAAGTACTGCTGACCATTTGATCAGATTGGAGACTTTTATTAGAGAGGCATTCATAAAAAAGGAGCACCTGATTGCATTCTTTTTTATTGATCTGGAGAAGGTGTACAACACCACCTGGAAGTATAATGAAAGACCTTCAGGACCTGATTAAAAGGCAGAGTATCCCTTTTTATCCCAAATTAGAAATTTTAAAGCGATAATGGGAAGTACACTTTCTGAAATGAAAGAACAGGAAGACTGCATGTTTCAAGAAAGTATTCTATCAGCAACACTCTTTAATATCAAGAGAAAGAACATTGTTAAAAACTTTGACACTGCAGTGAATGGCTCACTGTACATAGATGACTTCTTAATTTGCTGCTGAGCAAAACCTATGCATATGGCACAACGCAAATTACAACTAGCCTTAAATATAACTAGCAAATAGACTGAAGAAAACGGTTTCAGATTATCTGAAACGAAGACAAAGTGTGTCTATTTTTGCAATCTGTACAAAATGCATAATGATACATGTCTGAAACTGAATGGAAAGAGATACAAATGGCAGACGAATATAAGTTCCTTGGCATTATCTTTGATAAAAAATTGTCTTTTATCTCTCATATAAAGTATCTCCGACAAAAATGCAACAAGGCAATTAACCTACTTTGAGTGGTAGCCCACACTGATTGAGGAGCTGATAAGAAATCCCTACTTGAGCTGTCTCATACAATTATAAGATCAAAACTTGATTATGGAAGTTTTATCTATGGTTCAACATTGGAAACTATTCATTACCAGGGACTGAGACGCGCATTGGGGATGTTTTGCACGTCTCCAGCGGAAAGCTTATATAAAGCGAATGAAGGTCTTTTAAATCTAAGAAGAGAAAAATTGGTACATAAAAATGTGACAAAGGTGTCATCATGTCCATTAAATCCTGCCTATGGCTGCATGTTTAATACACAATATACAATTCTGTTTGAGAGAAAATTCAACACCATTAGGCCATTTAGTTACTGTATCCAGGAACTTACCAACAAACTGGAATTGGACTCTAGTCCCATACACGAATCAATAATTTCGAAAACTCCACCCTGGAATTTAAAACAACCACTTTGTATCTTTGATTTGACAACTTCAAAGAACAAAACCAACCCAATTCAGGATGAATTTGAAAACAAAAAATACATCATTCCAATTATAAGTACATCTACAGATGGATTTAAAAAATCAGATAGTCGGATGTGCTGCTGTCCTAAATAAGACAAAAATTCAGTGTAGACTACCTGAAAAAAAAGCATCAATTTTCAATGCATATACTTGACTCTAAAAATAATAGAAGATAGCAGGACTGATAAATTCATCATCTTTTCTGACTCCCTATCGGTACTCACAGCACTGAAGAACAAAAATATGGATAATCACTAAAATCTTAAGCAAGATCACCTCCATCTATAACAAGAAGCAGAGTAACATGAAATCATGTTGGATACCGAGTCATGTTTGTGGAAATGAAAAAGTGAAGAGAGCAGCAAAAGAATCACTAAACATTCCAATACTAAGATTCCATACACTCATCTTCAACCTTCTGTTAGCAGGATGATCAAAAAAAATGGCAAGAATCTTGGGATGAATGCCAAAGTAATAAATTACACAACATTTGGCCAACTATTGATGAGTGATCCCTAAGCTACAGAAAGACAAGAAGAGAAGAGGTTGTAGTAGCCAGACTCTGTATGGCACATACACATATTACTCACAAACATTTATTGGAAGATGAAGAATCTCCAATGTGTATATCATGTCAAGAATCTGATGCAGTAAAACATATATTAATAGACTATCAGGATCTTCAACAAAACCGAAGGAAATACAACTCGAAAAATCTAAAAAACCTGTTAGATACAAACTGACCAAAATCTTAGACTTCATCAAAGAAGTTGGACTCTTCAGAAAAATTTAATTTCAAATCTTTTTTAAAAACAATATAAAATAATTATCCTACCTATAGGATTCCATTTGACAACTTTATTTGCCATTAAAGATGGTTGATATGCCGTAAACCAAACTAAACACTGCCTTCTGATATCTTCAACTCATTTCACACAACTTCAATTCATCATCAGCCAAAACAAGTTTGGAATTTTTTGATGTTTTCTTGAACAACTAACGAATTTGGTTGACCTGAGCATTTAGCATCATTTGTGTCTGTACGGCTGCGTTCAAAGTCAGCATACCACCTCTTAACCATTGTTTCTGATGGAGCAGAGTCTGAATCACACTTATCAAGCCATTGCGTTGCTTGAACAGTATTTTTCCCATCAGAAAGCAATGCTTTATCAACACACAAAATTCAGATTCTTCTATTTTAAATATTTGCAACAGTAAATAACTGTAATTTGTAAACTGATAATCTAATTGAGCTCAAATTTAGACACATGCTATTTGAATGTTAGTACTTCATAAAAACTATGGATTTTTATTATTTTTATTAGTGGTGCCATCTATATGTCAGGCCTGGGACTTATTGAGTGATGTGCTAAAAGACAAAAATCCAACTAAGAATAATGTATTCTGGCACTAAATAACACAAAAAAGGGTTGATATGTAGTAAACCAGCCTAACTACTACAACCACTATTATTATTACTACTACTACTATTGCAAAGCAATTCCTAAGTCACTTGAATCAGTTTCACTCTCTCTTTTTCTCTCTCTACACACTCATATCACCTCTTTGTCTCCCTCTTTATTAATGTGTTCTCTTCACACAATCAAACATTAAACTCATAAAAAGAAAGAAAAAAATCAATGCCTGAATTTGTATTTTTCCTTCAACTTATACTCACACATACAATAGTACATAAAAAATTTTTGGTTCAGTTACAGTTTGGCGTTCTTTAATACGACAGAAGTGCACGTGAAAAGTAATGTTTTTTTCTTATTGGGAACGCATCAAAATGATAAAGACAGAGCATGCATGTTTTTTTGTTTTTTAAAAATATTATTTCTAATTTAGTAACAACAAAACAGAAATATTAATGAAATTAGAGTAATCTCTCCTGGTCACGTGTTGTTTTTATCAAGCAGCCTACCATCTTAAGGATATTTTAAGACCTGTTTCAAATAAGAACTTAGAAAAATGTTTTTTTCTAATATAGTAACATGGAAACAGGAATGTGAATGAAAAATATATAGTGTATCTGTAGTTGTCTTATATTGTTGTTTTTTTTAATGACAATGAACACATTTATGAGTGACAATAATTCT
Source organism: Sepiola atlantica (assembly GCA_963556195.1). Classification (NCBI taxonomy): domain Eukaryota; kingdom Metazoa; phylum Mollusca; class Cephalopoda; order Sepiida; family Sepiolidae; genus Sepiola; species Sepiola atlantica. The sequence continues at coordinate 65,822,402 of OY744535.1, forward strand.
CTCTATGGAATAGGTTTGATAAAATGCAGTTAAAAAGAAATAATTATTATGAAATATTAATATGACATTATTAATATTAAATAAAATTATATATTATTATATTTTACCAAAGAAAAAAATGTATTTAAAAAAATGTTATTGCTAAGTAAATGGTGCAGCAAAAAAAGTCACTAAATATTTAAACTCTGTTGGTTGTAGGGGAAGGACTTATGACTGAAAGAGGGTTATCTCCTCTAACTCTCTCTCTCACTATGACGTTACTAATGAAAACGAAAACTGTACATCGGATTAAATATAAAAACGATTGGAAATTTAAGAAAATCCTTTTTAAGGCAAATATTGGTTGGTGTTCTAAAGAGATTTTTTTTTTTTATCTAGCTTTTGGTTAGAAAGCCGTTCTGGTTAACATGATACAGGGAAAAATCTCACTCTACAGTATGTATTTGATACACTAATATATACATATAAGGAAAAGTTTTAAGTTACTGAATTAAAACAGTTCAAGAGTTGCTCAGGTTGAGATTAATTCACACAAATTTTTTTTAGTAAAAGTATATACTTTATATATATATATATGCCACTTTTTGTCAATGCATGAGATTCCACATTTTTCTCTTTTTCCTTCTCTCCTTTGTTTCTTCCCTCTCCCACTCTTTTCAAACGGGTTCTGCTGGTTTTGTAATTTTGAAAATAAAATCTTTTCACTCCTTTTTGAAATCTTCTAATAAAGTCGAAATATAAAATCTTCAGAGTTAAGTTGATTTTATTATTTTGATCTGTTTTTTTTTATTATGGTTCGTATCAGCTACAAACACTTAAGAATTGATGATACACGAAGCTAAGTACATTTTATTATAATTTAGTATATGTAATTTTCATACCAACACACCCTATTATAAATATTAATTCCCTTTCAATATTGAATTACCCCCCTGTCTATAAACTAGCTCGTTGTGACTTTTAGTCACAACGGACTAGTTTACCCCATCCCCGACTTTCACAGAAAGTTTTCAACAACTGATTCAAAATTTAAGGCATTTATATGAAAGAACAGTTGATCGCCATCTAGTAGATTATCAGAAATCAATTGTCCCCTATTTACAATGCCCCTTTTCTCTTTCCCTTGTCTATTAGCTTTCCTAATTCATTTGTAATGCAATTTCCGGTGTGAACATTTTTGTTCTCTTGGCTTTTTCATATCTGGAGAAAGTATATAATCATCAAATAAAGACCTTTTCACAAAAAAGATTTTCTAGTCGACTTCATACCATTATGTATAAGAGGGAAGAAATTAATTTGAGTTATTTTAGTTTGGTTTTGTCGATTGAATAAAAAGTATTGATTTCCAAGTCTGTGTTAACTATATTACCATTTCTATTTATTGATATTCTGATTGATTGGTTCGGCAATAGAAATTGTTTTTCCTTTTTATTGAACTGACATGAAAAGGATGGCACACACTCCTTTCTTCCTCTTCCCTTATCAGTCAGCTATCTTTAGCGAATTCTGCTGTGTGTATGTATATAGATATATTATTGCGCAGTGGGAGAGGAATTAATCATTGCTTTGATTTTTTTTTTTTGTTGTTTTTTTTACTTTACAAAATTAATAATTCTTACTCACTTGACATGTGAGAATTATACAGTACTAGAAGAATACTCGTCCCAGGAAGGGTAAAATTAATTCCCCAAACAGAAGTTTTACACCACTTTTATGTCTAGAATACTTATTCCAATTTTGATAAAAATTCATTACATGATTTTGATTCTAGAAAATGTTTAAGGTTTAAGAAATTTAAATTTAATGAATCTTGTTTAATTTGTGTCTAATGACTGCGATAAAATTCAATGCAAATCTGAAATATTTGAATGTTTAACTGGGAGGTTGTGTCCATATTATGGTTCTAAAGTCTTAAAATACTCAAAAAAAAAATGAAATTTGGGGAATGTTTACTAATTGATGTCTAATACCTATTGTTAAAATTCCACAAAAATCAGATATCTATTCAGATAACCATGATTTTTGAAGTTACACAAATAAAAAAAAATATATATATATATAACCCATATTGCGACCTCATATGCTTAGCAGTTGTTCCAAAATTCATAATGATCGGTTAATTAGTTTAGGAGTGAATTCTGTACATACAAATATATGAACATATACACATATCTAACTTCATATAGAGATTTGAAGTTCACTAAAATCTGTTTAGTGCACCACTGAACTTAGTAAAAAAAAATCAAAAAAGGTTTTTCCAATAAAATTGAAATTGTCTGAAGTTAGGGTAATTTCTACTTTTCAATATTTATTTTAATAATATTGGATTATTCGGATTACTTTTCTAATCTTGGATGTTATCTCACAATGTTTCAGTCGATGTAACCTCTCACCTTCTTCAGGTGCATCTGCTCTAACTCAGGAATCTAAACAAAATTTCGAATAACCCTTTATTTAATCCATGAAGGTAGCTTAAACAGAACCCTTTATTTAATCCATGAAGGTAGCTTAAACAGAACCCTTTATTTAATCCATGAAGGTAGCTTAAACAGAACCCTTTATTTAATCCATGAAGGTAGCTTAAACAGAACCCTTTATTTAATCCATGAAGGTAGCTTAAACAGAACCCTTTATTTAATCCATGAAGGTAGCTTAAACAGAACCCTTTATTTAATCCATGAAGGTAGCTTAAACAGAACCCTTTATTTAATCCATGAAGGTAGCTTAAACAGAACCCTTTATTTAATCCATGAAGGTAGCTTAAACAGAACCCTTTATTTAATCCATGAAGGTAGCTTAAACAGAACCCTTTATTTAATCCACAGGAGTAGCTTGCTCTCATTCTGTTGAGCCACGGTTACTCTACCCAGTTATAGTTGACGGAATGAGAGCAAGTTACTCCTGTGGATTAAATAAAGGGTTCTGTTTAAAATTCAGTACATATTCCTGAGTTCGACAAGACGCACCTGAAAAAGGTCAGAGGTTACATCAGCTGAAACATGAGAATAGTAATTTGAATAATCTAAATAATACAAATTATCAATCCTCATCTAAAAAAGAAAACCTAATATGAAATTATTTATTATAATTAATTAAATTTTTTTTTTTGATAATCTCTTTTCTATAAAATGTGAGCTATAAATTATTACAAAAAGGTTTTTAATAGAATTTAGAACATTGTTGATGAAGTTGCAATTTTTAAGATTAGATGTAGGGAAGTCTTGTTTTTAAATTGTTGCTAATGAGCTCATGTTTTCGGTGAAACATTGCACATTTTTGTAACCTGAACCAATGTTGCTTCCTCTTCTCTTTCTACTCTTGTCTCTTTATATTCTTCTTCTTCTTCTTACGAAGACATGATAAAAAAGGTGTATAAATATGTTCAACTAATTTTGCTGAGTATCAAATGTAATTAATACGAATTTCTATTATGAAAGCATATTAAACTGTCTACTTATCAATGCATCCCCATGTCCTTGGTGGATGATTTAGGGATCGGAGGTGTCAGCCGAAATAAAAACAGACCGACTTCAAAGGCAGGAAGTGTTTTTAAATAATCAAACTTCTGCAAAAATTGGTGATTCATCTCTGACTTCTCAATTGAATGAAAGTATTGATTTTTCAATTCTTGTCAAGTTCAATATCAATTCTATTTATTAGCACAAATTGATTGATTTGTTCAAGAGCAATTGAGTTTTATTTTTTATTGAACTGAGGAGTGAAGGATATAGAACTTTGAGTACATCACCCTCCTCTTCCCCTCCCTGCACCTATCAGACGATTATCTTTGATCTGTCTGTCTATATATTTATTGCACAGTGGAATATGGCACAGGAATTAGTAAATACCCCCACCCCTTCAAGTCTTCAATCTGGGATTTGTCATATCGGTATAGAAGTAATAATTCTTATGAAACTACTTATAAATGCATCAATACTTGTCCACATCCTTAGTTGGGAGTTAGTTAAAAAAACAAACAAACAAAAAACTCTTATTTTCCGGCAATTCCGGAATCTTGTTAAAAAAAAACAAAAAAAAACAAACTTTCCCTCTCAGTTATCTTGGTGAAGTCTTTCTATATGTTGTGTAACGGGAGTTGCAAAAGTAATTAATAATTTCTTGTTTTTGTTCTTTCCTTTCCCAGAGTTTAAAATCTGAGATTTGATTTATACAGATTCTATAATTCATATTAAAACATTGAACATTTTCAAAATCAATTAAAAGTAACTTTTATTTATTTTGTTAAAAACATAGTGAAGATACTAGGGAAGAATATGACGAAAAACAGTTGAGCGTGGACTGCAGGAAGAAAGAAGCTAAAGACCGAGATGTTCAGTAATAATCTTGATTTCCTGGCAGCCATTAATCTCTCGTTATGGATTTTACTGAAATTGTTCAAAATGATTAAATTTGAAAAAAAAAAAAATTAATTTAAAAAATAAGTAATGCCTTCCTCGTTTTTCTCTGGAAATATATGGCTGCACTTTCACTTGCTACGCTATATGAAATTTGGGATCCTTCTTTAAAGAGTTCTAAAAAATCAGTATCCATGATTTGTTGATGATTGGATGACTCATTGTTCCACCAAGAATGATAGAGGAAAATGATATTTACTAGATTTTTCAAACAAAAAATTTAACATAAAAAAATTTGGCAAACATTTTTCCATCACGATAAAAAGTATTTCTCTTTTAAACAATCAATTATTTACATCTGATACTCGTCAAAATTAGTTGAATCCCGATTGTCATTTATTGCTTCCTTACATGAAGGATCACAAACAATTCTCACTTTTTATAGTTGCCTTCTCCTGATATTATATAGTCTGAACTATCTCCCTTAGTGTTCTGCTCTATTTATAGATGTTTTCAAACAAATCCAACGTGCAGTTCTATAGTTGATTACAACAAAACATTAGTTACATGTTCTTGTAGCAATTGCATGGAAGATCTATTTTCTTTTTATGTAAACACAATATCTTGTTAGGTTGAGTTGTGTTTAGGCTTGAAGCATGCGCAGTGACACCTAGACATGTGCAACTGCATAGGCGAGAGAACACTTCTGCACAAACTCAACTTGAAAATTGGCGCCAAAATTGATTCAATTCCTGATAAGATGTTGTGACAACAAGATGTCATAAAATGTTCTAGTCTTTCGCCAGAAGCGGTAAGACTAGATGTAACTCCAGGATACCACATTCTGTTTTTGACAAAAGCCAGCCTGCCGAACAACTCTTTATATTCTAGGGTTCCCTTTGAATAAAGTTAATTTATACTTCAGTGGAGATGTTGGTGTTTTCCGTGGAAGATGGTGACCCCCCTCTCCTTATTCAATTCCAGTCAGATATGTTCAGACACAGCTGACTCTACCAAATGGCTTTCTTCAACCTAAAAAATCCTGCTAAAAACTAATTGATTCCATTTGCCACCTAAGAAATAATTACTGCGATTAAGAATTAGCAAGCATTAGGTACCCATGAGACCATTTGATCTTTATAGTATGGCAGAGGAAGGGGAGTATCTTTCGTTTTCTGTCACATTTACCGATTTTAAGATTTCATCCTGCTTGAATTTTTCTCTATCTGCTATTTGCTGTGGTTCTACTCGTTTTCACTGCCACAAAAAAATTGATAGGATAAACTTTCACTTTGCACCGGTCTCACACTTGATCACTGATTGGTTAAAATTTTTACATTCATTCGCTGCAGAACAATAACAATGATTACTTATATCACCACGAGAATATAACATTAAAAGTAAATAAAATATACATTTAAAAAAATGTGTTAACTCGGACTTCATAAATATATATCTCATAAAAATGTATAAACCTTAATCAGTAATTACGTTATTTCGCTATATAGTGTTGAGATTAAATGATTCAAAAATTGTTTTAAGAGGAACGTGTAGGGGGGGGGGCGTCTGAAACCTTATCTAAGAAAAAAACTGCATTAGTTGTCTCCCTTCGTATGGTTGTTTTTTTTTTGTATTAGTTCAGAACATATATACAGGGTGTTTCAAAAGTCTTGGGAACATTACAAATGCGTATATCTCATGAACTATTCCGGGTAGAAAAATGAAACTGGTGCCATTTTAAAGCTTGCTTAATCAAGTTTTTGGTCATACTAATGATTTTCGTGTTATCTTTTCAGGTGCAGTAATGGCGTTCTCTAAACAAGACAAGGCATTTTGCGTCCTCCAATTTGCAAAGACTGAATCGTGGACATGTGTTCAGCATGCATTTCGCAGGAAATTTAAAAAAGAAGCCCCTGAAAGGAAATCCATTGTCAGATGGCATGCTAAATTTGTGAAAGATGGGTGTTTGTGCCCAAGTAAGCGAACAGGTCGCCCTTCAACTTCAGAAGATGCAGTTGAGCAAGTTCGGACAGCCTTTCAGCGGAGCCCCCGTAAATCAGTGAGAAGAGCCAGCAGGGAACTTCAGCTTGCTCCAGCAACTGTCTGGCGTGTCTTAAGGAAACGACTGCAAATGGTACCTTACAAGCTCAAGTTGGTCCAAAAGTTGAAGGACACTGATAAGCCACTTCGCCGTGACTTTTGCATTGCAATGCAAGAGAAGTTGGAAGATAACGGCTTTGATGACCGGCTTGTTTTTAGCGATGAGGCGACCTTCCATCTGAATGGCAAAGTTAACAAGCATAACACTCGCATATGGGGTACTGAGAATCCTCATGAACTTCTTGAGCACGAGCGAGATTCACCAAAAGTGAACGTGTTTTGTGCAATTTCCAAGAAAGGTGTCTATGGACCGTTCTTCTTTGAAGAGGCAACTATAACTGGTGAATCCTATCTCAACATGCTGGAAGACTGGTTAATGGCTCAGTTGGAACACTGGAGTCTTAGAGTAAGGCAGTTTCTTAACACAAGGCTGCCTGGTAGATGGATTGGGAGATCTGGGCGAGGTGATGACGTTCTCATGCCCTGGCCTCCTAGGTCTTCAGATCTTACCCCGTGTGACTTTTTCCTTTGGGGCTTTGTCAAGCAACAAGTCTATGTGCCGCCCCTTCCAAGAGATATTGACGAACTAAAGGCTCGAGTAACGGCAGTTGTGGGAACCATTGACGTCAAGATGCTGGAACGCGTTTGGCAGGAAATGGACTATCGACTAGATGTCTGCCGTGTGACGAATGGTGCTCATATTGAGCAACTTTGAAGATTCCCCACAAAACTTGAAACTTTAACCTTTCCAACGGTACCAATTTCATTTTTCAACTCCTAATAGTTTTTGAGTTATTAAAAATCGTTATGTTCCCAAGACTTTTGAAACACCCTGTATATTTTTTTTTTTCAGTCTTTTTTTCGTTTTCTTTGGGAATGTAATCTTTAAAAACTTTTTGAGAAGAACAAAGTAGGGAGAGGTAATTATGTTTTGGATTGATTGAGAAGATCAAAAATTGGCTTTGATCTTGAATTGACTGCATGTGTGTTTTGGTAAAAATCGATCTTAAAGAATGCTTTCAAAAGTTTTTTGTTTTCTAATAAATCATTGCTTGATTGTCTGGACTATTGACATAACAGCTGTAAAATACTAAAAATGAACTTTTTTTACTGGATAATAAAAATATGATTTTGGAATCTATTTTTTATTTATAAATGTTCTGGTATTATATATTAAGTTATATATTAATTATATATTATATATTAAGTTATATATTAATTATATATTATATATTAAGTTATATATTAATTATATATTATATATTAAGTTATATATTAATTATATATTATATATTAAGTTATATAGATATTTATCTATTGAACTTAAACACGGAAGTTTGGCTCCAAAAATATATATCATCCACAGACCCTCTGTTTCACTGCATCATTTCAGTGTGGCTAGGCAGACAAGTGGTTCAAGCTGAAATCGAAACTCAACCATTTTGTTGACAGTCTGCGATTCTAACCATTTGGCCACCAGCCACAAGTAAGCAAAATCTCAATGTTTATATGAATACTGTCAACCACTAAAGAGTGCTCTATTCGTGTTTACAAAGAGCTTTGTATTATCACTAATTGTATATATCGATCTTTGTGTCATTAAGTGGTCTTTCTCTCTTTTTTTTTAATTGAATTTGTTTTAAAACGAAAAAAGGGGAAAAATCTGACACTTTGAATAATGAAACTGGTTTTATCAATGGTTGTGTCTTAATACTTAGTTTAATTTTCTCTTTTGCATTTCTACTTTTTTGTTATCTTTTGGTTTGCTACTCCTGTCTGTTAGGAATGAGTGCTGTGCATCTCAAGTACCTTTTCAGATATATTAATTTCCAATTTCCATAGTAATGGTTGATGTTCTTCAGAATCGCTTCATATTGATTCTGTGGAGCAAGTAAAAGTAAGAGTAGAATTATGAAATACAGATGACAATTATCGGCCAAATCTGAAGTATGGGCAAAAGATGAAGAAATGGAGTTAACAAAAGCCGCTTTTATTTTTCCTTTTCTTTCACTCACTCAACATGTCTTCTTGTGACTCTTTATATGTATTTAGCTGTATTTACCTAATGTTGCCCGGCTAGAGGGCTAAAAGAAAAATAATTAAGTCATACCCTATTTCATGGTATACAGTACTTAACCCTATAGCCAGTTCTCGGGAGTGGATCAAAGGTTGGATTTTGGGAGGCTTGTACTGTATAACATGACTTGGACATTGTAAATAGTTTCTGGATTTCTTCATTATTATTCCACAAATCTGATTTGTTTCAGTTTTTGAATTTTTAAAGTCAAAACAATTTCAACAATGATTCAATTAGCAGTTTGAAATTTTGCAGCGGATGATCTCTTCTGTTCCTTACAGCCCTTTCCCACAGACGTTGCTAGTTTTTCATTACTCAATCGTTACTTTCATGAAAGGTGCTTGACTGAGCTCCAATTTCTGGTTCTCCCTTCTAAAACATTCACAGCAAGAACTTGTGGTGGCAGAATTTTACTTTTTGGCGGACAAAATAAAAATGCTTAAAATCATTTGTGTGCATATTACTTAATACATACTTCCGGGTGAATTAAAAGCAGATAAATATATTTTGAGCTAATTGGAGAAATCTATAGAAGTTGTCGAATTTGTTGTCGGATCCACCTCGGGTGCATATAATGCCAGATTTTTCATCCGTCAACCAGTTGAGCAAAAAGATCATGACAGAGCTAACATTCCACTCAGCTTCCCTCGCCCCCTGGTGGACTAGGCAGAACTAATCCGATTCTCAACGCATGCACACACAGGCATATATGCACACTGACAAAAGGTGAAACATACACACAATGCCTAATTCCCTCATACTGTCGCACACAGATACACACTGACTGAAAACAAACGTATACACACATTCATCTCTAACATTTAACTTTTCTCCCTCAATACTTTCTACAATGAGAATTCTATTCATCAAATGAACATTTACTCTCATAATAACTTTCAACCAAATGTAATTTTGTAGTTGAGAGGGGAAGATTTTGGTTACGACTGTTTTATCCTGTGGATATTTCACAGCAATTTATTTGTCGACTAAAGCTTTCTCATTAGTTCAATTAATAAATACCTTTTGTTTGGCAAGGACACTTATACTCTGAAGAAGCATTCTTTGTTTCCTGCCTATGTAAGCCACCAGTTTATAATATATATAAAATACTCTTTGGTGAACATGTGCCTTTCGTACTCTTTATTTTTGTGTTTTTTTTCTATATAACCTTTTTCACATGTGGTTCTCTAGAAACTTGCTTTGTTACCACAACTAAAAGATAACTTTTCACAAACGGAGCTTCTTTGCAAAGGCTTCCCTTCTGTGGAACACATTGCTGTGAAACTCTTTCTCTGCAGATGAAAACAGGGTCATCTTCAAATCCAATGTCAACAGATTTTTGTCATATACTGTCCCCACAAGTAACCAGACTTAATGTATTAACCATCCTCTCATAAGGTTCTTCATCTTTCAACTAGCTATACTTCCATCTCATTAACTCTTATCTTCGAATCGTCTTTTGCCTTGATAAGTGGTAACCTTTCAGTAAAAGAATAAAGCAAAACTAAAAAAAAAAACTTACTGATTCTATTATTCCAAATAATAATAAAAATCATGGAAGCACATGAAACGTGAAAACGTTAAAAGCTTTGTTTGCAAATCCAACTGATGTTTTTGGATGACTCAGAATTTCTTGGAGAGTTTATAGATTAGAAATATTTTTGAATTGTCCTGCATTAATTTTTTGGGCCCTTAAGAATTTTTGATTTTTGAGCCATTTTTAGATAACGTAAATATACTTGTATATTGATTATACAATATTTATCGTTTAGAAACTACCAGTAAAACTAAAATCATAACATCAAAATACGATGTAAATTTATTTTACTTGTGTAAAAAAAGAAAAAGAAAGAAAATTAAACTTTGCATAAATTCGCTTTAAAAGAATCAGGTGATTTACAAGGTTCTGAAAAATGTTTAAAAATTAACTAAAATATTTTTTCTACAGAAAAATACTGATCAACATCATTGATAATTAAATTAAAAGTATATAAAAAATGTTTTTTAATTTGTTTTTAATTAATTTATTTTATGCTGTAAGGCTTTTGTCTGTCTGTTTTTTTAATCATGGGGTGGGTTTTTGTCCGGTTCCTCTACACTGACAAAATTTACAATAGGTAGCCAAAAAGTGTGAAAAAAAAAAAATTGAACATTTTGAAAGTTTTGGTGTGGGTTGAATTCAGTATAAATGAATTTAAAGATTTTCACAGCTCTAAACACTTTGGCATTAGTTCTTCTTTGATTTTCAGTTTCCATGTCTGAACTGGTTGTAAAACAAAATTTCTAATGATATAAAATGGGGTCGTACTATTTGTGTACGTCTCATTTAGGCACGTCCACTTTTGGCTCCTGCTGATTTTCTAGAAATAGAGGCACGACAGCGGAGCAACTTTATCGTCAAATTCAAGGCAATATCTGCAGGTTCAATGTGCGTGCGTGAGTAGTTTACATGTTCAACCAGAAGTGAAAGAAACCTGTGTCAACCCGAATGCGTCCTTTTCTTATTTGCTCGTTCTGGGATGCATGAAATCATCCAAGATTTTTAATTCCATAGTTTTTATATTAATGTTTAGGCATGTATGCTGTTTACCGTGTTAATTAGCAGGGCTGTGGAGTCTATCGGAACAAATTAATTTCTTTAGAATTCGTCAACTTTGACTAAAATATGATAAATGAAAATTGCTCAAGATAATAACAAAAAAAATCTATCATTTAGTTGTCCTTTAAAAAAAAAAAAAAAAAAATCACAACTATTTTGAGAGATTTTCATATTTTTTGCTGTTGGATTTTTTTTTTTTTTTTTAAATTTTTTTTTTAGATTTAGTTCAATGCAAAAAAAACCATTGATTTCACTGAGCCATGAAACACATTAAAATTAAAACTATAAATATCTGTTATATATTATTGATAAAACTATGAGATAAGATCATGTCAGTTCGTATCTTTCTTGTCTTAAACATAACTGATAAATACACACTGAACTCAAAAGTAAAATAAGGGAAAACTAAAAATGAATTAAAAAGATTGTAAACGTGACTAGCTTCTTATCCCGTAAAATTGAATGCATGCTTTTATTCGTTAAGACTAATGTTGAGCGTGACTTAAAAGAAACAGTTAATTATTTATAAAATAACTTTTTTGATTATTTTTTCATTTGCCTTTTTTCAATCTTTGTTTCAGATGTTTTTTAATAATTAAATTTACTTAACATTTTTAGTATTTTTTCAATTTGCTCACACCACCACAAACAGGATTTTTGTTTAGACACATCTATTTTAAACACCATGATTTAAATTTTCATATCTTTATTTATTCATAAAAAAATCACTGTAAATTTTAGCACCAAAAGTAAACCTCAAACATTGTGTATCCAAGAGCTTTGCTGTAATCCCATATGCACTTTAATAGTATTGTTTCGGATGGAAAGTGTAAATTGATGATTTCGACTCTATTTCCAGGGAACAGGCTTTGGTCTGCTTAACAACGTAAACTAATACAATGTTTAGGCTTCTCAAAATCTAACTTCTGGTCAATATCCTCGGAGATAGTAACAGGACTAAGTGGAAGTGCTATGAATGTAATTTTTAATATATTTTGAATTATTTTTCTCTAAGCTCTCCACTCAGCAATATGTAAATACAGCTCGTAGCATATGAAAAATTATTACTCGTGGAAACTTTTGTAGACTGGACCTTTCTAAAATTTCAGAAGTCTTGAGTTAAGTTTGGCTACTGATTCCAAAGCTTTGGGTAGTGAACCTATAAATATATATTTGAGTATAAATTTCTTTTCTGTGAGTCTAGTATAAAGTGTTGGTTGTAAATTATAACCACAGAAACCAGGGTGGGGTGGGGTTGTAGTGTTGTAATGGATGCAGATGTGGACTACCAAATTGGCTAATTCACTTATATCCTAATATAATTAAGAAAAGCAAGACCCCCCCCCTCCCTCTCTTTGGTTTCAACTAATTATATACAATAGGCATTTTTTCAATGACCCAAAAGGGTTGGTATAGTGTAAAAAAAATTTTCATCGTCAAAAAGCTCAATAAAATGTCACTAAGGTCATTGCTTATTTTATCTTTTTGAAATTGGTGTAATTGCAATTTTATATTTTAACCAATGGAAATATAAATACTTTCTGCAATTATAAACGTTGACAATATCATTCAAAGAAAAAGACAAACTATTGAACAAGAGAAACGACCTGTTATCAAAATGTCAACAAGCGAATATTTAAATTGTTGAAAAGCATTAATCAGCCATAAATATTTCATATAATTTTTTAACTCAATAATATCAACAGTTTAGACATATTTGAATTACAAACGCTGCATGGGGAGGGGGAAATAAAATTATTCTTGTTATAATATTATTACATGTAACAATAAATGTAACAGTTGAACACAATAAATAACAACCGTTATTTCTATATTTCAAAATGTGGAAGGTATGCAAGCCATCACTGTAAATGAAACAATGAGTCTCTCTCTCTCTTTGTCTTGTGACTAAAAGAAAATCATCATGAATAAAATGTCAATTTAATACAAAAAAGAAATATTGTTATTTAATAACTAATATTAATAAAAACATTGAATCAAGTGTTTAAAACTTCTTCCAAAATTGTTGAAGGCAGGACTGCAATATGTAGCTCAAACGCTTAACTCCTGTAATGTTAAAAGCTTAAACTACACCCCAAAACTTTTTCACTGAGTAATAAATTATATTATTTATGGTGTTTTGATTTTAAAGAGAAAGCACATGTTATAAAAAAAATTATTTTATTTTAAGTCGGTTCGAGTCTCTCAATTCTACAGCAACCCTAGTTATTACAATACACATGAAAAAATTTAAATTGCTTAAAATATCTCAATAATGGCATATATAGAAAGAGCTTGATAATCTAAGAAATAATCTTATAATTTTTTTAAAATCTGACTAAAAATAAGGAAGTTATGACTATTTTTGTGCCTCGAACGATTGGATATTTTTCCCTCTTTAAGACCATATGTATTTCGTCACATTTTTTACACTAATTCTTTAGTAAAAATGTTATATCTTTGCTAAAACACAAGATTAAGCAATGAAATTTGCCATATAAGTGTATTTTTGTACAAGGAATCAGAATATGTCACTGAAAATCTCTAGAAATTAATGGTTTCCAAGTAATCTGCAGTAAATGCACATAAATATGTATCCATTATAAAAAGTTAGAGAACTCAAAGTTAAATTGTAATACATTTTATGTACAAGAAACTGAAATCTAATACTAGGACTGTTTAAAAATTAATATATTGCAAGATTTCTTTGGTATTATTGTAGATTAATACCTTCTGCTAAATCGCCCCCTTGCCTCTCTAAAATATGAGATTCTACCTTTTTTTTATTTTAGGCAATTCCATGTGAACACCCTGAATAACTTGGCAGAAATAAAAAAAAACAAAACAATTATTTTAGAATTTAGAGCGAGGATTAGTTTCACATATAAATTTAATGTAAAATAATCCCACATTTCATGGCCATTCTAGCGTTTTAGAGCGGTTAACAAATTATTTTTCTCTGGGAGATAAATCCTGTGCGTTTTTCTTTATGGGAGTTCTGCTTCTTTTATGTGTGGGTTTTAATGGGCTTTTTGTACTTAGGGTTAGTGATAAGGTTAAGGAAGGGTATTTGTTTTGGATGGAGGTTGCCATTCAGACTTAGTGTTAGGGTTAAGAGAGTTTTTTTTTTTTCTTAGGGTGTGGCTTGTCACTCAGATTTAAGGTTAATGGTACAACACGTTCAAGAAAAAGCATTTTTAGAAGGTGGGCTTGTCACTCTAACCGAAAGTTAGTGGTAGAATAATTATTTATTTTATATCAAGTTTTCTGCCTGAAAAAATGTTTAAAAAATTGCACTAAAAGGCAAGAACAGCTGGGAAATGGGAGATTATTTTATGCTAAATTTATATGCAAAACTGATCCCCCAACTCTAAATTCTTAATTATTGTTTTTTTCTTCTTTTTCCGCCAAGATTAATCGCCTAAAAAAGTAGAATCTTATTTATTTTTAAATTGGCGACTAGAAAGTCATTATTACTAGAATTAAAGTTCAAAAGTTGAGTATATTTGAAAACCAGTATTTTTCGAAGGAGCCACTATTTTATAAAAAGCACAAACTGCATTAACTTTTTTTAAGCACAAAATGTATTTTTTTTTTTTCTTAAACAAAGCTTACAAAACTAACTGTTCATAACTAGCTGCTGAAGTTACGTAAATGGCCAAAAATTTATGACTTTATTTGCTGAAAACTCTTCAAATATATAATGTAGATTATTATTATTATTAATGCATGTGAAAGGATATTCATTTCTGAACAAAATGGTGGTATTTTGAGGACTTAGTGCTTTGTTTTTTTAAAATATGATTATTTTAGAACTACCTTGAAATCTGTGATTATCCAAACCAGTTTATGGTTAGTGGGTATTGCTAGTTCAAGACTTTGAATACTTTTGGTCAACATTTCAATAGATTTTAATAAAATGATGAAATTGAGGCATGACAACTCTACAAAAAGCAAAAAATAAGCTGAACATGTCAATTTAAAATTTCAATTTCAGGATTTTAAGATACATATTTATAGACTTTAATACATTTTATGACCATGAATATTCTGAAAATGTGCCCAAAATGTGCCTGCAAATGAAAAAGATGTTTTTTGACTACATTACTGAACTAATTGAACCCAAGTACTAACACAATCCTTTAATATTAATTGTAGAAAGTTATGAAATATTAGAAGCCATTGTTATGAAAAATAAACTGTTTAAAATTAACATTTGCAATTACTAATGAAGGACCATTATTTTGAACACTTTAATTTTTTTATTATTTAATGCATCAGTTTTTATGCATTAGACATGTGGCATCAAACGTGGGATGAGAGCAGGTGACCGTAGCATAGTGTTTTTCTTATAAATTGATGTAATCTAAGCCTAAAAAGTCTAAAGTTGAATGTCCAAGTCGCAACATCGAAAGGCTGCAAAAACAACCACCCTGTAAATAAACAACTTCGCTAAATTACTGTGAGCCTTTTAGCCTCTGGCCGAGCTGACTTTTTATTTATGGTCCATCTTTTCAGCTGGTTGTCGATCCACACGGCTCCCATTCCTCCACCTCATGTTGTGTTCTGCAAGTCGTTGAATGTTGATTTGCACAAGTCTGCCTCGTGGCACAAACAAGATCTCTAAAAGAAAAAAGGTCAACACGGTTGTCGTTTAACATCGATCAGTTTATATATGAAACGTTGATACAATTTGTATGAAAATCCCTATCTTTTTAAGGAAAAGCAAACTAGCGTGGGGTCGGGCAACATGGAATTTTGTTAATTCTTTAGTCTTTTCACTTATGTCCTCACTGAGATTTAATTGATGTTTCTTGTGGCCCCAACACTTTCATCTTATTGACTTCTTCCCATTTTGAAGTAGTTCCTTCCTTTTTACTCCCACTTGCTCTTGTCTTCATCTCTTACCATTGCCTGGTGTGAGCATGCACTAGGACTCTGATTAGCTTGGTCAATTTTGATAATCTTATTTTAAGACCATGCAACAATTTATAATAATTAATAACTATTCATTTTTATTTATCAGAAAAATCAACCTGAAAGAAAGAGGGATAAATAAAGACCTGGCACGAGCTAGGTTACTTTGGAAGTCAATTTCTTAAAACCGTCCAACACATGCCATCATGTAAAACGGATGTTAAACCGAATATGATGATTTTGGTCACACATAGTTCGACACTCCATAATACTTTTATTATTGGCCAAAAACTAGTGGCTATTTTTATGTTTTTAGAGAGAAAGTGGTGGAGCTGAACATCGGTTAAACATTGGATTGCCAGTAAAACTTTTTTTTTATAAACTTTCTCTTACGGATAGACCACAGACAGCTAATATGAAACTTTTTTGAATAATAACCTAAAAATATAAATCAGTAAGAGGGATAACATTTTAAATTGAAGAATATAATAGGAGTTGTCTACCTTACAAATTAAAATTACTAATATATATATATATATGTCAGGTTCATTTTATATTCCAATAACCATGTTTTTATTTTATTCTTATTTTTTCACATTTCCAAAAAACATAACATTTCTGTGAGATGTATTTTTTTACAGTCCGTTTCATTTGCCGTGAACCAAACAACATTTTTATGTCAATATCGTCTCTGCAACACTATAAAATCATCAGAAAAATTCACAAAGAGTAAAAAGTTCTTGGATTAAAATGTCTTGAAAAAAAATTTACACTGTACGGTGGTTCATTTTTGGGCGAAAACCAAATTAAAAAAACAAAGAAAAGAGCAAACTCACATGTTGGGAAACCCACTAGTGCACCATCTGATGCAGGAGGCATAGCTATCAGCATCTCTCTCTCTCTCACTCACTCACTCACATATATATATATATATATATATATACAAGAGATGCTGATGGCATCAGACGCAGTATAATCTTATTCATGCATTGCAAGGACGCATGTCAGAAGTAAATTCACCTCCCGTTTCTTTTTTCCCCATCATTTCAAGCTAACTGTAAAGAGAAGGGATGAGAGTCCTCTACTTTTTAGCAGAAAACCGCTTTTTTGTAATTTAGAAAAAGCGGAATTCTGCGTTGTTTTTCTGACTTCTGCCGAATCGCTAGAGCTGTCATTTTCTTCTCTCTCGCTTTATCTTTCTTTTCTTCCTTTTCCTCTCTTTGCCTTTCTTTTCCTCTAGCAAACAATTCACAATGTGGTTAAGATTTTTGTTTAATCAAATCTTATTCCCTTACATGAGGTCTTTCTCTTGCTACCGGCATGCTTTTTTAAAAAAGATTTTTAAATTTATTTCTTGGGTTAAACATTTTTAATATTTTCAAGTTTTATTACACACAAAAAGCTAATTTTAACAAAATTTAAAGCAAAAATGAAGTTAAAATATATCAGTCGATACTTTCAGTATGAAAAAAAAAAATTGTAGATTAACATCCTTAGTTAAATCACCACCCCACCCCTAAATTAAACAATGAGATTCTATTTGGTTTTTTTTGTTCTTTCTAAGACGATTATGTGTGGACACCCTGAAAAACTTGTCAGAAAGAAAAAAAGAAACAATTTTAGAATTTAAAGTAAGAGATCAGTTTCGCACATGAATTTAATGTAAAATGATCCCTCATTTCCTGACAATTCTAGCGTTTTAGAGCAATTAACAATTTTTTTTTCTATGGGAGATGAATTCTGTGCATGGTTTTACAATGTTTTTTTTTGTTTTCTACACGAATTTATGATTAGTAATAATGACGGGAGTTTTTGGGGTGGGTTGTCAATCGAACCTAGGGTTAGTTGTAAGGTTAAAGGTGTTTTAGAGGCTGCACTTGCCATTCGGACTTAGGGTTAGTGGTAGAGTTATGGAAAGGTTTTTTTAGGAGGATTACCACTCGAACCTAGAGTTAGTGATAGAGTAATTTTTTTTACTAACTTATCAGTATGACCATCCATGAAAATGTATAGAATTTATCTCCCATAGCAAATTAATTTTTTTAGGGGAGGGTTAAATGCCCTAAAAAGCTACAAGGGAAATTGGTGGGGAGTCGTGAACCCCCGGGTTGGGAAGTTCATTTCGATTTCAAATTTTTTTTGTCATTGGCCACTCCCATCCCTGAACTGAACAATTTAATTTTGTGAGCAAAATCAGTGAAATACATTTCAATATTTTCTTAAAAACAAATTATACTGGTTGTGGCACAAGATTAGATCTTAACTTGTTTCATCAGAGAAAAACTTTTTGTCTTTTTAACTTCCCCCAGCATTTGTAACCTTGTGTCGTCTTCAATGATGTTTTTAAATCTGATTTTACCATGAACCAGTTCGGAGACAGTGGATTCTTCATGAGTGTATTTCTCTCGATTCCAGAGAATGAAGGGAGAGTAGAATTTTTACATGTCTCACTAGTTAACCATTGATATTTGCTGTGTGTTCTTAAATTTTCATTCAACAAAGTGACTGAATATACAGTCGTTATACCTAATGATTATGTTAAATATCTAACGACGGCTACTCTGACTGAACATAGTTTTATGTTGTGAACATCCAAAATAATAAACAAGTATTAATCCAACCAACTTTGACTGAAAAAACAAAACAAAAAACAAGCAGACATATAGTTAGTTTAAATTCGAAAGTGATTTTGAAACCTAAAAAGTAATTTCTAGCTTACATTAAAGTTTAAAAGCAAGTCAAGTAATATCCGGACTTACAAAACAAAACATTTTTATTTTAAAATCAACCAGACTTTGAATGAGGAATTTTTTATTTTATTTTAAAACAGAATTGTTAAGTGTAAATTTAGCCTCGTTAATGGCTAGTCAAGCTTCATCTAACTGTTCTTAAAGAGAGAATTATATATATATATATATATATATATATATATATATATATATATATATATATATATATATAAATGAGAAAAGAAGGATAAGAGTAATCTGACGTAATGGGTAATGAAAAAGGAAAAACCAAAAGATGTTTTTTTTTTATGTATTCATCAACATGACATTTTTCTTAAAATTATCAACCTGAGGAAGTCTTACAAATAAAGACGAAACGTTGATGAATACATAAAAAAAAACATCTTTTGGTTTTTTCTTTTTCATTTCCCATATATATATATATATATATATATACTATTTCCTATTTATATTCAAATTAGGCATACCGAATAGTCAGTATCACTGCATCTCCCTAAAACGTAAAGGTTTTATGCACTTAGTAGGTCTTGCACTTCTGATTGTTTCATTTTTGGATTACTTTTCTCTCCTCTATTTTTTCAAGATTCTCACTCTCCATTTTTCCTTTATATGCTAATAAGTCATACCGAATAACCAGTATCACTACAAAAATAAACATAGCAATGCTATTTAGATTTGATAATCGGTTAATTCTTATTTCAATCATCTAAATTGTTTAGAGTGAAATGGGATTTGGCATGATTTCGGCATTATTCATAAACAACTTATAATTTTTGTAGTTTATACTATTCATGGTGGCAGTGAATTAAAACTTCACAAAACACCAAACGTTTTTTTTTTAAGTTTAAATTTTAAACTGTATTAAAATGTATGTTTTTATCTTTATAACTATTAAATTTATATTATCTGAAAAATAAAAATCTCCTTTGACATCTTAATTCTAGTTTTAACTAAGATTTCAAAGGAGATTTTTATTTTAGAATTAAAAACAGTGTTTATTTTTAATAATCACCGTTTTTAATTGTAAAATTAAGTTACAGTAGTTTGTCCAAATACTTGATCATGTGACTTTTCAACGAACACTCATTTTGTTGCAAATAACGAATGTGATTACAAAACAAGCATAGGAAGTGTGGAATTCATCCAGGAAGTCTTATCAAAATTAGAAACCCCATTTATGAAAATGGATCAGATGGAGCAGCCGTAACGACTAGAAGAAACAAAGGCTGCACATGCATAATGCTTAGGTCCAACCCGACATGGTGAATGTGCACTGTGTTGCACACTCACTAGCTTTGTGCTCATCTCGAGCAGCAGAATCAATAGCTGATCTTAAAGACATCGGCAGATACTAATCGATTTTATTATTTCTGTGCGAGTTCAAAACTAGCATTTAAAATAAAACATATTCAAGAAATTGCTAGAAAACCCAAAGCTCGCTTACAACTGCATTCCATTCAATGGCTATCATACTACAATTCAGGCTGTGCACAGGACAATTGATAGCCTGCGGACATACTTTACTGAAGTGTCTCACGATTTCAGCAAATACACAAATTTAAATGACCTCAAAAATATTGCAACAGAAATTCATCAGCGTCACTGCAGCATTCATGATTAATGTTGTGGCCCTATTAAAATCTTATTCCAGTTCCTGCAAACAGAAAATGTGGATCTTGGTTTAATAAAAGTGAAAATAACGATCTGAAAAAAAAAATACTAAAGAAATAACATCTCTCAACCTGACAGCATTAGTCTGAGATATCCAGGGCAATATGTACAAGGGTGAACAGATAGGTACGCAGCCTCTCATCAATGCTATTCAGTCTCAACTGAAGTGCGACCTGCTGAAGAAAGTTGTCAAAGCACAACACTACCTCAGTAGATGAAAAAGAAGACTTGATAGTAATAACTGAAACTTGGTTATTCTCAAGTCAAAAAAGCAGATTCACCGACAAGGTTTTAATTCATTACACTGTAACAGATCTCTAAGAAAAGGTGCAAGGTTAAGGTGTATGCAAGATCCTTGCTCAATCCATCCCAATGTCTAATAAATTTGATGCTGTTCTTTTCAATATAAACATGGGCAGAGACAATATTCCTTTATTTTCTGTATATCTTAGTCCAAGTTCTACAGAAGCTGATGACCGAAGTCTCACTGATGCTATGAAAGCTCTCTCTAACTGCCAGAGTGACTGTCTCATACTGGAAGATTTTAATGCCTCGACTATCGACTGGCAGTCAAATCTGTGCACTTCCAATGACGCGTCTTACAACTCACTTTTGGACACAATGGAGAAATGTTTTCTTTTCTAAACTCTGAAACTAATTAACCTATGAATTTTAGAATACAGCTGCTAGGTCAAAGGGTGGGCTATATTTAGTTAGATGTAGATTTTTAGATACCTGAGATTTAAAGGAAATTTTAACCATAGATGTTATTGTTAGGCATTAATTAATATTTCCAAAAGTTTCTTTGAAGTCACAACCTCCCATTTTAAATTCAAATATTTCTGATTTGCATGAAAGCTTATCCATAGTTATTGGACTCCAATTAAGCAATATTTTTTAAAGTTCAATTTCTGAAGACCCTAAATTTTACTGATTTTCCTAGAATCAAAATCAGTTTTGTAGTATATCTCTTAATCGGTGTAGGGAACATAAACGTGGTGCAAAATTGTTTGAATTGTATTTGCATAAATCTTAATTTTATTTTTTTCTCATTGTAAAGTGCGTTTATCATTGCTCATACTAAAATATTACGAATTTCCAATTGTAACAAAAAACAAAAACAATCCCAATATCTACTAAAATATCTGAACACTTTGATGGAATTGTGGTTATTTTACCTGGTTCATTTTAGAATGTGTCGAAAATAGCAAAGACTCTTCTTCATAATAAATGCAGAAAGAACAGATGATTTGATTTCTTTTTTAATCCTATGAATCATCTGAAACCAAAACCTCTTGTTTATTTTTATTTATAGCTCCATCTAATTCTATTTCATCTTTGTTAATGCCCAGCTTCTTTTCCTCATATCCGGTTGAACCACACCTTTTTATATCTTGCTATGATATTTATAAAACGTCCCACAGGACTGAAAATATTTTAAGCTTGGTTACTTTTTATTTATTTACAAGCGATGCCAGCATGTCAAAATTAAATGTGTAGTCTTTTCAGCCCCCCCCCCCCTTAAAACCAAAATATTATACAGAGCTTAGGAGTGGAGTTATTTCTACAATTTTGTCTTTTTCTAGTTCTTAGACTACACTCATGTTAAGCATTTCCTCTTTTGAAGTACAGATTTGAATCTTGTACTAATCTGGTTATTAACTTTGTGTTATTCTTTGGTTATCCTCAGCTCTGTGGACTAAATAAATCAACAAAAAAGCAGCATCATACATAACATACTGTTGGAAATAATTTCCAATATTAAAACATCAGATATGTATTTGCCGAAAGCTTTATTGAATTATTTTACAGGTAAAATTAAAATTTGACTGTTAAAACCTGATTGTATCAAAGGAGCATTTCAGACACATACTGCTTTGTTAGTAAAAAAAAAAAAAAAAAGAGAAAAATAGATAACTTTGCAAGCGATTCAAAATATTTACTCGGTATATATGCTGAATGAAAGCACGTGTAGAATATGGTTTCAAAAATTCGGAAAAGTTCCTAAGCTTGGAAAATGGGTGCCTCATGAATTGTCTGAAGGCAATTTCTAATTAATCACAAAAAATTATATGGTTTGAATAAAGCTTCATTGCCAATTCTTCAACTGATACTGCAAAGTTTCCCTTGAGGGATACCACAAGATCTTCAACTGATACTGCAGAGTTTCCCATGAGTGATGCCACAAGGAGCTCTCCAACTGATACTGCAGAGTTTCCCATGAGTGATGCCACAAGGAGCTCTCCAACTGATACTGCAGAGTTTCCCATGAGTGATGCCACAAGGAGCTCTCCAACTGATACTGCAGAGTTTCCCATGAGTGATGCCACAAGGAGCTCTCCAACTGATACTGCAGAGTTTCCCATGAGTGATGCCACAAGGAGCTCTCCAACTGATACTGCAGAGTTTCCCATGAGTGATGCCACAAGGAGCTCTCCAACTGATACTGCAGAGTTTCCCATGAGTGATGCCACAAGGAGCTCTCCAACTGATACTGCAGAGTTTCCCATGAGTGATGCCACAAGGAGCTCTCCAACTGATACTGCAGAGTTTCCCATGAGTGATGCCACAAGGAGCTCTCCAACTGATACTGCAGAGTTTCCCATGAGTGATGCCACAAGGAGATCTCCAACTGATACTGCAGAGTTTCCCATGAGTGATGCCACAAGGAGCTCTCCAACTGATACTGCAGAGTTTCCCATGAGTGATGCCACCAGGAGCTCTCCAACTGATACTGCAGAGTTTCCCATGAGTGATGCCACAAGGAGCTCTCCAACTGATACTGCAGAGTTTCCCATGAGTGATGCCACAAGGAGATCTCCAACTGATACTGCAGAGTTTCCCATGAGTGATGCCACAAGGAGCTCTTCATTGAACTCAACTGCACATCCATATCGGTCTTCATCTTTATCTTTAACAGAAAAATTTTTATTTCTGAATTTTGTAAACTATCTTCTGAACGTTCTTTTATTTAGCCATTATTTCTGGATATTGTTAGAGATGGGCAGTTTTACCAAAATATAAGCATATACCAGAAACCAAATGACTATTATTTTATTAGAATAGATAATAAATTCCTGGAATCTATTTGTTTATATTTTTACAATGTAATGAAAAAAAGATGGGGTGTGTACAAAATTGTAACACTTTGCTTTGGTGATACAAATAGTAAAAAAAAAGTGATAGCTAGTTTCAAGTCATTTTTTTTTTTTTTTCTTCGGTAGATGTGTGTGGGGTAGGCCCAGACCATCTTAAGAGGATATATTTTTAATGTCTCTATTTTTTTTTTGTTAGAAGTATTTATGAAGTCAAGTCATATATTTCTTAGGAACAAGAACTGAAAACAGTGCTGACGAATTTAAATTTATCTCAGGTGTGAGATGTAGCTAAAAGAGTCGTAACTAAGAATGGTATGGCAACAGAAAATACCCGGACCATGGAATTTTTATACGACATGTGCACAGAGAGTGCTCTGGTTTTTAAGAAATGATGTTTATAGACTAGCATAAATATCAAAGGGATGCAATACATTATAGTGGACATATGCAACAATGTCTTTATTTCCATGAGTTTGAATCAAGGAGACTGTGACTTTTGGGCAAATCTGATTGACACCTCCTATGTGATTGTTCTTATCAATTTTCTACAGACTCAACTAAATTTAGATTTGGGGTATTCATGCGATAAAAAAAAATTCTCTTTGCCAAAGGTCAAGTATGTAGAGATAAACTATATTTCCTGAGGCTAAAAGATAGTGAAAAAAGGATAAGTTGAGATAAAGAAATTCCATGTCAATTTTTATAAGGAAATTCTGTTTGATTTTTAGTAATTGCAGAAATAATTGGTTACTTTTTGATTGATGACAAAATCAGAAGACGTAGTTTCTATTATTTAGAATTAATGCTGCAAATGTAGTTTAAAATGAGAAGCGATGAAAGAAATGTTAGTTTTGTGTTTAATGGAATCATGAGATTGATAGATTGCCCTACATTAAACCAACCTTATGTCTAATTTTGCTGCAGTGGGAAGGGGCCAGATAAATATACTTAAGTAGACTAGTTGTCTCGAAAAAGAAAGAACCGCTCTCCCCCACCCCATGCAATCATAAACTGGAGAACTATAAAATTGTTTGATAATTTTCTAGTTACAGGTGTTACAGCCAGATATGTTATTGACGTTATCATATATGTATTGGTATGTTACATACTGTTTTCATTTAAAAATTATTACATATTTTCAATTAAAAAATGAAAACGTGTTCATTTTTTTTTTTTTTTTTTTGTTTAAAAAAAAAAAAAAGAAGAATAGCTATTATAATAAGAATAATGTAAATATTGCATGAAAAATTTATCAGTTAATATTATTAAAGAATTTTTAAGAACAATACAATAAATACATAAATCATGATTTTATTAAAAATAAATTGCTTTGAAGTATTTTAAACTGGGTATGTTCCAATCAATTTTTTTGATTACATACTTTATCCGGATCGATATTTCCATTTTGCCGTATGATATTTCAGAGAAAGCATGAAGAGTATTGATTTACTCCTCTCCAGGAGTTAGGCACAAGGCCAGTTTTTATCTTTCTCCCACGTAAGATGTGATCCAAGGTCGGGTCGGGAAAGTGGGGTTTAAAAATTGCCTGGGCAGCCCTGTCGGCATTCCCCGGTAGGGGCGCCTCAGGCAGTAAGCAATAAACTTACTCCTCCCCAAAGAGGGGAGGCGAACCCTGGGAGGGTGGACCTCCTAGAACTGCACAGGACAGACCCATAGACCGGTGTAAATCAAGCCCCAAAGGACAAGACGACACCCGTCTATAGGGTGCAGTATCCATCGGAACAGATATTACACTTTGATCTTAGCCAAAAGGCCAAGAATTACCTAACCGGGAGCAAATTTAGTAACGGAAATTTTTGTCGATTCACTAGTATTAATTATTAATTCTTTTTTTGTACACTCAAATTAAACCCAGAGCTTTTCATACTTACAAAAAATAATTTCGGATGGAAACGCTTTCATCAGTATATATGAAAACATATTGGATTTGGGTTGATTGAAATGCAAGCTAAAAATATTAATTCAAGAAGATATTTCAATTAACAAATCTACAAGC
Source organism: Sepiola atlantica (assembly GCA_963556195.1). Lineage (NCBI taxonomy): Eukaryota > Metazoa > Mollusca > Cephalopoda > Sepiida > Sepiolidae > Sepiola > Sepiola atlantica. The sequence goes on from OY744535.1 coordinate 65,847,986, forward strand.
AAAGGAATTCCGTATATCTTAATTATTTACATTGTATCTTATTGAATTTACGTGACTAAAATAGTATTTTACCAAAACAAAACAAAAAAACACTTAAAATTTTCGTGTTTTTCATTAAAAAGTCAACCATTTTCATCTTTTGTTAATACTTAAAATAAAAAAATGACTTTGTGACACTTGGAAAATAATTTGGAAGTATTTAAATTGCTATTTGAATTTATTTCTGGCTTCAAAATTCTTAGCAAGTATTAAAAGACTGAAAGTTTTGGAAGCTATCAAACAATTTTATAAATAGCGATTAAAACATTACCATAACAAAACTAGTTATAGTGTTATAATAATTTGTTTCAATTAATATAATTTAATTTGTAAAATCCTGTTAAAAAAAAAAAAAATTCCTAAATAAATAAATAAAATAAATGAAAAGGCAGTACAAAAAAATGAAAGTAAGATTCCTGGGCAATTAGATGTTAATGACTGAACAAAATTTATATAAAATAGACTAAGTTCATGACCTTTTGGTAAAATTTATACATTCAGATATGCAAAACCAGGAAAAAAGATGCTTTTTTTTTCTCTTACAGTGGAGATAACATTATAAAAAGAATATAAAGATTATCGAGTATTAAAGAACAAAAAAAAGAGAGAAATTGATTTTTGGTGATCTTTCATGTTATCAGCAGACAAGCTGAAGTACACATTTTCGAGAGAGGTAAAGAAATCTTAGGAAAATAGTAACTTTAGCCATGAGAATCATTTTACAGTAAACTTAGAAATTCGGTCATTTATTTTAGTTAGAACTAGTTGTACCTACCCGATGTAGTTCGGGTCCGTTAATGTGATTTTAGTTAAATTTAAAAAAAAATAATAATTTTTAAGTCACAAAGAGATGGCAAAAATGAAAAGCTCAAAAAGTAAGGAAGATAACCAATTTTTTGTTTTTTTACCTTTAAGTTAAAATAGGATTTATCTCTTACATTTTTAGCTTTTTACGTTTCTATTTAAAATTGTCTCCATTGTAATCTTCCTTGCTGGAATAATTATTTTTGAGGCAAATTACACTTTTTAAAATTTTTAGTGCAAAGAATATGTTGCAAGAATAAAAAGGAAGAAAAATTGTTCGTCAGAATCAAATATTGATTTGTCAGATGTATTGCTATTTAGGTCTAACATGGAAAATCCGACAAGATAACTTTATAAAAGAAATTAATTTATTAAAGAAAGATTTACATTTATCTAATCAAATTATGTAAACGTTTTTCTAGTATTTTACAATTTTGTACTTAGAAATGTTTTTCTTTAAATACAAAGATAATTAATGTAGCTTCATATATTTTTTTTATTTTGAAAACTAACCTGTTTTATTGTTTTCAATTACTTTTAACTTTGAATTTTTCAGCTTTTTTTTTTTTTGTAATTTAAAAAAGCGATTTATAGAATCTTCACTTCATTATCTTTTACTTTTGTCGTATTTTTTCCAATTTACATGAAAAGTTGAGTTTCTCTAAAAATGTAAATTTAGGGGTCAGTGAAGAAACGTTGAAATATTAGAACTAAAGTGTTGAGGGAAAGGCAATATCAAAAGAAATAATGACTTTTTATGGACAACCTAAGACAATGAAAGATAAGAGTTTGTAGAATACGAATGTTCAGAGAGCCCCAACAGCGTTCTGGTGAAAGAAAGGCTTGTTTTGTGTAAGGAGAAATTGAGTAGACATGTTTGTTTCAGCTGGCGCCGTGTGTCTAAATGAGATAGGTATGAAGATGTATGTGTGTATATGAGCATGCCTGTTTTGGCAGTGAGATAGTGTATGTATGAACTGTGTGTATGTGTTCGGTGTGTATGTGTGCGCTATTGCCAAGAGCCTTTCAGGGAGGCTCCAAAAGAACCTTGTTAAATTGTGATGTATGCATGTGTGTTGTCTCTGAAGGAAAGAGTGAAAGAAAGCTATGTTTGGGTTTTTATAGTGCATGTTGGAATTTAGAGTGAATATTCTTTCTTTCCTGATTGGCTGAAAGAAACTGCTAATAAGTTAGATTTTATCCAATTGATTCGATACATAAAACATTTGCTGCTACGTCGAACAAGAGGATCAATTTACATTAAACATAGCAAACTGCTAAAAAACTCTGATAATTGATAATATTTGAAAGAATTAAAAAGAAAAAAATAAGTGAACATCAACTAAAATTCTCAAGGATAAAAATCCTTGAGAATTTTATTTTATTTATTTTGTTTTTCTAAATTATGATTAATATAAATTTATTTTTCATTCATTACAAGCCCCATTAAATAGGAACTCTGAGTCGAATTTGGGTCCTTTCCCTTAAACGAAGAAACTTTTTATTCATGGACTACATCAATAGTTAAAGATGTGGTGCACGCCAGGGAAGAAACCGGTTTAATGTGGCTGGCGTGAATGCCGCTACAAATAAATGACATGAAAAAGCTTTGTTTTCTTTGTTTCTTTAGCTTAATTAAATTCTTGAGGTTTGAGTAAAATGTATACCTCCTGCATTCTTTTAGAGATTTGTTAGTAGTAATTAATTAGCAAACACTATGCACTTATATGAACTACTAACTTATTTCTATGAGTTTAAATATACAAAGAATAAGACCAATTTCTTCTCTACCATGAAATAACTAAATGCACAAACACTTTATTCAACACAAATTATGAATAACTAGCAAACCTACCTGCCCTCCTGGGAGCAATTAATTGGGGGCGAGTATATAGTTAACTAATATATTTTTAGCACTAACCCTAAATCCGACTGGCAAGGTCGTAAAACCACAGGTAATCGCCTAAAAGAGTGCCCCCCCCTTAAAAACGCGCAGAATAACGCACAATTTATGTTAAATATATATGAAACTGATACATCACTCTAAATTCTAAAATATGTTTTCCTTCTCTCCGTTTTCCATGGTGTGCACACGTAATCACCACAATTGAATTCTTCGTAAATTTTACCCTAGAGAATTTGTTTTCGTCTTGAAATAAATCTTCCTTTTCAATTACAATCCCAGACAAACATATATAGAGAGGTATATATAGATATATATATGTGTGTGTGTGTGTTCCCTGCAGATAAAAGGTTAGAGAATCTACATAAGCTCTAAAAATGTATTTAAGCGGTTTTGAATATCTAAATGTTCTCCTAATTGAGCTATTTGGACAGAGCTTCTTAAAACTTTAGATATATCCTTATTTTGACATTTAAATCATATACATAACATTTTTCGGGGAAGACAATGGAAGTGGTCCTGAATATCTAGGTTTCTCCCGCTAAGGAAGTTATGAGTGCAGAACTTCACTTAAAACTTTAAAAATATCATATCCTGATAAGACTTCAAATGAGTATATCTGAGTTTAATGAATATGATAAGGCACTAATTCAGAGTGATTTTTAAAGTTTCAGTTTCTCCAGACTATATTAAGGGTTGAACGGTGCAGTAAAAAAAGTAATATGGTGTTATGAGTTTAGTGAAATGGACATAGTGTTGGTCATTTTTTAAATCTTATATTTTTTAACTGTATGCCTCTTTCTTATTTTAATTTTCAGTAATAGCTTCTTTAAAATTATCGAAATAATTAAATCTTTTTTTTTTTTCATGTATAAATAAAAGCATTAAGTTTTAGTATTATTGTAGACTAGCAGAGGTACCTGGCGTTGCCCGAGACCCCCCCCCCCCCTTTTCCTCTCGCCCTACTCTCCCCCTCCTGCAGGCAAAAGTTTGTCTTCCCCGGTGCCCCAACTTTCTTTTTTTTTTTTTTATTCATTTAGATTATGGATTCTATTTCAATTATTTATACTAATTGATTGAAATAATAGAATACTGCGTGAGGCAAAATGATCTGACAGATTTGTAGGTTTTAATAAAAACAAATTAGAATGATGAAAATAGTATTTTTGTTTTCCAAATGTACATGTCATTTTATTTTGTTTCTGGTTACCGATATTTCATTTTCAACGCAAAATTGGAAAATCAAAATACTTTTTTCATTATTTATTCTAATTTTTTAATTTTTTTTATCAAAGCCTACAAATGAGTTCAATCATTTTACTCCAAATAAAAAAAAAAAAAGAAGCAAGTTCAACACTATCAAATAGTCTGTTAACAAAATGTGAAAATATTTTTAGAAAAACCTCAATCAATTATGAGAAATCATAATTCATAAGTATCGTTGCTCATTAATTGCTAGGCTTGATGTGTTTGTAGCCAAAGCGCTTGATTCTGATTTCAACTCTTGAACTTTTAAAACGTCAAACCCTGACCAAAGAAATCTTCTTCCCCTAGTAATAACTTGTATATACTAATTTTACATTTTCATTTTCAAGAGTAACCATGTTTTTCTAGGCTCTGGAAATTTAAAAAATTGATTTTTTTTTTTTTTATACAAAAAGTTAATAAATGATGAAAAATGAGGTTGTGTAGTCGGTAGCTCAAATGCTTGGCTCTGACTTTCGAAATGTTATTAAGTCTAACTTTGGCTCACACTCCTAAAGCATTGGATTAATTACTGGATATTACTCATGAGTCCTTTGTTAAAATGTTCCCAGTGGCAATTGTAATTTAGGAACCCACATGTCTGTCCCCAGTTTGGACTCTAATTAACAGGTATCACTTTTGTCTACAATGAGGAAGGAAATCAAAACTGAAGTACTTCCAAAGAACCCAACACGAAGGTAAGAAGGTGAATTTTGCAATGAAACCATTTACGTTCCACACAAAAGCATCTTTTTTACTTTATTTTTCAATATGATCTCTAGTCTTGAAAAACATTTTTTCCCATCAGAAAACCAGTTTTTATATTCTGTACAAATCTTTGGGTTGAGTTTTTTGCCATTTTCAAATGCCAACTGACCTAAGAAAATGCAAGGTTATCATGCACAATTTTGTGTGCTGTATTTGCAGAAATTGCTTTTTTTAACCCCCCCCCCCCCGCTGAAATATCCTCGATTGTAATTCGTCTGTCAGTCAACATGAATGCATTAGCTTAATCCACCATTTCATTGAGGGTGTGCATGGCATGGCTTTATCGTGAATACTATTACAACCTTCTTTAAACAATTTAGCCTATTTGTAAACAGTTGTTTGACTAAAACTTGCTTTTCTGTACATATCACACCATATGTGTCACATGGTTTTCTTTTCTCTGCCACCAATAGTTTCATGACAGACCTATGTTCAAGACTGGAGTACCTCGTTTAATTTTCTACCATTTTCAATAGCCTCAAAACGTAGCGATACTTATCAAGAAATGCCTAGCCGCGAAACAAATATTTCTCCAAGATTAAAATAATCGTTTTAAACGAATTCCAAACAATGTAGAGTTTAGATTTATTGAAAAAAAAAAACATTTTGAAAAACTATTTTCTTAAAAAATAACAAATTTATTGAATGATCCACTTAGTATGGTTTTTGGCTTACATCAGACGGGTGTTGTAAATAAAGAGATCGTTTTCATGGAAGTCTTATTGTTTAGCTTGCTTAATCAGCATTAAGCATTCTTGATTTAACTGCTGGCAATTCTTGTCAGACTTCACAGAGGTCTGCCCTACTATTTAACAAATATGGGTAATAGTTTACTAAACTTGATGTCTGACAGCACTTAACAGTGAAGAATAGATGGGAGGATGTTATACGAATGTCTAAGATGGAAAGTTCCTTTTCAATTGATTACTAGGTTCATTCATGAAAGCCGCCAATCAGATATTGATCTGATCAATTTGTGAGAAGAAACTTTTTTTTTTTTTTTTGGCAAATTAATTATATCAAAAGTCTTTTCTTTTTTAAATTGTGATTTCATTTGAGATAAAAATAACTGAGTTACTAATAACTGATTTGGCGATGTCAATTGTAAATTGCAGGATCGTCTGTCTGCCTAATCATTGTGTGGCTGGCCCAGGGCCATTAGAATTGACAAGTTTCAGATTAATCGTTAAGCATCACTTTTCAGTGTTTGTGCATTGCAGACATAATAAATAGGAATATCAATTTTTCTCTTACGCTAATATTCAAGGAGAGGCATTTTTTATTTATTTATTTTTGTCTACTGTAAAGTTCAGGATAATTAAATAACTAAATCATTAAAAAAAAAAGACCATTTCAATAAGATTGTATTTTTTATGTCTTCCCCCCCCCTCAGCCATTTTAATGAAATTCTTTGAAACAAAAATCATTTAGAATAAATAATTCATTTACAAAAATTACTTGATTAAATTAATTCCAGTAAAATGTATTTCAGTTTCTTAGAAAAAGGTCAATAATTTTAATGAATAATTCTATGAAATAAAATTCTGATTCAGAAAAAATAAATTTCTTTACGAAGATAGCGTTTCTGATGACGTTATTTCTATTAGAATACATTTCGGTTTCTTAGAAAATAAGTTAAAAAATACATATTGTTCACAAAGTGATTTTTCTGTTTATTCCTAGCCTTTCGGTCTAGAATCAAAGTGTAGTATCTTATGTGTCCGAAGTTGGAGGAAGCAATTTAAAAAAATATTTTTAAATACATTGCGGTTTCTTAGAAAACAAGTCAGATATTTTAATGAATTTCTCCATGAAATAAAATTCTTATTTAGAAAATATATTTTCTTTAGAAAAATAACTTCACTTGATAACATTAAATCCATTAAAATGCATTTCGTTTTCTTAGAAAACGTCAGCCATTTTAAATAATTACTTGTGAAATTCTATTTTTCTGGCTTTAAATTACTTTGCTATTTCTCATGTATTATTAAAAAAAAAACATTAACTTAAATCCTCGGTTAGGAACAAATATAACCTTAATATCAAAACTATACTAGTAATATAAAAGACTTATGTGTTAACCGCTTTTAAGTTTCTTATATGGCCACCTGCTACTAACTTTGCATCTCACCAACTGCAGTAATGAACCAACGATTTCAAAATCACCCTTTTGACCAATCAGAGCCTTTGATATCTCTCAGCACCCCCTCACTCTTCTAGACATAAGTGATAGAGTCTGACTCTTGGTGGCACTTGGAGAGGTACTGCATGTTGGGCCAAAGAACTTGAACGCTTGGACAATTAACAAAGAACAATAACTTTAATTATCAGGAAGCTTCATCGGATCTCCTGCTGGCTTGAAAGGCCGGGAGCAGGCAAGTGGCAATGGAGAGGCAAGTTAATTTACGATGGTCCCCGGTGTGGCGCCTCATTAACTGACCAAGGTTATTGAGGGCCTATCGCTCCACTCGTCTCCACAGCGATCGGTTGGAACACAAATCTGTTGAAGACCGGCATATTTCGATTGCTTGTGGTTCTCTGTTGATGCTGCTGCATATCCAGGGTTTGTTGCCCATTCTATCACCGACGAGGGTGCAAAAGTGTCGACACAAGTTTCATCCCATATAAGTGACTTACCATTTGCAAAGAGAAACACTGTCAGGCTATCAGGCCGTTTGGCATCCCCAACTGGTTCGAGGATCGACGGGAAGCCAGCAATGTCTAGTGCCTGTTGGACGATATCATTGAGAGTGCTATGCCTATGAAATTTGCTGGCTCTTCTTCTACAGCTGACCACAATGGCATCTTTGGGTGCTGCACACTCTAGAACCTGTGCACGAGGCAACAGCGAATCTCAGGCAATTGCCATCAACTAGGTTCCCAAAAGCTGATGATGGCAAGACTTAGCCAAGCACCGTTATATGACGAACTTGCAGTTTAAAGGCAAACCAGACGATGTTGGTCACAAGACGTTCTCAGAGATTCGACTCTAGTCTTCATCCTGTTCAAATTACACCTGCTTCTTGTGTCACAAGCAAAGTTTGATTTGTCAGCTTAAATACTATTTGGGTCTGAGTTTAAAAATCCGACAAGCTAACTTTATATGTTAGACGTTATCCAGACAGTGACTTTGTCCATCTCATGACTCCTCAGTTTTGCAAGACATGGGGAATATTCCAAACAGATTGGAAACCTGATCGGCAGTACAGTAGTCACTGTCCTTACCATTGAGCTATCTCCACACACCACAAAAAGTAGGAGAAATTGTTTTTGTTTACATTACCGGTTCTGGAAAATTCTTCTAATTATGAAGTATAATACCTTCATGCTAAGTGGAAACTTTTATTTCTTCCCACTAGATTATATATATATATATAATATAAAATTTTTCTCCATTTAAGAAAAATAAATTAAGAGTTCCAGGGAATTAGAAATTATGGAATTATAAATAAATATGCAGATATGCAATGGTTATTATTATAGTAGAAAGGATTATTATTTAGTTGGCTAGCATTTGTCATTTTTACCTTTAAGGAGGGGGACACATTGGTCGAAATATAAACATTAAGAAAAACCTGTAAATACTGTTGCCATGTGTTCAATAAAAGTACTTGCCATGATATAGAAATTGATTTGAATGTTTATTCTTGTATATTGTGAGTGGATTTCTTTGTTGTCCCTTGGCAAATCTTCAGATTCCAATGGAAATGTGTAGGAAAGGATTAGGGCAGTTGTTGATAACCATGGTTACACAGAAAATGCATTTGTCTTCTATTGATGTTTTTTAAAAATTTTATTAGGAAGAATGAAATATCAGCTGCAAGAGAAACTATTTAATTCTTTAAATCTTTTCGTCTCTTCTTCGTTTTCTATTATAATAATGTGTGTATCTTTTTATATTTTCTCCATGGAGTAGTCATTTTTTTCTCTTTCAAATAATACGGCAATAACAAATGACTTGTATAATTCGAAAGCTTGCACAGCTTGATAGACAATTATGTATTTTGAATGTTTCCTCAAGAATTGAAATAAAGTTTGCATACTGAAAAAGTTGATCAGAAATGCAACCAATTTTATATATACGAGTTAGCTGTTATATTACGAATACGCATATGGTGACGAGAAAAACTTTTAACTGATTGTAAAATCCAATCATTTATTTTCTAATAATATTGAGAGAAAATAATTGTCTGCTCAACACTAAAGCGACTTCTGTATTGACTCACAGCTTTGATGATAACACTAACAGTAGTCATGGTAGTGGGTCTTCGACTCTCTCCATGATAGTAGCAGCGATGACTCAATGTTCTTTTTGTCATTGTTTTCGAAGAAAATATTTGAAGAAATTGTCGTCTGCTCGTACATAGGGATGTTTGTGTTTGATCTCAGTTTTTTGATGAAGCAGTAGCAATAATAATGGTGTTTTGGCGTTCTTCAGTCATTTGTATCTTGCATAATATTGTAGTCCGTGATCACAATTTGGTGACAGCCAGCTGTTTTTTTCAAAATAAAATAGCGTGTAAACGTTTGTTTAAATTTAATTTTATATTGTATATATATTAAATATATATTTTGATAACAGAATAGCTCTAACAAAACATTTAAGAACATTTTCGATCTTCATATTTTCAACTTTTCAAATTCTTTCACAAATTCAAATAACAAAAAAACTCGCTGTTTTTGTTTACAAGCTGTTGCTGCCTGTTTACAAAATAAAGTCAATTAGTGAGAATGAACGAATCTTTTTCAGTAAAATTTTGTTGATGTGCCTTATTGATTTCGAAACAACTTTCTAGGCATATTCATGATAATTACATGAAAATGAATTTCAAAACTTGTTTCACCGATTTAAATGGTTGAATTTTTTTTAATGAAAACTTGTTGAACAACAGCAGTCGAATTTTGATAACTAATTACGACTAAACTATTTAACCAACCAAATTCGAACCTATATTACCTTGAAAGACATTCTTTCCTTGATTTTTTTTTAAAGACAAATTTTACCAAATTCCCACCACTGTGTGCTTTTAAACTACCCCTTTACGTGCTCAACGAAAATCAAATCAGAAAATTCCCCAAAAGTTGTTTTACGATGTTCATCATTTTTTTATCTTGCCAATAAAAAGTTATAAAAACAAAATATACATATAAATAACATTGATGTATAAATAACATTGTATATAAATCCATTTCCTTTCGTTTGATGTATGATTTGACAGGATGTTTATGAGCCCCCCCCCCCCCCCACGTTGCTATTGGTGATAGCCGATTCTTGTCTGCTGAAGAGATATTCTTGATAGTGTAATCCATGATAACGATGACAGTAGATTGTTCTTGATTGTCGAGAACCCATGGCCAGAGTTAATTTGGGTTGCTGAAAAATAAATATTTGTGATTCAACGTAATATTTTGTTGCTAGTATAATGAATAAATTTGACGAATTAACATTGTTCGGTTGAAGTGGGAATAATAAGAAAAAAAAGTCAGTTTAAGAAAAAGAAAAGGCTGTATAATCAGTGACTTTGTTAAAAGTGAATATTCTAATTATTTCGATTATTCGAGCGACTGTTCTCATCTAACAACGTTTTGGCTGATGTTACCTCTGACCTTCTTCAGGTGTGTTTTGTTTGACTCCACAATCTGTACAGAATTTCAAACTGAAATCTTTATTTAATCCACGGGAGTATCAGCCATGACTGGGTCTCAAGTAATTTTACTTTCAAACTAATTATTACATAACACTTTATCCATTGCGTCTCAGGTCCACAATTAGTATGAATGTTGGGAGTGTTAAAGCTAAACTTGATTGTTCCTCTAAAAAAATAAATAATTTTTAATTTTCTTTTAGGTTGGGTGTGTCAGATTATGAAGTGAGTTATATATATATATATATATATATAGTCCAGGTTAGAGTGTGCGATAGCATCATATGCAACATCATATTAAGGAGAGTTTGCTTTAACAGCAACCTTGATGTTGTTAACTAGACATCTTCCCCACTGTGCTATTCAGATATGTTAATACTATTAACCTAGCGCTTCTAAATAGATTCATTTCATTGTGTAACATGTTAGAAAAGTGTCATTAGCTCCTTTAAGGGACAGCTAGAGACGCAGAACTACTTCCATTATGTTCACATGCAAACTGTACATGTGAATACACTTATATTTAAGGTACACTGCCTAGTATGTCTCCGTTTTTATGGAACAGACATGCACACATAGAGGTGCTCTTTATTTTATATATAAACTAGCCAAAATAGCCTCCCTACGGTTGTCTATTTTTGCTAGGCTGCTGCGTCAGAAATGAACGTTCATCCGTAAACCGATGGAGCCCCAGTCATATTTCTTGGGTGGTGAGACATTGATTTTCTTTGCTTCGGACCAAGAATCATTTTAGTTAGAAAAAAAAAAATTGGGGGGGGGGGGGGGGGGGGGGAATATTTTTTTACCCTCCCCCTACCCAAAGAAATATTTTTAGTTAAAAAAGAATAAAAAAATTTCGACCCCCCCCTTTCTTTTCACCCTTTCCCATCCATAGAAATATTTTTAGTTGAAAAAAAAAATTTTTTTTGGAATGACAACTCAAAACAAAATCTTTAGCTGCTGCTGTTTTCTACATTTGTTTGTTCACTATGTATTCTATTTATATCTAAAAAATGATACTGCATTATGCCAAACTGTCTGGTCAATATGTTATTGTTGGCTTCTCTCATCTGTAAATAATAACCTCTTTCTCCAAAGAAAATAAGTCAATGAGGTGAACAGAAACGCTTTTCAATTTTTGTATTATTTACAAGTGAAAATACCCACTTGTCAGGAAGATTTGGGGACATCTTATCACATATTTATTACTTGATTCTTTTATTTAAAAAAAAAAATTTCTTTGCAAAGTTATTTTTAACATTTCTAACTAGGAAGCGTTTAATTTCCTCTTGTGTATAATAACAAAAAAAAAAGAAAGAAAAAAAGTAAGCTTATATATTTATTATTGGATATACAATACAATGGTTATAGTATCAATACCATTGGTTTCTAGAGTGTAGCAAAAATATTGGATCTATTGTAGAGTCGAATGCAAATGCTAGTCAGAAAAAGATACACCAAGGATAGGACACACATATATGCAATTTATCAGTCTAGTATCTCCCTCATGGCCCATTTAGTGTGCATGTATGTTGACTGAAGCTAGAGTATACATGTGTGCTGTCCATCCGGTTTTTCTGAATAGTCAGTGTCACTGTTAGAAACTAATTCCATTTTCTCAGATAACAGCTGTCTATGAACTGTGCAGCACATCTAAAGCATCCCAGACTAGTAATTTTGATTCTTGGAGATAATTTCTTATCTATTTGTTTTTATTACCAGCCCAAATAAGACAAGATCATAAAGATGGCTTTTCTGAAAATTCTAATCTTCATTCTTCGAATTTGGATAGTCAGAACGTTTGATTTAACTTAGTACATTAATGAGGGCTACCTATCTTGTCAAAGTGGGCATGGGGATGAAAAATGAGGAAGCCACAATCTGTTTCACTTTTTCCATTGCTTAAAAAAAGATGGTAAAGTTTTGAGTTTGATTCTCACTCAAGTACTCCCAATTCTTCAATTATTTTTATAAATATTATTTTCTCTCATTTATATTTTAATTTCTGTTAGAGTACCATACTATCACCCTTTATTAATATAGCAAGTAATACAACTAAATTAGTGCGTATATAATAAAATGTAATTTTAAACATGTACTCATAGTGTTAGATGTGGATACAGATCCCCATTACTATAGTAAAACCAAGGTTGATTCTGATCTAACCCAATCTCTTTTCGTTTTTGAAGTGTCTACATTTTTCATTTTATTTTCTGAAACTTTTTGATTGGAGGCCAATTTCCATGAAAAATGACTTCTTTTGACCTTTTATAACCCCCAAAGTTCATCTAGGCTATATAAATAAGTATCACAAACCAGCCAGTTTAGTGTGTGAAAATGGGTAAATATAGTGAAATTCCTTTCAATTTTGAACTTGTTTATTTTTTGGGTTATTTCGATAAAATCTAGATGCAAACAAAATCTAATCTTGTCTCTTTATAAATGTACAATTCTTTCTCTTGTGTCATTAATAGTTTTTTTTTCTCCAGGTTACCTCAACTTAGGTTACTATTTTCAGGATACTAATGCGCACAATATTGTTTGTTTGCATATAAAAACAGTCTCATCGTAAGGAAAATATCACTGGCTTAATATAGGGTTTTAAGTTGTCTTTCTCAAAAAAAACTTTAGTGAATGAAATATTTGCCCGATTATCAAATTGTTTCTGTTTGTTTTTACATGGTCCAAATCTGAGTTAAAAAATTTTTTTATTGAAAGAAAAATCTAGCTTGATCTCTGTTCAATACTGAAAAATATCTGAAATTTCAAAACAAGAAAAGGAAAACATATTACGAAGATTCAATGTGGTAGCTTTATGAACAGTGAAAGTTGCACTCTGTCACTTTTTGTATGTTTTTTCGAGAGGTAATGGGATTTTGTCTTATGTTTAGGCTGGCATGGTTTAATAATTATTGTTTGCATTATGAGTTATTTTCAATCATCATAAGATAACATTACATTTGTAAGGAATTTTCACTTGTTCAAAGTTTACATTTTTATTTATAGACTGTGAAAATTGATTTCTCGACCAATAGCACACGAGACAGCAAATTTTCTAATTTTTAACAAACTTTGAATGGTCATAATTCGGCGACTAATTGTGCTACCAAAACAAATTTGGTATCATTGTTTTGCAAAGACCTATGTGCCCACCATAAAAGTTTTTTTTAGATATAATGAAAATAAAACCTAATATAAAGTTAGTGTATCTGCATGCAAAATTTTCTTGAAATCCAGTCAGTAGTTTTCCAATCAAATCTGTCCAATTCACTAAATATTTTATAAATTTTAATTTTGCATTTTATTTTAAATCTAATGTTTTGAAAATTATTTTATTTTTCAGGGGGCAACCCTTACTGCTGAAGAGATTGTGGAAATGCTGCAGAAGTCACGTGTAAGTTTTATAGTTCTTATCTCCTCCATTATCACTAACTAAAATGAACTGGTTTTATTAGCTTGATGCGGTTCACTCTGGATCAGTTTCATCAAACTTAAAGAACAAGCTCTTAAAGACATAAAAAACTAGACATTGCTGATTCAACCAAAAGGATTCAACTAGAATTCCCAGACGTTTTTGAGAGAATTGGTGAATTTGAGGAAGAATTAACACTTCAGAACCAGACACAGTTCGTGTACAGTAACCAATAAGAGGTGTATCATTTGCAGTGGAACTGAAGAAAATGGTGGAAAGACCCAGCTCATGGCTACAGAATTGAAAGAAAAGCCATCAGAAAGCTCTGAATATGCCTCAACCCCAAACCCTTAAATAAGGCACTGGTTAATAGCTACCATTACCGGGTACAGATTTGCACACAAAAGCAATAACATTCAGCAAACTAGTGGCTACTGGCACTGTAAGAATTGACTACCTTTTGTACGCCCCATGGCAATTAGAGATTCAAAAGATTGCCCATGTGTATCATGCCAGCCAACAAGGCATTCGAGGCAAAAATGATTAAGCAATTCAGCATCATCCAAGATGGCTGCCTGGTTGAAGGATTCGGAAACAACACAGACGAAGCGATTAACAATTACAACCCGAATCTACCAACATACCTGCAGAGAAATAAGCATCAAGATCAACCTTGACAAATGCAAATTTCTCACAGAGGTAGTCACCTACATGGGTCACGCTAATTCAGGCCTGATAAAAAAGAATGTGCGAGCAATCATGAAATTCTCACTACCTCCTGATTCGCATCACCTGACATTCTTCATAGGCATGGTCAAATACCTGCCAAAACTTGATTATTTGCTAACAAGAAGGACCAAGTTTTCTAATGGGCAGAGGTACAACAGAAAGCATTCAAAGACCTCAAGAAAACCATAGAAACTACCTTGACCTGTTATGATCTAAATATGCCAGTTACGGTGTGGTGATGTATGGAAGTGAAATCTGGTCAGTGAGGGTTGAGGGTGCATGCAGAGAAATGATATGAGAATGATACAATATATGTGTAATATGAGTCTTAAAGACAGGTTTAGATCTGATGACAGTATAGGGAGATGTGAGCATAACAGGAGACTTTATTGGTTTGGTCACATTGAAAGAATGGATTAGAGTACTTAGGTTAGATGTAGAACAATTGAGATAGCAGGTTCAGTTCACAGTGGAAGCCAAGGAAAACATGGGAGGAAGTGATAAGGATGGATTTAAGAGGAATAAAGACATAGCCAAAGATAGGTTAGTTTGGAAGTCAATTTCTAAAAGCTGTTCAACACATGCCATCATGTACGAAAAAGACAAAAGGATAAACAATTAAACACAGGAAGAAATCATCAAAACGAGAGATTTACTGGTTGAGTTCGGATCAATGAACGTCTTCAGAAAAAGTGAAGATTTGAAATTTATTGACAGCAAAACTGGATTTTTTTTGCACATGTGTAACTATTTGAAAAAAATTATGCTGCGTGTGCAACAGAGGTAAATTAGAAAGGAGGGGGGAGAAATGAAAAAGAACAAATAGAAACATGTTGAAATGCAGTAAAAAAAAAAAATTTAGTACTTTAACCGGGATTGGAGTTTATGCGTTGACGAGGTATATTGCATTGTTTGAGTGCGATTTTTGCCAGATGTTTGGTTAAGGAATAAGATCTGAGTTTAAGGTTTACATTAGATGGTGACAAGAGAAGGATTATAGCACTTTCGATGCACTTGCGTTGTGGTCAAGAGGATTCAGGCTTGAAGAGGGTGCAATTTGTAAAGTCAAAATTGTGGGTAAAAGTGTTCTGGTCTATGACTAGTGCGTTAGTGGGATTGTTGTTTAAGGTCCCGTTTATATTCGTAAATGCAGAATTTTATATCTGTAAATGAGGCATGTTTTTAGTTGTTTGTTGATCCGAACGAAACTGGTAAATCTCTTGTTTTGATAATTTATTTCTTTGTTTAATTGTTTTTCCTTTTGACTTTTTTCATACATTCTGTCTCCACAGCATTTCATTTTATGATATATTGTGTATTTTATCCTCACATGCCAGCATGTAAAATGGATGTTAGACTGAATATGATGATGATGATTAAACAGAAATGGGTAAAGACATTGCTAAAATGAAAGTACACAACTATCTTATTTTTTACTACCTGTCTGTAGAATGGAATGATACATGTCTGTGAGCAGTTCACTGCTTGTACATACTCATTAACATACAAAGCCGTCTTTTCTCTCAAGTTTTAAAGTAAAACAAAAATCCATTTATTTTAGATTTTCTCATTAAAAATTTTTTTCACATCTATTTTTTCAAGTTCTGTTTAAGAATTTGGCCTCAGTTTTTGATGGGGTCACAAAAAGTATGTTAAGTTAAAACTGGGGAGTGTTGAGAACCACTGGTCAAGTGGCTTCGTCTCTACCAACTTGTGACCTCCTAACCAATTTGGAATTCATTCCTTATAGCTGTAAGATGAATTAGGATGGATAAAAAAGCTGGGCACAATTCACAACGCTAATTCAGCCTCTCACCAATTTCGTTATCTAGGTGATTAATCGCAGAACAGACACCCTAGAAACTTACTATAAATAATTCTCTTCTTGGCGAACTGATTTGGACAACGGCCCCAGATGACTTGTCTGCCCACGCCCGAATGACCCTATCAAAATGCGCGTCTTGCCAAACTACATCGCAATGACAGATCCATAATTAGATGGATCTGCAATATGAAATCTGACCAAACCCAACACATCAGGTCAGAGGATTTGCTGAAAGCACTACACTTGCCCAGCATGGAGGTTATCCTAAGGATGAATCGATTACGTTGATATGGTCATGTGAAACATTCAACTCCTGGATAAACCATTGCAGAAGCATGGATGTCCTAAATTGCAGGAAGCTTTGCCGGCCAAGGAAAACTTATAAGCAAGTGATTAGACAAGACTGCACTGTGTAATATCAGAAAACATCTGAACCCTGAACAAGGGAACAGTGACGTTAAATGAATAGAATTTCAACCAATCAGTCTCTGATATATGGACTCCGTCCTTGATTGACAACCTAAATCTTTTGAGGAAACAACTCGTTTGCTTGGAATATTTTCCTTTCCTTTTTGTTTTATAATTTGAATGCCTTTTAAGAGTTGTTATAATCTTGTGCTAATTCAGTTGTTTTTTTCCTCTTTTGTAGCCACTTCCAGTTGATACATTGCAGGGCTGGACACTTTATTCTTTTGAGAATGGAACGAGAATTTGGTGGCATAATTTTTCTATTTCTGATACAAAAATTACCGTATTTGCTTCCTTTGGAGGCGTCTCAGTGCCAACAATGGTAAGGCACAAATATTTTTATCATTTAGAAATTAAATTTTAAAAAATTGTAGACATGAAATCTGGGATTTTAATATCATTTGAATTTCAAAAAATAAAAAAAATTTTTTTTTTTTTTTAAATACGAAAATCAACGATAAAATCCTTCAACATTCAACGAATGCACTAAATAAATGAAGATATAAAGAACTTGACGCATAACAATTTTATCAAAATTACTGTAATTGGCATTAAATCACCTGATTACTATCTGGTTTTACGGCATATCACCACTAATTAAACTTTACTAAAAGTTGTGTGTGTAGTCATGCCTTAATTCCTAAGTATTTAATGTAGAACTTCATAAATTGAGTTTCCATAACTATTGCCTTTATTAAAAAAAATGTTTTTCATCTTGCTATTTCAGGCAGTATTCCAGGTTTTAAAGGACATTAGTCACACATGGAGCTGGAAACCAGGAGTGATGTCCACATCATACATTCTGCGAAGTACAAGCAAACAGAAAGCTGATCCACGATCATCTCCATCTCTGTCTTCCAGTGCCCACTCTTCCAAGTCGTCCAATTATGATGTGATAGCCGAAGAGCACCTGAATCAGGTGATAGACAAGTCCAAGTCTCACAGATTGCCTTGCCAACCACAGATCACAGACACAGTGACTGTGACTTTACAAAGGTAAATTATAAAAAGGTATCAAGAAGTCATGGCCAAAGGTGGGGAGTCTGCAATTTGGCAGGAGTTTAATTTGTATTTTAGCAACTTGTGTTCAATTGTTTACAATAAGTATTGTGCTTTGGCAATAAATAACTCTAAAAGGGTTGATTTGCCATTAAACAGACAAACTCTGTTGTCTAATTTAATGTAGGAAATTAAATATGGGGTGGGGGTGGATGTTAAATGAAACTCGTGTGACTTCAAAGTCACCCGAGTATGAGAAGCTACTCTTGTTGTTACCCACTTCTGGTTACCTCCCTTTTATCTGTCTTGCAACTATCTAATGATATGAAAGATACGAAAAATAAAATGAAATAATGAAACACAATTGTTGGGATGTTGATGTGAATTGACAGACGATGGAAAGAATAGTTTAGTAGAATTTTATAAATAAACATTTCTAAATTGTAAAAATGCAAAGCATCTGCGAATTTCAAAAAGTATCTGTTGAAAACAATTAAGAATGGGATTAGGATTGAGAAATGTTTGTGACGTAAATCATTACACCAGCAAATAAATCAATGTAGTTGAATAGAATTAAAAAAAACAAAAAACAAACCCAAAAACGGAAGGGCAAACAAAATTAGAACAAACAAGTGTAAAAGAAGGCCATAATTTTGCGGGTCTGTTCTTTCACCAGAATTCTTGAACACTGGTACCACAGAGGCAATTTTCCAGCTATCAGGTAAACAAGGTTTGACAAAGCATTTGTTGTAGAGTTTAGAGAGGACAGAGGCCAGCTCAACAAAGCATTTCTTTAGTACTATAGCAGGGATAAAATCAGGCCAACATGCTTAGGTGTCAAGGTTTTTATGATATCCTGAACAAAGGAAGGTGGGATGATCAGATCATCAAGTGTGGCTTCAGTCCGCAATGGGAAATTTGAGAGGGGGTGGTTTGTGGAGTCTAAGGTGGAGTTAGAGACGAACCGCTGGGCAAGAAGTTCAATCTTATCAGTTGCTGTGCAAACGACATCATAGGGGTTGGATAGCGAGGTAAACTGTTGATTGCTCATGGTTCACCACACTATTATAGATTTTTATAAATTTCTGTCTATTTGTAGTTAACTTATGTCAGTTGAATTGGTGGATGGCTTGCTGCCTATGAACAATAGCAGCTACACAGGTCAAAGTGAACCATTGGAGAGAATGAGGCTTGCTATAGAATTTCCGCATGGGAACATGTGCTTCTATGCCTCCTTTGATCCATTCTGTTACCTCATTTGCGCGCTGATCAGCAGGGAGAAAAAAGTTTTACTCTATGGTGCGTCTCTGATGGATTCCCAATCAGCCCGTTTGCAGTATTGCGACATTTTAAGTAACGGTTGATCGACTTGGGGTCGAGTTTAGGGTTATATCAACCTTTATAACAAGGTGGTCAGCATTCCCAAGTGGGCTATGGGTCTCCGTTACACAAGCCTCTGGCAGTGTAGTCAAGAATAGATTGAGGAGTGAGGCTTGCTTGGAGGTGGGTCAGGAAAGTGACAGTCTATGAAAGTGTGCAATGAAAAAACTGTGTGCTGATACCAGCTGCATCTGTATTGCTCGAGAATCCAAACCAATTACGATGGTGGACATTAAAATCCCCACATACATGGATTTGGGTGCTCGGATCTAACAATGTTGCTGCATCTATACTATCAGAGACATTGATCGAGCAGGGTGCAGTCCTGAGTCGAAGGAGAATGGTAGATAAAATATAAATAACTAATGTTGTTTTTTAAGATTAATCTCAAGCATATGTAGGCTTGATCATCTGGTTCCAGACTGTTCTCTAGTCAAGGGAAGGATGTTACGAATATAAACGCTGAGTTTGTGCATATGTTTGTTAGTCCTTACAACAGAGTGGGAGGTATCCAGTCATGTCAAAGTAGTTAAAGATTGAGGAGTGTAGGTTAGTTTCACTTAATGCTAGGATATCTGGAGATTACTTAGAGAAATGATTCTACATCATCTATGTTGGTTCTAAGTCCTCGGATATTTGTGAATGCAAGCCTAAAGGGAGGTGATGAATGTGTTTTTTTTAGGTGGGCGTCTGGTTTGAGCGTATTCGTTTTTGTATTCAATGTCATATTTTTAGTTTTTAGATAGTGAGTTGGATAAAGTAGGTGTTTTTTGATGCCAGTAAGCTCACATAGACTATTAGCCGGGTCTTTATCTATGGGATTGTGACCTCTAGAAAGTTCACCGGAGATAAATGCAGGGTCCCTTTCCATGCACAATATAGCACTACAGTTATCCCAATATTATACAATTGTTGATAGAGCAGCTACTCTTAGCACTACCTAAGAGTTAGAGCTCCTGTACTACCAGTCAGAAACAGCAGCCAGACAAGCTGTCAAACCTGTACCCTCAACTTGTCAGAACAAGAGCGACCCAATCTATTAATGTGAAGCTAAATGACAAGAAATTGCCCCTGAGTTGCCCAAATAGAGAAATATAGATGATAGGACAGCGTTTATTATCCTTGTCAGGAAACAAGGCCAGGCATTCAATGTCTTTGAAGCATCCCTGAGGAGGTACCTCAGTGCCTGGCTAATTGACAAAGGAGTGCAAAGTCGGGTGATAGGCAGAGCCTATCTAGTCCTTAAACAATTTTAGGTTTGCAAACTAGATATTTTTGTTCGAGACTCCAACTCTACGAAGGTTGTCGACCAGGACTAAGGAGTGCTACCTCCTCCAGAATTGCTTGAGTACCTTCAAATCACTCATCAAAAGCTTTCTCCAAATCCACAAAAGCAAAATACAGGTTATTCTTCTGTTGCATTTGTCTCGGGATAAATATAGCATCAGTGCTATTTCGCTTAGATATGAAATCAAACTACATTTCATCTATATTTATCTGACTTTATAAAAGTAAAAATAAATGACTTTTTTTGGACACTTTGTCTCTGTATAGGTAGATAATACATTTCATGTTCCTATCTGTCGGGTTAAATAGAATCTGTTTTCCATATGAAACATCTATCATGGATGGCTAGTTCAAACAAAAAACGTGAATAAATATTTGAAGGTATTGAAGCAACTTCTGCCAAAATAAATTAATACAGGTTGAAATGCCATAAAACAACGTCTCGTATTACAAATGCAATTGTCATAAACTTGCAAGTTCACTAGATGTCATTTCACCTCATAGAAAAACATGTTTAAATTTCAAGTCATAAAAAAAAACATAAGTTAAAAAAATTAAATTTTTTTTATATATTAATGAAAATCAGATTTTTAGAGTCATGGTTGACCCAAATAACTATTTTTCTTCATCTCTCCTTGACGCTAGCCCAATTTCGAAATACATCAGTGACAATGGGATTATATTCCTAGAAGATAGATTTAAATGCATTAGAATAGAAAAACAGAAAAAAATCTTTGTCGAAGAGGCCAACAGTAGACGAACCAAAGAGAAAAGGGTGAAACAAGGATTGGATATAAAAAGCACACATGTATCGGCCATTGTTACTGCTAGTTTAATATTAGATTGGGTGAGTGTTTGGGAGGGATGGAGACATGTACAAAATTATATAGATATAATTGTTAAAATAAATTTCATTAAAAAAATACTTTAGATAAATAAAAGATTGTTTTCCATAATTCTTTACATGGGTAAGTAAACAAAGTTTATGCAATATTTGCACAAGTGCTATTTTGCGGCACGTCTATTGCATGCATTAACCAGTTAATCCCATGGAAGTGAGTGGTAGTATCATGGCAGTTGGTGAGCTGACACATGAATTGCTTCACTCTGTATGCAACTTGAAAGCTGGCCAGATGAATGTGAAACAGTCTAACTCAGGAACTTATGCTTTACAAGTTTGAACAGGGCCATAGCGGTACGGAAGCAACCAAACACATTTTTGTGCAAAACAGTGATAGTGCAATTTACTATGGTACAGTCACCAGATCGTTCCAGACATTTTGCTTGGTTTGCAAGAATCTCAACAATTAGACGATGTCCGCTAGGCATAAAAGCTGTGGATTGCAAGTCCGTGCTCCAAGCTATCAAAGCAAATCCAAAGAGTTGCATTTCAGTCTAATGTGGTTTACAACCTTTTAAAATCATCTGGAGCTGCTGCTGATTTGTGACCCCAGTTACAAATTGTAGCCTTCAAACGTTTGACTCAGCAGACCAATTCAGCCTTTCTATAAAAATATTTGATTACAATTTTCTCCCTTTAACTTTTAAATTTATTTTTTGATTTATAATGGGTAAGGAAAAATGTTTAGTAAGTAAACCTTTTTCCTTTCTACTTGCAGGTATTGGGGTTGTGATAGTGGAGGTGGGTGGCTGTTAGAAACGAATGAAAAAACAGGTGATTGGACTGTGTATATTGTTCAACCAATCAAAGGTAAGTCATCTAAAAAAATGCAAAAAATATAATTATGTTTTATGACATAAGTTCCTTTTTTCTTTTTTCACACACATACTGTCCATATTTAAGACTAGCTTGGCTACCCGGCATTGCCAGTGCATTATAATTTTAAATTTTTTTTTAAAATTACAAATTCAGGATGAACATAGTTATACCTATTACATTTAAATAAATATCTTTTGCTGATGTGTCGCATTTAAATTAACAGGAAAGCCAATGAGATTTTAATGTTTCCCTCAGAAAATGTTTCACTCTAGAAAAAAAATGGCAAATCAAATATTTACTTTGAATTTATTATTGCAGTGACGTTAATTCTTCATTTTCCTCACATTCATTTATTAAGATTATTTTTATTTTTTTTTATTTGCAAAGATCTTTGCTCATAAAGTTTACAGATGTTTTTCACATAAGTTTGCTAGGAAGATGCTGAAACAATATATTTTCTGTTTTGAGTTTTAGCCTGATACATATACACACCCAATCTTCGACTTTGAATATAAAACTTGAGACATTCTTTTTACATTTTCATCTCATTTTAAAATTTAGGATTAGTACATCAAAATACAATAGATTGTTGCTTTAAAATAAAAAGAATTAAAATAAGTTTTTGTGCAGGATGTTCTGAAAGTCTTGTTACCAAAATCTAACAACAATAGAGGAACAATCACTAAAGACCAGCTTCATAAAATAGTGCACAAGTCATGGTGTCACATCAGTTTGTGCCACAAAAATGGTTTTCATACAGACCTTTGTAATTTTGGTATTTTCTGCTAAGAGTTTTCTGAATTCCGATCGAGGGCAGGAGTGGTCGTTAGTTAAGTGTTGGGCTATGGCGCTAGTATCAGACAAATGCATCATCAATCTTCGTGACAAAGTCGTGGTAGTCAAACCTATGTATATGTTTTTTTCTTGGTTGTCGGAGACACAGTCCCCCAAAGGACATTTAAACTAATAAACAAGGTTTGTCTTATCCAAAACTCTAATGGAGGGGGAAGAATTATTTGTGATAAGGTTAGTGGTTTTTACTTTATTGTAGAAAACGATCAGTTTTATTTTTTTATTTGGGTCAGTAGGGAATACGTTCTTATTAATAATATTTCTTAGAACTTGTTCATCTATTTTATAGTTCTGATGGAACTGGTTACGATAAAATAGTTTAATAGTTGTGTAGAAAATACCAAAATCTTAGAATATAGTACTAACAAACAAAAACTCCATATATTAGAAGCCCTATATATAAAAACCAAAAAAACCCTAATTAATAGAATTAACTTTAATATCAGTAATAATATTCTAAAATGTTTATAGCTCCAAATATAGTTTTGTACTTAGTACATAATTCCCGCAAAAAACCTTCTATAAATACTAACATATGGTCTATACCTGATTAACCTCATTCCCCCGAAGATAGACCCAGATGGGTCTGAAAGTACTTGGGAGACAAATCCAAACTATGGCAAATTCATCAGCCAATTCCCCTCCGAAACTAAGATCCTAATTCGGACTATTGAAAGGATCTACCAAAGGATATCTAGACATAAGTTGTCTCTTATATTCAACAATACATGCCTGCAAAAGAAGATGCTGCCTAGATATACATAAATATATATATATATATATATATAATTTTTACATTCTGGCATAAGTTGTACGGCTCTAAGAAATTGACTTCCAAACTAACCATTTTATCCCTCTTTCTCTGAAGTCCATTTTTATCACTTCCTCCAATGTTTTCCTCGGCCTTCCCCTGTGAACTGAACCTGTTACCTTAACTGCTTTACATCTACTGACCCAAAAACTCTCATCCATTCTTTCAACGTGACCATACCATCTGAGTCTTCTGTTCTGCACACATCTTCCTATACTGTCCAGATTTAATCTTCCTTTGAGGTCATCAGATCTCAGCCTGTCTTTAAGAGTTACATTACACATCCATCGCGTCATTCTCATATCATTTCTCTTCATGCAACCCATGTCCATATCCTTCACTGGCCAGGTTTCACTTCCATACATCATCACATTGTGTGCACATGCCTGATAGACTGCCCTTTGTCGACAGTGGTAACGCTCTGCTGATTAGTAATGACAGAAGTTCTTTGAATTTTTTAAATGATTAACAAAAAATTAAAATGACTCACTTGCTAACAAAGAAATCAAAATATTTAAAGTATTTTTGCACAGGTAAAGAAATCGAAATATTTTCATGTCTATGATTTTTTAAAAGCTAAACTGATTTCAGCTCATACTTCAATTGACCGATGTTTTTATATATACAGATGAAATTACTTTTTGTGAGTGTGAAAAAGAAATTTATTGATATTTCAGTACAAATTCTGCAATTTTGAACAAATACAGCAATTGGTCAAATATATGTTGATTAGCCAATCAGAACGTGTTTGAAAGAAAACCCAAGCAAGAAATGGTACATGCAAAATATCTCTTATTAAATGAAATTCAGTTTTTAATGAGTAACAGAGGACTTTTAAGGGTGAGAGAAGAGTTTTTCCTTCCTTCTCTGAAATATCACAAAGCAAAATAAAAATATTGATTTCATAGATTATATTTAAATATAATCTATGAAATCGGTGGGAAATACAATTTTTTTTTTTAAAGAACACAGCCCAATATTTTCCATAAATAATTGTCAAAACAGAATTAAGTATGTACTTTGTATTAAAAATGTTATCAAGCGTTTACACCTGACCACTTTGGCTGGCTGTACTTACATAGTATACATGCTAGAGGTTGTTGCTGAAGTTCAGGAGATCATCGGCAAAGTCGATGATTACAAGGGAGAAAGCGTAGATGAAAAACTCATTCGGTTGGTGGTGCATGAGGAAAGGACATGCTGTGGTTCTTCTCCAACGAGAAAATCTACTATGATCAGAAGAGAAACTCTCGAAACAACTGTTGGCTCACTGCTTCATGATGTGCCTGGAGTAATGCAGACAAAGTTTCCAGCAACAACCATAGTTTTCGATATGACGTTATGCCACCCTACTTCTTGCCTGAAAGCCTCAAGTCTAACACAATGGTTACATCATGTTGTGAGTGAGGTAGTGAAATAAGTAGGCAGCAAAACTCATTCTCTACCATACCAGCTGGAAGACCCAGGCCTGGCCGTTAGAATTTCGTCAACAATACTTCAGCTGACATGCAACCCCCTTGACTTTTTTGTGTGGATGAAGTGGAACGAGACAACTGCAACACGGACAAGCTAAAGGCCAAGAGTGAAATCGACTGAACAAGTCAAAGACAAACTGACTGATTTATTCACCAAACTCAAGTTTTGTGAATAAATCTAAAAAAAATGAAACCATTATTTTTCCTTTGTGAATAAATATCGTCTGCACCCCGTGTGTTTGTTTATGTATGTGTGTGTATGTTTGTATATGCATATATATTGTGCGTAAGATATTTGAGAGCATACATTATTTTTATTATCGCAGTAATATTATTTGACTTGATATTTTCTATATTTCAGAATTGTGGCATCCTCTATAATTACACAATAAATGAAGAGGCATACACACACAATTATCATCACTGTATCGCAATTTAGAGATAGAACGATTTTTAAAAGTTACCTGATCTTTCGTTTACAAAATTTGCAAGAAGTTAATGGCTTAAAATGGAAAGGTGTCATCATTATCAAAATGTAAGAGATATTCTAGACACACTGATAGCATTAGAACACTTGAATGTATTCGTCAAGTATAGCACACCATTTGTGGTAATCCTAGATGATCCATGTGGTCGATTGCAAAAGAACACTGTGGGAAGGAACAGAATGCAATGTTGTCCACGAAAACATCAGATACAAATCTTAGGTGATAAGTAAAAGTCGTTTTATGTTAGAAAAGGTAAACGAAAATCACTTAATCGGGCCTAATAGATTCCGAAACAAATTAAAAAATCTAGCATCATTTTCATAATCACGTGACTTAACATTTGGCCTTCTAGATCCCCAGGTCTCAATCTGTTAGACTATTATATATGGAGCATAAGGTTAATGAGACCCTTATAATACTAAATAATCCCTAAAAGTCTCCACAGTTGAAAAAAAGAAAGCCCTACTATTTTTTTTCCAGAAGCAATAAACAAAAATCATATACACCAAACTCTTCTCTTCTAAACAGAAATCATCTTCTTTAAGCTACACACACCAATAATACAATACTCTAAGAAGCTAGGAATTCCAATAACACTAACTACATCACAAACCATAAAGCAAACATTAAAAACAACATTTTTGTAAAACACCCACATCTAAAGCAGGAACATATACCGTCTCATGCAATAATTACAATCAAATATATATTTGTGAATTCAACACAAACTTAAAGAATGGTTTGATGAACATAAGAGACATAAAAACTATCAATTCCTTAAATGCACTCATGCATTACAACATGATCATTCCTTTAACTTTAAATAAGCTAGACTCGTTAAATTCATTTTAAATACATATTGCCAAAGACTTTTTGAATCGGCAATCATTATAAACTCAAACACACTTAAACGATGTAATGGCTTCTATGATTTATCTCCTTTTGTCAGCAAAATAATACTAAACACAGCATAAATTTAGATCCAGGCAGCCATTTTACATCACATTTCTGACAAAACTTTGTACATAACATCAATATAAAAACATTGATTCTACTTCATAGATGCACCACATATTTTGAATTTTAACGCAGACTCACCATGTATTTCAAATTTAAACTTCTATGTTTTTCTTCAAATCAGTCATTTTAAGTTCGTCTTTGAACAATGAAGATGAAATGTCGGTGAACATATATATTATTTTTGTTTTTTTCTTTTTTCATATATAACTGTACCTATCCAACATTGCCAAGGAATCTTTTTACCATCAATTATTCCACCCACCATGTCTTTTCCCTTATTTATTGTGGTGATGGGATAACTTGACTTCCCCATTCACAAAATAGATGGACTCGTTGGAATATAAGTGCGACTACAGTGAGCAGTCGAGACATTCGGGTTTAGACACATGCAGTCTTAACATTCCATCTTACGTATTCTCTAGTCGGTCTGCGCTATTACATATTTTGTATTCTGTTAACATATCTTGTATGTACAAGATATATATATCCGGAAATAAACCTATTATTTTAAAAACCTTCCACTCTGGTTATTTATCATTATATCTTCAACCAGATATATCATTTATGTTTATATTTGTGAAAGAATATTAAAATATTTCAGTTGAAAGCAAATGTGTATGATAAAAGAAATCGATAAAACCCCAAAACGGGTAAATATGCCATAAAACAAATAACATAACTGATACCCAGATTATTTGAAGTCGTCGTCCTGCCTATAGTCACAGTAGTCGTAGAGACCGTGTTTGAAGTACTGCCTATATAAGCAGCAGTAGTGGTAAGCATGTATAGACGGTGACAATTGTGGCTGGTACTATTTCACAAAAATCGGGGGTATCTAAATTTTCACCTTTTCTACCGCTTTTGCATAAAACTAAATTAAATATAAATTTTAAAACTTAATGTAAACTTATTTTTAATTTCAGGGAAAATATTTAGAAAACAAATTTTTAAATTGTCTTTGATAAATTGAAAGTTTTGAATTGGAAGTTATTTTATAGACATTCTTCTTTTAGGAGACAATATGACAAAAATAGAAGAAATTTGACTTTGGCTTTTTTTTACTGTAAATTAAAAATGAGATTCTACTATTTTACAGCAATTTCATGTAAACCACCTGGAAAAATATCTGAAAAATAGTAATTAAAAAAAATAATAATAACCCAACATAATTTCGACTCAAGAGATAGATTTCCTATAGAAATTTAATGAAAATCGCACTCGATTTTCGACAAAGTTATTGAGGGTTTAGAGAATAAATACAACTGAATGTTCTTTTTATTTGGTGTTTTTTTCTTTCCATATTACTAAAGCCTTTTTCTAAAACTTTTTCTTTGTTTCATTTGTAGACAGTAGATTGCATGAGCATGAGTTTCTAGATCTTTTTAGAGTACAATTGTGTTTTTATTATTTCTCATCTATTTTGGTTAAGGCAATTCATTGTTATCAAAGCCCAATCATTATTTATCAGACCATTTATAATTCAGCTTTTTTAAAGAAAACTTTTCCATTTACTTTCTCCAACTCTCCCTTTATTCAAACATGTTGGTCCTCAGCATATTGTCTTTGTTTAAGAGGAAGAAGATTTTATTTTATTCTTGTCTAGGCTTATATTAACTTCATCTTGATCTTGGTGTGTGTGTGTGTGTGTGTGTGTGTGAATGAATACTAGACTATCAGTGACATGTTGGTTCACTACCACTATTTGTTTCACTTTGATTTTATTACGCTAGAAGCACACTTAAGTCATGTTTGTCCATATATGGTGCAACCGTTATATTGATAACCGTTGTATTTTTTATCTTTTGAAAACCTTTGCATTACAGTGGTGAAATACTACTTAATGTCTCATATAAGATTCACTGACTTAGTTGGCATTGCCCAGAGATCAAATATGTTAAGCATAAATTTATTTTTATATTCAAAATTTCGGTAAAAGATCCCATGCTTTAAAAAACATTAAATAAGTCTAGGAAACATGAACAGTAATTAGTTTATTTTTGGCTGAAATTGAAAGTTTAATTGAATGTAAATTCTCATAATCTAATGTTAACTATTATTTTTGTCTGCCTTCTTGATTTTAAAAACATCTCTCGTTAAGTACTTTCATCATCCTAGCTATGTCACTCAACTTTTGGGCATAGGCCACAAACCAAACTCCTCCAACCATCCTCACGTATGTCCAATCCTGTTCACATCTGCTACAAGCTTTTTTTTTCATCAAAATAGGACATCTTTTGTTGTTTTAGGTAGAGGTCTGTAAAGAGTATGGCCAATTCATCTCCAACGTTTTTATAGGATTTTTTCCTGTATCGATAGCTGTGCTGTTCTTTGCCACAGTCTTCTGTCGCTGATGGTGATTGGTCAGCAAATTCTGAAATTCTCTGGAGCTCGTGCTGATAAATGTGTGGATCTTTCTCACACTGAAGGCAGTTGTTTTCCATAGAGAAGAACTTGACCGTTTCCAGACATTTTTTAATTGATGGAAGACAATCGAAGGTTTATCGATCGAGGTGTTTACATTTGCATCGGTCCCTTCCTGTTTGTCAATAATTCTGCATAAATAAGTAAAACCACTTCAGTGGATGTAAAATTGTTTGTGTTAATCCTTTGTCATCAAAGCATGCTGAGTTTATTGCCACAATGTTGGTCTTCTTCCACATCTGTTATTGGTTGTGGCAAAGAAGGTGTTGTATTGTACACATACAGTTAATAGAATAAATACGTTCTGCCACAAAGTGAGGAGATAAACTTTTATGTTTCACTCTTACATAACACAAAATAACAATTACAAATACATACTATTTTTATAGTCCTTTTTGGACTTAGTTCATTATTGTCATGAGAAGTCATACTTGCCTTTTATGGATTAATGTCAATTAATTTATTTTAACTTGCTAGGTTGTTTTTGTTCGAGTGCTATTTGAGGTTTTGGTACATCAAATAAATCTGAAATTACCTTCATACGCTCGTCTCTACGATCATTTGATTCAAGTGTATACCTCTTAAGTTGGTCATATTCTTGTTTAATAATCCATTTCAGATGTTTGACAGTATGCACTAATCTTCCAATTTGTTTCCCAATAATGCTTTCTTCCCAACTTTTCCATTGTTATAATCTTCAAAACAGATATTTACGCTAGGCTTGAAACATTTTGTATCAGATTTTAAAAACCTTTTGGTTTTGTTAGGTATCAGTTTATCAAATACCGATCATATCTTTCTGGTGAGCATAAGTTCAGCTGGTGACTTTCCTGAATTTGTACTTGAGTTTGGAGTTATTCGATACACTCTAAGAAACTGTTGTAGCAATTCATCTTTAGTTTCAGTTCTGTCTGATTTTCTTAATGTACGTACAAAGTCTTCTGTTTGGCCATTCTTCCGGCAATTAAAAAAAAAAAGTAATTAGCATGCGCTTGCATTTTTATCCCCCTCCCGAGTTAATTTATCTATTACCATCAAGTCAGACCCCTTTTGTGTCTAATCGGAATTTAAAATGTGTGTCTTCCATATTTACATTTAAAAATGTTCTTTTGATCACAATTTTTTGTTTTTGTAGAGTGAAACATATTTTTTAATTTCGGATTCTTTTTTTATTTTCTGTGTTTTTTCTACAATGTTTGAACTTATATCCTTTATTGCCACATTTATGACATACCATATTTTTAAATGGGCAGGATTAATTTTAAAAGGGAATCTTTTTTTACCATGTTCTCCAATTGAGTTGATTACAGAATCCTCAAAAAAATGAAAAGCGTTACCTTTGTTGTTTTCTCTCAAGAACTTTTCTAAGTCTTGAAAAAGATTACTCCTGTTGTGGGAAGTTTTATCTATGCTGCTTTTCGAGTCTTTCCATGTCTTGACGACACTGTTTTTCTTGTTGGTTTAAAGCTTTCAACATGAAACTTTTTTTCTATAACTTGGTTCACTTTCTTTGCGTCTTGTTCATAATTTTGTTAATGCCGCATAAGCCAATACAAAAGTCCTCGCTTGTCACCAATCTGTTGTACACCAATAATAGATAAACTGAAACACAACGTTAGGAAATTATCATTTTCACATAACACAATGAATAAAAATGACAAATATATACTATTTATAATCCGTTTTGGATCGGAGGGTGTTATCATTTCACAACCGAAGGGCTAGTTCATCAGCAAAGTGACAGTTATCCAGCTGAGTTGAGAGTTATATTTTTTATTCAATTAAATTTTATCTAAAATTTTCTCCAATATGTTCCAAATTTTTATCTTACGTACATTTTATTTTCTTTTCTTCAATGAATGTCTCAATTTTCAGCAAAGTTTTGCCCATAATCACAAAAAAATAGTTGTGTACTAAACGAAAGAAAACAAATTCATTTAAATATTTAGCTTACTCTTTTATTTTATATTTTATAACTAAATCGGAAATTCTCCCCAAATTTTAAATTCTATTTTTATTAATTTTAATATTTATATCTTTAATGTTTCATTTCTAAGGAAATCTATTCCATTATTTCTCTGAAATGCAGTTTTGTTCCAGCTATGATATCCGATATGGATACCCTAGTGTCCCTAAATAACCTTGACGGTCAATGTTAATGATATTATTTTAGCCCCTCTCTTAAATATTTAACCCTATTGGTCTTCATATTAATCTTCTAACTGCTACCAAAATGATTGATATAGCGGACAAATAAACCTCCTTTTATATATTTCTTAGCATTATATGGGAGAAATGACCGTAATATATCGGAATGGCAAACACCTTTTACCTATATTCTGTTTTAGATTTCTTCCTTTATAAATCTAAAATCCAAATGAGTATTTGTAGCAATAATGTATGTTCCTCCTTTCAGCATCAAAGCAAAGTGACGTAACACACTCCCATTCACCTCACGTCCGTTACCACCACTCAGCTCCTTGCAAGTATTCTTTCTGGAATCAGCCCCACCCCATTTTTTTCCTCTCCCCTCCCATCATCCTCCTTTTACAATTGCTACTAAGATTACTAAACCCAAATCGCCATGACTACTACTACTACTACTACTACTACTATTACTACTTCCATATCTTTCATTATCATAACTACTACTACTACTACTATAACTAGAAATGCATGTTGCTACTATCTTTCTGTGCGGGTGGATGATCATTTTTTGTCTTTTTCTTTTATAACTAAATGGTTTTTTTTTTAAACTTTAAAACTTTATCTTTCTTTCTGTCTTTCATTTTATCTCTTTTGTTCTTTCTATTTCCCCACTCCCCTCTATTTCTTTTTTTATATTTTCAAGACTGAATAAAATGATTAAAGTCCTAAGTTAAAGTTAGGCATGCTGAATGCAGACTTTAGTATGATGAGCCGGCGGAAAGTTACTGTGTTTAAACGAATGATTTCTACATATATATATATATATATATATATGAGAGAGAGAGAGATATACATACAGACACAAGCTCACATTTGCTTCCCACTCGTGGGCTGAGTATGGGAGGTGACGGATTCTACTCAACGTAAAGCAGTTCTCTTCATAATTAGAATTGAGTTCTCTTGGTAACCAGTAATATAAACAAATATAAATCAAATTCTTTTACTTTCATGTAGATGGTATATGAGTAAGATTGCTAATTACTGTACACGCGGTTGGTTTTTGAATCTCTATGTCTATCCACACTAAGGAAACATGATATGGCGAAACAGCTTTCTGTGAATGATATATATTAGTATAAAAGTATATTATGGCAAGTGAGTTACACAGAAACTTTGTGTATCTCCCCCCCCCCCTCCAATTAGTGTCCTTTAAGTGAAATAACCACAAAATGTAGATAAGATAAACTTTATTTTGGGACAACTACTACCCCCAATATCCCCCCCCCCCCCCCAAACACACACACTAAGATTTAAAAAAAATCAAAAGGGTGAAATTCCTATCTAACCACAAGTAAGTATGGGCCCGATGCACTACCTGTATAATTCTTTATACACGCATAATAACTATAATAAATCCTATGTACATGAGTTCTAAGAACGTTTTTGTTATAGGTCTCTCTTGGAAGGGACACAGCACAACTTGAGGAAGAATTACATTGTTACAAAGGGCAGCAACTGTGATATGAGTATGGTACCCATAATGATCCTAATGTATGAGTGATTTGTATTGATCTCAACAAACTCTACCATTGCAAAATTTATATACTAATGTTGCTTCTTATAGTTGCAAACTGGGTGTACAACCTGTGTATTTCTGCTGTTATGGCTAAAGGATGAGGTAACTGTAGCTGGTCGGTTGAGATTGATAGCTGCATAAAGAGGTACAGAATTGGTGCATCAGTAATATCGGACAACTGTGCTGGCCCTAAAATAATTAAAAAACATGTGTTTAAATTAGTTCAGAAGGACTTGTGATGACCGTTTGTCATACTTGATCACTCGTACTTGCCTTATGCCAACATATTTGGACACACAGAACAAAGAGTTGAGAGGTAAGGGAATGTATGTACTTTGAATGAATATTGCCACCTTATTAACACAACTCGCCAAAAACATTGTTCGGATGAAGTATGTAATTTTCTGCACTTTGACAAGCTCCATTTTGCAGAGAAAGACAATGGCCGATGTTATTTGGTTCAAGAATACCTTGTCTGCATGTTATAAGACGAATTTGGCATTGTGCAACTTCAAATGTATTTTTTTTGTTTTTTAAAAGTGTGGCTGGGCAAGTTGTCACACCGGACGCCTCTCACACACTCTCTATCACTGTCTATATTTCTCTCACTATCTTTCTAGTACCTCAAAGTGAAATTTAAAGAATATTTATTAATTGATGTCTAATAAGCTTCATCAAAATCAGAGGTATCTGAATTTACACTAAGGGCTGCCAATCCCTCTTTGCATAAGACAACATTAAACTAAATATAGTCCAAAATATCGACCCTTTAGCTTAACAGTTGTGTTCCAAAATTCATAATGATTTTACCCCACACAAACTGGGATGGACAAACAGAAATTGATGACATTTTGTTTTATCTGTATTTTATCTTTATTGAAATAAAATTCACCTAAAAGGATAAATATATAAAAAAAATCTTTTAATTAATTTTTTCTCCTTTTATTTGCGAACCTTTCTTTCTTTTTGTTTCATTCTTCGCTTATTTCTTCTTTTCCTCCAGATTTTTTTAGTTTGACTCTTTATCCACTTTACAATTTGATATTTCATTTTTTATTCTGCATGATTCTCTGCTGAGTTGTGGTTTAATCTTTTTATTTTTGTTGAAAATTTAACTTTTGTCACGCCTTTATGCAGGTAAGAAAGAGACTTTCTTTTTCTGGTATTAACATAAGATGCGTCCATTCAATCGATCTGAGTCCTGCCAAGTTTGGTTGAAATCTAATCAGTAGTGTCTGAGTTTATAGACACACATAAACACATACTTCATTCTGTATGGATAAACTGAAATTGCTAGTGAATGGATATTTATTTAAATGAGTTTTGAGATCATGTTTTCTGAAAATTTTCTGATGGATTCGAACACGTCTCCTCGAAATAATTCTTTAATGGCTCCATGTTGAGTTGACTTTATTTTAATACTAGGAGCTGTGCATGGACATTGCCCAGCAAAATTGAAGAACCCATGAAACTCGTGCTCTCACCCCTATATAAATATTTTTTCTTTAATTTTTCTTTATTTTTATTTTTAGTTAGCTATAAATATTAATTGTAGTGTTCTGTAAGTATTTATAAATAATATTAAAACATTCATTATTTTATAACTAAGAAAAAGCATCCTCACAGCAACATACTTATGTAGAGACAAGAAATTTATTTTTGTTGGCTTAAGTAATTGTATCTCTACATAAACACTGCGAAGGATGTAATATTTGATTTAAACGAAAAAATATTCATGCCTTTCATTAATTGTGGGCACATCATATGAACGCTTATTTTGAAATAATAATACATGCTCAATAACAGGTTGTATTTATTTATGTGTGAAGATGGTAATCCTTGGGAAGATATCTCCCATAACCATTGAAGCTATTACCAAGTATTAAATTTAGTTAAATAATTGAATAAATTATCAGCAAAGCACCTCAATGCCTATTTTGAAAATTAATAATATGCACTCAATAGCAGGTTGTATTTTAGATATGTGATGGTGTATGAGTGTAATTCAGATTAGACTTTTGTAGCATTTATCATCATTTGAATGACTGCTGTGTGGATCTAGCAACATCAAAGAGGGAATCCTGGCATGTGAACATAGATTAAGGAAACGCATTCCATTATGCCTAGAATGTAAAAGGCTATTGTCTGTTTTGGATGGAAACTGCACGTTAAACCACAGTTTTTAAATCTTTGAAAATCAATACTTTATGAAGTTAGGACAAATAAAATTAGTAGTTAAATATAAAATGTTATGCAAACAATATATAGAATGTAGTAAAAGAAAAAAAGAAAATAAATATAATTTTTTATGTTTAATGATTTAAGAGAGTATTCATGAGCGATTACGTTACTGACTCTGAAGGACATATACTGTTAGAAACATGTAACTTCTGACGATCTATTATTCCAGTATGCCTAGAATATAAGGTCTATGCATTCTTAATGAATGGGATTAGAACAGTTTACTGTGGTATGTGTAAGGCTATTAAGAAGAAAAATAGAAAGTTAAATAAGTAGCATAACATACTCGGTGTGGTTTGGGAATTAAATTAAATTACATTTTTTTTCATAAATTCTATGTAATAAAAAGAAATGAAGATTGGTGAAAAGTATGGATAATGTAAGCGACTGTTAACAAATGATTGTCTTGACTCCGAAGACAGCTCTGTGTTTGCTGAATGCCAATCTGCTAATTGGTTATTCTGTCAATCAAGAATGTAAAAGAAATTCTTTGGAATATCCAACCAAAACGTTCCCCAAAACGAAAGTGTAAGTGAAGGGAGTATCTCGTGATTAGCTTTGAATGAATGAGTTTTCTTTTAAATGTTTCTGAAAAGAAAAGAGCTAGGTTTCTTTTTAATAACAATTAGGTAGTAGTTCTAGTGCTGATTGAAGAAACATGTGAATATGCATTTTTCTCACTTTGTGTTATTTTTTGCCATGAGTTTGTAGTGCTATTACTGTATCAGCAAATAGAATTTTGAAGGTCAGTAGCGATGTATGAAGTTAATACGGGACTGAAGGTTTTATGGTGTTGAAGAGGCTCCAGGGAAATTCTCTTTATTTCTGATAGACTTTTTAACGCTTGGTAAAGTTTCTTTTCCACAAGTTTTCTACTTAGTCTGAAAATAAATCAATGAAATATTCTAATTTGAAGCCTGTTTTGTCACAGAAAAACAGACTCTGCTTTTTGACAAGGAAATCTAGTTGTTTCTCTATATATTAAATGCAAAAGCAGCTGAGATTTCTTTCAACAAAAACTTTAAAATCCAAATCCAGAAATGAATTGGAGGATGATAAAAGAAAACCCAAAATATCTTTGAGGTAAAACTTTAAACCTGAAAAAAAAAAAAATCCAATGATTAATTTATAATTAAAAAAAGAAATGAAAAACCAAATTCTGCCAAACATGTTTCAGGTTTTTTAGATAAAACTTCACAACCAGATATTATAATGTGTAAGCACAGCCTCTCCTGCCTCTAGATTAGCATGGGTTGGCATATAGCTTCCTTCCAGATTAGCATAGGCTAGTGCAGACCCCCCACCCCACCACCAGATTAACGCAATATATCCGGAAATACACATGCAATTAACTAGAGAAGTTTTCAAACTAAAAGTTGACCATAGTGACTATATGTATATATATATATATATATATGAATTAATAATAAAGGAGTTTTATTTATTTTTTTAATGTTGATTATTTCAGTTTTATTCTTACTTTGTTTGTAAAGTGACAGCTTTTTTTCTCACCGTTTTTTCCTGCTCTCATTAAAATGGTTTTAGCATTTTTTGGAGTGACATTTTTCTCAATGCCTGCATCTCCTTTTACCATTGTTGTCTTTATTTCTTTTGTTCTGTCACTTTTTATTCATTACTGTTGACTCCTTTTTGTGTCGAAAGCACATAGACAAGTTTGTGAAATAATGAATGATTTTTCTAAAGTTGGAGTTATGTCTACTTGAATTATTGGAGAAGGCAGCACTATTGGTGGATCTACATGGTAATATTATGGACCAATCATAATTGGTTTACGTTAAAGACTAAAAGTATAAAAGGAGCTAGTAGATTGCATATAGGATCTTTTTAAATCTATTTTTCAACTACTGTCACAGACTGCTAGGATTAAAGTGCAGTATCTGCTCTGTCCTAAGTCCACTTAGACTGAGGCAATTTTTAGTTTTCCAATCCAGAGTGTCTTTATTTAGGGAGCAGGATTTTCTTCCACATTTAAAACGAACCTTGTTTCTAACTTTTCCCTCGTAGGGAGACAAGTAAATAGGGACTACTACTGTTATTAGGCAACTATCTGAACTGGGGATTGAATGAGTTTTTGAACCATTTTTCTTCATGTTAAGTAAACTGAATTTTGCTACCTTTTCTTTTTTCCATAATGAGTTGAACAGCAAATAATGCCATGCTTTGCTTCCTAATATCAGATTATTATGAAAGTTCTGTCCGTTTTTAAGGTTGAAAAAATAATTAAGTATCAGATTTATGCAATCGTTGATGTTGTCACCATTTTTCTGACTTCTTTCTATCTGTCAATAAGCCTTTTAATGCCACGTTTATACAAATTCCTTAGTTTTTGAACCCAACAATCTAAGGTTTGACTTCTCTTAAAAACAATCTTAATCCATTTAAACTTCTAGAGAGATGTTGGTGAAAAATCTGGAGAACATAGTGGGTGATGCATACTTTCCCAGACATTTTTTTTCTAGGAAATCTTTGGTATTGTATAAAGTCTAGTGTTATGAAGGATGAGTCCTCACCAAATATCTGGTAAAAATGAGTTCCTTTTTTCAGTTGAAAACCAAAAGAATTTTATGAACGTGGCATTAAAAATCCTTTTGGCAGATGGAAAGAAGAACGGGGACTACATTAACAATTATATAAATCTAGTATTATTTTAAGTTATTGAGCTTTAAAAAACTGACATAACTTTGTTTACAAATTAATAAAACAAAAGCTTTAAAACTAATCTAGATTTGTTTGATAATTATAGAAAATGAATGAAAAAACAAAAGAAACTTTACCATAACAAAATTTAGAGCTTCTTGCATTAAAAGTTGTTGACAAATTAGAGGTGTCCAACCTGTGGTGCATGCAGCAATCATAGCATTGCAAGTGGCATACTGAACTGAAAAAAACGCAAAAATTAACTGATTTCTAGAAATATACAACAGGAATTTAAGTAATTCACGGCTAAATGTTGCAAAGATTAATTCTAATTCAAAACAGCAATTATTTTCATTTAGTTTATGTAAAAGAAATCGTAAAAGTTTTTTATTTGTTAAAAATTTATTTTAGCTGATGAAAAAATTGTTTTGTTAAAAATTAATATCATACATAATAATTTTCTTTTGTTCCAGATTAACTTTAGATGATTATTTTACAAATATAATCAAATTGTAACTATATTTTATCTAAAATTTTTATATTTTTTAACTTTAGATGATTATTTTACAAATCTAATCAAATTGTAACTATATTTTATCTAAAATTTTTATATATTTTAATTTTTGTGTGAAAACTTTTTATGTAGTAATGCGGTTAATTTTCAATTTAAAATCAAAGCAAAAAAAAAAAAAAAATGCCAATAAAGTCGTTTTTATTTGTTCATTATTATAATTGGTAATTATAAATTTTTTTGTTCCAAATAAAGTAAAATTATGAAATGTTTTTGTTTGTGTGAAGAATTTTTTGCTATGTAGTTGGTTTTATTATAAAGGTAAAATTGATTAAAAACAAATACATTTGATTTGTGTAGTACAATGGACAATTTAAAGTCTTCTGTATCGTCATAGATTTAAATAATAAAAAAAATCAAACTAATTTAACGATAAAATGGTTTTTAAAAAGAATTTGACTCCCATTAATTGTATAACAGCGATTATGTTTTCACAAAACTAAATTCAAAGAAAACTAAATTCAAAGAAAACTGGATGCAACGAGTTGAGATGTTGGAAATTCAATGCATACTAGCTCTAAATTCAATTATCCTTGAAATATAATAATGATGATTTGAAAATAATTTTCTTGCTTACAAGTCCTAAAGATAATCAAAAGCCAGAATGGCAATTATGTTTACAGCCTGATTTACATAAGTTGCTCATAATTTGAAAAATAATGAGCAAAACGTTTATTGAAATTATTGTAGCACCAAATGCTGTCTCACTATAAAAAAATGTTAGAATTATAAAGTTAGAATTTTTAGAAGTAGACTTTAAAACTTACATTTGGATCTTTATAGTTTAAAAAAAAAAAATATTATTAAAGAATATTAAAAATTATAATTATAGTGTCTAAAAAAATTGTTTTAAACGACATTATACAGTGATTAAAACGTTATATTTTTAAAATTATTCAATGTCTTAAAAGATTTTTTTTAAATATCTAGAATTTAAAAACTATTTTGAAAAATTATGCACCAATGAATTTTTTAAATTTATTTCCCCAATTTTTCAGCTCCACCTCCCTTATCCCATGCAAGAACCTTTTCGCTGTCAAACCCCGTATATTTTAATGCTTGTAAAAATCTCCATCCTCCTCTGCTTCTATTCTTTGCAGATACGTTCCAATGCCTCATTACCGTGTTAGTCCACGAACAGCTCCAGTCTCCCGTAGTAACTGCAGCTCTCACATCCCGTCTTTTGGGATCCTTGCAGAACTTTTTTCAATATCGAAAAGTTGTGGCCCCGACATTTCCTTATGTTTTGTTTCAGGTAGACAGTCAGAGAGTGGCCTTACAAAGATCGGCATCTCTGAAGAAGTCAACAGCTAGTCCGAATTCAGGAGACACTCGATTTTTGCATCATGTTCGGTCCTTTCTGGAGAAGAGGCCGGGTGTCGACCCGAAATCGTCTCTGTCCAAGGAGGACCGACAGAAGACCGAGGACATTCTCCGACCGCAGATGTACACTTTTATTGATGGAGAAGTGAATGCAGACCTTCCTGAAGCAGACACTCCACAGACCTCTGCATCATCTCCTCCAGCAACAACGTCAACGACCACAGCATCAACCACTTCAGTCGGTGCCAAGCCTAGTAAAGAAGAAAAAAACAAAGTTGATAAAACAACAGAGGAGAAGGAAAACTCTATGAACACAGACTTAGATAACTCTAAAATCTATGAACATCCATCTTCGATGTTTCGTAGTGTATCTTGCTATGAAGCAAACAGTAACATTCCGACAAATTTTGCACACAGTAAAGGTAAGTAATGTTATCCCTCTTTATCTATTTTCTTGTGTTTGTCCAAGAGTGCCAACACATACTCTTCCTTGTTATGAACCTTGACATTCGGATGCTCCTTGCTTGGAATTGCCTCAACATGGAAAAACTCAAAAGTGAACTTGCAAGTCACGCGATGAATACATTCAGCGCTTTTTTTCTTATGAGCAAGTTTATTTTTTACAAGAATATAGTATAATTTTAACATGGCAGAAATTAAAAAAGTGAAATACAAATTATTGAAAACGAAAGCAAAATAGGATTTAAAACTAATTCATTTGATCTGTAAAATAATCAAAATAGCCATAAAATGTATTAATTTACAAACTGTTGCATCCTCATGCCATTTATTATTGGTGCACAGTGATGCTTTGATAACATTTTATGCAAACTTTCCATTTTTACAAAAGTAATTGAATATAAAAATGTGCAAAAGTTGATGTTTTAAATTTAAACCGTACTAAACATTGTTGCCATTTAAGAAAAGTTGTTTGCATGAGATGCTGCCTATGCTGATCTATACATACATGTATTCATGTACGTAATACATATGCATGTAATTTATGATTTTCAATGCAAAACACGATACAACATTGAAAAAAAACAAACTTGTCCATGCCAAAATTAAACACAACTTTTAAAAGTCTATATTTTCGCCTCAACATATCGCTATATAATTTTTATATCATCTCAACGTCAAATTAGTTTGAACGTTGTGCCAATTAGAGACAAAAGTCTTGTTTCTAAATCTATCACCATGTTGTGGCAGTAATATGTAGTGATCACTATAAGATAAGCTTTTCATTCTTCTCAGTATTATTTGATATTTGAAAATAAAGAATTGTCATTATTCCATTAATTATTTGTTCAAATTAGAGAATTACTCTAATATGCATATGTTATGACTATAGCACAGTCAAAAAACAATAAACATATCTCGATGACTGGCTGATGATGACAGATCAAATTCAGAATATGTAATACATGTAATATTTCTACCTTTTGTAAACAGAATCCTCATTTTGAATTTTCATAGTTTTGTATATTTGTTCTTTATTTTTAAAAACAAAATGGTGTATTGTTAGTGTCCAACAAAAGTGATCTTACACATTTTCTATGTGACTTTTTTTTTCTTTTTTTTTTTTTAAATTTTTATTTTGGACTAAATGATTTTGTCTCTATTGATTTTGGGGTTTTAAAATTCAACCAAACAAAAAATCTTGATTCTTGATTGAAAACTAAAATCGTGACTTAATTTTTCAGATCATCAGTATGTTTTTTACCAGACAATCGCCAATGAAACAGCAGCAACACTTTTAAAAGAGGTACGCTCATTTTCTTGAACTCATATTTGCCAACTTTTAAATTTTCCTCAGAGTCATATATAATTCTCCATCCTCACAATATTTTCAGGTTGTACAATTACATACGAGACGACTCGTGACCTCTTGGGGGTCAACATGGTACATAGTACATCAGTACATATGTAGTATTTCAACTTTTGCTAATTTTTATATATATCATTTAATTATTTACATCATCTTTATGTTTTTCTTTCTCTTTCTTTACGCTATCCTGTTTGCTTCTTTTGCTACTATCCCCCCCCCCCATCGCACTCCTCCCACAAATTCTCATTTCATTTGATCTTTCTCTCACCATCTAAAACATTCAATATGCATTTAAGTGAGATTATCAGTTTTAGTATTACATAGATAAACCCTTTTCTTTCCTTTTTTTTTCTCTATTTTCTTTCCTTTTTTTTTCCCTATTTTCTTTTTTTTCTCTATTTTTCTTTCCTTATTTTGCCTCTATTTTCTTTCCTTATTTTGTCTCTATTTTCTTTCCTTATTTTGCCTCTATTTTCTTTCCTTATTTTGTCTCTATTTTCTTTCCTTATTTTGTCTCTATTTTCTTTCCTTATTTTGTCTCTATTTTCTTTCCTTATTTTGCCTCTATTTTCTTTCCTTATTTTGTCTCTATTTTCTTTCCTTATTTTGTCTCTATTTTCTTTCCTTATTTTGCCTCTATTTTCTTTCCTTATTTTGCCTCTATTTTCTTTCCTTATTTTGTCTCTATTTTCTTTCCTTATTTTGTCTCTATTTTCTTTCCTTATTTTGTCTCTATTTTCTTTCCTTATTTTGCCTCTATTTTCTTTCCTTATTTTGCCTCTATTTTCTTTCCTTATTTTGTCTCTATTTTCTTTCCTTATTTTGTCTCTATTTTCTTTCCTTATTTTGCCTCTATTTTCTTTCCTTATTTTGTCTCTATTTTCTTTCCTTATTTTGTCTCTATTTTCTTTCCTTATTTTGCCTCTATTTTCTTTCCTTATTTTGCCTCTATTTTCTTTCCTTATTTTGCCTCTATTTTCTTTCCTTATTTTGTCTCTATTTTCTTTCCTTATTTTGTCTCTATTTTCTTTCCTTATTTTGTCTCTATTTTCTTTCCTTATTTTGCCTCTATTTTCTTTCCTTATTTTGTCTCTATTTTCTTTCCTTATTTTGTCTCTATTTTCTTTCCTTATTTTGTCTCTATTTTCTTTCCTTATTTTGTCTCTATTTTCTTTCCTTATTTTGTCTCT
The DNA here is from genome assembly GCA_963556195.1 of Sepiola atlantica. NCBI lineage: Eukaryota > Metazoa > Mollusca > Cephalopoda > Sepiida > Sepiolidae > Sepiola > Sepiola atlantica. The sequence continues at coordinate 65,890,812 of OY744535.1, forward strand.
ATTTTCTTTCCTTATTTTGTCTCTATTTTCTTTCCTTATTTTGCCTCTATTTTCTTTCCTTATTTTGCCTCTATTTTCTTTCCTTATTTTGTCTCTATTTTCTTTCCTTATTTTGTCTCTATTTTCTTTCCTTATTTTGCCTCTATTTTCTTTCCTTATTTTGTCTCTATTTTCTTTCCTTATTTTGCCTCTATTTTCTTTCCTTATTTTGCCTCTATTTTCTTTCCTTATTTTGTCTCTATTTTCTTTTCTTATTTTGTCTCTATTTTCTTTCCTTTTTTTTCCTCTATTTTCTTTCCTTTTTTTTCCTCTATTTTCTTTCCTTTTTTTTCCTCTATTTTTCCTTTTTTTCCTCTATTTTCTTTTTCATTTCTTTTTTCTGTTTTTCTCTTTTTTAATAAATATTAACGATATTCTTCAAACATAAATAACTTTGCACACGTGTAGAGGATTAAATGATGTAATGATCTAGAACAGTAGAATTTTATTTCTTTTTATTCTATTTTAAATTTTATTCTTCACGTTCCATGAGCGATGTTTCTGACAAAGGGAAAAGAATTGCTGTTTTTTGACTGGAATCTAGCCAACTAACATTTATCGTTTGCTAGTTTTTTTAAATGAAAATTTTTTTCTTTTTAGCCTCTTAGATCAAGTGGCTTCGTGCCTTATCTAGAGTGATTTCCATAAAAAAAATACAAAAAAATATTTTTATTCTCTTAAAAAAATTGTGCTCACTTTCTATGTTTAATCTGACTTTTATTCTGAAAAATATTTACTTAAATGAGATTCCTGTTCCATATGTAATAACCTGTGATCCTTCGGGTCACCGGTCGTCTATGATCTATATTAATGGATGATATAAATTATCTTCTGGTGTTTTTCATGAATAGACTCACAATCTGTATGATACAATGTGTCAGTTTAAAAAACTTTGAAATTTAAACATCATAATTAAGGTAAAGAGATACATAAAATCTGACTGCATAATCAGAAAGAGCACATCATTTTACATAAGAGTACCAAGTTTCATGAGAATAGCTTAAAAAATAAATAAATCGTGGAGAAATTACCACATTTCTTGAAATGATGAGGTCCGTATTTTGGCTTATTTTTTAAAAGAGGAGTATTAAAGAAAGATGTACAATGAACACAAATTTTGGCACTTTAAATTCTTATAACTTTTGAATCACTGATGCTATTTGCATAATTTAAACGGTTTTGAGCTTCTTTTACACAACTCTATTCACCCAAGTTGATAAAATAACGATTAGTTCAAAACAAAAAATCAACTTGCAATGCTATATAGACATATGGTTTGGCAGATGGATTATATTGTTCTGAGATTTATGTACATATACAAAAACAGAATATAATTTTAGGTTTTTTGAAACACATTTAATACCCAAGGGGGTAGATAAACCAGGTTATGCATTAGTGCTTCTAGATTTATTATATATATATATATATATATATATACACATTTAGAAAGTCACATGGTTGGGACCGTTAAGAATCAAAATCAGAAAATAATAATGTAAAAAAAAAATATGTAAGCTTGACTACCACAACTATCAAGATGTCTCACCATGCACCTATCTGACACTAGCGCATCATCTAAAAACCAAACATTCCTGCCCATACTCTCAACTTCAAAAATCCCCATAGAAAATACAACTATATTAGAATATGAAAATAACAAACTAAGACTACAGATATTAGAAGCTCAACATAAAAACTAAGAAGCCAGCAATTAATAACATTAATTTCCAAAACAGTGAAAATGTCCTTAATTGCCTAATTACTAATACTCTATTATTACTGCAACTAATCTTAACAGTTCCCACCCAAATCACTGCTAAACATTTAAGTGTTTATGTCCTACCCACCCCCCTGAAGATTGTTCTGGAAAGAAACCGAAAGTACTAGGGTTCCAGCCAGAAACTCTAACATTAATCAGACATCTAGAAAGGATCAACGAAAAATGTGCAGACACAAGTCGTCTGCATGATTTAACAAAAAAAAATGTTTTATTGTTTTTATCGAGATGTTTTTGGTGACATAAATAAATTTTCTGGTGTTTTTTCTCTTATGTCTTACCTTTTTGTTTCCTTTCTCTCAACAGCTGACACTTTCCAGTAACATAAGCTTAGGAATTTCATCTGATGACCTTGGTAATTCCCTCACAGGAGGCTGGGTGTAAGTGTAAACTTTAATGAAATCTGAAAATATTCTTCATTGTCTGATGCCGTTAAACAAGACTGATGATGAACAGTGTTTCAGGAGTTTTTAAAACTTCTATCATTAATCCATATCAGCTTCTAGGGCATATTAATTTCATCCGCCTCCTAAAGGGCTACTTCAGCCCCTTCGAGAATCACAAAGAACAACAAAGAAAGATTGTCTCCTTTCGTCTCCTTTGCTCTGCCTATGTCACTGAAGACGAGCGAAGATGTCTTAACCGAAGTTTGTCGGTTGCCGCTTTTCTTGGAGGAATATTTCCAAGAAAAGCGGCAACCGACAAACTTTAGTACTTTCTTCACTCGAACATTGTCCAACTTTCTACAACCTACACCCAACGTTGTAGGTAATATAAATAAATACTTATTATTGGTGTTCATAAAACAGTTTTGTTTCCTTTTGTGTGACAACCGTTTTGTTAGAAATAATATTATAGGAATAATATTATAGGAGTTATGCTGAGATTAGCTCTTATAAAAGTGCCACGAGAACGGAACTGGATTCATGAAGCATGGATTGCCTTCCACCAGGTAAAAAGAAATGTCTGGCACACCTGTGACTTGTCACAAACCTCAAGATCTTTAATGCGATGGTGAAGCCAGTGCTGCTTTATAGATCAGAGATGTCAAGAACAACTGCCTCTGTTGTTAGGGAGATCTAGACATTTATCAACACCTGCTTCTGAATCATCCTCAGAATATATTGGCCAATTATCAAGATGGAGGCCTGTGGCAAAGGATAGCACAGCAGCCGAAGGAAGAAGAAATCCTAAAAGGATGTTAGATATGGATTGGACACACCATTTGCAGGCCTCCATCTTGTAAAACAGGATCTGCTCTCGTTTGAAACCTACAAGGAAAAAGAAGCGTGAGGCAGATGAAGAAACACCTGAGGGTGTAGGTTGGAGACAGATGTCTACAGAATTGACCATACATGGGTACAGTTGGAGACGCTTACCCAGGACTGGGATGCTTGGAGAACCTTGATTCAAGGCCTATGCCCAGAGATTGATGATATTGAAAACGCTCTCTCCTGGTCTGCATTTAATGCTATAGTTCTGAACTGTACTTAAAACTGTCAATCACTTATGGAAGAAAGAAGACATAATTTCTTTAGATTAAAAAAAATCAAAGACAAAACAAGTTTCATTCCAAAAACCAAAGCAAAATAACTCTTTTCTAAATTCAGTCATATTTGTTCGTAACTAAAGAAACGAAGCAGCAGCAGCAGGAAATTAACCGATCTCGATTTTCAAGGTCAGGGTTAACGGTACAGACAAGGTTAAGTAAAAACAACTAAATTTTTACGTGATTTTGATTATTCATGAAATTATAATTTAAAATTAAATTGAATTGCGATCAAAACCTGCATTTCAGTTGATTGTGAAGTATCCCCCCCTTCCCCCAAGAAAAACTAAAACGTCAAAATTAACTTTGATTTTAGATGCTTCAGACTCAACATTCATTGCTTCTTGAAGAAATGTCAAATGCCATCAACCAAAGATTTTAACTTTGGAATGCAAATTTTCAAGAATGTCAAAATGAAACCAAACATGTAAAGATGTACAGTAAGATGACTTATGAATTCTACGAGTCACCAAAATGCATGTCACCAATAAAAGTACTAAAAGACTGTTAAACAAGACATGTCAGCTATTTTTTTATGGCTTTTTTTATGGCATATTCAGGGTTCACTTTCTCAAGCATGAGTGAATAGTAGAATGGTAATAGAGAACTCGTGCCATCATTGTTTCAAAAGAATAAACAACATAATCTCAACTGCTTGTATCCAGACCCCTAGAATCACATCAGAATTGTCTCCACTCCTATTCTCACCAAGCCTGCTAAAAAGTCTACTGGTCGAGCAAACACAACATGAATGATATAAATGAAAATACAGGCCTTAAACTAGTGCAGGACAACCTAAGACAATCCAGACAAATAGCAACTATTTATTAAGACAGAAAAACTTGAAATAAAGTTTTTGGCAGAAAAATGTTATTGTAATTTATCAATGGTTGTCTCCCTCGTCTCTTTTGGATCCCGTGTATTGGCCAACAGTTAACCCAATCCTTGCTCCCTTAGGAGTCAAATGAGCCAGCCTATATAAACCTATGCACACTGGCTTTTCAACTATTTGCTCTTACCAGCAGGACATCGGTTAACTGCTTAATGACAAAACCTCTTGATGGCAGTTGCTGGCAGCTAACCCACTCTTTCTCCACCTCCATCGTTACCCACCATCTTGGACAAGCTTTTATTGCATCACAACAGAGCCCTCAGACAGCAGTTCGGAGACAACCATTACTCATTTTTCAGATTCCCAACCTTTGGTTAACATCGGCTTTACTGCATTTGTGACAGAAGCTCACAAATGCAGTTCGCGCACAAAAGCCATTCATTCCATCACAAAAAGAGCCAGAATTGACCCCAGTTACCCAAACAATCTTTCTCAGATAAATTCTAGCGAAAAAAATAAAACTTCCCATTCTGTAAAATTCACCATTTTGTGTTGTATATCGTTCTCCATTACTTCCCCAAGTAAGATTATTTGATTATATACATTGTTGTAATTCTTTCTCTCCATTTCAATTTCAGCGCTTATCTACAAGCAATATTCTTACATTTTCACGTGCGACAATTGAACTTTCTTTTCGTGATAGATAATCCCCATAGTTATCCAAATAGATGATGATGATAAATAATCCCCATAGTTATCCAAATAGATGATGATGATAAATAATCCCCATAGTTATCCAAATAGATGATGATGATAAATAATCCCCATAGTTATCCAAATAGATGATGATGATAAATAATTCCCATAGTTATCCAAATAGATGATGATGATAAATAATCCCCATAGTTATCCAAATAGATGATGATGATAAATAATCCCCATAGTTATCCAAATAGATGATGATGATAAATAATTCCCATAGTTATCCAAATAGATGATGATGATAAATAATCCCCATAGTTATCCAAATAGATGATGATGATAAATAATCCCCATAGTTATCCAAATAGATGATGATGATAAATAATTCCCATAGTTATCCAAATAGATGATGATGATAAATAATCCCCATAGTTATCCAAATAGATGATGATGATAAATAATCCCCATAGTTATCCAAATAGATGATGATGATAAATAATCCCCATAGTTATCCAAATAGATGATGATGATAAATAATCCCCATAGTTATCCAAATAGATGATGATGATAAATAATCCCCATAGTTATCCAAATAGATGATGATGATAAATAATTCCCATAGTTATCCAAATAGATGATGATGATAAATAATCCCCATAGTTATCCAAATAGATGATGATGATAAATAATCCCCATAGTTATCCAAATAGATGATGATGATAAATAATCCCCATAGTTATCCAAATAGATGATGATGATAAATAATCCCCATAGTTATCCAAATAGATGATGATGATAAATAATTCCCATAGTTATCCAAATAGATGATGATGATAAATAATCCCCATAGTTATCCAAATAGATGATGATGATAAATAATCCCCATAGTTATCCAAATAGATGATGATGATAAATAATCCCCATAGTTATCCAAATAGATGATGATGATAAATAATCCCCATAGTTATCCAAATAGATGATGATGATAAATAATCCCCATAGTTATCCAAATAGATGATGATGATAAATAATCCCCATAGTTATCCAAATAGATGATGATGATAAATAATCCCCATAGTTATCCAAATAGATGATGATGATAAATAATCCCCATAGTTATCCAAATAGATGATGATGATAAATAATCCCCATAGTTATCCAAATAGATGATGATGATAAATAATCCCCATAGTTATCCAAATAGATGATGATGATAAATAATCCCCATAGTTATCCAAATAGATGATGATGATAAATAATCCCCATAGTTATCCAAATAGATGATGATGATAAATAATCCCCATAGTTATCCAAATAGATGATGATGATAAATAATTCCCATAGTTATCCAAATAGATGATGATGATAAATAATCCCCATAGTTATCCAAATAGATGATGATGATAAATAATCCCCATAGTTATCCAAATAGATGATGATGATAAATAATCCCCATAGTTATCCAAATAGATGATGATGATAAATAATCCCCATAGTTATCCAAATAGATGATGATGATAAATAATCCCCATAGTTATCCAAATAGATGATGATGATAAATAATCCCCATAGTTATCCAAATAGATGATGATGATAAATAATCCCCATAGTTATCCAAATAGATGATGATGATAAATAATCCCCATAGTTATCCAAATAGATGATGATGATAAATAATCCCCATAGTTATCCAAATAGATGATGATGATAAATAATCCCCATAGTTATCCAAATAGATGATGATGATAAATAATCCCCATAGTTATCCAAATAGATGATGATGATAAATAATCCCCATAGTTATCCAAATAGATGATGATGATAAATAATCCCCATAGTTATCCAAATAGATGATGATGATAAATAATCCCCATAGTTATCCAAATAGATGATGATGATAAATAATCCCCATAGTTATCCAAATGTCATGATGTAGTCAGCTATTTTTGATTTTTAAACTGATTAATTCTATCCAATCAGAGTGAAGGAGGTTGAAACATGACACTCCTGCTATACAACTTTCTCCAAATGTAGAGGGGGACAGCTCGCAAGAGGCAATAGATCATGAAGTTTCGCCTCTGCTGTTTCCCCCCTCTACTGCATTCACATCCATCACCTGCACTCGGCATATCTCCTAGATAGAAGACAGTCATCTCCAGAGTGTTGTCATCTTGTATCATCTCTTTGTTGAAATGATCGTCAATAGAGTGTACCTGTCGCAGACATCCTGTACACTTGATGTTTGGGTTTAGGGCTCACTTATCCCTCAGGTCACTTTTTGTGAACCCACAATGGATTGGACTTTTTAAAAAAATTCCCTCTGTTGTACGACACCTGACATATAAGATTAATACAACAAATATGTAAAATTTATGCTCGTCCATATTTCAATTCCATACTTTAAAAAGGAAATTTAATGTTTAAAATTGTTTTGAATTTTGAGAATTTTAAGTAAATTTTATTTATTTAAAATAATATTTTTCCAGGTTTTGTGGTTTAGATGATGAAGTTGTCATTCTGCGGAAATTGGCAGAAGAAGGAAGCACGGTTCAAAGGTGAGAATAGATTGCCTTTTCTTGAATAAAATTTTTTTTTGCTATCATTAGCCTGTTACTGCATTTATTAGTTTTTTTAATTACTAATACGTCACTGTTTGGCAAGGTAATAAGCCACTCGAGGATAAGGGTTAACAAGGTGGATGAATTGTCAGATGAATGAAAAAGAATGTTGAGAGGATTGAAAATGATGAATGGAATGAATAAAATTTGAATTATTATGAGAAAAGTTCATGGCAAGTATTTGTTGAAATTGCATTTGAAGAAGACCATGGTGTAGTCCTGTGATAATGTCCACTGATGGGAAGATCTTGGAAAGAAACTGTTCACGGACATTCCGTTTTTTTGCTAATAACATGGAGAGAAAGAAAAGTTCTTTGCAGTTGTAGTATTAAGTCGAGTTGAGTGCCATTGTGTGGGGGTGTTACTCTATAATTGAAAGATTTATTTTGTTCCCACAAAAGAAATTTACTTTTAAGTGTTAAACAAATATTTTTATTTGTTCAGGTTGTTTTCGATAAGATGATAGCAATCTGTTGTGAAATGTTATTATTTTTCCTTTTGTTTTTTGTCTTTTTGTGAATCTTGTTTGGGGAAGAGTCGAACCGGAAGTTGTGTAAACAAAAGATTGTTTTTTTGTTTTTATTTGTTTCTCGGGTCATCCCATAAGTTCTGTCCGGATTTTAATTCTCTGAAATTTAATAGGAAATTGAATTGTCTAATGGAACTAAATAATATTTATATATCATATAACACATGTCATTTCATTAAATTTTATTTTACAGGAAAAATTAATTAAAATTTCACCGTTGAAAGCCCTTAATACTTGATAGTATTGAGGGAGTATTTGAGGTATATAATGCATTAAAAAAGGTAACTCCTTAGACAAAGCGACTCTAAATATTCAATAAGCTTATGAAGAAGGATGCCTGAATGAAAGAACATGCAGAAGATGGTTTACAACATTCAGAAATGGAAATTTTGCTCTTGAAGATGAAGACCAATCAGGACGTCCAGTTTGATGAAGAGCTCTTTATAGCATCACTTGAAATCCTTCAGTATCATTTAAATAGGTATCCCAAACCGGGCTGATTTTCTGGCGAAATATGTTAAAGTGAAATTCCCTACAGTTTCAACTCTCGTTTATTTTTTTGGTTATTTTGAGAAAATTAGCATGTAAGCAAAATTTAACCTTTTCTCTTTATAAAGATACAATTCTTTCTATTGTCTCATTAATAGCTTTTTTTCCAAACCACTTCAAGTTAGGTCATTATTTTCAGTGACGGACGTTTTATTTTTATGTGAAAACAATGTTTTCCAAATTTGTTGCGCACGATATTGTGTGTCACTATGCATATAAAAATAGTCCCATCTGAAAGAAAAAAAGGACACTCGTGAATGTGGTGCACTTAACATAAGGTTTTAAGTTGCATTTCATAAAAAAAATCCAAGTTGAAAACTTTAATGAATAAAATCCGAAAGAAATTCAATGTAAAAAAATTCCGAAATTTACACCATTTTGTAGAGAAATATCCCGTCTTTAAATAATCTGTTGGTGTCATATTACTACGCCCATAACTCTAGACGCACCACGTATAAAACTGGAGGTATGTCCGCGCAAATGAAAAATTTTCAATTATCCATGAGCTCCACACATCAAGACTGCTATTGAAAAATCGAAAACGTAGACAAAACAACTGCTGCTGATGGATATATCAAAGATTGATCCATTATTTTTTTGTAATCTTAAAAATAAAACTTCGACATATTGAACGTTTAAAAAAAATATTTTGGTACCCCAACTAGTAAATAAATCAATTAACTTTTTTTATGCATTAAAATTATAATTGTATGCTGTTTTGTCTTTCGGTAGTAATAATTTTTGAATTACCGTATCCGAAAAAATATTGTCCCTTTTTGAGCGAAAGTCAACAATTTAACTAGTGTTGCTGATATAGCAATCAAGCATCAGTAGCTAGTTTAAACAGTTAGCTTCGTAAAATTCGTTTATGAAGTTTTGTACAAAAAAAGAAAGACAAAAATACTTCAAGAAATACTGATTGTTAAATATACTCAACTTTCGAACTTTAATTCTGGTAATAATGATTATTAATAATACGTTGCCAATTTAAAAATAAGTAAGATTCTCCTGTTTTTTAGGTTATAACGTGTGAACACCCTAAAAGTCTTGGTGGAAAAAAAAAAAAAAAAAAAATTTAGAATTTAGAAGGGAATCAGTTTTGCACATAAATTCAACGCAAAGCGATCCCCCTTCCCGGCCATTTTTACTCTTTAGTGCAATTTAAAAAATATTTTTTCAGGCTGAAAATATATAAAATAAATAATTACTCTACCACTAACTCTAGGTTCGAGTGACAAGCCCACCTCCTAAAAATGCCTTCTCTTAAACATGTCGTACCATTAACCTTAAATCTGAGTGACAGGCCACTCCCTAAAAAGCTCCCTTAACCGTGCCCTACGTAATATAGTAAACTAGTTTACTATTACGATGACCATGTCTTAACCCTAAGTCCGAATGGCAACCTCCATCCAAAACAAATACCCTTCCTTAACCTTATCACTAACCCCAAGTCCAAGTTGCAAGCCTCCATCCTACAAAAAGCCCATTAAGATCACACATAATTGTCTAAAAAATAAAATAAAAAAAAAAAGCAGACCCCATAACGAAAAATGCACAGGGTTTATTTCCCATCGAAAAACAATTTGTTTAGTGCCCAAAATGCTAGAATCGCTTGGAAATGGTGAAATATTAAATTCACGCGAAACCAATCCCCCACTTTAAATTCTAAAATAATTGTTTTTTTTTTCTTTCCGTCAAGTTTTCAGGGTGTTCACACGTAATTGTAATTGCCCCTCGCCCTACCGCCCTGTTTTTACAAAATCCAAATATGAGTTTATTTTTTATTGATTTACTATTGAAAGAATAATTAAGCTTGGTCTCTAATGTGCTATGAATCATATTAAGAAGATTCAATGCGTTAACTGTTGAACTGAAACTTATATGAACAGTCAAAGTTGCCTTTCCGTGTAATCAGGTGGGGGTGGTAATGGGATTTTGCCTAATGTTTAGGCTGGTTTGATCTGATAATTATTGCTTCCATTAGTCTTAATTTTCATTTAGCACAAGATGACATTACATTTGTAAGGATTATTCATCTGTTTGAAGCATGCAAATGCATGCTTCAAACAGATGAAAAATCCTTACAATTATACACTGTTAAATTGGCTTCGTGACCAATAGCACACAAGACGGCAAATTTTCTAATTTCCGACGAACTTTGAATGGTCATAACTTGGTGGCTAATTGAGCTACCAAAATAAATTTGCTACCATTGTTTATGTTTTGCAAAAATCTGTGTCTACATTAAAAGTTTAGATATAATAAAAATAAAATTTTGGTTTGGGATACCTAATTTAAAGAATTGACATTGAAGCTTTCCTTAAACCATGCAAATGGTCATCATCATTTTCAACAGCTGGGAAAGGTACCTAAGCTGTTGAAAATGACTACCTCAACTCTTGATTTACGGTTGTCTTCAGACAATTCATGAGATAACAATTTTCCAATAGCACAACTCAACTGGGTGTCCTGATCAATGTTCACAACTGCTTTAACTTAAACCAACTTTTCAAAATCTTTTTTCTAACTTAACACATGATCTGCTAGGCCAATCATGACTTAGTATTTCTTTGTGTCTTCCTCTTTAACATGGCCAATTACAATTGGTTTGAAAAATGCTTAATTTCTGTATTGTGTCCTTATTTACTTGCCTCCTGACGAGGGCAGTTAGACATAATGTCAGTTTATAATGTGGGGAAAGTCCAGCTCTCTAAAAAGGAGCACTCTAAATTGGGACAAAAATAAAAATGTCCTCAGTCTGAAAGGATTTCTCCTTTACTGACTGAGACAGAAAAGAAGTGTAGTATCAGAACAACAGATATAAAGGGCCAAGCAGATCTCTTTAAGCATCAATAATAATTCTATAAAAGGTTGCAGTGGTTAGCGACACAGACTGGCATCTGTTTCAGTTCTGTCTGGCCTATTATTGTTTTATTTTTTCTTTGAGGAAAAAGCTACGAACTCATCGATGGGTGGAATAATAAAGTAGACTAAACTTTCAAGCATTGATAAGGCAACTAGTCTTGGAGAAATAAAAATCTGAAATGACACCTTCTTCCAATTTGATAAGCATGGAAGAGTCGTTTCATGGAAGAGTCGTTTCCCAGAAAGGTTGTTTCATTCAAAACGAACATAAAAATTAAAAAGCATTTTTCCAAATTCAATTGCAAAGGAAATGAAGTTTCTTTTATCTGATTTAAAAGAAGTTTTTTCTTGAAATAAATTTTGTCATTTTTCTGTTTTATTCCATTTATAGTTTCATGGGAAAAGGTGTTATCCATGTTCCCCCCAAAGTTGTTTGGGATACAATTAGGAATCCGAAAACAAAGTTTGCATATGATGAAAGTTTAAAGGTAAGTATTGAGACATCTGAATTTGATTAAATTCTTTTATTTTTTATTACAATTTTTTTATAATTTTTTTTTATAATAATAAAAACAGAAACCACCACTTTATCAAGGCCGAGGCCACCCGTGGACAAGTGTTAATGTGCGTTTTCAGTGGAATGACTTGGATTTGAACCTGGCACACCCAGGTTCTCAGTCCGCGTCGATACCCACTAAGCCACTGTGCCATTACAATTTTACTTTAAGCATTACTATTTTTTCATAAAATGTTATCTTTTTAATCTTTCCAGAAAGTAGATGTTTTGGAATCATTTGCAGATACTCTTAAAGTTGGTAAGTCTTTTTCTTTTTCTTTCTCCACTATTTGATGCGTAATCTCTGACTTTTTTTGCTGTTATTGTTGAACCATTTAATTGTAATCCAACCGAACTAATAAATGCTTTTCAATTTAAACACCCCTTCTCTTCATCAATTTTTATTTTCATTCACATTGCAAATAAATTGATCCAAAGTCCTCTATAATTGGCATAATTTGTAAATGTGTCAGATGTAGCCCTGGGAATCTGGATAAAGGAGGACATCCCTATCCCCCCTCCACCATTTTCTGACTGACCACGAAGTCCACCATTTTATATGAACATTAATTTTGGAAAATTTCAAGTGGGTCATAATCACAGCATGGAACCTTGTATCGTAAGGGACATTAATTTTTCAAAGACTTTTAAGTGGTTTGATCTCTCGACATGAAACCCCATTTAAAGAGACACAACTTTTCCTTCTTGGGTGGTTTCTCTTTGCTAAATATTTCTCCACTCGCAGGCCTGCTGTTCTTAGCATGCATCTATGCACACCGCTAAACATGCAGCATTGTGCATTTTTGCACAATGCTGGAAGAGAGAATGGATTGACCTATTCACTCTGGATGTGATGGAATGGTTAGGCTGGAATGGAGTAATTCGTGATATAGCCAAATCTTTGGAAATATCTGGCCACACTCACGCAGGGTGGAGAAGAGAATTGACAGAAAACAAAAAAAGAAGCCATTATGATTATTAAACAAATTTGTAACTTACAAATCTGTTGGGAATTTAACTGCGTTCAGGATAAATATCCCCTCCTCATTAACCATGTTGAGACTGTCTGAGTCATGTAAATAACACTTCATCTTGGAAACATTGTAAATATATTAACCACACTGAGGATAAATAACGCCTCCTCAATTAATCGCTTTTTAGATTTGTAAAAAAAAACCTTTCTATCTTTAGATGTTCTTTGAAACATTGGTCATCCGTTTATTTTCTTTCTTTCAATAATTTGTCTCTGATTGTGTTACGTTTTTATTATTATAAAATGTTAGGTTTTGCCACATCAACCAGACAAAATTATGGGAAAGAGTCTGGCGAGAGATGTTCTTGTCATATCCAAACAGTTTCTCTCTTATTGCCACTTCAGTTTTTGATGTTGTTCTCAGTCAGTTTAGTGAAATGAAGTTCTTTGAACCTAGTACATCTGACATCTCCACGGAGATTGGGATAAAATCAAATCTATTTGTCAGAGCTTGATATTTATTTTGCGCTTCTCTGTACCCCTAGTGATAGATGCGGGGTTGATAGCAGAGCTGACAATATTACTGATAGAAAAAGAATCTGAACATGTGGCATCCTCAATCATGTATTTTGTATGTTTGAAGGAGCATGCAGTTATTTGGTCTCCATCCATATGCTTCTTTAGAATCATCTCTCATTAACAACAAAACCCATAATTTTTTAAATAGAACAATGTTTGTGTCATGAAAAAAAAGGTTTTATTTGAATTTAATATTTGATGATATTAGATGATAGCGTTACAAGTTTGTGCTTGTATTCAACTGCACAGTAGCACAACAATGGTCACTCTTTTGATGTTTGACTACTTTGTGAACCGTTTTCTTTAATTTTAAAAATGATAAAATGATGAAAAAGAATTGAAAAGTTAAAATTAGTTAAAAATGATTTAATGAAAGAAATTTTGGAAATATAATTGAATTTCAAAACCATGAAATGTTAAAATATCTAATGCGATCAGTTAATAAGTGAATTTCAACTGAAAACTATTTGTTACTATTTGAGTATCCACTGTCAAAATTGTCTGATTAAATAATGTGCTCTTTCTTTTTTTGTATGACGAGCTGATTATAAAGATATAATAAATATTATAAATTCTTCCGCTGACATTGTGCACGTCTAACGCGATGATGATTGCGTCTATAAAATATTGTATGAATGAAATGATTGTCTGTCTTCATTTCAGTATATTTTTACCATGAAGTTGTGGGGTTGTTTCGCAAGGACTGCTGTGATGCTTGTGTTATTCTCAGTGAACGGACTGAGAATAATCGGTTTATCCTGTCTATGAAGTCCGTCAATTACGACAAAACACCTTCAAATGAAAATACAACTAGAGCAACCGTAAGTGTTTATCAATTTCATTACCGAAAAAATAATTGTTCATCTGTTCAAAAAAAAAGAAGAAATTGGGTGTGCATGCGTGATTGGCCTAATCAGACTGCTGATCGATTGTGGTCATTTACACACAGATACAGTTGGGGTGTGAGGGGTGGCTATCAACCGATAATTTTTACCCCCAGATGAGTAAGTTGAGAGTAGTAGCGCAGTGACTATTATTTTTATTCAATTTCTATTATCAGTTCTATTATTATTTGTCTATTGATGATGTCAATAAGTTTAAACATTTTAACTTCAGGTTTTTTGTGCCAAATATAGCAAAAGCTATACACTTATTAGAACTGAAAAAGCAAAAGGTCACCTCTTTTTTGATTATGTGACTTGAACTCTGTATAATTTAACTTTTTTTAAATACCACCTATATCTTGAGAGTTATGTGCCCTTGATATAACTACTTACTTAGGTTAACTGGTGTGCTTTCTTGAGATAACATTCCTCAGTAACTACAGTAAATGCAATTCTAATTTTGTGTTTAGCGGACATTTGTTATTCAGTATAGAAAATATTTCATGTTTTAGCAAAAATAAGCAAGTAATTTATTTTAAAATTGTCATATTTTAAAAACTATTATAAATTGCTATCATTTTTCATGTTTATATGGGAAACCCAGAGGAAGCTGGTTCGCCCCACCCAGGGTGAATGCTGTAACAGGTGAAAGTCAACTTTATCAAAAGTTAGCTTGATCAGATTAAATCACACTGATGTTTTCAAAATACTCCTTTGCCAGCTACTAAAAAAATTGAAAATATTTAAAAAATAAAATGAATAAAAATAAAGTTTTCACAAAACTTGAAATATTATTTCTTCTTTCTCGTACTGAGCGAGAATTCTCATCCGAATGAGTGACGAGCTAGTTCTTGTTTCAAGATTACTTATTGGATGAGAACGAGAATGATGAAAAATTGGATTCCTATGCATTATTACGTTTTCCGGCTGATGTTTTGATCACTGGTGATGATTTTTTTTTTTATTCTTGTTAAAGACAGACAACAAAAAAGAAAAATGGTGTGCGTTATTGACTTCATGGAATCAGTAATGCAGAGTTGACATCCTATCCAATCTATTGTGTTCAATTATATACTAATATTGTGAGGGAAAATATTATCCCACGATCACCTCAGTCTGACTGAATGATAGGTAAAGTAGTAACTTGTGTATCAGCATTAAATAACCCAAATAGACATTGATAGGCCAAAAACCAGACATTTGAAACAATAAAAATGAGTTTTTTTTCTTTTCTTTTCTTTTAAAATATGTCTATAAACTGAATCTGTTATTGGATCACCTTTTTTTTTTTGTGTTGTCTCACAGTTTTGGCAAAATCATTGCTGTCAGATGGTGAATATTGGCCGCCACCAACTAAAGAAAGAACAAAAATGAAAAAGTGCCAAAGGTTGAAAGATGCACAAAAACAAATTTAAATCCTAAATGGTGATAGTCTTTTTTTAACTGATAAAATCATAAAAAGCATACTTGAAACAACAGATTTATTATGTATGCTAAACAATGACGTTGGCTGCCTGGAGCGCTGCCGGGCCTTTTCAACTGGTCGGATGGCTCTGTTCGGATCCGTGACGTATTGTTCGGACCGGGCGTCCAGCTTGAAAAGAACTGGTTAAAAGTACAGTCGAAGGTCGAAATGTCAATGAGAATTTGACTTCGAAGGGGAGCTCTCCCTTAAAGGTAATTTACATTTTTCCTCTCGTCCTTTGGCGATTGGCTGTACTACCTCTGCCTGTGGACTGCTTGGTGGCGCTTATGCATCAACTCTTATTTTTGTGTCAGGACAAGAAGCCGCTAGTCCATAGACAGGTCTGTACTCAACGTCCAAATGAGGGGGGGTTTGGGGATGCCTGACTTAGTCTCTGTATTTCGATGACTTGCTGACTGTATTCCTGATAGAGGAGTCTGCGTAGGGCCCTGAGATTGAAAAGGTTTTTCCCAACCTCATCTCCGACTACTTAGTTGAAAACTGATGTAGGCCAAGGGAGCAATCGCACTTCAACGAATGCCGGGGTCCAATAACCTTGCATGGTCTAGAAAGACGCTATATCGGGAGCTAGAGGTGAGGATCGCTTCAGATCCGCTTGGAGAGTGGCTGGGATTGTCGGAGGAGGAGATCCACTCTCAGTGGAGTTGGGCGCCAGGCCGGAGTCATCTCAATAATTTTGAGTTTTCGCTGACCTGGCAATTGGTCTGGGGTACATTGCCCCTTAATGAAAAACTCTTCAAAGCTAAAACTAGTCTAAACCCTTGTTGCTTGCGCTGCACGGATGTTGACGAAAAAGCGTCTGAGCAAGCCTTCTTCGATTGCACCAAACTGCATGAGTTTTGGAAGTATGTCAACGAGGTGACGGCTCGCATTGTCCTCGAGCAGTTGGTACCCCTAGATGTAACATCTGTAGTGTACAATGTGACGCCTTTGTGGTCTAGGGAGAAACGAATGGTGTTTCTCATGATCCTAGCAATAGCTAGACATAGTGTGGACCTCAGGCTTAGACATAGGGAATGGGGGAGGGATCGCCTTCTGATTACGATCTGATTTCACGCTTTAAACATCAGCTTAAAGTCAAAATCAGATGTGATAAGAGATTGAACTCTGCACTATTGAACTCTGCACTATTTAAAAGGAGGTGGATACACACCACAAGCTTATGTGTGTTTGGATGAACCAACTTCGGCATGGTGCACGTCGACCTGAGATCTTATCAGACCCCATCCCAATTAGCAAAGTCTCTTAGGTAGTGGTACAAATGAGCCCCCCCACCCCTCTTTTTTTTCTCTTATTTAGAAACTGTCTTGCTTGTTTTCGGCTCTTTAAACAACCCGGATTACAGTGAGCAGCTCATACCTAGATAGATTTGGGAGAATCCTACTAACCACCATACTTAGCATTTTATTTTTCAACAATCTCTGTTATTTTTTAGCACTCTCATCCCCCAACCGATGAATTTGTACATATATTTTTTGTAAACAAAAAACGTCAAAGCATTAGGGATAATGTTAAGTAGGTGTTACCCATAGAGTGAATGTGGTATTTTAGTGACTGAAACTAGTTTAGAGAATAGATCAAGAGGACGACAGCCGGCCTGCATCCTATCATACCCCACCCAATTTTGACCTTGTGCTACATCTTATTTTATAAAGAAAATTTGCTATTCTGTGAACTTTTTTTTGTAAAATTTTAAAATTAAATAAATTACACTTACATAACCCAGGAACAGGTTCAATGTCGGCCATTGATTTATCAATCTGCTCTACTTCCATCTTCATTTGGAGAATCCATGATGTGACAGTGAGCACACCCCTATATTCATAGATAAAAACAAACCAATAACAGAAGAAGAAAATACCTCAAAAGAATATACACAAAACTAACTGGTTTAAATTTAAAGACCCCTGTACATCCCTAATTAAAAGTGAAATACACAAAGCACTAAACCCAATCACAACATTCATAAATATTCTAATACAAATAGCAACCGAAGCCAGATACTCAGTAACCTCACATACAAAACAAAAGCTAGCAAAAAATAGAGAAAAAAAACAAATCAATTTACAAAAATATCAAACCCATGCAAATGCACGGTGCACTATGAAAAAAAAAACAAGAAAGAATCTTGGAAACCAAATATCACAAAGATAAATACAAACACACAAATAAAGAAAGTATACGGAAAAATGACTATTTCCAAATTGCATTTAAAAAAAAAAAAATGGAAAAAATACACAGAATTTACAAACTATTGCCAATCTGTCTATGTAAGACAGGGGCGGGCAACCTTTTCAGAGTGAGGGCCAGATGAAACTTTTGGAAGGAGATCGCGGGCCGGAGTGAAAAACGAAATCTCAGAATTACTATATTTTTTTTACATGAATAAATTGTACAAACATTGCATTGAACACTCTACAAATCTGATATTTTTTCTCAAGAGACTTCTGTATGTAATGTTATAAAAGGCGCCGACGAAGAGCCATTTTGGAATCATCAAAAATAATGACGGGGGAAGTAGCAAGTTGATCCAGCATTCGTTTTGACACACCTCACGTAGGTTCAATGTGTTATGCCCTTTCCTCGTCTCTCGTTTCCTCTTTGCTTCTCTCTTTCTCTTTTTCTATTTTTTATCTCAGGCCAAGGATTTGAAATTAATAGTTAAAGAAAAATGAAATATACATGCATCATCTCTCGATTATATTCATACATTTTTATCCCACTGTAAATCTTAATTGAAACCTACTTTTACGTCTGTCACATATGAGTTTTACTGGGAGGTCCGCGGGCCGGATTGCAATAATAAAGCGTAGCAGGGTGGCGGGCCGGACGCTAAGCTTTCGCGGGCCGGATGTGGCCAGAGGTTGCCCGCCCCTGATGTAAGACAATGGAGAAAATGGTGAACGAAAGATTGAAATGGTATATATAGAAACGTAATAATATATCCAAATACCAAAGTGATTTTGGACAGAACTGAAATACTACCCATCAACTAGTATAACATATTGTGATTGGACTACTCAAATATACCACCAAACTAAAAATAGATTTCACACTGAGACAGGAAAACAAAGAAGACCTAACTCCTGAAAGCGAATACCAATACAAATTTAGAAAATTTAGAAAGAAATATATAGCACATAGAGAAATCAAAACAGATGGGTCTAAAGATAAAAAGTAAAGTTTGAGTAGCAAGTTTATAAACAAAAAACTATGAGACTAACAACAACAACACTTCTATCTTTACTGCTGAACTAATCATGACAATTGATCTTGTAAAGGAATTACCAGAAAAACACTTGTAATATCTACAGACTCATTATCTTCTCTCGTTGCCCTAGACGAGAGGAGATTGAACCGCCTTTACATCTTCAATATACTGGAAGACTATCTTAATTTAGTTAAAGCACAAAAGGGAGTAATCTTGGCCTGAATACCTAGCTGTGTTGGTATTAAAGGGAATAAAAAGGCAGATAAATTAGCTCAAAAAGCCGTTAACAAGGATATAAACAATATCAAAATATCAAAATATCACAGATTTTAAAAGGATATATGAAATCAAAATGGCAATCAATATTGAATACCTTTCCTCAAAAAAAATTGTATGAACATCAATCCATAGTTGGAACAGAAAATATAAAGGGAAGACACCGTATTAACATGTATTCATATTGGTCACACAAGACTGACCCATATACATCTGCTTAGAAGAGATGAAGACCATCTGTGTAACCATTGAAATCAAGGACTAACAATAAAACATTAATAAAATGCAAAAAATATTCAGTAAATATTACAAAGTAACATTATTTTATTTGTACAAACATATTTTATTAAAAAACTAGCGGGGCTACCCGGCGTTGCTCGGGGTCATAAAGACATAATTGAAGAAAAATCGCGTGTGTAACATCTTTATATTCAAACTTCCATTTCTCCCCCTCCTCTGTAGCCGTCTCTTCATCTTTCTACCTTTCTCTTCCCTGGTCGCCCCATTTCACCGCTACTTTCTAATTTTGCCTTTTGCGAAAGCTGATTCTTCCTCACCATTTCTCCTACATTGCGCAGGGCAATAGCATGACATATTTCTATAAAAAGTACCACATCTATCTGCGCCTTCTATATAGGTACTTATGTCCGCCCCGGTGTTCATACTTCATACATATCTATCGCCACCCCAGTGCACATACAATATACGTACCTATCGCCGCCCCAGGCAGATACTATATAAATACCTATTGCCGCCCCTATATGCATACTAAATAAGTACCTATCACCGCCCCAGTGCGAATGCTGCATACGTACCTATCGCCGCCCCGTGGCGAATGATACATACGTACCTATCGCCGCCCAGGTGCAAATGCTAAATACGTCACTATTGCCGGCCTGATGCGAATGCTAAATATGTTCCTATCGCCGTTCCTGTGCGCGTGCTAAATACGTACCTATCGTCGCCCTGGTGTGCGTGCTATACACGTACTGATCGCCGCCCCGGAGCGCATGCTAAATATATACCTATAACCGCCCTGGTGCGCATTCTATATACATACTTACTGCCATTCCTGTGCACATGCTATATAGTACCTATCGCAGCCTCTATGCACTACTATACACGTACCTATTGCCACCCTGGTTCACATACTATATATATACCTATCGCCGGCCCGGTGCGCATACTATATTCATATCTATCGCCGCCCCGGTGTGCATACTATATATTTTCCTACGAAACATTTTAAGTTAAAAAAAACAAAAACTTTCGCCCGACCCCCTAAAAAGTTTGGCACGACCCCTACAATTTTCCTCGACCCCTAATATCTTAAGCCGCACCCTCCAATTTTGTTTTACTCTCCCCCAACCCTGAGAAATATTTTGAGTTCAAAACAAAAAAAATTAAAAAAACTAACTTTACCCCTAAAAAGTTCTGTCTGACCCCTAAAATTTTCCGTGACCCCTCAACCTCTCCAGCCCCCCACATCCTAACTTGTTTTTCACTCTCCCAAACCCTGAGAAATATTTTTAGTTCAAAACATAAAAAAAATTAAATTTAGCCTGACCCTTAAAAGGTTCGGCCTGACCCTTAAAATTTTCCCCGACCCCTCAATCTCTCCAGCCCCCTAATTTTTAACTCTCCTCCAACCCTGAGAAATATTTTGACTTACAAAACCAAAAAAAAACAAAAAAGTTTGGCCTGACCCCTAAAATTTTCCCCGACCCTCAATCTCTCCAGCCCCTTAATTTCTGACTCTCCCCGCCCCTGAGAAATATTTTGACTTCAAAACAAAAAAAACAAAAAAATTTGGCCTGACCCCTAAAAAGTTCTGCTTGACCCCTAAAATTTTCTCCGACCCCTCAATCTCTCCAGCCCCCCATCCCAACTAATTTTTAACTCTCCCCCAACCATGAGAAATATTTTAACTTCAAAATAAAAAAAAACAAAAAAAAACTCAAAATTTGACCTGACCCCTAAAAAGTTCGGCTTGCCCCCTAAAATTTTCCCCGACCCTTCAATCTCTCCAGCCCCCTAATTTTTCACTCTCCCCCAACCCTGAGAAATATTTTGAGTTCAAAACAACAAAAAAAAGAAAAATTTTTTGCCTGACCCCTAAAAAGTTAGGCTTGACCCCTAAAATATAACCCGACACCTCATTCTTTCCAGCCCCCATCCCAACTAATTTTTAACTCTCCCCCAACCCTGAGAAATATTTTGAGTTCAAAACAACAAAAAAAAGAAAAAAATTTGGCCTGACCCCTAAAAAGTTCTGCCTGACCCCTTAAATTTTCCCCGACCCTTCAATCTCTCCAGCCTCTTAATTTTTATAAAATAAATAAAACGTAGTGACCCAATAAAATAAAGTGGTGACCCAACCAAAAAAGTGGTGACCCAACCAAAAAAGTGGTGACACAGCAATAAAACGTAGTGACCCAACCAAAAAAGTGGTGACCCAACAATAAAAAGTGGTGACTCAACAATAAAAAGTGGTGACCCAACAATAAAATCGTGACCAACAATAAAAAGTGGTGACCCAGCAATAAAACGTAGTGACCCAACAATAAAACGTAGTGACCCAACCATAAAAAGTTGACCTAACCATAAAACGTAGTGACCTAACCATAAAACGTAGTGACCTAACCATAAAACGTAGTGACCCAACCAATAAATGTGGTGACTCAACAATAAAACGTAGTGACCAACCATAAAACGTAGTGACCCAACCATAAAACGTGGTGACCCAACCATAAAAAGTGGTGACCCAACAATAAAACGTAGTGACCCAGCAATAAAACGTAGTGACCCAGCAATAAAACGTGGTGACCCAACCATAAAACGTAGTGACCCAACAATAAAAAGTGGTGACCCAGCAATAAAACGTAGTGACCCAACAATAAAACGTAGTGACCCAGCCATAAAACGTAGTGACCCAACAATAAAACGTAGTGATCCAGCCATAAAACGTAGTGACCCAATAATAAAAAATGGTGACCCAACCAAAAAAGTGGTGACCCAGCAATAAAACATAGTGACCCAACAAAAAAAGTGGTGACCCAACAATAAAAAGTGGTGACCCAACAATAAAGTCGTGACCCAACAATAAAAAGTCGTGACCCAACCATAAAAAGGGGTGACCAACAATAAAAATAGTGACCCAACGATAAAACATAGTGATTAAACCATAAAAAGTGGTGACCCAGAAATAAAACGTAGTGACTTAACCATAAAAAGGGGTGACCCAACAATAAAACGTGGTTACCCAGCATTAAAACGTGGTGACCCAACATTAAAACGTAGTGATTCAACAATAAAAAGTGGTGACCCAACAATAAAGTGGTGACCCAACAATAAAACGTAGTGACCCAACCAAAAAAGTTATGACCCAACCATAAAACGTAGTGACTTAACCATAAAACGTAGTGACCACCAATAAAAAGTGGTGTCCCACCAATAAAAAGTTGTGACCTAACTATAAAACGTAGTGACCTAACCATAAAACGTAGTGACCAAACAATAAAAAGTGGTGACCCAGAAATAAAAAGTGGTGACCCAACAATAAAAGTAGTGACCCAGCAATAATAAGTGGTGACCTAACGATAAAACATAGTGATTAAACCATAAAAAGTGGTGACCAAACAATAAAATCGTGACCCAACAATAAAAAGTAATGACCCAACAATAAAAAGTGGTGACTTAACCATAAAACGTAGTGACCACCAATAAAAAGTAGTGTCCCACCAATAAAAAGTTGTGACCTAACTATAAAACGTAGTGACCTAACCATAAAACGTAGTGACCAAACAATAAAAAGTGGTGACCCAGAAATAAAAAGTGGTGACCCAACAATAAAAGTAGTGACCCAGCAATAATAAGTGGTGACCTAACGATAAAACATAGTGATTAAACCATAAAAAGTGGTGACCAAACAATAAAATCGTGACCCAACAATAAAAAGTAATGACCCAACAATAAAAAGTGGTGACCCAGCAATAAAACGTAGTGACTCAACAATAAAACGTGGTGACCCAACTATAAAAAGTAGTGACCCAACAATAAAACGTAGTGACCTAACGATAAAACGTAGTGACCAAACAATGAAAAGTGGTGACCCAACAATAAAAAGTGGTGACCCAACAATAAAAAGTGGTGACCCAACAATAAAAGTGGTGACCCAGCAATAATAAGTGGTGACCTAACGATAAAACATAGTGATTAAACCATAAAAAGTGGTGACCCAACAATAAAAAGTGGTGACTAACAATAAAACGTAGTTACCTAACCATGAATCGTAGTGACTACACCATTAAAACGTAGTCACCCAACCATAAAAAGTGGTGACCTAACAATAAAACGTAGTGACCCAGCAATAAAACGTGGTGACCCAACATTAAAACGTAGTGATTCAACAATAAAAAGTGGTGACCCAACAATAAAGTGGTGACCCAAAAATAAAACGTAGTGACCCAACCAAAAAAGTTATGACCCAACCATAAAACGTAGTGACTTAACCATAAAACGTAGTGACCACCAATAAAAAGTGGTGTCCCACCAATAAAAAGTTGTGACCTAACTATAAAACGTAGTGACCTAACCATAAAACGTAGTGA
This sequence comes from Sepiola atlantica, assembly GCA_963556195.1. Classification (NCBI taxonomy): domain Eukaryota; kingdom Metazoa; phylum Mollusca; class Cephalopoda; order Sepiida; family Sepiolidae; genus Sepiola; species Sepiola atlantica. Next base: position 65,914,847 of record OY744535.1, read on the forward strand.
CCAAACAATAAAAAGTGGTGACCCAGAAATAAAAAGTGGTGACCCAACAATAAAAGTAGTGACCCAGCAATAATAAGTGGTGACCTAACGATAAAACATAGTGATTAAACCATAAAAAGTGGTGACCCAACAATAAAAAGTGGTGACTAACAATAAAACGTAGTGACCTAACCATAAATCGTAGTTACTCAACAATAAAACGTAGTGACCCAACCATAAAAAGTAAGGACCTAACAATAAAACGTAGTGACCGAGGAATAAAACGTGGTGACCCAACATTAAAACGTAGTGACCCAACAATAAAAAGTGGTGACCCAACAATAAAGTGGTGACCCAACAATAAAACGTAGTGCACAAACCAAAAAAGTTATGACCCAACAATAAAACGTAGTGATTTAACCATAAAACGTAGTGACCCACCAATAAAAAGTGGTGACCCACCAATAAAAAGTGGTGACCCACCAATAAAAAGTGGTGACCCAACGATAAAACGTAGTGACCTAACAATAAAACGTAGTGACCCAACAATAAAACGTAGTGACCCAACTAAAAAATGTGGTGACCTAACAATAAAACGTAGTGACCCAACAATAAAACGTAGTGACTTAACCATAAAACGTAGTGACCCACCAATAAAAAGTTGTGACACAACAATAAAACGTAGTGACCTAACCATAAAACGTAGTGACCAAACAATAAAAAGTGGTGACCCAGAAATAAAAAGTGGTGACCCAACAATAAACGTGGTGACCCAGCAATAAGTGGTGACCTAACGATAAAACATAGTGATTAAACCATAAAAAGTGGTGACCCAACAATAAAAAGTGGTGACTAACAATAAAACGTAGTGACCTAACCATAAATCATAGTGACTCAACAATAAAACGTAGTGACCCAACCATAAAAAGTGGTGACCTAACAATAAAACGTAGTGACCCAGCAATAAAACGTGGTGACCCAACATTAAAACGTGGTGACCCAACATTAAAACGTAGTGACCCAACAAAAAAATGTGGTGACCCAACAATAAAACGTAGTGACCCAACCATAAAACGTAGTTACCCAACAATAAAAAGTGGTGACCCAGCATTAAAACGTGGTGACCTAACAATAAAAAGTGGTGACCCAACAATAAAATCGTGATTCAACAATCGAAAGTGGTGACCCAGCAATAAAACATAGTGACCCAGCAATAAAACGTAGTGACTATACAATAAAACGTAGGGACTCACCAATAAAAAGTGGTGACCCAACAATAAAACGTAGTGACCTAACCATAAAACGTAGTGACCAAAAGCTAAAAAGTGGTTACCCAGCAATAAAAAGTGGTGACCCAACAATAAAAGTGGTGACCCAGCAACAATAAGAAGTAGCCTAACGATAAAACATAGTGATTAAACCATAAAAAGTGGTGACCCAACAATAAAAAGTGGTGACTAACAATAAAACGTAGTGACCTAACCATAAAACGTAGTGACCCAACAATAAAACGTAGTGACCTAACCATAAATCGTAGTGACTACACCATTAAAACGTAGTCACCCACCAATAAAAAGTGGTGAACCACCAATAAAAAGTGGTGACCCACCAATAACAAGTGGTGACCCAACGATAAAACGTAGTGACCTAACAATAAAACGTAGTGACCCAACTTAAAAATGTGGTGACCCAACAATAAAACGTAGTGACCCAACAATAAAACGTAGTGACTTAACCATAAAACGTAGTGACCCACCAATAAAAAGTGGTGACCCACCAATAAAAAGTTGTTACACAACAATAAAACGTAGTGACCTAACCATAAAACGTAGTGACCCAACAATAAAAGTGGTGACCCAGCAATAATAAGTGGTGACCTAACGATAAAACATAGTGATTAAACCATAAAAAGTGGTGACCCAACAATAAAAAGTGGTGACTAACAATAAAACGTAGTGACCTAACCATAAATCGTAGTGACTCAACAATAAAACGTAGTGACCCAACCATAAAAAGTGGTAGCCTAATAAAACGTAGTGACCCAGCAATAAAACGTGGTGACCCAACATTAAAACGTAGTGACCCAACAATAAAAAGTGGTGACCCAACAATAAACTGGTGACCCAACAATAAACTGGTGACCCAACAATAAACTGGTGACCCGACAATAAAACGTTATGACCCAACAATAAAACGTAGTGACTTAACCATAAAACGTAGTGACCCACCAATAAAAAGTGGTGACCCACCAATAAAAAGTAGTTACCCACCAATAACAAGTGGTGACCCAACGATAAAACGTAGTGACCCAACGATAAAACGTAGTGACCTAACCATAAAACGTAGTGACCTAACCATAAAACGTAGTGACCCAACAATAAAACGTAGTGACCCAACTAAAAAATGTGGTGACCCAACAATAAAACGTAGTGACCCAACCATAAAACGTAGTGACCCAACAATAAAAAGTGGTGACCCAGCATTAAAACGTAGTGACCTAACAATAAAAAGTGGTGACCCAACAATAAAATCGTGATTCAACAATCGAAAGTGGTGACCCAGCAATAAAACGTAGTGACTCAACAATAAAACGTGGTGACCCAACTATAAAAAGTGGTGACCCAACAATAAAACGTAGTGACCTAACCATAAAACGTAGTGACCAAACAATAAAAAGTGGTGACCCAGAAATAAAAAGTGGTGACCCAACAATAAACGTAGTGACCCAGCAATAATAAGTGGTGACCTAACGATAAAACATAGTGATTAAACCATAAAAAGTGGTGACCCAACAATAAAAAGTGGTGACTAACAATAAAACGTAGTGACCTAACCATAAATCATAGTGACCCAACAATAAAACGTAGTGACCCAACCATAAAAAGTGGTGACCGAACAATAAAACGTAGTGACCCAGCAATAAAACGTGGTGACCCAACATTAAAACGTAGTGATCCAACAATAAAAAGTGGTGACCCAACAATAAAGTGGTGACCCAACAATAAAACGTGACCCAACCAAAAAAGTTATGACCCAACAATAAAACGTAGTGACTTAACTATAAAACGTAGTGACCCACCAATAAAAAGCGGTGACCCACCAAATAAAAGTGGGGACCCAACGATAAAACGTAGTGACCTAACCATAAAACGTAGTGACTCAACAATAAAACGTAGTGACTCAACAATAAAACGTAGTGACCCAACTAAAAAATGTGGTGACCCAACAATAAAACGTAGTGACCCAACCATAAAACGTAGTGACCCAACAATAAAAAGTAGTGACCCAGCATTAAAACGTGGTGACCTAACAATAAAAAGTGGTGACCCAACAATAAAATCGTGATCCAACAATCGAAAGTGGTGACCCAGAAATAAAACGTAGTGACTCAACAATAAAAAGTCGTGACCCAACAATAAAACGTAGTGACCTAACCATAAAACGTAGTGACCAAACAATAAAAAGTGGTTACCCAGCAATAAAAAGTGGTGACCCAACAATAAAAGTGGTGACCCAGCAATAAAAAGCGGTGATCCACCAAATAAAAGTGGTGACCCAACGATAAAACGTAGTGACCTAACCATAAAACGTAGTGACCCAACAATAAAACGTAGTGACCCAACAATAAAACGTAGTGACCCAACTAAAAAATGTGGTGACCCAACAATAAAACGTAGTGACCCAACCATAAAACGTAGTGACCCAACAATAAAAAGTGGTGACCCAGCATTAAAACGTGGTGACCTAACAATAAAAAGTGGTGACACAACAATAAAACGTAGTGACCTAACCATAAAACGTAGTGACCAAACAATAAAAAGTGGTGACCCAGAAATAAAAAGTGGTGACCCAACAATAAACGTGGTGACCCAGCAATAATAAGTGGTGACCTAACGATAAAACATAGTGATTAAACCATAAAAAGTGGTGACCCAACAATAAAAAGTGGTGACTAACAATAAAACGTAGTGACCTAACCATAAATCATAGTGACTCAACAATAAAACGTAGTGACCCAACCATAAAAAGTGGTGACCTAACAATAAAACGTAGTGACCCAGCAATAAAACGTGGTGACCCAACATTAAAACGTAGTGAGCCAACAATAAAAAGTGGTGACCCAACAATAAAAAGTGGTGACCCAACAATAAAGTGGTGACCCAACAATAAAGTGGTGACCCAACAATAAAACGTGACCCAACCAAAAAAGTTATGACCCAACAATAAAACGTAGTGACTTAACCATAAAACGTAGTGACCCACCAATAAAAAGCGGTGACCCACCAAATAAAAGTGGTGACCCAACGATAAAACGTAGTGACCTAACCATAAAACGTAGTGACCCAACAATAAAACGTAGTGACCCAACTAAAAAATGTGGTGACCCAACAATAAAACGTAGTGACCCAACCATAAAACGTAGTGACCCGACAATAAAAAGTGGTGACCCAGCATTAAAACGTAGTGACCTAACAATAAAAAGTGGTGACCCAACAATAAAATCGTGATTCAACAATTGAAAGTGGTGACCCAGCAATAAAACGTAGTGACTCAACAATAAAACGTGGTGACCCAACTATAAAATGTGGTGACCCAACAATAAAACGTAGTTACCTAACCATAAAACGTAGTGACCAAACAATAAAAAGTGGTTACCCAGCAATAAAAAGTGGTGACCCAACAATAAAAGTGGTGACTTAGCAATAATAAGTGGTAGCCTAACGATAAAACATAGTGATTAAACCATAAAAAGTGGTGACCCAACAATAAAAAGTGGTGACTCAACAATAAAACGTAGTGACCTAACCATAAAACGTAGTGACTCAACAATAAAACGTAGTGACTCAACAATAAAACGTAGTGACCCAACTAAAAAATGTGGTGACCCAACAATAAAACGTAGTGACCCAACCATAAAACGTAGTGACCCAACAATAAAAAGTAGTGACCCAGCATTAAAACGTGGTGACCTAACAATAAAAAGTGGTGACCCAACAATAAAATCGTGATCCAACAATCGAAAGTGGTGACCCAGAAATAAAACGTAGTGACTCAACAATAAAAAGTCGTGACCCAACAATAAAACGTAGTGACCTAACCATAAAACGTAGTGACCAAACAATAAAAAGTGGTTACCCAGCAATAAAAAGTGGTGACCCAACAATAAAAGTGGTGACCCAGCAATAAAAAGCGGTGATCCACCAAATAAAAGTGGTGACCCAACGATAAAACGTAGTGACCTAACCATAAAACGTAGTGACCCAACAATAAAACGTAGTGACCCAACAATAAAACGTAGTGACCCAACTAAAAAATGTGGTGACCCAACAATAAAACGTAGTGACCCAACCATAAAACGTAGTGACCCAACAATAAAAAGTGGTGACCCAGCATTAAAACGTGGTGACCTAACAATAAAAAGTGGTGACACAACAATAAAACGTAGTGACCTAACCATAAAACGTAGTGACCAAACAATAAAAAGTGGTGACCCAGAAATAAAAAGTGGTGACCCAACAATAAACGTGGTGACCCAGCAATAATAAGTGGTGACCTAACGATAAAACATAGTGATTAAACCATAAAAAGTGGTGACCCAACAATAAAAAGTGGTGACTAACAATAAAACGTAGTGACCTAACCATAAATCATAGTGACTCAACAATAAAACGTAGTGACCCAACCATAAAAAGTGGTGACCTAACAATAAAACGTAGTGACCCAGCAATAAAACGTGGTGACCCAACATTAAAACGTAGTGAGCCAACAATAAAAAGTGGTGACCCAACAATAAAAAGTGGTGACCCAACAATAAAGTGGTGACCCAACAATAAAGTGGTGACCCAACAATAAAACGTGACCCAACCAAAAAAGTTATGACCCAACAATAAAACGTAGTGACTTAACCATAAAACGTAGTGACCCACCAATAAAAAGCGGTGACCCACCAAATAAAAGTGGTGACCCAACGATAAAACGTAGTGACCTAACCATAAAACGTAGTGACCCAACAATAAAACGTAGTGACCCAACTAAAAAATGTGGTGACCCAACAATAAAACGTAGTGACCCAACCATAAAACGTAGTGACCCGACAATAAAAAGTGGTGACCCAGCATTAAAACGTAGTGACCTAACAATAAAAAGTGGTGACCCAACAATAAAATCGTGATTCAACAATTGAAAGTGGTGACCCAGCAATAAAACGTAGTGACTCAACAATAAAACGTGGTGACCCAACTATAAAATGTGGTGACCCAACAATAAAACGTAGTTACCTAACCATAAAACGTAGTGACCAAACAATAAAAAGTGGTTACCCAGCAATAAAAAGTGGTGACCCAACAATAAAAGTGGTGACTTAGCAATAATAAGTGGTAGCCTAACGATAAAACATAGTGATTAAACCATAAAAAGTGGTGACCCAACAATAAAAAGTGGTGACTAACAATAAAACGTAGTGACCAACAATAAAAGTAGTGACCTAACCATAAATCGTAGTGACTCAACAATAAAACGTAGTGACCCAACCATAAAAAGTGGTGACCTAACAATAAAACGTAGTGACCAGCAATAAAACGTGGTGACCTAACATTAAAACGTAGTGACCCAAAAATAAAAAGTGGTGACCCAACAATAAAACGTAGTGACCCAACCAAAAAAGTTATGACCCAACAATAAAACGTAGTGACTTAACCATAAAACGTAGTGACCCACCAATAAAAAGCGGTGGCCCACCAAATAAAAGTGGTGACCCAACGATAAAACGTAGTGACCCAACCATAAAACGTAGTGACCCAACAATAAAACGTAGTGACCCAACAATAAAACGTACTGACCCAACTAAAAAATGTGGTGACCCAAACATAAAACGTACTGACCCAACAATATAAAGTGGTGACCCAGCAATAAAACGTAGTGACCCAACCAAAAAAGTGGTGACCCAGCCATAAAACGTAGTGACCCAACCAAAAAAGTGGTGACTCAACAATAAAAAGTGGTGATCCAACAATAAAAAATCGTGACCCAACAATAAAAAGTGGTGACCCAGTAATAAAACGTAGTGACCCAGTAATAAAACGTAGTGACCCAACAATAAAACGTAGTGACCCAACCATAAAAAGTTGTGACCCAACAATAAAACGTAGTGACCCAACAATAAAACGTAGTGACTTAACCATAAAACGTAGTGACCCACCAATAAAAAGTGGTGACCCACCAATAAAAAGTTGTGACCTAACCATGAAACGTAGTGACCTAACCATAAAACGTAGTGACCATACAATAAAAAGTGGTGACCCAGAAATAAAAAGTGGTGACCCAGAAATAAAAAGTGGTGACCCAACAATAAAAGTGGTGACCCAGCAATAATAAGTGGTGACCTAACGATAAAACATAGTGATTAAACCAGAAAAAGTGGTGACCCAACAATAAAAAGTGGTGACCTAACAATAAAAAGTGGTGACCTAACAATAAAACGTGGTGACCCAACATTAAAACGTAGTGACCCAACAATAAAAAGTGGTGACCCAACAATAAACTGGTGACCCAACAATAAAACGTAGTGATCCAACCAAAAAAGTTATGTCCCAACAATAAAACGTAGTGACTTAACCATAAAACGTAGTGACCCACCAATAAAAAGTGGTGACCCACCAATAACAAGTGGTGACCCAACAATAAAAAGTGGTGACCCAACAATAAAAAGTGGTGACCCAACAATAAAACGTAGTGACCAAACAATAAAAAGTGGTTACCCAGCAATAAAAAGTGGTGACCCAACAATAAAAGTGGTGACCTAGCAATAATAAGTGGTAGCCTAACGATAAAACATAGTGATTAAACCATAAAAAGTGGTGACCCAACAATAAAAAGTGGTGACTAACAATAAAACGTAGTGACCTAACCATAAATCGTAGTGACTCAACAATAAAACGTAGTGACCCAACCATAAAAAGTGGTGACCTAACAATAAAACGTAGTGACCAGCAATAAAACGTGGTGACCTAACATTAAAACGTAGTGACCCAAAAATAAAAAGTGGTGACCCAACAATTAAGTGGTGACCCAACAATAAAACGTAGTGACCCACCAATAAAAAGCGGTGACCCACCAAATAAATATGGTGACCCAACGATAAAACGTAGTGACCTAACCATAAAACGTAGTGACCCAACAATAAAACGTAGTGACCCAACTAAAAAATGTGGTGACCCAACAATAAAACGTAGTGACCTAACCATAAAACGTAGTGACCCAACAATAAAAAGTTGTGACCCAGCATTAAAACGTAGTGACCTAACAATAAAAAGGTGTGACCCAACAATAAAATCGTGATCCAACAATCGAAAGTGGTGACCCAGCAATAAAACGTAGTGACTCAACAATAAAACGTGGTGACCCAACTATAAAAAGTCGTGACCCAACAATAAAACGTAGTGACCCAACAATAAAACGTAGTTACCCAGCAATAAAAAGTGGTGACCCAACAATAAAAGTGGTGACCCAGCAATAATAAGTGGTAGCCTAACATAGTGATTAAACCATAAAAAGTGGTGACCCAACAATAAAAAGTAGTGACTAACAATAAAACGTAGTGACCTAACCATAAAACGTAGTGACCCAACAATAAAACGTACTGACCCAACTAAAAAATGTGGTGACCCAAACATAAAACGTACTGACCCAACAATAAAAAGTGGTGACCCAACAATAAAACGTAGTGACCCAACAATAAAACGTAGTGACCCAGCAATAAAACGTAGTGACCCAACAATAAAACGTAGTGACCCAACAATAAAACGTAGTGACCCAGCAATAAAACGTAGTGACCCAACCAAAAAAGTGGTGACCCAGCCATAAAACGTAGTGACCCAACCAAAAAAGTGGTTACTCAACAATAAAAAGTGGTGACTCAACAATAAAAAGTGGTGATCCAACAATAAAAAATCGTGACCCAACAATAAAAAGTGGTAACCCAGTAATAAAACGTAGTGACCCAACAATAAAACGTAGTGACCCAACCATAAAAAGTTGTGACCCAACAATAAAACGTAGTGACCTAACCATAAAACGTAGTGACCCAACCAATAAATGTGGTGACTCAACAATAAAACGTAGTGACCAACCATAAAACGTAGTGACCCAACCATAAAACGTGGTGACCCAACAATAAAACGTAGTGACCCAACAATAAAATCGTGACCCAACAATGAAAAGGGGTGACCCAGCAATAAAACGTAGTGACCCAACAATAAAACGTAGTGACCCAACAATAAAACGTAGTGACCCAGCCATAAAACGTAGTGACCCAACAATAAAACGTAGTGACCCAGCCATAAAACGTAGTGACCCAACAATAAAACGTAGTGACCCATCTAAAAAAAGTGGTGACCCAACAATAAAATGTAGTGACTTAACCATAAAACGTAGTGACCCAACGATAAAAAGTGGTGACCCAGAAATAAAACGTAGTGACTTAACCATAAAAAGTGGTGACCCAGCATTAAAACGTAGTGACCCAACAATAAAACGTGGTGACCCAACTATAAAAAGTGGTGACCCAACTATAAAAAGTGGTGACCCAACAATAAAACGTAGTGACCAAACAATAAAACGTAGTGACGTAACCATAAATCGTAGTGACTCAACAATAAAACGTAGTGACCAACCATAAAAAGTGGTGACTCAACCATAAAAAGTGGTGACCCAACAATAAAACGTAGTGACCCAGCAATAAAACGTGGTGACCCAACAATAAAAAGTGGTGACCCAGCAATAAAACGTAGTGACCCAGCCATAAAACGTAGTGACACAACAATAAAACGTAGTGACAAAACAATAAAACGTAGTGACACAACAATAAAACGTAGTGACAAAACAATAAAACGTAGTGACCCAACAATAAAACGTAGTGACCCAACTAAAAAAAAGTGGTGACCCAACAATAAAACGTAGTGACTTAACCATGAATAGTAGTGACCCAACGATATAAAGTGGTGACTCAGAAATAAAACGTAGTGACTTAACCATAAAAAGTGGTGACCCAACAATAAAAAGTGGTGACCCAACAATAAAAAGTGGTGACCCAACAATAAAATCGTGACCCAACAATAAAACGTAGTGACCCAACAATAAAATGTGGTGACCCAACAATAAAATCGTGACCCAACAATAAAAAGTGGTTACCCAGCAATAAAACGTAGTGACCCAACAATAAAACGTGGTGACCCAACTATAAAAAGTGGTGACCCAACAATAAAAGTGGTGACCCAACAATAAAAGTGGTGACCTAACCATCAATCGTAGTGACTCAACAATAAAACGTAGTGACCCAACCATAAAAAGTGGTGACCTAACAATAAAACGTAGTGACTCAGCAATAAAACGTGGTGACCCAACATTAAAACGTACTGACCCAACTAAAAAATGTGGTGACCCAACAATAAAACGTAGTGACCCAACCATAAAACGTAGTGACCCAACAATAAAAAGTGGTGACCCAGCATTAAAACGTGGTGACCTAACAATAAAACGTAGTGACCCAGCAATAAAACGTGGTGACCCAACAATAAAAAGTGGTGACCCAGCAATAAAACGTAGTGACCCAGCCATAAAACGTAGTGACACAACAATAAAACGTAGTGACAAAACAATAAAACGTAGTGACCCAACAATAAAACGTAGTGACCCAACTAAAAAAAAGTGGTGACCCAACAATAAAACGTAGTGACTTAACCATGAATAGTAGTGACCCAACGATATAAAGTGGTGACTCAGAAATAAAACGTAGTGACTTAACCATAAAAAGTGGTGACCCAACAATAAAAAGTGGTGACCCAACAATAAAAAGTGGTGACCCAACAATAAAATCGTGACCCAACAATAAAACGTAGTGACCCAACAATAAAATGTGGTGACCCAACAATAAAATCGTGACCCAACAATAAAAAGTGGTGACCCAGCAATAAAACGTAGTGACCCAACAATAAAACGTGGTGACCCAACTATAAAAAGTGGTGACCCAACAATAAAAGTGGTGACCCAACAATAAAAGTGGTGACCTAACCATCAATCGTAGTGACTCAACAATAAAACGTAGTGACTCAGCAATAAAACGTGGTGACCCAACATTAAAACGTAGTGACCCAAAAATAAAACGTAGTGACCCAAAAATAAAAAGTGGTGACACAACAATAAAGTGGTGACACAACAATAAAGTGGTGACCCAACAATAAAACGTAGTGACTTAACCATAAAACGTAGTGACCCACCAATAAAAAGTGGTGACCCACCAATAAAAAGTGGTGACCCAACGATAAAACGTAGTGATCTAACAATAAAACGTACTGACCCAACCATAAAACGTATTGACCCAACCATAAAACGTAGTGACCCAACAATAAAACGTAGTGACCCAGCAATAAAACGTAGTGACCCAATAAAATAAAGTAGTGACCTAACCAAAAAAGTGGTGACCCAGCAATAAAACGTAGTGACCCAACCAAAAAAGTGGTGACCCAACCATAAAACGTAGTGACCCAACAATAAAACGTAGTGACCCAACAATAAAACGTAGTGACCTAACCATAAAACGTAGTGACCTAACCATAAAACGTAGTAACCCAACCAATAAATGTGGTGACTACACAATAAAACGTAGTGACCAACCATAAAACGTAGTGACCAACCATAAAACGTAGTGACCCAACCATAAAAAGTGGTGACCTAAAAATAAAACGTAGTGACCCAGCAATAAAACGTGGTGACCCAACAATAAAATCGTGACCCAACAATAAAAAGGGGTGACCCAGCAATAAAACGTAGTGACCCAGCAATAAAACGTAGTGACCCAACAATAAAACGTAGTGACCCAGCCATAAAACGTAGTGACCCAGCCATAAAACGTAGTGACCCAACAATAAAACGTAGTAACCCAACTAAAAAAAGGGGTGACCCAACAATAAAACGTAGTGACCCAACTAAAAAAAGTGGTGACCCAACAATAAAACGTAGTGACTTAACCATAAAACGTAGTGACCCAACGATAAAAAGTGGTGACACAGAAATAAAACGTAGTGACTTAACCATAAAAATGGGTGACCCAACAATAAAAGTGGTGACCCAACAATAAAATCGTGACCCAGCAATAAAACGTAGTGACCCAGCAATAAAACGTAGTGACCCAACAATAAAACGTAGTGACCCAACAATAAAACGTAGTGACCCAACCATAAAACATGGTGACCCAACCATAAAAAGTGGTGACCCAACAATAAAACGTAGTGACCAAACAATAAAAAGCGGTGACCCAGCAATAAAACGTAGTGACTTAACCATAAAACGTAGTCACCCACCAATAAAAAGTGGTTACCCAACGATAAAACGTAGTGACCTAACCATAAAACGTAGTGACCAACAATAAAACGTAGTGACCCAACTAAAAAATGTGGTGACCCGACAATAAAACGTAGTTACCCAGCAATAAAACGTAGTGACCCAATAATAAAACGTAGTGACCCAACCAAAAAAGTGGTGACCCAGCAATAAAACGTAGTGACCCAACCAAAGAGTGGTGACTCAACAATAAAGTGGTGATCCAACAATAAAATCGTGACCCAACAATAAAAAGTGGTGAGCCAGCAATAAAACGTAGTGACCCAACAATAAAACGTAGTGACCCAACCATAAAAAGTTGTAGCCCAACAATAAAACGTAGTGACCTAACCATAAAACGTAGTGACCTAACCATAAAACGTAGTGACCTAACCATAAAACGTAGTGACCTAACCATAAAACGTAGTGACCCAACCAATAAATGTTGTGACTCAACAATAAACCGTACTGACCAACCATAAAACGTAGTGACCCAACCATAAAAAGTTGTGACCCAACAATAAAACGTAGTGACCCAGCAATAACATGTGGTGACCCAACAATAAAATCGTGACCCAACCATAAAAAGTGGTGACCCAGCAATAAAACGTAGTGACCCAACCAAAAAAGTGGTGACCCAACAATAAAAAGTGGTGACCCAACAATAAAAAGTGGTGACCCAACAATAAAATCGAGACCCAACAATAAAATGTGGTGACCCAGCAATAAAACGTAGTGACCCAACAATAAAACGTAGTGACCCAACCATAAAAAGTTGTGACCCAACGATAAAACATAGTAATTAAACCATAAAAAGTGGTGACCCAACAATAAAAAGTGGTGACCTAACCATAAATCGTAGTGCCCCAACAATAAAACGTAGTGACCCAACCATAAAACGTAGTGACCCAACCAGAAAAAGTGGTGACCCAACAATAAAAAGTGGTGACCCAACAATAAAACCTACTGAGCCAGCAATAAAACGTGGTGACCCAACATTAAAACGCAGTGACCCAACAATAAAACGTAGTGACCCAACCATAAAAAGTGGTTATCCAACAATAAAACGTAGTTACCTACCCATAAAACGTAGTGACCCAACCAAAAAATGTAGTGACCCAACCAAAAAATGTAGTGACCCAACCAAAAAATGTGGTGACCCAACAATAAAACGTAGTGACCAAACCATAAAAAATGGTGACCCAACAATAAAAGTGGTTACCCAGCAATAACAAGTGGTGACCCAACGATAAAACATAGTGATTAAACCATAAACAGTGGTGACCCAACAATAAAACGTAGTGACCTTACCATAAATCGTAGTGACCCAACAATAAAACGTAGTAACCCAACCATAAAACGTAGTGACCCAGCAATAAAACGTGGTGACCCAGCAATAAAACGTGGTGACCCAACAATAAAACGTAGTGACCCAACAATAAAACGTAGTGACCCAACAATAAAACGTAGTGACCCAACTAAAAAAAGTGGTGACCCAACAATAAAACGTAGTGACTTAACCATAAAACGTAGTGACCCAACGATAAAAAGTGTTGACCCAACCATAAAAAGTGGTGACCCAACAATAAAACGTAGTGACTTAACCATGAAACGTCGTGGCCCAAACCATAAAACGTAGTAACTAAACAATATAAAGTGGTGACCCAACCATAAAAAGTGGTGACCCAACAATAAAACTTGGTGACCCAACAATAAAACGTAGTGACCTAACCATAAAACGTAGTGACAATACCATAAAAAGTGGTGACCCAACCATAAAATGTAGTGACCAAACAATAAAACGTAGTGACCAAACAATAAAACGTAGTGACCTAACCATAAATCGCAGTTACCCAACAATAAAACGTAGTGACCCAACAATAAAACGTAGTGACCAACCATAAAAAGTGGTGACCTAACAATAAAACGTAGTGACCCTACCAAAAAAGTGGTGACCCAGCAATAAAACGTGGTGACCCAACCAAAAAAGTGGTGACCCAACAATAAACAGTGGTGACCCAACAAAACATAGTGATTAAACCATCAAAAGTAGTGACCTAACCATAAAACGTAGTGACCAAACAATAAAACGTAGTGACCCAACCAAAAAATGTGGTGACCCAACAATAAAACGTAGTGACCCAACAATAAAAAGTGGTGACCCAACAATAAAGTAGTGACCCAACAATAAAACGTAGGGACCCAACAATTAAAAGGTAATGACCCAACCAAAAAAAGTGGTGACCCAACCATAAAACGTAGTGACTTAATCATAAAACGTAGTGACCCAACCATAAAAAGTGGTTACCCAACAATAAAACGTAGTGACCTAACCATAAAATGTAGTGACCCAACAATAAAACGTAGTGACCCAACCAAAAAATGTGGTGACCCAACAATAAAACGTAGTGACCAACCATAAAAATGGTGACCCAAAAATAAAAAGTGGTGACCCAACAATAAAACGTTGTGACCTTACCATAAATCGTAGTGACCCAACAATAAAACGTAGTGATCCAACAATAAAACGTAGTGACCCAACATTAAAACGTAGTGACCCAACAATAAAAAGTGGTGAACCAACAATAAAAGTGCTGACCCAGCAATAAAAAGTGGTGACCCAACGATAAAACATAGTGATTAAACCATAAAAAGTAGTGACCTAACCATAAAACGTAGTGACCAAACAATAAAACGTAGTGACCTAACCAAAAAATGTGGTGACCCAACAATAAAACGTAGTGATCCAACGTGGTGACCCAACAATAAAAGTGGTGACCCAGCAATAAAAAGTGGTGACCCAACCATAAAACATAGTGATTATACTATAAAAAGTGGTGACCCAACAATAAAAAGTGGTGACCCAACAATAAAACCTAGTGACCTAACCATAAATCGTAGTGACCTAACCATAAATCGTAGTGACCCAACCATAAAACGTAGTGACCCAACCATAAAAAGTGGTGACCTAACAATAAAACGTGGTGACCTAACAATAAAATCGTGACCCAACAATAAAAAGTGGTGACCCAGCAATAAAACGTAGTGACCCAACAATAAAACGTAGTGACCCAACTAAAAAAAAGTGGTGACCCAACAATAAAACGTAGTGACCTTACCATAAAACGTAGTGACCCAGCAATAAAAAGTGGTGACTCAGCAATAAAAAGTGGTGACCCAGCAATAAAACGTAGTGACTTAATCATGAAACGTAGTGATCAACTGTAAAAAGTGCTGACCCAACAATAAAACGTAGTGACCCAACAATAAAACGTAGTGACCTTACCATAAAACGTAGTGGCCCAAACCATAAAACGTAGTGGCCCAAACCATAAAACGTAGTGGCCCAAACCATAAAACGTAGTTGCCCAAACCATAAAACGTAGTAACTAAACAATATAAAGTGGTGACCCAACCATAAAAAGTGGTGACCCAACCATAAAAAGTGGTGACCCAACAATAAAACTTGGTGACCCAACCATAAAACTTGGTGACCCAACCATAAAACGTAGTGACCCAACCATAAAAAGTGGTGACCCAACCATAAAACGTAGTGACCCAACCATAAAACGTAGTGACCCAACCATAAATAGTGGTGACCCAACAATAAAACTTAGTGATCCAGCAATAAAACGTGGTGACCCAACATTAAAACGTAGTGACCCAACAATAAAAAGTGGTGACCCTACAATAAAGTTGTGACCCAACAATAAAACGTAGTGACCTAACCATAAATCGTAGTGACCCAACAATGAAACTGTTGTAGACCCGTGCTAGGGGTCACAAAGATAACAACCACTAATTGTGACAGGTTAAAATATACAATGTATTTATTCATAGCATTCATTACTATAAAATATAATGAAAAATAACTGAAAATAATTTTACATAAGAATACACTTTTATATGTTATGTATATTCTCTAACCTTGTTGTAAAAAGCTAAATTGTGTTTTTAAACGTGAATTATCGTTCTTCCTTAGCTATCCTCTAACAAATAATTTTAAGTGGTACTTGAAAAGCCAGCGCCCGAGAAGGTGAGCACTCTGGCCATTAAAAATTTCCTGGGCAGCTCTGTCGGGATTACCCGGTAGGGCGCTTCAGGCAGTAAGCAATAAACTTAATCCTCCCCAAAGAGGGGAGGCAAAGCCTTGGAGGGTGCACCTCCTAGAACTGAACAGGACAGACCCATAGACCGGTGGACTGAAGCCCCGAAGGCCAAGACGATACCAGTCCATGGGGTGCACGATGGGTATCCATCGTAAATCAAAAAAGATACTACACTAATACTAAACAGATACTACATTAATGTCATTTTCGGTTTAAAAAATGGCGTATAAAAGCTATGTTGAATTAGAGAAAAACGGCATAGGGGAGTCTAAAATTCTTTGTTGATCATCAAAACTCATGTAAGAATTTGTTAAATAGTATTATACAATGTTTGGTTACAGAAAATCATAGTTATTATTACTTGTTAATTTATTAATGTAATTTGAACAGTGGTCTAGTGGATAGACCGCTGTACTGTTGTATATTGGTTATAAATACTCCAGTAAATACATAAACATTTTGAATTTCGGGCGCTTTCTTGGCCTTTAGGCTAAGATCAAATTGTAGTACCTGTTTCGGCATTTTATTGCCTTGAGATCAAGTGTATTATCTAGTCCTATCTGATAGGTGTCGATCTTACAATGTCGAATCAAAAATCAGATTATCATTTTATTTTTTAATCCCTTTTCCTGTGGCGACCTTCCTCTCCCCTAAAGTACAGGCTGATACGCTCCCACGGTCGGGATCTCTCTCTCACTGACGAATACTCCCCTCCCCAAAATTTGGCCTGAGGCGCTCATACCGGCGAATGCCGACATTCCCCCACCCCAAATTTGGCCTGAGGCGCCCTACCGCCGAATGCCGACACTCCCCCTCCCCCAAATTTCGCCTGAGGTGCTCACACCGGCGAATGCCGACATTCCCCATCCCCAGATTTCGCCTGAGGCGCCCCACCGGCGAATGCTGACACTCCCCCTCCCCAAATTTGGCCTGAGGCTCCCCACCGCCGAATGCTGACACTCCCCAGATTTGGCCTGAGGTGCTCATACCGGCGAATGCCGACATTCCTCCTCCCCAGATTTGGCCTGAAGCGCTCACACCGGCGAATGCCGACTCTCCCCCACTCCTAAATTTCGCCTGAGGCGCCCCACCGGCGAATGCCGACACTCCCCCTCCCCAAATTTGGCCTGAGGCGTCCCACCGGCGAATACCGATACTTGCCTCTACCCCAAATTTTGCCTGAGGCACTCACACCGGCGAATGCCGACCCCCCCCCCCCCCCCACACACACACAATTTGGCCTGAAAGGAGAAGGTAATGCCTATCATGATAACAGAACGGCCATAGGAAGGGAGGGGGGAGGAATATTAGCGTCTATTAATAATTAAGAAAGTGTGGGAGTGAGAGGGGAAAAAAGAAAGAAAGGAACAAATGGTTGTAGTGTGAGTGAATTTCTTCCTGCTACTCTCTGACGTCATTTCTGGTTTATCGTGACTTTGCATTATTTTTCAAATTATACATGATAGCATTGATTTATTCTTAAATTAGTACTAAACAACGTTGAAAAATGGAGTTAAAAGCCACCCCCCCCATTGGAGAAAAGTGCTCAGTCGACCCCGGAAGTGTCAATTTTTTTTTACGGTTCTGAGATATTACACGCGCCTGGGCTGGCCGATCGGAATGATGTCACCCGTGTGACTGTTTGTTGGGTACTTTCGGAGGAGAAGCTTTACATACATACATACATACATACAGACAGGTGACGTTTATATAATAGATAATCCAGTATTAACAAAATAACATCTGACAAGAAACTAATACCAATTAACCTGCATTTTTAATTATCTAATTACCAAGCAAACTGTTTGAAAAACATCTCTTCAAAAGAATGGCCCAAATAATATCTTAAACAACTTAGAAGAAGCAAAACAGCATAGATAAATTTAAAAATCAAACAAAATCACTCGCACATTATGAATAGTTCCACACTCTAAAACACCTTCACAAAAAAGAAACCATGTAATAACTGACTAATATTGGAAAATAACAAAAAAAAAGTTTGACCTGAGATAGCCTTCTAATGGTTCAAAGGTTGTTGAACACTAACAAACAAAAGCTTTTTTTGTTTTAATCCATAAAAATCAGATTTCCACTTAAATCACTACAGCCTTCCATGGATGTGAGTTCTCTGCTATTTGGTCGAAATCTGTTTTTTCTTTTAATTAGAAAAAGCTGATTTCTGCCAAATCACTAAAGCCTTTTTTCGTCACTATTTTGCTGTTTTTTTTCTCTTTGTCTTTCTTTTACTGTGTTTTCTTTCTTCCTTTCCCTTTTTCTGTCTTGTCTTGCCATGCTTTCCTTTTCCCTCTCATGACAGTTCTTTCTGAAAACTGAAAATATTAATTTTGCCATGAAAGCTAAGACTTCAAATGAGCTGGCTAGATGACTTCTGTTTCATTAAAGAATGACTTCCTGTACACTCGTTTTCTTTCTCTTAATTTGGACTTTCTTAGTTTAAACTGATTAGAGTTGTTTAAGAAAATCAAACCCCCCCAAAATAATCTGAAAAATTGACCTGTGGTCGTCAGCTCAATTAATCTGATGATTAACTTATTTATAAATTTGTCTTTTTTTTGTTTTTTTTTGTTTACCAAAATTCATTTTTCACTAATGAAACATTTTTCACATTATTTTAAATGTGTTTTTTTATGGTTATCGCTAGCACATCATCATCATCATCCAAGTTGTTTTTGTGCTGCTCACACACGCACACACGGGGGGGGGGGCATCCTGGTTGGGAAATTCATCTCCATTTCAGCTTTTTTTGTCATTGGTTACTCACATTGAATTATTTATATATATATATATATACATTGAATTACTTATATATATATATATATATATATATACATTGAATTACTTATATATATATATATATATATATATATATATATATACATTGAATTACTTATATATATATATATATATATATACATTGAATTACTTATATATATATATATATATATATATATATATACATTGAATTACTTATATATATATATATATATATATATATATATATATACATTGAATTACTTATATATATATATATATATATATACATTGAATTACTTATATATATATATATATATATATACATTGAATTACTTATATATATATATATATATATACATTGAATTACTTATATATATATATATATATATATACATTGAATTACTTATATATATATATATATATATATATATACATTGAATTACTTATATATATATATATATATATATATACATTGAATTACTTATATATATATATATATATATACATTGAATTACTTATATATATATATATATATATATACATACACACATTGAATCCCATCTAGAAAATGTATTGTGCAAAACTGAAATAATCCCTTGTAAGAATGACAGTGATTGGATATAACTGCCCCAATATTGTATAATTTTCATAAGTTTAGTGAGTGTTGGGGGTTTAGTTAATAAGATTTACAAAACCGAGTGACTATTACAGCATGTCTCACCGTCGACAATGGTGAGAGGTAAGATTTTCACGCACATTGCAACTGGAAGGGAATGGCAACAAAATTGTTCTTTAAGTAATAAAATATTTTTGAAATTAAAAAAAAAAAAATTAAATTAAAATTTATTTTCTTTTTATTTTCAGATTCACCCAAGCGGCTGGATAATCGAGCCGATAGTTAAAGATAACAAGTTATGTTCTATGGTCACATATATTATGCAGGTAACTATGTGACAGTGTGATTCTTGTTCAGTCTCATAACGATGAATAATAGTTCAGGAATCAACATGATTGGATGCCATTACAGACTATGAAATTGCCGATCAGATCTTGGGTGTCAATATAATAATTATCAAAATATACAAAACAAACAACACTTTGAAGGAAAGGGGGGGGGGAGTCTTATATGCCATTCTTTTGCTCAGTTCTCTCAATTATTAATTTAACAATCTGTTTTCTTAAGATGGAACATAAAATAAAAGGAGAAAAATAAATTAATTAGCAACTTGGGTTCAATTTAATATTATAACTAGAAGAATACTCATCCCAGGATGAGTAAAATTAATTCTCCAAATAAAAGTTTTGCACAACTTTACAAAGATTAAAATCAATGTATAATACTATTAAATCTTACATCTAGAATCCAATTGTGATTAAAATCATGTAATTATGTTTATTCTAGAAAATGTCTCAAATTTAACAAATCATTAAGACAAAATGGAAATTCAGGGAATCTTGTTTAATTGGTATTTATATACCAATTAAACATGGATAAACTATGGATAAAATTTAATGCAAATCTGAAATATTTAAATGTTCAAATGGGAGGTTGTGCTTATATTATGTCCTAAAAGCCGTTTAAAATACTCCAAAGAAACTTAAATTTGGTAAATATTTATTAATTGATGTTTAGTACCTATTGAAATTTCACAAAAATCAGAGGTAGCTGAATTTTCACAAAGGGCTTCCACCTCCACTTTGCCCCCTTTGCATAAAAGTAAAATAAATTAAATATACCTACATTACTCACCTTTATGCTAAAAATCATGATGATAGGTTAATTAGTTTAGGAGTGAATCCTGTACATACAAATATATAAACATATACACATACCTAACATACAGGGTGTTTGCAGCAAAATCAGACACTTGAAAAAATAGAACGAAATAGGCAATAAAAACAAGTTATATATGCAGAGACCCAGTTAGTTACATAACTGCTGTCAGCAGAGATGACCATCCCAAGGCGGGCGCAAAATGAGTCACATGTTTTGGCGACCATGTCCTTGTTTTTAGGGCGAACCCCTCCACGGCAGCCTTCAGAGAGTTGACCGTGTTGTGTGCGTGCTTGTTGATCATGCCCCCAGAAGAGATAGTCAAAGCTTTGCAAGGGGGTTGCAGTCAGGTGAGGAGGGCATCCACAAGTCCAGCGACCAGTGGTGAAAAAACATTGTTGAGCAGCCACACCTGCGTTGTCTTGGTCTTGTGTGCAGGAGCAAAATCCTGTTTGAAGATATGAGCATCCGGCGGCAATCTCGTCCACGCTTCTTAGCACGTCTTGGTATTCAGTTTACTTTTTAATCAAGTGTCGGATTATGCTGTAACACCCCGTACATATGAATAGAGATCAATTCTTTACAATAGTTAGCATTTTGGGATTAAAATAATCTCAAAAGTTTGATTTCTGATTAAACAAACCAATCTAAAATATCTTTTGGGTGCGGAGGGAAACAAGTTTCTTTTTCTCTTTGCATGATTCATTCTCGTTTGCTTTAACATAAAATGAGATTCTGATATGAACAGCTGGAGCCCACCCCTCTTCGCGGAATCAGTTCATAATGTTGCCACATCCTTGGACTCTTAATAAGTGTAAAGAAGTCTAACATCAAACCTGTTTTGAAGCGATTAAAAAAAATATATATAAAAAAAAAATGCATAAAAATCTCTGAAAGTGAAAGATTGTTCATATCTTTTGTTCTACTGGTCATAAAAACCAGCAAAACATGACACGAGTACTAGTCATTTAGGTTTAAATAACCTGTGAAATCTAAAAAATATCCAATCAAATTTAATCATATGAAACATAAAAATCAAAAAAAAGTTTCCCTTTCTGGTTCGTCAGTTTTGAGCATTTTTAATGTGGAGTATAAAAATATTTAACGTATAAAGGCACTTGGAATTTCAATTTTATTCATTTTATATCTATATTATTGTTTAAAAAATTGGCCAACAAATAAGAAAGACATTAGGTGTGGAATTTTTCTGATGTGCAACAAAAAGATGCTATCAGCTTTTAATGCTAATTTTTGTAAAATGAATGCATTTGCCACGTTTTAGTTTATCTTTATTTATAAAACACTAGCTGTACACACCCGACGTTGGCCGGAATTTATAGATGTAATTTTAAACTGATATTTTTTTTGGTTTTAAAGAAATAAAATTTTAATTTTTATTGTTTTATTATTTTAATAATTATCTCAATACATTTTTGATAAAAAGTAAATTAAAAACATGTGTAAGTCACATATAGGTGAGAAACACAGTGATAACAAAATGTTATTAAAATAGAAGAAAAGTGATGGAAAGAAATTCTGATATCAGAGAAAAATTTTTGCAGGTAAAAATGAGTTATTGCCCTTACATTATTTGTGTCATTATTTAAAATTCTCCTCATCGTAACAATGCTCTCCCATCAAAAGATATTTTAGCATTGTAAAGAATATGCTTGGAGGGAAAAAAAGACAGTGGTTAGACAGAATCAAATATCGATGTGTCGGATGTGATGCTATTAAGTGTAAAATGTGAAATCTGACAGTTAATTTTCTATATTAGAGAAGAAAAAGAGTGACAAGAAAGATTAGAAGAAGAAAAAATAGATTTAAGAGTTAAAAAAGAAACAGTTCCAAAGTTGTTTGAGAATTTTTTAGATGAGGTACGCTACGTCATTACGATAAACTCAAATTTCTTAAGAAACTTTTTCACAACACATGCATGATGGTTTCCACCATGGGATATTACCTGAAACAGAAAATAAATGATATTTAACATACTTCGTAGAGATGCAAAGTTTTTCCTTTTGACTTTCATGTTATTAACCTTTGAAACAGAGCAACCTTTCAACCGGAGATGATTTCTTTTAAAATACTGAGTTATAGTTGTTCACATTTCACATTTCAAAGTTTTGGGGGCAAATCCCATTTCTTGTCCAAATCTTCATTGTGTAAACGCAATGAATGTATTTATTCTCTAAATCTCTTACCAATATTGCAAACATCTCATCTAATATATAATTTTGTTGTTATGTGAAATGTCACTTAAATTTTAATGTTACTCCTCTAATGAATGAATGTAGAAATATCTTCCCAGGGGAGACAATTTACTAAATGAACTTGGTTTTATTAGACACTAGCAAAAATAGAGCAAGCATATTTTTGCTAGGCTGGTAGGATGATATAATAGTGAACAAACTCCATACACTGACCCCCAAAGGGGGAAGTAATGACTGAGAGGACGCTATCATGACAAACGAACATTACCTCCCCCTCTAAAACAGGAGTTAATGCCTAGGAGGATGATATCATGACAACAGATTAGATAATGCCTCCCCCCTCAAAAGAAAGGAGAAAGTAATCCCGAGAGGATGATATTGTGAGAAACGAACATATACCATACTCCCCTCCCCATAATGAATGTATCATAATGAATGAAAATATATTACACTACACCCCCAAAGGAGGAAATTAAGCCTAGGAGGATTCTTCCCCCCCCCCCCCCCCCCCCAAAAAAAAATAGGAGGTGGTAATGCCTGGATGATATCATGATAACAGTACAGATACCCCCTCAAAAATAGAAGAGTTTATAATTGATTCGAGACACTGTTCGTTAAGCCATCTCTGTGTACAAAGATGGCTTAATGAACAGCCCTTTCTGCCTGTGCTGCGAAACAGACAAGCACGCCTTAACTTGCAGCAAACTTCGACGTCTCTACGAGTATGTCAGAAGTAACGGCTCGCATCAACGCTGATCAGCCGATGGTCCTTGATGTAGCATCTGTCATCAATAACGTAGCCCCACTGTGGTCTAGGGAGAAAAGAACGTTGTTTTTGTTATTTTTTATTTTTTTTTTTTTAGCTATCCTAGCCGTAGTGAGACTAGTGACATCGATTACACATCTTTATGGGGTTAGATCTGTTTCTGATCAGGATCTGCTTGTTTACTTTAAACATCAGCTTAAAGATCAGATGCGATTGGAAAAAATACATTGCATGGATTTCAATAGGAGGTGGGTGCATGACACTAGTTGGTACATCATGGCACGAGCGGTCCTGAATTCTGCGGACCCCATTCTTCAAGCTTAGTTAGTGGAGCGAATGAGTCCTGATCAGGTTTTATTTTTTGATACTAGAGTTACTTCAAAGAAGCCAATAAATATAAGGGGAGAGTGTCTCCCTTATATTTTTTGATACTAGAGTTACTTCAAAGAAGCCAATAAATATAAGGGGAGAGTGTCTCCCTTATATTTTTTGTCTCTGGCTTACCCTGAATTGTTGTTTATAATCTTGGAGGACACCATCCATTTCAATATTCCACCCCAATCTTTTTATTTTTGATATCTGACTTAGCTCCCACTCCTATTTAGAGACCGATATGCTTGTTTTTGAACAATCTGGAAAACAGTGGCCCGTCTACACTTAGAAAAAGGGTTGCCTTACTAACCTAGTCCATTAAACATTTTGTTTAGTTTCTTTATTTTTATTTTTATTTTGGGTGTTTATTAGTTGTCCCACTCCCCATCATCATGTAATTTTCTTCTCTGTAAATAAAATTTTATTTGAAAACATTTGGGGATTTTTAAGTAGGATTTAAGCCATAGTGAATGTGGTAATTTGGTTAAGAGTAGGAACAAAGTTTTAATAGTTAAAAAGTAATGACTTTCGCCTCCCCCCTCAAAAAACAAAATGGCGTTATGCCTAAACCAAATGAAATGTTATAATGTGTTGAAAAACTTGTAATTTTTTATTTTGTTAAATAAAATAGAATTAAATAAATATAGCCAGTTTTGATGTTTATATAGTACGGAGAGGTGGAAAAACCTTTTGCATTTATTCGTTTAGATTAGCTGTCCCTACCCGGTGTTGGCTGAGAGTCTTTAATTTATTTTTTTTAAATAGGATTTTGAAAGTTAAATTAAAATGTTTCCAAATTCCTATCAAATGTCCAAGGATCACAGTAATTCATTTTTGTCTACAATTAAGCAAAGATTAAAATGGCTCACTTTATGAATAAGCAAAAATGCATTCTGGTGGATTTAATTTTGTAAGATTTAATTTTATTTTATGCTATTGCATTTTTAATTAAAAAAAAGCAATTGATTAATACTAAGAAAATGTTTACGTCACATAAAGGCATCTTTGTATATTTATTAAAATGGCAGAATATTGGTGTATTTTGTAATTAAATGTTTTAAATATAATTTTAGCAATTCATTCTATTCTACACTGTTAGAAATCCATTTTATTTTACGTTATTGCCGTTTTGATTTCAATAAATATTCAATTAATAGTAATAAAAAAAATTATGGATCTTGAAACATGGAATTGAACCAGGGACCTTTAGTTCTTCAGTCTAACACTCATCCAACTGAGCTATTCAGGTTGTTGGCGATAGTAAAAGTATCCACTGAATGTTTATATGGAAGGAGTTGTTTAGTGTATTAATTGTTTTAAGTAAGCGTTTTTTTGTTTTTTTAATTGTTACACAGATTTGCATAAGTAAGAAGTAACTGTTGGAATTGTTTCACTCATTTCATTTTGTATTTGTCGAGAATTTTTATAAAATTGATCAAGAGCTTGAAATCTGTCCGCGTCTTTTAACTATTCAATTTATTTCACTTATTTCTTAGCCCTGTTGGCGGGGCCACAAATTTGCCAACTGCAACTCCATGCAGAGGGGTACCCCCTCCCCCTTGAAAACGGGGCCACCTGTTATCCAGTGGGGGGGGGGCATCTGTGATGCCGTAGGATGGGATCCTGGTGGCTAGGCATTGCCCACTTCGATCCTTACTTTGGCTAGACAGGAAATAGGAGCGGCCCGATTCAATCAATTGGCTGGTCACGTAATATCTATAAATTCATCCCCAACCGTATTATGCGATCTGATTTTTCTAAATATCAAAACCTTATTTCTCCTTTTTATTTTTCTCCCCAAATAGATACTAGAAAGTGATTGAGAACAAAGAAGATTACCAATGCCAAAGAGTAATGTTTTCTTGGAGTAGTGTTTTCTGAGAGTCATACTTCTCTCTCTCAGTAAAATTCCCTTCTTAGAGCTATGTTCCTGTTTTCACTTTGAAATTTCCTTCTGAGAGCAATGTATTCTGAGAATATAAATAATTACCCTACCTATAGAATTATATTTGACAACTTTATTCGGCATTAAATCACCCACAGATGGTTGATTCCCCCCCCCCCCCCCCAATCTCTTCATAACAGAAATAGCACAAAACTGTGACGGACTCACCCAGAAATCAGTCTATTTTCAGCCTTTTCTATCGTTTTTTAATTTCTGCCTACCCTACTTCCCAACCCTAAACACTACTCAAACTTTATCTACCTATACACAATTACAAATAAAATTGCTCTACTTTTCATGTTTTGCCACAAACAACCAAATTTGATAATTTCTTTTTTTCTTTCCAGATGGATTTTGGCCCCGCCAAGAGTCCTACAGAGAAATATCCTTTTGAAGAGTTAGTGGCTCGTCAACCACTCAGTATTGCTGATTTAAGACGTTACCTCCGCTCGTTTGCTGTGTGGACCCGTCGTCACTCCACCCCTGCTCGCAGTTGAGACTTCGAATAGTTGCCCCCCTTTGAACTTTGAACTCAACTTGCTGTTGCAAACCGCATTCACCTTGACTACAAACTGTAGCATTCTTATCCGATCGGCATAGAACAACAACAATAACAGAAATGTAAAGCACTGCCTGCAACTCTTCGACATCCTTTATTGATATTATTTTCATTTACCCCCCCCCCCCCCCCCAATTTTTTTTTTTACCTATTTTATCCCGGGTTTATTCGCCACCGCCACCCCACCCCCTCAAGCCCCAACTTCTTTTTACCAATAAAATTTTGGGTGTATTTTTTGTAATGTTCAGTTTATTTTTATTTTTTTTTTTAATCATTTTTGATTGGGGGGGGAATTTTTGAAACATTAAAATTTTCTTTTTCTCGTTTTAATTTAAAAACTAAAAAAAAAATTTTTAAACATTTTTTAAAATAAAACAATTTAATTTAAAAATTTAAAAACATTTAAAAAATTTTTTTTTTAAATTACACAATATTTTTTTACATTTAATTTTTTTTTAACAAATCTTTTTAAATTACCTTTTTATTTTTAATTAAAATTTTTTTTTTTAACATTTAAAAATATTAATTTTTATTTTGAGATGAGTCAAAAGTTATTGAATTACATTCAGTAGATCGTCTTTAGGAATTTGGCATAGACTATAATTTGCTAATAATATTCCACATTTCTTTTAGATGATACTAGAATACTTAGTGACCCATTTAGATCACATATGACAAGAAAAATAAAAAGTATATAAAAATCACAATGTTTACTAAGACATCCAAAATCAATATAATCCTGATAAAAAACTGTTGGAAAAAATTTGATTTAAATTGTAGAGATGGAGGAAACTAATTTAAAGAAAACATCAAAATGAAGTAGAAAAAAATCGATTGGAAACAAGAAATACATGACTGATGAGTTTTGTTGCAGAATAGTTTGTTTTAAGAAGCAAACTGGAATTTTTCTTAAAGTTCTATTTACATATTTGTCTTAAAAAGAATTTTAATTTAAACAATTTTTTTCTTTTATATAAATTAGTAAACAATGTTTAAAACTAAATTTAATTGAATTTGAGAAAATATATTTAGTATAACGTTGAAGAAGACAATATTTGCCTTATTATTTCTGATGATTTTTTGAAATTGTCTGCTGCAGTGAGACATTATAAAGAAAAAAAAAAGTTTTTTTCTTTATAATGTCTCACTGCAGCGGACAATTTACACAAATGAAATTGTATTTCAATCATAGATCTCATCACTGACTTGAATACTGTAACATCATTTTTGTTTAAGGTTGAATTTATGTTTTTCCATCTACATCTATTAATTTTCCCCATAAATGTTTGCCAGAAGAACAACACATTCCGATAGCCTCCCCCCCCCCCCAAATAAACAAGAAAAATGAAAGAAACAGGCATAAAAACTAAGCTATTTTTCGTCAAATGACAAAATAGATTTAACAATGTTTTTAATTATAAAAAGTGGGTTTAAGAAACGTCTATTTTACGCACATACATTGTGGGCACTTTCAATATGGTCGGTACAGTTTTAACTTTAAGATATATATGTATGGAAAAAGTCCATTTAAAAAATGTTTGTATATTTATTTTGTAATGAAATCTCTCTCTCATATATATATATATATATATATATATAATAATATTTATAAATAAATATTAATTATTTATTGCCTACAGACATCGATGTTTCATGCTTACGCAATCTTCAGTGCAGGAAGCTTATTCCCGATGGTCGACGGGCGTGAACTCCGACCACAAATCGCCACTGATTCGCAAGTCAGGAGAGTTACCGGTTGGCCACCAAAAATCAGCTCAGAATTTAGGAAGAATTTAACTTTGTAAATCCTAAGTCGGCGAGTATTCACAGCAAGCGCAAAGAGTGATCTAACAACAACAAATCGCGTTGAATATATATATATATATATATATATATATATATGAAGACATATATATATATATGTCTTCATTATTGTTTTTACTGGCGATAGAAAGCTGTTTTCTTAGTATTTTTCCACTTCCTAAATGCTAAACAATATTGCATTAAGTCACCCTTTTTAATAGGATGTGTAATTATTTTTTTTTAGGAAGTGTAAAAATACTAAGAAAACAGCTATGTTCTTATCACCAGTAAAACAATAACAAAAACTATGTAACATAGCGATAAAAAATCATACATATTTCGGCAAAGTGTTTGTGGTCTTTTGGTAAAACACCAAACTGCAATCAGTAATATCGTAGGTTTGATCCTTGCCCAGGTTAGCCATGCTGATGACGTCTGATAGCCAGGAACATGTGTCCATGGATTCCTTTTATATGTACGTAAAAATTAATTAATAAATAGATATATATTATAAAACTATACACTGATATATCAGTTAGTCAAAAAGATGTCAGTGGTTTCAAAGTAAATCTGGTCCAAGAGGCGAGGATAATCGTTACCATTTTATCTTAGGTCAGCAAACTGTTAGCCTGCTGACCAATACTTTGAAACGTCTGGTATAGGGATGGCTCATCGATATATCACTATCCTCTATTATAAATACATTATGTTCTTACTAACCTATTTGAGCCCCATGTTTTTATTCTTCCTAAGATACACTTGCACACATATATATTTATCTATGCGACTCGTTGGATCACCAATTGAGCTTGGGTTAAATTTTTTGCATCAGGAAAAAGTGAGTTTGCAAAGCCAGGTAATTATAAAAAAAATAAAGACAAAATCCAAAATTAGCCTCTTTCTGCTCACTATCTCTCTTTCTTTTCCTCTCCAATCACGGGTTAAGTAATATTACTGTTTATGGTGATATTCTCTTTTGTTTATAATAGGGTATTCCAATCCTTTTATATTTTCCTTTATTAATCTTCGCCTGTTAACAGAGAGAGTGAGAGTGGTGGAAACGAGACTTACATCATATGCTGAGAGAGGGTGAAACTGATAGAAAGTAAGAGATGGGTCGTCATTTGATTTGTTAATTGTAAATTACACCTAATTAGAGCAATTAAAATAAACTGCTTTTTTTAAAAAACTTAACTCAATCTCAAAACAGGAATATTTTAGCATGTATTTTGTGATTAAAATATATAGAAAAAAAGACAAACGAACTGAAAACAAACGTTGATTAATGCAGCTTTAGTTTAATAATAGGTAGATAATGATGATGGCTGTTCAAGCATTGCAATTACTTGACGAATAAAAGTTTGGAAGCAATTCTTATATGTGAAGCGTTTTTCTTTTCTTTTTATAAGTGAGGAGAGGCTTTACAGAGAACCACTCATACTCTTTAACCAACTGCCACCTTGACACACAAAAAAAGAAAGTTTACATCATTGGAAGCAACAGTTACAGCAAGTTTTCCTTCACTTAGATGACTGTCTCAACTGAAGGCTGAAGGGGGCATCTCTTCACGCCCTTAGACACAAATACACACACATGTGTACACACGCACACAATGATTGCGGTCTTTATCATTTTCTCCACTGTCAAAATAAACCTTTAGCCTCAAGAGACTATCCAGTATTTTATGTGACAGACAATTTTTGTTACACTCTCCCAGACAACTGGATCAGCAGTCACAAGAATTTCCACTGAAGGTGAAACAGTGATGGTATAAGTTTCCTGCTATCTATGTTAAGAATTGTAACTGTACTTCCTACAGGTTATATCTGCATACTTCACCACTCCTCCATCGCCATAGGACTTTTAGTATGTTTGGATAACAACACAGATCACAGAGAGACATATGTATATCATTGGATTATATATATATATATATATATATATATATATATACACACACACACTCACTCACTCTTTTTTTAATCAGTTTCTGACCAGAGCTCCATTAAGCACCCTTCTCAAAGGCACAAATGATAATCCTAAAATATTTTGTTTTGCTTTTTTACAAAAATTCTATATTTTGGAGGTCATCTTTATTAAGATGAAATAATCTTCAATTAATTCATTTGAATGAGTAATGGGCATTCTTCAATTTCCTCTGTGATTTGTTTGATATATATATATATATATATATATATATATATATATTATATATAGCAACATTTTTAAAATAAATATTTATTATTACCTACAGACAATATGTTTCATACTTATGCAATCTTCAGTGTAGGGAATGTTAATTCTTGCCAGTCGGAGGGCACAAACCCGGTTTCAAAGTCACCATTGACTCGTAGTCTAGTATTCTACCCCTCGGACACCAACAATTAGCACGGAAATTAAGAGAAATTAAACTCTATATATGCTAAATCAGCGAACGCACATAGTAAAGAGTCGAACATCATTCAACAACAACGAAGGGTTGGAATATCGCATTTAAGCCATAGTGTGACTGCTTATTATTAAATTCTCTAAGGGAGCTATAACAACATTTTAAAAATAAATATTTAGTATTATTACCTACAGACATCGATGTTTCATGCTCATGCAATCTTCAGTGTAGGGAATTTTAATTCTTGCCAGTCGGAGGGCACGAACCCGGTTTCAAAGTCACCACTGACTTGTAGTCCAATATTCTTACCACCAATTAACACAGAAATATATATAGGATACGTTTCTTCTGTAGCATTTACGGCTTTGAAATTTAAAATCCCCATTCACTGTCTCTACCGACATTAACTTTTGGGCTTGAATCATTTGATTTATTTTTAAATGCTTCAGATGGACTGACAATTTATACGCATGTTTGATTGAAAAACAAAACACCGTTGGAAAGAAAAATCTATTTAAATAGAAAACAATATGTTTTTAATATTACTTGTTCAAATGAATGAAGTAAATGTTATTTTTCACATTTCTTTTCTTTCTTGCTCAATACTCATCCCATGAATTGTTACATTATTAATAAAATTAAAAAAATGAATTCTTTAAATTAAATCCATAAATTTAATTCAGCAGATATAAAAAAATTTTTTTTTTTTTTTTTTTCATAATACTTTTTTGAGTGGATAATGTTACTTAACAAGTGATTTGTTTAGTCTGAACGGCTGGATATAATCAAACAATACTACAAACGAGTCTCAGTGGTATTTTTTTGTTTATATCCAGCCCTGCGAATGTAAATAAATACTTGTTTAAATAATTTAACAACATTATACTTACTTTAATTCTGTGAAGTTTCTGTTTTTATTTATGCTTGAATAATTTTTAATAAGGAATAAGACTTAAAATAAACTCTCTTATAACTATCAGTTGAGCAATAGGATTTTGTGTTTACAGCTTAACCAATTAAACGTCTACCAATCAATGAACAGCAGATTACATGTATGCTCTTACAGCCTTCCATAGGTGGTGTCTTCCCCGAGTATCATCAAATGTCTGTTAATGTGATAAAAAAAATATGCCCTACAAACATTTTTTTATTAGTTGTGAAAGCCCCAGATGACCTATAATTTTGCTTCTGTCACTGGTTTATTATTTTTAGACTATTAGTATTCAGAAGAGATGGAAAATAATTATTGATTATTTGAACCATCTGTAACTATAAAAATCTGATTTTCATGAATAAATGTAGGGATATTATTAAACTGGGCTCGTATTTTGGAGAGATGAGGAAAATAAATATTTGTGGTGGAGGGTGTATAATTTTTGACTTGTCATTTTTTTTCTTTTCTTTTTTTAATCAATTAAAAAATCTTTTAAAATTTTAGCATGCATTGGCCAACACCTTTTTTTTTTTTTTTTTTTTTTTTTTTTTTTAATTTGTTACACAAAATCAACAAACAGAAAGGACCTCTTGAACCAAGGTGGCATTCTTTGGTAAATCTGTCTTGAAGGGCCTTTGAAATAAACTGGACATGCAGCTATTGACATTATGTATGGCAGTATATTTCTAAGTTGAGTACAAAACAACAAAAAAGCCTTGATCAGGAATAGAGATCTCAATCAAACTAAATGTCTCAGTTTTGTTTTCAGTTGAAAATAAGCTTGTGTAGTTATTTGGCTTTTGTCTGGTGAGAAAATTCAATATGACTGGCCTCTAGACAACACATCCCTCTCTCCTTATTTGCTGGGATAAATGTGTTCCAATCCTCAAAACACTGAATAATGCTGTATGCATATTTTATAATACATATAGTTTTATTGATAGTGCTCAACATATGTAGATGTAAGTTTAGGAACATAAGAAACTGCTCGTCATCATTCGCTCTTGACTTTGTCTATATATAAACACACTTGCACACAAATTTGTATTGTTAAAAATCTCTCATAGCCAATGTTTTGCTTCCTCAGTGTATAGTCAAAAATATTAATCAACAATGTACACTGCTGATAATCTCATTGACAAAATGTTAGCTATAAGAGCCAAGAAAAAAGTTTTAACAATTTCAATATTTTATGGTTGGTTTGTAATAATTTAAACTGTTGGCTGTTTTATGTTTAGTATATATATATATATATATATATATATATATATATATATAGCAAACCTTGTAAAACATAACAGAATTATTCTGCTTGATTATACTATTAAATTTTTTTTTTCAATTTTTCTAATCCTTTTTGTGTCACACTACTATATATATAATATTTATGAATAAATATTAATTATTTATTACCTACAGACATCGATGTTTCATGCTTACATAATCTTCAGTGCAGGAAGTTAATTCCCGACGGTCGATGGGTGCGAATTCTGACTACAAATCGCCACTGATTCGCAAGTCAGGAGAGTTACCGGTTGGCCACCAGAAATCAGCTCATATATATATATATATATCTTACATTGACACTGCTAAGACTTCAACATAATAGGCAATTTAGCTCTGAAGAGACCAACAAAATAAATTTATTTATTCAAAACATTTGCCTCTCAAATTGTGAATATTTTTCAATTGGGTTGAACTGATCTTAATTGTTATATTTAATAGAAAATAATTCTTTGGTCCCATAACTTGCCGTGCCTGAACATCACATTGTGTAGTAGTTGTTCCAGACAGTTTTTCCTAGTTGTGAGTCATTAGAACCGTTGCGGTGCTAAGTATGTGGTCACAAGGAATATTGAAAACAAAACTGTCATCTAATTATTAGTGAACTCTAGTTGGGGGTGTCCTACGTTGGTTAGGGGTTAGTAACTGAACACAGTAGGAAAGAGAACACTTCCCTCTGTCACAACGTTGGTTTCGATCGTTGTCTGGTGATCCATCCTGAGTTCTGTCTTTGTGTCTAAATCATCATTCGTTATATCAAAATTTCTCCTCAAATCAAAAATATTTCAATTTCCTAGAATTGAACTTCTGCGTTACTCTTAATTTTAGATACAGTTAGGATATACTCATAACATAACTGCCTCTCATCATAGACCATCAGTAATGAAAACAAGAAAGTTATTTTTTATCTTTTATTAAATAGTTAGTAGATGGAGTAAGGTCAGGGAACCTCTGCCATTACTAACCAGCAACTAACGTTACCACTATCTACTAAGGCATGTGTATGCAGTGTGATGATATGGAAGTGAATGTTGAGGACATGTGTTGCATGGAAAGAAATGATATGAGAATGATACAATGGATGTGTAATGTGAGTCTTAAAAGATAGGTTTAGATCCGAGGAAGATAAAATCTGGACAGTATAGAGATGTGTGCAGAAGAGTAGACTTCGATAGTATGGCCATGTTGAAAGAATGGATGAGAGTTTTTGAGGTGGCAGGTTCAGTTCACAAGGGAAGGTCAAGGAAAATATGGAAGGAAGTGATTTGAATAGAAAGCATGATAAATAAAGACCTAGCCAGAGATAGGTTAGTTATGAAGTCAATTTCTAAAAGCCGTTCAGCATGTAAAATGGATGTTAAACCATATATGATGATAATGATGAAATCAGAAAGCTTATTTTATCCAAATTGAAAAATATTTGAAACAATTTTTTGTTTTGTTAAGGCATTTGTCTTTGAAGCCATTTTAGCTCTACTTTTCAATTCAATGCATACTATTTAAATTTAGTATTCTTTCCTTTTATTTCTATATATGCATGCAGAAAAAAGGGGCAAAATATCTAAGAGTATGATCTCAATAATGACTAAAAAATTTTTTATGTGAAATCGTCTTTTTCCAGTTCATATGATGTTTTTGTATAATACATACCTTCACGTATAAGAGAGAAAAAAAAGATGTTATTAATTCAAAGTTAGCATACTAAATGCATCAGATTTTTTTAAAAGAGAAATATTTATATATTCATGGTGTAAACGTCTTGTAGCCTGGATTTTACAGACCTGAAAAAGGTATCAATTCTACCGAAACGTCATATGAATTGAATGAATCCGATTTGACATGAGAAGATTTTCCACTCATGAAAATAAATGAGAGTGAATAATAGATTTTATTACAAGGAAATGTTAAAGTGAATGTTTTTGATCAGATATTTTCTTTTTAATTTTCATTATTTTATTTTTTCATTATTATTACTCAAGTACCTGTTCCGTCAAAAATGAAGATAAAGATTATATTTTCCAAACAAGTAAATCAAGCATTGGAAAAATAAGCAAGCTTTATATCAAGCGACTAGAAACAATTCTCACTTTTATACAATACTTCAAGTCAGCTACTCTTCATATATACTGAATTATCTCTCTCTTTATCTTTCTATCTATCTATCTATATATATTGAAACAGGCACACCACATTATTATGATTGATTAGCATAAACAGTTAAGTACTGTCTACAGGCCAAGTTATTAAAAAATCGTTAAATAAAATGTTCTGCTTTTTGAGAGTGAGATTGTCTGTTCAAGTCGCCATCTTAATGTTTCATCAACCTCTCAAATTGGAACAGAACTGAATTAAGGCAGCAGATCTTGGAGAAACTAAGGCTTCAATATACTTTCAGTTCAATAATAATAATGAATTATACTTAGCTGTAGTTCCACACCATTACTGAAATGTACCAAGCGATCTCTAAAGTCTAATCCAATGGTCATCGAGTTAGAGATTGGTTGGTACACTTCTGATGATCGGTAATGCTGTGAAACTGCAGTAAAGTGTTAAACTAAGTATAATCTATAAAATGTTTTGGGATACAAAAGAAAAAAAAACTGTTTTGACTTCTAGAGCTTTTTTTACCATCATCTTTTTTTTACCATCATCTTCAGGAGAAAAATCCGTGAAGTATAAATTCTTGCTGGCAAAAAGAAAGAACAATGGTTTGGTGGTGAGAGTATTAGTAAAAGTCTACACTAGACATTAATATTGTCCGGCCTGCGGGTCACATCTGGCCCGCTCTGTCTCTGACCAGTCAGCATAAAAAAGGGTGCAGGCAATGTAACTTCCGACTGATTTTAACTGTGTTGAATTGAATGCTTTTTTGTTTTGTTGTACAAACAACGTAAAATGGTGGTTTTATTATTACCACAGAAAAGTGCGAACATTCCAAACTGTTTTTGTCTGTTTTTATTGAATAGCAATTTTGTTTCCACATTTTTATTGTATCATTTCAATGTTGAATTTATTGTTTGTAAAAAATAATAATAATACACATCAAACAGTTAAATAACTCACAATTTCTCATGTGGACCCTTGAGACAATGAATTGCCCACTTTTCACTTACACTGTTGAAAACATCAAAATTCACCAAAGCGATAAAAGTAGAATTTAATAAATAAAGGTTTGTCATGAGGGTGGCAAATTTGACTCTTGACTCTTGAATCCCTTATGAAATCTGCAATTGATCAGCACTTGCACAAAAACCTGTAAAATTGATTCATTTAGAATTATACTTTAAGTTATTCTTCAAATCATTAAAATTAAAAAAAAAAAATCTCTTGCATTGTGTCAGCCTACACCGTGCTCGCAGAAGGAATGTGTTAGATCTTCTGACAGAAATTTTTCTTTCCTTTTTCTGTTTCTTGTCTCATGACTTTTAATTATTTTCATAACGAAAATCTATTAGATTCTGTTTTTAATCGTATTTGTGAATTTTCACTTTGCTTCAATCTTTTTGTATCTGCTGAGTCCGACACTAATTTCTATCAATTTTTCTCTTTATTTTCACGACGAATAATTTATATCCGCTTAACATTAACTTTGAGTGGATTTAAAAAATTTGTTTGTTTAAAAATAATTTATTACTGCTTTAAATCTCTATTTTTTTTTTGTTAAATAAAATTATGAAAAAATAACCAAACTTGAAAAGTAAACATGTCGACCTTTCTCGTTCAAATCTTAGAAATGGCAATTATTTTTCTATGGTGCGATCACTATAGAAAATCTTTTAAAACAAATTTCTATTTATTTAATTTACTAACAATATTAATGCTTTTTTGGGGGGTGGGGGTATGCAACATAAAACAATGAAATTTTATTTCTATTCAAAAATTATAATTCTTTTCCAAAAAAATTTAGAAGAAAAAAAAAGTGTATGAAAAGGTCACCGTGTATCGTTATAAAGGGGAAAATGATTCTTTCAAATAATTTTATTACACATATTTTTTTCTTCAGGAAAAACATTAAATATATTGGTTTTATGCAATAATAATTTGTTTTGAAATACTGTCAGCTTTATATCTTTTGAATTTCCAGAAAGGTAATCTTATTTTCTACTGATTTTTCTTCTGTTGAGATCATGGTAGAAAGAGCTTTGGAGAAGTCTAAACCGTTTTCTTTCGTTTTTCCTTTTTAAGAGTTTTCTGTGTATTGTGTGTGTGTGTGTATGTATTTATATATATATATATATATATATATGTATGTGTATGTATTATGTATCTATGTGGTATTTGGCTTATAACTTATAAATATATTTGTTCTACTAATAATAATTTTAGTATTAAACATTCAGATATATACAAACTTTATTACTTAATAATTTTGAATTTATCCGATATATATATCTTTTAAATGTTCACAATAAGATTAGATAGGTACATTTAAAATCTAATGAAATAGTATTTATTTAAACATTATTTTGTAAAGTGCTCAATGTTATAAATTTTAAAAATATGTACAACAGAACTGATGCAATTCTTACAGTTACAACTCCGACCACGTGTCTCAACACCCTCTGAATTATTACGTTGAAATAAATCACAGCAGAAGCCACATCTGACGATACCTGATGTAATGTTTGGCCATGTGCTATGAGTTTGAACTTTTGTAATCTCTTTTGGTTTATTTTACTTCAGTCAAAGTTCTCAAAAATCAAGGGACCTCTTCCTGGGGCTAACACTTGATCTCTATATAATATACATAGATATTCGAATATTGCATTAAAGTTCTCCTTTACCTGTCAAACGTTGAGTTTGTAAGGAAGTTAAAAATATTAATTTTCGTCTCCCCAATTAACCAACTATGTTATATCTTTCTTGTGGTCTTTTAGTCTTATCGAGTTCAAGGACAATAATTCATCTAGTCTGGTGGGGTATTCAGCTAAGTGCTGTTACTAGAGGCAACATCACTTGGAGAAGGTGCACCATTCCTTGTATAAGCCAGTGTTGGTTAGCCATACCGCGGGGATCTTATTTGGTCTTCAAACACTATGTTATTTTGAATATTTAGTAAGAGTTTACTTGTAGGAGGAAGTATCCTCATGTCACATTGTTTTTCCTGACAAACCCCTGTACAGAGAGACCTTAAACACTTGAGGTAGGTGTCTAGTAGGCATTCAAGTTTTCTCCTGTAGGCATTCAAGATCTCTCTGTAATATATATATATATATATATATGTATGCGTGTGACATGACACGTTTTTCCCTAAAGTAGATCTTTTTACTTTAAGAAATTTCACATTTTAAACGGAACAAGAAAACACCATATTGAAGTTTTAATTAACAAAAAGTTAATCTTTGAGACTTTGGCTGGAAAGGAGTGATTTAAAAAAAAAATTCTTTCTCTTTTACCTTTTCTCTTTCTTTTTCTTTTTCTTTTTCTTTTTCTTGCCACTGCAGGGATACAAACTTAGTGGCTGTTCGAGAACTTTTTTATGCCGAATTTTTGTCAAACACCAATTCAAACTTAAAAAAGAAAAAGGAATTGTCCTTTGATTTAAGGGAGGCAACTTTGTATCGTTTACACTAAAAAAAAAGAAGAAAAAGACTAAAAACACTATACTGAACTTTGACCCTACAACCGTTGGGTTTGCCAATTTTCTTTCCTTTTCTACTTGATGGGAGCAATAGTTGAATAGTTCACCTCCACTGACACAAATGCTGCTTTTCAATACAGGTTGACAGCTCTGCCGTGGCCGTCGTTATAGCAGACCTGTTCACTGGAAAATGACGTCATGCTTTAAAGTAACAAACGAGATCTGTCAGACTATGGGCATTTTGACTCCCCCCCTTCACTTAAAAATTCACCAAAATTCAGGAAATCAACCAATTTTAATTAAATTTTCAGTGCTTATTAATTAACGATCACTGAATATAATTAACCCATTACTTTAGTAGAAATCTTAGTGCAAATGTATTATTTCGTGCAATTTGCATAGGCTAGACAGCAAACATTAAATTAATACTTGATAATAAAATGGTGTTGTCATAAATTTTTGAATTTTTAAAACATGAAAATTTTTCTTTGAAAAATAATTTGTCTGATTTAATATTCTTTCTCTAAATAAGTTAATTCCTTACGGATTATGTTTAATGTTTGAGTTGATTGCTATGACAACCTGGTTTACATCGAATGAAAATACTAGTATGAGAATATCTCTAAAAAAGGGATTTGTATTCTTGTGTTTATAAACACAAGAATACAAATATTTATATGAACATTTCATTATAATTAGTTTTAGCTGAATAATATGAGTTGCTCTCATTTCCCCCCAAATAAATGATGTTTCCCTATTTTTTTTAGCAAAAAAACAAAACACTTTTACTAAAGTTATATCACAGGGTACTAAAAAAAGTGCACAAATGTATTTTTTATGAAAATATAGCATCGTAGATATTAACAATGAAAAAATCTTTTAAAATATAGTTCTCATATATTACAAAAAAAAAAGCTCCTGAATTCCGTAT
Source organism: Sepiola atlantica (assembly GCA_963556195.1). Taxonomy (NCBI): domain Eukaryota; kingdom Metazoa; phylum Mollusca; class Cephalopoda; order Sepiida; family Sepiolidae; genus Sepiola; species Sepiola atlantica. The sequence goes on from OY744535.1 coordinate 65,954,636, forward strand.
TAATGACGACCAAATAGATGAAAACATTTTAATAAATTTATTTATTTAATAAAATATAGTTTCCGAAATAAAAACAATAAAGTTTATTTTCAATAAAGTAACATTTTTAGTGACAGTGATTTTTTTTTTAAAAATGTTATAAAACGAACATAATAATAATAAAACTATATTTTATTTGTTATAATAAATATTTAAAGATTTTTTTTTAACTTAAAAATAAATCAAACATGAAAGATTACGAATTCATTAAAGTAACACAAAATCAATAATTTAAAATAATTAATAGAACATTTATTGAAATAAATAAAAATGAGTGTTTTTTTTTGTTTTTTTTTACAAAACGAAGTTTTTCTACAATGCAGTAAAAATTTGTAATAAATTAAAACAGTCATGTTTTTTTTTTGGGGGGGGGGGGGATTTGGATGAAACTTATTAATTAGTCTAAAATTGTATATTTTATCTCGAAATAAAATTCTAATTTATTTTAAAACTTGAATCACGGCCGTCATAATATAATGTCATACCTGATCTTTGAACGCCATGATGGATTAAAAAAAAATGTCTTTTGCTTAAAAAAGGAAATACGTTTGAAAAAATGAACAAGGTAACAATGATTTCCAAGTGAATGAATAATCCTTAGGAGGGTAGCCGTGTTCTTGGTAGTGAATAACATCACAATAGCAGGAACAATTTAAATATGATTTCCAAGTGAATGAATAATCCATGCTGTATATGAATCTTGATTAGAGACGCACGCATGCACATTACTACACAATTAACTTCCAGTCCTGATTGATCGTGGGTTTAAGAACCACAACCAATGACACAACCAGAAAATCTTGACTCAGTCGCTAGGCCTGCTATAACGACGCCTACGGCTCTGCACTCTTGGACAAGGGTGCAGCTTAATCTTCTCAATCTTTCATCTGCCAGACTCAGTAATTCTTTTGTCACATAATTGAAGATGAACACTTTGTAGCTGAGATGGTTTCTTATTAAATCAGTGAAAAATGCCAGATTTTTTTTTGTGATAAAGAATTCTGAATTATTGTTTTTTTTGTTTGTTTTTTAACATTTTTATTTAAAACTTTTTTTACAAGGTTAAAAGAACAGCCTGTTTGTTTTAGTAAAACTAGTGCAACATCATCTTTCATCCCTTATTTTAACATTCTGCCATTCCTCATTGAATTTTGTGTTGGACTTGCTTATGGTTGGAAAATGTTTATTAGGCAAGGTTTAAATTGGAACAAGGTGAAAAAAAGTGTGAAAAGGACACTTTCATTCAAAAACACTAATTTTACTCTAATCATAAAATTAGCAAATTATTTAATGCCTTAATTAAAAAAAAAAGAAAATATTTGTAGTTGAATCACATTGGCAAAATTTTCTTAAATGAAAATAAAGTAAGGATATCTTTTGTTAATGTTAAATTATTTATTCATTATAACTGAATTTAAACATCTCTTATTTATCAGCTATAAATTATTAAAAGAAAAAAGTTTTTAATAGAATTAAAATATTATTGATGTTGGATTTTTAAGCATTTAAACAAAGTAATGTTTTTTTTTTGTTTTATTTTAAAATTGTCAGCTTGTGTTTTTTAGTGAATATTTTAGACTTTTACCAAACCGACTCCAGACCAGCAGGAAGTCCTGTCCTATGCTACAAGGATGTCTGAAAGCGAGGTGACATTGACCCAACAGGCTGGGAGTTCATGGTTGAAGACTGCAGCCACTGGAGAAATGCTGTGAAGGCATGCTCCAAGAGGAATAGGGAGAGGAGAGAGCACAGACGGTAGATGGCTGCAACAGAGGTCTCAAAACCGGACACCACCTACATATGTGTCAATTGCAACAGATCTGCCGATCCAAAATAGGCTGCCACAGTCAACAGCAGACATCTGACCCTTAGAGTCAGATTGTTGTGGTGTATAATTCGTCGTAAAGATTTGGTTTTGTAAAACGTCCGGGATGTCCCAATCAAAAATCAAGAATTTGGTTTTGCTGATGAATGAAATGGGGTGATATCTCTATTTATGTAAAGTTAGGTGTGTATATGTTTATATTTGTATGTACAGGATTCACTCCTAAACTAATTATGAATTTTGGAACACAGCTATTAGGCGTAAGTAGTTGTAATGTGTGCTATATTTAGTTTAATTTAGTTTTATGCAAAGGGGGTCAAGCCCTTCATGAAAATTAAGATACCTCCGATTTTTGTGAAATTTTGACAATTTAATAGGTATTAGACATCAATTAATAAATATTACCTAAATTTCAATTTCTTTGAAGTATTTTAAAGAGATTTAGGTAGCATATAATGGGCACAACCTCCCATTTGAAAATTCAAATATGTCCGATTTGCATTGAGTTTGATCCATAGGCATTAGACACTAATTAAGGAAGATTCCCTGAATTTAAATTTCTTCTTAAGACCCCTTAAGCTTAAGCCTTAAATTCTAAACATTTTCTAGAATGAAATGTATGTCATGGATTTTTATGAAAATTAGAACAAGGATTTTAATCTTCGTAAGGGGATATAATCGTGGTGCAAAATTGTTCTGTTCAGAGAGTTAATTTGACCTGTGCTGGAATTTGTATTCTTCTAGTTCTTTATATAAGTCAGTCAAATTAAGTCGATAACCAATTCACTTAGCTCAGTTTAGCTGCTAGCCAGACTGAGAACGACATATCTGTCTTCACACGGCTGCTGTTGATGCTTGAAACAATCATTAGCAGATATACATTTACTTCCAAAAATTATCAACACTAACAAAACAGCAGCTGAGATGGAGATGGACAGACGTTGTTCATACTGTGGCCTTTACCATTACAAAGCCCAACACCATTTACACCTTACCTCAAATTCACCGAACCATTATAAATTTATTCTTTTACTTGAACCTGGTGTTATGTTTATCAACGAATGTTTTTTGTCATCTTATTGAGATTTTTCTTCCAGCCAACTCACACAAACTTTGGTCATTTGCAGGATATGCAACATGCACGGATCGGATCACCATCACCAGGGGACACAACATGCAATGAATACGATTAGCAGACAATCATCATTACCACCCGACTCCTGTCATATCTAGAGGCTACCAACATGAAACTTTCCCTGGGACGACATTCAATGTCAATCCATGTTTGCCGAACTCGTCCGTAGCAGTAACCAGCATAGAGTTGCCTGCCTGAGAGCGTCGGCTTCACCTTACAGTGGTGCTTGGCTCAGTGCCATCCCTTCGGCGACACTTGGAACCCTCTTGGACAATGACACTATCCGAATCACCGTCTCACAACGGCTTGGACTCCGTTTGTGCCACCCACACCGGTGTCGCTGTGGGCAGGTCGTTGACGAGTTTGCCCTGCATCCTCTCTCTTGTCGATTTAGTGCCGGCCGCCTGCCTCGCCACTCTGCCCTTAACAACATAGTCAGGCGAGGTCTCGACTCAGCAGGTTTTGCATCAGTCCTTGAACCAGTCGGCCTGGACAGGGGCGACGGTCGCAGGCCTGACGGGATGACTGTGTTTGCTTTCCGAGCCGGAAAGCCGCTGATCTGGGATGCCACTTGTTCTGACTCCTTTTCACCAGCAAGGATTGTGGAATCCGCGGTGAAGCCCGGCACGGCGGCTTTGATCACCGAAACAAGGAAGCGCGGAAAATATAGCTCGCTCACTGACCGTTTTGTCTTCCAACCAATTTCAGTGGAAACGTCGGGTGTGCTTGGCCCCGAGACTGTTAAATTTTTTCAGGACATTGAACAGAGGATTTCAATGTCTAGGCACGAGATCCGTGAGTCAGCCTGGTTGTTCCAACGCATCTCCTTGGCTATCGTTCGTGGCAACGCTATGTCAGTAACAGCGGCGTCACTTCTGTTCTAATCGTCATCTGTTGACTCTCTCTTTCTTTGACAATTGATTCAACAACATATAAACAATGCACATCTGTTATAACAATAATATTAGAGAATTACTCAGGACAAAGCTTATAAGTTTAGAAGCAAAAAAATTAAGGTCATGACAACAGATAGATT